>CM046446.1:9590830-10223330 GCA_025506515.1 Flaveria trinervia
AGATCAAGACTTAACTCACAATGATTCTTGATCTGCAGGGGATAGTCAGGAGATCGGTGAATTACACTCCTGAAGAAGGAGAGATAATTCATGATCTCACTGACAAGCAACTCGTTGAAATGTTCCAACTAAATCTTGACGAGATTGTGAAGGATGCTCCTACAGTCCAAGGGGAAAGTGATGATGAGCTTCATGATGTCGATGAGATCGAGATGGAAGATGTCACGGCTCAACATTATCCAGAGTACACTGACAATGAGTGTAATGTCGTTCCCAATCTGGGCGACACTCTTGTTAGTGATACTTTTGTAACTCTAGATAAAATGGAACAAGAGTCTGAAAAGAATGAAGAGTAGGCCCAAGCCTCGAACGCTGAAGTCAACATCAAAAAGGTTGAATGGGCTGCATGCTTTGAAGAAATTAGAGCCCAACGCGGTGTTCCAACGTCAACTGTCTACACTAAGCTTTACAAAGTGAAGAACATCACAAGGTGTCAAACGTGAGAAGATCTCAACGTTTATGCAGTTAAACGTGAGAAGGGGATTGAGTACTTTAGATCCTACACGATCTGAAGACTCTTCCTGGTTTTGAGCTTAACCAGTTAGCAAAGTTGAAATTCCTACACGCTAACCCTCGTAAGATGTCAGGCGGTTTGAAGCAGCTCTAAAGAGAGAGTACCACACTAGATGGGTTAACTTCAAACCTCAACAACCAACGAGGTATATCTGACGATCTGAGGTTGATGCTATAACTGGAAAACCAAAAATAGTGCTGAAGTTGAGTCCTTCGCACACAATATCTAAGATCCCTCTACGGAAATGCCACAGGACTTCACTCCACACTTCAAATGGTGGTACTATGATTGGAGAACGGGAGAGGTAGTCATAGTGTTGAACAAGAATGGTAGTATGGAAACTATCAGGGTGTTTGATCCCATGTGGCTTACTAACTTGTCGTCTGATGATGTTTACACCTTATACAAGTGGCCAGTGTTCTTTGACTCGCAGGATATTATACAAGCTCTACAATTTCATAATGTAATACAACTATGCTTTGCTTTTGAAATACATGCAGGAGTCACAAGAGAAGAGAAGTACAAGAAGTATGAGGAGCTTATGAAGGATGTAAGACAGTAGATGAAACTAGGTCCAAGGGGGAGTTTGTAGATACATGTGTCCCTAGTTTTTGAACTTAATGTAAAATGTCTTTATTGTCTTACCCATACATAATTGAATGGGTACTTAATGAAATACAATGTGTGGTTGTGCTTATAATGTTAAATATTTCATCGCATGGTATGTAATAACGCTTATTGAACTAACTATATAAGTTGTGGTTGTTTGAATAGATTTAAGTCAAATAATGATTGTGAAACATATTCAAACTTACTCATATGAAGTTCTTATGCGAGTGGCCCATGCTAATGGACCAGTTGCACGACTGAACCAGGAGACTTGATCAGTCGCACGATTGTAACATGAGATTGACTCAGTTGCACGACTGAACACTCAATCGTGCGAATGGATCAACCGTATGACTCAATCGCACGACTGAACCATGCAAATGGTCCAGTCGCACGATTGATAAACCCTAACCTATAAATACCACTTAATTCGTGGAAAAACGGGACACTTTGAACAATTCGATCCCTACATGTACCCTAGCCTTCCAGAGACCTCTAAGAACCTGTTCCAAGTTCATAGATCGCACTAGATTGATTCCCAATCATTCTTAACGCTTAGGTTCAATCCATAATTGTTTCTACGTGCGTTCTCACTGATTGGATCGCCAATCAAATTGGATTCCGCACAATTTGATTCGGCACACACGTAAATCTGTTAGTATTCATCCGGTACACGATCCTAACAGTCATAGTATAGGTCAAAGCATGATTTTTTTTTCTAATTCCCTATAACTACAGCTCTAATACCAATTTGTCACACCCCAACCGATGATGGAAACATCAAGGCATGAGAAGTGATAGATTGTTCAAGACATCATAGCACTAAATTAATAAGAAATTAATATTGCATTCCATTTCCATTAATCAATATAACATTACAATGTTTCAAATAAACATACAAAATTGTAAGAAATACAAATGTAAAACAAACATAACAAAACAATAGATTTGGTGTGTTTTTAAGTCCACCTAATTGAATTTCTTAATAAAGCTTAAAGCATTTTCTACAACATGTATAAGATATTGATCAACATATGAATATGTTGGTGAGCATATAAGTTTGAATACATAGCATAATAGTAAATAAATCTCAATTCAACATGAATACTGTATACTAAAGTTTGTACCTTGCTGGCATGCAAAGCCAATAATTAAACCACAGTTTTCACTAGCGTAATCTTCATATCAAAAGTGAGAAAGACCGTAAAGATTGATAAAATAACATAGACCCATCATAATAGGCCGGATGTGCTAGTCCTATAGCGCTATACATGTTAAGGGTGGTTTAGATTGCTTGCAAGATAATGTATCTACCATGTATTTACAAATAGTATAAAAACTAAGCATGTATGTATGAATTGAGTTTTAGAATGAGTTTGTTTGAATGAATGGTTAAGTGTATTTAATTAATGGTACATGTTGCAACCTAAATAGTGTTAAACAAAATGGGTGGAGTATATGAAAATTAAAAATTTAGGATTCAAATTTTGAGATTTTAGCAATTGTAAAGTATATGAAAATTACAAATATGGGTGGAGTACATGAAATTATATACTATTTAGACACTTATTTGGACACCACGTATTATGTGTGTTCTTTATGAGCAAGTCACTTATTGAAAGTCTAAAATAAGGAATCATAAGATTAGTATAATGTGTACCTTAACATATAACATTCAACCATTGTTTGATTGATGTTATTGTTTGTTTTAAATAAGTATTATATATATACAAATATAGGCCATGCATTAGAAGTAGGGTAATCCATAAACCTCTAGTCTTATATTCATACAAGTCATGTATTAGAGGTGAGGATATCCACAAACCTCAAGATTGTCACCATTGCATAATATCTCCACATAAGGGTGATTCGGATGATTATGAGTACATAAATGAAAGTACGAAAGTAAACTAAATAGTTTGACTAAGTATTCAAGTAGGGTATGATGGATAGCTTAGTTGTTGAACCAAGGTTCAACATTACCATTTCATACCATAACACAAGCCTTTCAACATTGGTTGGAGGCCCGGTTTGGTTTCATCCACTTCTTGATTTGTAGATCACTTAGTGTTTTATAAAGATGAAAGAATGGGGTGTAAAAGCCTCAAAATTTCTAGAATATAATTTCAACACAAGCCTTCCAACATTGAAGTTTTTAGTGACTAGTTTTAGTATGCAAAAGGCTTAAAAACAAGACAAGAAAACATGTATGAAAGAATCAAGTAGAATATTTCCAACTTAGACCTCAAAATGGGGGTTTACCATACTTGTTCACTTTGGTGACTATACGGTTATGTCCTAGAGATTGTTTCAAGTGGTAAAAAATGAAAGAAGAAAGTAAGAAAAAAATTAAAATAAATAAATAAATAAAACTCACTAGTTGTTCTTGAAGTTTTTTGATGGAATAAGAGAGTTTAAGAGTGTCTAGCGTGATTAAATTGATTAGGGAGAGATTTAAGTTAGTATTTATTGTAACACCCGAGAATTTTAAATGATTAGAAATAAAGAATTAAAGTTAAGAAAAAGAAAAAAATGTAATAAAACCCAAGTTGAGAGTTTAATATTGTACAAAGGCCAAAGATTTATATTATGTTGTTCAAAAAGGTGGCATGGCCGCCCACTTTGCACCACCAACTTTTGTCGACTTTTTAGATAGAGAAAGAGTATAGAGCTTTGGTTTTTAGAGAGAATATCATAAAGAAAATAGAATTCAACGTAAGTTTTTGATGTTTTAAAGTATTTTTGGTTTGTTCTAGCCTTGGGTATGTGCTTATATGCATTTTATGTGTTTAGTTATGTGTTTTGGTGGGTTTTAAATGTTTGAACTCTAAGTGCATTCGGGTTTGAAGAAGACTATCCAAAAGATTGCCAAAGGTGAGTCCTAGAACCCCACTTTTACATGTTTTTAACTGATTTTGCGGCTGAAAGTAAATGTGTAAATGTTTTTGTAAGTTTGGGTGTGTATACCCGTATGTATGTGTATGTGAATTGTGGGTGGGTGCAAGTTGGGTTGATTTATGGTTATGTTTATATTATGGGCATGTTTTTTGTTGTTTAGAATGTTAGAACTAAGCTTAGAACATGTTGAAAATAGGTTTGGGACTGAATAGTGATAATGTTAGTTGCAAGTAGTTACCCATGCGCCTGTATAGTAGCCCATGTGCCCAACTGCCAATCCGCCTAAGTATTCCCAACATGACCAAGCTCATGTGCCCAAATAGTGCCTAAATGCCCAAGTGCCCATGCGCCTACATGGTGCCAATGCGCCTAAAATGGCATCTTCCTTATAGATGAAAATTACGGTTGGACATTAAAGAAAATAGTTGGGGAAATGAGTGGAGTGAAATCCAAAGTTTCAATTTTAACCCCTCAACTTATTTTATTCATTAATTTTCACCATAAACTAAGGATTAAGCATGTTTTGGGTATTTTAACATATGAACCATAAAAAGAGAACTTATAGATAATTATTCGAAAAATACAAGTCTAAATAAGTTGTTCGCTTTTGCATTAAAATGCATGTTCGGAATTGTTTAAGCGTTGAACAAACATAAAATCACAAGAATGATATAAAAAATATGTTAAGACCGTTTCGGTACGGAGTACTAACTGATTTACGTGTATACCAAACCAAATAGTGCGGAATCCTATTTGATTGGCGATCCAATCAGTGAGAACGCAAGTATAATCAATCTAAGAATGAAACTAAATGTTAAGAATGATTGTAGGATGATTATATGCGATCTATGAACTTGGAACAGGTTATCATAGGTCTCTGGACGGCTAGGGTACGATTTGGTGCGTAGGGATTCGAATTGTTTCGTTTTTCCATGAATTAAGTGGTATTTATAGGTTAGGGTTTTCCATTCATGCGACTAAACCAGTTGCATGGTTCATTCATGTGATTGAAGCATGCGGTTGATCCATCTGCACGACTGAATGTCCAGTCATGCGACTGAGTCAATCTCATGTTACACTCATGCGACTAATCCAGTCTCCTGGTCCAGTCGTGCGACTAGTTCATTAACATGAAGTATTCATGCGTATGGTCCATTCGCATGAGAAATTCACACGATTAAGTTTAAGCACGTTTCTTAATCATTATTGACTAAGAACTATGTAAACAACCACAAACCTATATAGTTAGTTCAATATGCGTTATCACATAATAATCAATGAAATATTAAACATTATAAGCATCACAAACACATTACATTTCATTCATACCCATTCTGTTACATATATGTAAGACATGAAAGACACTTTACATTTGAGCTCCTAAACTAGGTGCACATGTATCTACAAACTCCCCCTTGGACCTAGTTTACTCTATTTTCTAACATTCTTCATCATCTCTTCAAACTTCTTGTACTTCTTCTCTCTTGTAGCTCCAGCATGTATCTCAAATGAGAAATAGAGCCTTATAACATTTTGGAGTTAGGGACATGTACAATGTCTTGCGAATCATAAAACAGTGGCCACTTGTACAATGTGTATACATCATCAGCCGACAAGTTAGTTAGCCACATTGGGTCAAATACCCGAATAGTATCCATTTTGCCCTCTTTTTGCAAGACTATAACAACTTCACCTATTTTCCAGTCATAGTACCACCACTTAAAGTGTGGAGCGAAGTCCTGCGGCATTTCCTTTAGAGGGATTCTTGACATCGTGCACAAAGGACTCCACTTCAACACTATCTTTGGTTTTTCGGTAATGGCATCAACTTCAGACCTTCTGATATACCTCGTCGGTTGTTGAGGTTTGAAGTTGACCCACCTGGCATGGTACTCTTTCTGTAGTGCAGCCTCAAACCAGCCTGACATTTGCCTTGGATTAGCATATAGCAACTTCAGTTTGGCTAGCTGGTTGAGCTCAAAACCAAGGAGAGTCTTCAGCTCAAAACCAGGGAGAGTCTTCAGATCATATGGGAACCTGAAGTACTCGATTCCCTTCTCCCTCTTGACAGCATATACATTTAGATCCTCAAAATATGCCCATGCTATAATCTTTCCTGACACCTTCAGATGCTTCTTCACTTTGTAGTGCTTGGTGTAGGCATTCGGCTTTGGAGCAGCGCGTTGGGCTTGGATCTCTACAAAACAAGCTGCCCATTTAACCTTTTTGATGTCGACATCAGCGTGTGAGGCTTGGGCTTGATCCGGATTCTTCTCTAACTCTTGCTCTATCCGATCTAGTTTCTCAAACGTATCACTGACAAGAGTGTCACCCAGATTGGGGACTACATTTCTCTTTTTGTCAGCATACCCTGGATAATGCTCCATTGTGACGTCTTCAATCTCTATCTCGTCCACATCATTATGCTCGTCGTCACTAGCCACGTCAACAGTAGGGGCATCTTGCCTATTTCATCTGGATTTAGCCAAAACATCTCCGCCAGTTGCTCATCAGTAACGTCGTGAATTATTTCTCCTTCTTCAGGAGTATAACTCACAAACCTCCTAACAATCCCTTGCAAATAAAGTATCATAGTGAATTGAGACTTGATTTGTTGTAAGGGACCAACATCGTACTGGTCTTGCTGAGATGGTTGATCTGCTTGATTTAAAACTTTAACACATCAATCATTTGTCAATAATCAAGACAGTTGAATAGCAAATATATATATATAAACATTAAGTACATAAGTTTAATGCATGATTCAGTTACACAAGATTTACATTACATAAACATCTAAACATTACTTTATCTTGAATCATGTGCTCTTCTTCAGTCGGGGCGGAGGACGAGGCACCCTGATCCTGAGTCTTCTTGGTGCGCCTCTCTCTTGCTTGTGTGGCCCCTGATGCCGTTGCATCATCTCCTTCCTCATCATCTCCTCCATCTCCTGCACTATCATTAACTCCTTCTTCTGTCTCTTCCTTATCATCATCCTCCACATCATCATCCTCATCATCATCGTCATCACCATTGTCATCACCATCCCTTTCTCTTATCTTCATAGGCTCGTCCTTTGTTCCTTTGAGCTTTAGCATGATAGTCTTTTTGGTAGCTCCAACTCCTCTATCTTCTTTGCTGATTAGACTTTATGCTCCTTGAGTTGGGCAATTTCCTGAGCCTGTTGGGATATCTGCTGTCATTGGGGTGCAGTTAGCTACACCAGCTGTCGTAGCTGAGCAGTCTTCTCATCATCAGTTTCCAACAGCTTCAGCACCATACGATTTAGTGTTGACAATTGTTCCTCTACCCCACTGGGAGGTAGAGATGATCCTGTGGGGAATGATGGGTTGAAGGATGGTCCTTCTTGGTGGCTGGTGGTGGTAGTGGTGGAAGTAGTGAAGATGGGTGGTGGTATTAGAGTGGGTGTAGTGGTAGTACCGGTTGTGGCTGAGGTAGTTGTAGGTGGAGGTGTGGTGGAAATGGTGGGTGGTGTAGTAGTAGTGGTGGTGGGTGAGGTAGTGGTGGTGGTGGTGGAAGTAGTGGCAGTGGGGAAGAGGCTGTGATCATCATGTACCTTCGTCTCTTGGGGTTCATCCCGTGGGGTTGAGCCATCCTCTTTTCCCCGAAACCCTCAAGGAGGATGCTCCCCCTGGGATGCTGGACCAAGCTAGGGTGTAGGTAGGATCACTCATAGTCTCCCCAGACTCGCTCGGGCATCCACCAACCGCCTGAATCCCTCTTTTGGTGGCAACAACCTTGTTGCACACCGTATGAGTCAGTGGCTCCTCATTCTCCTCCTCCTCCTCAAGAGGATAGAAATCCTGAAGGAAACCAGTTGTGGTAGCATCTCCATGATTGGGTGGTGGAGGTGTAACATCTGTAGTGGTGTGGCCCTAGATGAAGTGGGGCCAGAGTCTCCACCATCACCACTGTCATCATCATCTGACTCATCAGCGAAGAGCACAATCTGCTCAGTATCTGAGTCGTTGTCATCATGGTGCCACTTCCTTCGTGACGGAGCCACATAGTCCTCACGGGCCAGATGCCCGAACAGCCGCCTGACAGGGGGTTTCACCTGCTTCCCCCTGTACACCTTCATCCTGCCCAAGGTGGTATCGTCCATCACCTCGAGCACCAGGACGTCCTCCTTCTCCTTTGGCAGTGAAGGGAGCTTTTGGTCCATAATCATCTACATGAAGCGAGGGTACATGCAAAATCCCACCTTGCCCTTCGCCTCGATGTTCTCCACCACGTAGGTGAAGATCATCCTGGAGAAGCTGAACGAATGGTTCAGCACCAACGCCATGTAGGCGTTTTGAATCTGATCTGATAGTTCATCGAAGGCTCCCTACCTGGAGGCAATGCACTTGAGTAGCACATGGGCCAACTACCTAAATTGGGGGCACAGGTGGCTCTTGTTGACCACACCTGTAGTGATATCCCCCAAGTACTTGGCCTGCAGAAAACAGCTTGTACTGTCATGGGTGTAATCGGGTAGGGCAGTCAACATCGTCCCCAAACTCTAATACTGTCCTGAGATCGTCCTCAGTGATCTCTATAGCCTGACCAAAGATAAAGCTCTTGATACGGTAGGGCTCTGAGGTCCTATCGACAACCGCGCCTTCCCAGAAGGCCTGCTGAACTGAACGGTATGGTGTGCATGGAGTCGATATGGCACGAAAGATCCTCGATCTCCGTAGGAAAATAATAATGCCAAGAAGTCAGCTGCGTTCCGGGAAGTCAGATCCAGATGAGCACAGATGTTGTGCTTCGTGCTCATAGTCCAACGACTATCTAATTGTTACACAATGCAAATAAACGTTAGGTGTGTTAATGAGTAACAATTTGATTAATTTGAACTTGAATTTTTATATTCTGTCATGCGAATGAACTTTGCATCTGAGTTTTAGTCATGCGATTGAGCTCTTACGTACGACTGAGCATGCGACTAGGATCACTCGTATGCTATCTCATGTGGTTACACTAGTCTTGCAACTGAACTCATACGCATGGTACAGTCATGCGATTGAGCCATTCGCCCAGCTCAGTCGTGCTATTGAAGTTCAGCAGGGTGTCCATTCGCATCACAGACTGTTTGTTCAATTCAAATTCAAATTTTGAGCAAAACTTAATGTTAGACGTCGTGGTTTGGCTCATTAGTCTCGCAAATGACCAATATAACACCTAATAACCTTTAATTTCACAATATACTTAGTTTTATTAGTTTCTTAGGCAAACTAAGTCTCGATTCTGTTTAGGGCTTAAATTCAATCATTTAGGTCATAAATCGATGGACATTTGAGTGGATTGCACCGCACTTTACCAGTATAATCATTGTAATCTTCAGAACACAACAATTTGTAGTCTAGAATGGTCAAATGATAATTGGGCAGAGTAAACGGTAGAGTCGTGCGATTTGGGGGCGATTTGGGAGTGATGAATGACTGCAACCGACTCCCCCTCCATTTATACTAGGGTTTCCTTCAGTCATGCGATTGAGCCCAGTTGCATAATTGATTCATGTGATTGAGGATCAATCATGCGACTGACATAGTCGGTCACCTTCAGTCATGCGACTAGATGTCAGTCGTGCGACTTGGTCATTCGGTCACCTCTATTCATGCAATTGGTCATTTTGTGAACCAATCATGTGAGATTACTCATGCTGATGGTCCAATCACACGTTTGGGCCATGCGTGTGTGTTTAGTTGTGCAATTGGGCTAATACGGATGGTCCAATCGTACGGCTGGTCCATACTCATCGTCCAGTCGTGCGAATGGGCTCATACGAATGGTCCAATCGTACGGCTGGTCCATACTCATGGTCCAATCGTGCGAATGGCCTCATTTTTTTGATTTTGGCTTTATGACCATTTGACACTTAACTTTTAACTACGGATAAAACATTCGGCATTCTATCCAAAACATGACCATTTGAACTTTGGGAAATTTTGATCACCTCAGATGTAATCCTTTTAACATTAGAAAAAACCGTTTGGTCACCTCAGACGTGACCTTTTTAGTGATTAAATTCCAGACAGAATTCCAATGCATAGTCCGACGTTTAACAAAACTAAACTGAAAAAATTAAACAAAAGAAACAACTAGAACTAAAAGACCAAATTAAAACACATTTTTATAAAATTTTCAGTGAGGTGAAAATCCTGAGAGAGATATCTAACAGATTTATTCTTGAACAGGCAGCTTCAAGTTATTTTGACCATAAGTGGAATGATTATATGGAATCATACAGGAAAATCAAGTCATCGGGACATGTTACCAAAAACCTTTGATGCTAGATTCTTGTTTTCATCGAGAGTCATTAGCAAATCTAGGAAATATACTAGTACCACAGATGCACACAGTGGTGTGACTTTCAAGGTTACAGCACGATGATTGTCAGTATACTTGTCCTCTTAAATCCATACCAGACTTTTGCATAGATTGGTGATGATTTAAGGTTTAATTATTTCAACAAGCATTTGTGGATCCCACGCTTATATGGTATAAAACATTCCCAGAGATTTTTGAGTGGTCTATGGGTAGTATCAGAAGAAACTATTCTAGAGCTTTCAAAGAGATGCTAAGCCTTAGGTCAGTGCCACCGCCACAGCAGAGAGGTGCAAACACCAATGATTCTAGAAATTTGGTTATGCTTATCCTCATGTGTTGGACAAAAAGAACCAATGAGCCTGATCAGAAAAACCTCTAAGTCCACAGACATCACAACAACTGCTGAAGACTTGATCAGCTGTTGACAAAGTCTGAAGACTTCAAAGCTGAAGACAAAAGTACTGAAGACTTCAACAGCTGAAGACCAAAGTCTGAAGATCAACATCTGAAGAACAAAGTACTCAAGATCAACAGCTGAAGTACAAAGACTGAAGACATCAGCTGATGACAACAGCTGAAGTTCAAGTACAAGTACTGAAGCCTTCAGTGTTTGTTACAATGCTGAAGAAGCATTCTTCAGTTGTTGTGATGGTTTCCTTTCAGTAGTTTCTTTTGTTTCAGTATTCGTAAAACGACTGAAGAGCATGTTCTTCATTCGTTGTAGTTTCAGTAGTTTCTTTTCAGTAGTTGTAGTGATAGTTAACACTTAGTATTTTTGTAAGAAGATGTCAGCTGTTTTGACATCTTCAGTAGTTGTGTTAACTCTCAGTAGTTTGAATAATTCTGTTAGATGTCGCTATCAAGTGACATCAGCAGACGTCACATCTCCTATATAAGGAATGTTCCACTACGACATTCCTATATAAGGATGATTGACCTGATTGTAAGTGTGACATTTTGCCACCACGAAAGCGCGTATTGAATGAAATCTTTGATTTGCATAAATCTTTCTATAATCATTTTTTCTTACTTTGAATATCAAATGTATTCTTGTGAATTTTCTAAATTCATTGTTTGATTTCCGCTGCAATACTCTCTAATCAATAAAACGTAGATCACTGATCCTAACAATTGGTATTAGAGCAGGTTAATCATTGATCGATCTAACAATTGATCATTGAAACTGCTAATCGATATCTGCATTTGATTGAATTGGCATATTTGCAAGAATTGGTTATAGTTAAATTGAATTTCTGTTACTTTCGTTTTATTGCTTTCTGTTTTCTCTTGGTTCAATTTGGTCTGTTGTGTTCTGTTCTAAATCTGTTAAAACTTAATTGATTTTGTTTGAATCTGAGAATGACTACTCCTTCCAATGACCCTCACAATACCGGATCCTCAACCAAGCCTCCGATGTTGGTTAGGACTGAGTATAACATATGGCAACGAAGAATGCTTCATCACCTGTCTGTTAACAGTTCAGGTTGTTGACATCAGTGGTACATGGTCCACATAAGCCTATGGTGAACAATCCGGAAACCAATCAAATGGTTCCGAAGAAGAAGGAACAATACTCAGATGAAGATCGGAAACTGTTTGAGATTGATGCTAAAGCCCATGGAATTCTGGCCATGGCACTGCCGAATGAAATCTATTCAGGGCTTATGCATCATGAAATGCTCATGACCTCTGGAATGCACTGAAGGAACAATTCAGTGGAACTGATGAGGTTTAGCAAACAATAGAGAAATCCTTGCCCAACAATATGAAACATTCTCTCATAGAAAGGGTGAGACACTGACTCAACAGTTTGAGCGTTTTTCTGGTTTGATCTCTAAGCTAAAAATGGTCAAACATGAATATACCAATAGCCATTGAACAACAGATTCCTTAGATCACTGCCTGAGAGATGGGACACATACACTATTCTCCTACGCTCCAGTGCAAATCTGGATAACTATCTCTCACCAACTTCATGGGAAACTGCTTACATTGAGAGAGAGATGGAGCAGAAAAGGAAACTAGCATCATCAGGAAAGCTCACTGATGACTTTGTACCAGGGAACACAGCCTTGGTTGGTCATGAGTCAGAATATGCTGCATCTGAAGTAATTATGATGAGCATATAGATTTCTCTTCAAACAGTTCAGATCATGCATTGTTGGTGTTGATAGTCACTCAGGCTGTAATAGTGACAATTTATGTTTTATCATGGATGATTTGAAAGGAATAGCTGATGATGATCTAGAAGAGATGGATATTCTAAGCCAAATGGCCTTGATTAATATCAGATCTTAGAAGTTCTACAAGAGGACTGGCAGAAATTTCCAGGACTCTCTCTGGCAAAACCAAAGTGGTTTTGACAAGAGTAAGTTGAGGTGTCACAAATGCCAAAGGCTTGGACACTTTGCAAGAGAGTGTAGATCATCTGGATCTAACTCCTCTGCACCCTTTGTGACTTTTCCAAGCATTAGTCCACAAAACAGGGGCATAACCTGCTAGTTCTGGTCATCATTCACAACATGTTTCCCTGCATATTTTGTCCCTCAGGGTCCAATGTCATATCCGTATCCCTGCTATTACATGCCTCAGCCAAATCCAGTTCAAGTTCCTACTGCACAACAACCACAAGCATTACCTGAGCCTCTACCATCTCATTCACAACCTCATCACAGCTTTTTCACCCCTGGTATGTTGACTGGAGCAGTTTACCAGATGATCTCTCTGGTACTGAGCAATTATTTACTGGTGATATGTTGAACATCCTTTTGGGAATCTAGCTCTCATGGCCCTGGAATCTACTAAGGGGTTCTTGCTCCAATGCATCTTCTTCACAGGTAACCCAGGCATCTTCTGAGGCTAAGGCCAAGCTTTGTTTTGAATCTTGCATAGATGCATTTGTCTCTATTAGAGAAGCAAATGTAGCTGTAATTAATCAAAATCTACAACTTGAGCAAACTATTTCCAAAAGAAAGGAATACGAGTCTGTCCTTAAGGACAAGATGATGAGATTATAAGCTTAAATGCCAATTAAATGATGAAAAGGCTAAGCTAGAGGTCATTCTTGAGAACCATAAGGAACTCAAAGAAAACTTGCAGTTACCCAAGTTGAGTGTGACCGCTGGGTGTCATCCTGCAAGGGATTTGAAATGCTGCTCAGTAAGCAATCTGCTTCGAATGTGAAGTTTGGAATTGGTTATAACCATATTGCACCTCCAACAGATTTTACTCCAAAACCAATAGTAAATCTGAAAGTGAAAGCAATCTCCAAACCACATTATCATGTGCATCATTCACAAGTGATCTTCCAAAATCACAAGATGAAATAAGGGTTGATACCTCAGCAAGTCAATTGGCTGATGGGTTAACTACTGATAAGCACATGAAGCTGAGTATTTCAGATGTTGTCCCTCAAAGTAACTTAAGTACTGAAGGGCAAGTTACAACAACTGAAAAGCATTTCAAATCAGCTGAAATAAATGGATTAACAAATGCTGACAATAAAAGCTGAAGAACAACTCTTCAGTTGTTACAGATTCTTCAGTACTGAACAAAATTACTGAAAGGATGAAAGTACTAAGAGCACACCTTCAGTAGTTTCCTCATCAGCAGTTGATCAATCCAAGATGAAGAATAAGCCATATGAAATATGTGGTAAATTCAATCATCTTTCTGATGAATGTTGGTACAGAAAGGGTTCCAAACTAATAGATATAAGCTCATTAAAATCCAGATGGATGAAATGAAAACTGAGTTTGAGACCAAGTTTGTACCGCAATCATTCCATTGTGATAAACCAAAGCCTTCAACCAAATTCAAAAAGAAGGATAAGGTTAATCACAAAACAGCTGATGGTGCTCCTCATGATAAACATCAGACTAAGTCTGTTAATTTTACGGAGGAAATGGTGGATCACAGGAACTCATCAAACACAAGTACTGATATGTCACAAGAGCTGAAAGCTTTGGCTACAAATCAGACACAACTTGTTATGATGGTTCAGCATTTGTTGGGGAGAGTTAACCAATTAGATGCACCTGTGATCAAATCACTGAAAAGGCATTCCAAGCCCAAATCAAGGAATCCATTTCAGCACCATCTCCTTCTTCAGCTGTTAATCATAAGAAACATGTTATGGTTGCATCTATTGATGAAAACAGACCCAAAACCAAAAAGGTTTGGGTCTCAAAATCTAACTAGTTTTCTTTCATGCAGGGTTCTTCAACATGCCAAAGGAGCATCTGGTATGTGGACAGTGGAGGATCAATGCATATGACTAGGAGCAGTTCTCTTCTTAATGACTACTCTCAAGGAAAGAAGGGATTTGTTTCATTTGGAAATGATGCCAGAGGTTACATCATAAGGAAAGGATATGTGTCTAATGGACAAATCAGGTTTGATGATGTCAACCATGTGGAGAATCTCAAGTATACTCTGCTGAGTGTTAGTCAGATGTGTGATAAAGGGCATGTTGCACTTTTCACAAGCCAGAACTGCAGGATTCTGTCTTCCCAAGTTCTGAGGCTGATTGACAAGGTAATGGATGAACATACTCTCCTGAAGCAACAGGATTGGAAGAGTGTATGCCTTGGATTTGTCAAAGAAGATTGATTAGAAGGGTCATCCATGCCTATTCTCCAAAGCCTCTCTTCAGGAATCTAAACTATGGCATAGAAGGCTGGGTCATGTTAATCTCAGAAACATGAACAGCTGATCCAAATCGTTTAGTGAGAGGTTTATCAACAAAGGAGTTCCACTGTTGAAGCCTGCATTGCTTGTTTGAAAGGAAAACAGCACAAAGTCTCATCCCTCCATTGAAGAACCTAAGTCCATTGCCTGCTTGCAGTTACTGCACATGGATTTATTTGGTCCTGTGAGAGTGATGAGCATGGCAAAGAAGAAATACTGTCTGGTAATTGTGGATGATTACTCCAGATTCGTATGGACTTTCTTTCTACATTCAAAGGATGAGGTGCTCAGAAGATTATAAACTTTGTGTGTATGTTGAGAAGCGTATTCCCTATCAGTCAAGTGTATAAGGAGTGACAATGGTACTGAATTCAGAAACCACACTTGTGATTTTATCTTTCAAAAGGAATCAAAAGGCAGTTTAGCATCCCAAGGACTCCAGAACAAAATGGAGTAGTGGAGAGAAAGAACAGGACTTTAATTGAAGCCGCAAGGTCCATGTTGGCTGATTCTGGCTTGCCTTTGACCTTTTGGGCTGAAGCTGTCAATACAACTTGCTATGTGCAGAATAGAGTGTTAGTAAATCAAGGTTGATGAAGACTCCATATGAAGCTCTACATCATTTGGCTCCTTTGATTTCATTCTTCAGAGGCCTTTGGATGTCCTTGTTTCATTCTCAACACAAAGGGTCAACTCCACAAATTGATCCTAAGGTGGATGCAGGGTATTTTGTAGGTTATTCATCCACTTACAAGGCTTACAGAGTCTTCAACTGCAGAACAAAGATAGTTGAAGAAACCTTGCATGTGAAATTCAATGAATCTCCTAAGGATAAAATTCCACAAAACCCTGTAGGGTTGTTTGATCTGGACATACTGCAATATCTCCTTATCAAACTCCAGCTGTTGCAGATCATGTGGATAAATCATCTTCTGCAGCAAGTCTTCCACCCAGTGGTACTGAAGATGATGATGATATCAGTACTCACCTTTCAAGTTCAGTGACCAACTGCCTGAGTCTGCTAAACTTGATGTTCCTGTACCTTCAGCAGCTCCATCCACAACAAATGCTGATGAGATTTCTGATTCCTCTACATCGTTTGATTTGCCATCTAATACTTGGTTTCAAGAATCTGAATCACATCTGCTGATGCTGAACGGCTACAAACACTTGCACTGATCTTATATGCACCAAGAGCTGAAGGATCACCCCATGTCTCAAATCACTGGTGGTATCAATTGGCGTCTCACCAGAAGTCAATTGTCTAACTTGTGCTTCTATGCTCTCTTCATCAGTCAACAAGAGCCAAAGAACTATCATGTTGCTTGAGAGACAATGGATGGGTGGAAGCCATGCAGCTTGAGCTACTTCAGTTCAAGAAACAGCAAGTGTGGGAACTGGTTCCTCTACCCCCAGGTAAGTGTGCAATAGGCACTAAATGGGTGTTTAGGAACAAAACAGATGAAAATGGCTTATGTTAAGAACAAGGCCAGACTAGTTGTTCAGGGGTTTTCACAAGAAGAAGGTATTGATTATGATGAGACCTTTGCCCCTGTAGCCAGACTGGAGGCAATTAGATTGTTCTTAGCCTATGCTGCATTTCACAATTTTAAAGCTTTTTAATGGATGTTAAAAGTGCATTTTTATATGGTAAAATAAAAGAAGAAGTTTATGTATGTCAACACCAGTTTTGAGGATAAAAACATCCAGATTGGGTATACAAGCTTGATAAGGCTCTTTATGGGTTGAAACAAGCTCCTAGAGCCTGGTATGAGACATTATCAATTTTCTTCTTCAAATAATTCACTAGAGCTCCATAGATTAAACTTTATTCTTAAGAAGTGGATCAGCATAAGCTACTTGTTCAAATTTATGTTGATGATATTATTTTTGTAATCCTCTGATCCCCGTTCTGTGATGACTTTACCAATTTAATGCATAAGAAGTTTGAAATGAGTGCAATGGGAGAATTACAGTTCTTTCTAGGATTGCAAATCAACAAAAGGCTGATGGGACTTTCATTCATCATCTAAATATACAAAAGATCTTTTGAATAAGTTTGATTTACAAAATTGTAAGCCCTGTTCTACTCCCATGTGCAACACCACACAACTGGATGCAGATCAAAAAGGTAAAGCTGTTGATGAAACACTTTACAGATGTATGATTGGTCCTTGATGTACTTAACAGCTTCTAGACCAGATATTATGTTTGCAACGTGTTTTGTGCTAGATTTCAGGCTGCTCCTAAAGAGTCTCACTTGATTGCAGTCAAACGGATCTTTAGATATCTGCAAGGTACACAATCTCTAGGTTTATGGTATTCCACTGGACACTCTTGCAAATTGGTTGCTTTTTTGATAGTGACTATGCAGGGTGTAAGTTAACCAGAAAGTCACTTCTGGTGGATGTCAATTCCTAGGCAACTGTTTGATTTCTTGGCAGAGTAAGAAACAAACATCTGTTGCTACATCCACTGCTGAAGCAGAGTACATTGCTGCTGCAAGCTGTACTTCTCAGGTAGTCTGGCTTCAGAACCAACTTTTGGATTATGGCATTACAGATACTAAGACTCCATTATTAATGGATAGTGCTTCAGCTCTTTGCATTGTCAAGAATCATGTCCAGCACTCTAGGACCAAACATATAGAGATTAGACAACATTTTATTAGGGACTGTTTTGATAAAGGTCTGATTGATCCAAAGTTTGTCCTAGTGCTGATGAGCTTGCAGACATTTTTACTAAGCCTTTGGATAGTTCGACTTTCCAAAACCTAGTGTTAAGGCTTGGTATGCTGCAGCTAGAGTAAGTGATAACTACTGATGATCTCAGTAAATAAGTACTGATGATCATTTGTAACCATATCACAAATAGTACTGATCTGTTACAAGAACTGATACAGTCATAACTACTGATATAAGTACAAACAGATAAGTACTGACGTCCTATGAAACAACTGAAACAGCCCAAAAGACTGATGAGTAGTGTTGAGGACAGTATGAAACAGCTGAAAAGCTACGAATTGACAAAAACTACTGATGAGAATTTTCTCTTCAGTTGTTTCTAAAACTGCTGCTTCATCTTAAACAACTGATGACAAAACCACGTCTTCAGTAGTTTCACAACTACTGATGACTAATACCACGTCGTCAGCTGTTTAAAACAACTGATGACAAAACCACGTCTTCAGTAGTTTCACAACTACTGATGACTAATACCACGTCGTCAGCTGTTTACAACAACTGATGACAAAACCATGTCTTTAGTAGTTTCACAACTACTGATGACTAACACCACGTCGTCAGCTGTTTCCATCATCTGAAGCTAAAACCATGGTCTTCAGTAGTTTTATAACTACGGATGCCTACAACCAAGACTTCAGTTGTTTCAACCTCTGAAGGTTATACCACGTCTCAGTCGCTTAAAACTACTGATGACTCATACCAAACCCTTCATTGCTTTATAACCCATACCCTATAAATACCTTGTCTTACAGAGCTTCATCATCTCAAACCTAACGTTCAAAAACTCAGAACCTTCTCTCACATCAATGGCGAACATGAAGCTTAAACCCGACACAACTGTGTGCTTACCTTACAAATCTCCCTTCTGGACAAATTTGATAATGCCATTGATCTAATGATCAACTCTCCATACAAAACAGCTTTCCTTCTAAATCCTACCATTCATGCCGAATCCCTCCAGCAGTTCTGGACAACGTCACCCTCGTCACTGGGAGAATGACACCGACTCTCTCCAGTCGTTTGTCAACAATCGTCCGGTGGTCATCACTTCAGAAATCCTTCGACAAACCCTACAACTGGATGATGCCACTTTTCCCACTGGGTATCCAAAGGGCACCACTGATCTATCATTTGCCCAACATGGATACCAGGTAACCTAGTGACTCTACCATCCTGAAGAAACTTTCCATGATGCGGAACGACTAATTTTACATATGGTGAATGTATGCTTAGCTCCCAAGACTTCTTCTTGGGATCAAATGTCGACGAGGTGGCAGCAGGTATTATTCTCTATCCTTGACCAACAACACTTAAATTTTTCTGAAATATTATTTCTTGAACTCAAGGATATGGCCTCCAAGCCTATAGCTAACCGATGGATATTATATCCTCGGTTCCTAATGGCCATTATAGTAGACCAGCTAAAAGCTGACGGACTTGTTGGCCTTGGAGTCCCTGCCACGGTTGTATTGCCTGAAGTATACTCCAGGCACAACTCAGACCATCACTCAAACTGGCTGCCAAACTGCGAAAACCCACGCAGCTGGAACCCACAACCACCACCTCCAAATCCTTTGTCCCCCCAAACCCAAACACAAGAAAGCCAAAAAGGCTACTCAGGGAAATGAGTCCCCTGAGGATGCCCCTGCAACACAAACGCAGGTTATATCTACTGGTCATAACCCCCCAGTAGATACACGGACTCACTCACCCTCAACCGCTAGGTTTCCTCTCAACAGGAGCCTGTAGCAACCATCTCTAGGGCACCTATACATCTGGAACCTTCCTCACTTGAGAGGTTGCCATTGAAACGCACCACTCTCCCCGGGTGCATACTGCCTTCACACCCTCTCCCACTGCAACCGCCCCCCAAAGTCCTACCATCATGATTGCCAAGTGTTGACTCAGTTGCACTCCTCACCCCCTCCCCAGATACCAATCACAACTGGGATAGCCCCAACCATTGAGGGAGGGGACCAAGTGCTTCTGACACCCCACAGCAAAGGGGTTACCATATTCAATCTCCAGTGTAGAAACGGAGATTCGAATTTCGGTGAGGCTGCCACTTCTCCTGCTTCAGCAATGATTAGGATGAATTTGGTACTGTCCATAAGACCTCACCAGAGGAAACTGCCGATGAAGGACATGGTCCTGAGGCAGGAAGTCCCCAGTACCATGACCAAGGGGCACATGCTACTACTGATCTACACTCAGAGCATGTTCATCCTGATTCTATCAGGAGGTCAGGTGATTCAGTAAACACTGATGATGACCTGGGCTTCTTTTATGATGTTTTAGCCCAAAACACCATCCTCGAGGATGAGGTGAGCAGTCTCAAAGAGCTGCTTGCCAACATTTCTCAAGATCAAAGACCATCTACCCCTCACAACCCATAGATGGCACCTTCCTCTGAAGGTCTCCCATACACTGAGCCACTCCAAAACACTCAGCCACCTGCCTCTGCTTCTGGCACTATTTCTCAGGGACAGAACCCCCCTGAGCAAATAGCTGCTATCTTTCAACAGTCCTTACCTCTCATCACATCAACTATAACTGATATGGTCCTTAAAACCCTTGATGAGAGGCTTCCCTCAGTTATACAACCCATGATAGAGGATGTTGTGAGCAAAAGGCTTTCTGACAATCAAACCCTTGCAACCATGCAACCAAAAGGGGGAGATTCAGTCAGTGAAAGCAAAAGAAAGAGGATGGCAGATAGGAAAAAACTGAAAAGAGAAGGTGAGGATGCTGACATGGATAAAGTGACTGAAAGTACTAAAGACTTTCATGTCACATACAAAAAAGGAAGAATGAGAAGAGACTGACTTGGAGACAATGGTGAAGAAGGCTGATGCTAAACACAGCCGATCAATGGATAACATCATGATCAGTTGTTTAGGCAGGCCACGACATGAAAAACTTGATTCAGAAATCAGAAGACTAAGATTGAAAACCAAGCTAGATGGGCAAGTCATGATGTGTTGGAAAGGGAAAGTTAGAGATCATGATCAGTTCATAGCCAAATATCTGGGTAGATCATTGATTGAGATCAAGGCATGGTCCAGGACAGCATCTTGGCATTGATCAGTTTTTAGGCAAGGCCACGACATTAAAAACTTGACTCAGAAATCAGAAGACTAGAGATTGAAGAAATCCAAGCTAGATGGCAAGTTATGATGTGTTGAAAGGGAAAGGTTAGAGATCATGATCAGGTTCATAGCGAAATATCTGGGTAATCATTGATTGAGATCAAGGCATGGTCCAGGGACAGCATCTTGGCAATAACCACCAAGATCATTCATCTGAAGTATACACAAAAGGATTGGTTATTGAAGCCTTAAACGAAGCTGGTGCTGGGAGCAGGACTGAACTAGTCAAGCAATCTAAAGCCGACCTCACATCCAGAATGCTAGAACAGCCTGTCAACATTCCCACACCAAAACCACCACAACCACACCCACCAAACCAACTCCTCTACCCTTAAAACCAGTAGCCGATGAAGTACCCCAGAAGAGGAAGAGAAGGGTACTAAGGCTAGAGAAGATGACGAGATAATGATGAAGATGAAGATAGGCTGCCACTCTCAGCTGTTATACAGTTGCCGAAGGCCACAAGTCACTCTCCAACAATTACTCCTGAAACTCAAAGACAAATTGTTAAAGTGAAGCTAGAAGAAGAAAAGCTTCACAAACAACATGATGAGGAATTTGAGGAGGGTTGACAAAGCATATGCTGCCACATCTTCAATCATCAACATGAAGAAGCATGCTCTCAGATTATACACTGTTAAACATACATTTCAATATCAAAAGGAAGAGTGAGGATTTGGCCTGATCCCAGGGTGTCTCATAGGATTCACAAGAAAAACATTCACAGAGATACATTGGCAAGTGAAGAAGATTGTAGATGAAGTGATCTCACTGGTCTTTGTAGTATCACCCTGGGAAATCGTAGATGACTTGAAGAAAGCCTATAAAGCTAACCTGACTCCACAGAAGATGCTGGAAAATAAAATGGTGAAAAAGGGATTAGTATATGAGGCTTGAGGAAGTCAGAAAGAATGAGCTCCAGTTGTTCTTAGAGGGTAATCACCCTGATGAATTTGCTTATAGAGTAATAACAACTGTGGAACTCAAAAATGGAAACAGGTCAAATACCTATCTGAATATTATGGGCCAGAATCACTTTTTGAAGGAGGAGCTGAAGACTTACCATGGAGGAACAGATAACCTTCCTTGAGGCCTATACAAGGAGTCATACAGACTCATTGTTGGCAAGTAGATCTCATGGATGGGGTAACAGCTTTGTGTCCAGTTCCTCAAGACAGAGTTCCCATTCATCCTTTGCCAAACAGATCATTAGACTTCTTCCCAGGCATGTGCTTATATGGGTCACTTCTGAGCTGATCTAGAAGACAAAAAGACCAAATCTTTCTGCCATAATAAGTGGGACATCTTCAATAAGTCTAGAGGTTTTGGCTGCATTGGTTCAGGGGGAGTTTGTTGGACCAAAAGAACCAATGAGCCTGATCAGAAAAACCTCTAAGTCCCACAGACATCACAACAACTGCTGAAGACTTGATCAGCTGTTTGACAAAGTCTGAAGACTTCAACAGCTGAAGACTAAAGTACTGAAGACTTCAACAGCTGAAGACCAAAGTCTAAAGATCAACAACTGAAGAACAAGGTATTGAAGATCAATAGCTGAAGTACAAAGACTGAAGACATCAGCTGATGACAACAACTGAAGTTCAAGTACAAGTACGGAAGCCTTCAGAGTTTGTTACAACAGCTGAAGAAGCATTCTTCAGTTTTTGTGATGGTTTCCTTTCAGTAGTTTTCTTTTTGTTTCAGTATTCGTAAAATGACTGGAGAGCATGTTCTTCAGTCGTTGTAGTTTCAGTAGTTTCTTTTCAGTAGTTGTAGTGATAGTTAACACTTAGTATTTTTGTAAGAAGATGTCAGCTGTTTTGACATCTTCAGTAGGTGTGTTAACTCTCAGTAGTTTGAATAATTCTGTTAGATGTCACTATCAAGTGACATCAGCAGACGTCACATCTCCTATATAAGGAATGTTCCACTACGACATTCCTATATAAGGGATGATTGACCTGATTGTAAGTGTGACATTTTGCCACCACGAAAGCGCGTATTGAATGAAATCTTTGATTTGCAGAATTCTTTCTATAATCATTTGTTCTTACTTTGAATATCAACTGTATTCTTGTGAATTGTCTAAATTCATTGTTTGATTTCCGCTGCAATACTCTCTAATCAATCAAACGTAGATCACTGATCCTAACATCATGTCAGTGCCACCGCACAGCAGAGAGGCACACAACCTATCTTCTTGTTTGGGCAGTTTTATTCTTTTTGCACAGATCGCACCAACAACATAGGTTATTAGCTTGATTGCTTTTTGCATTTTTCATCATCTGCTTTGCTCATTTTGTGGTCATCCACACATATTTGTGGCGTTTATTTTGCACGTCCCCCTTATTGGAACTTTGTTGATTGTGTAAACCAGGGATAAGATGATAACCCACAGCTTGCTGAACAACTTAGTTTGAACTTGACATCACCAACGAGGTCTACTTATCTATGGTGTTGAATCTACTGACACATCATCAATTGTCTAGCAACCTCTAGGTCTACTTTTTTCGTGTTACCTTAGTAGTAGCTAGTTTTACTATCATTTTTCCTTTTAGTGTTGCTTGGAATTCTCAGACTTACACTTCAATTTTGCATTTTAAATAATTTCTTTTTTTAAAGTCCCAAACTATTTGTTCCTATGTACTATCATTTTCCATAGTCATTGAATCAGTATCACAATACGATCTCATTTCTCTCAGCTTGCTGTCCTCCTCCCTCGTTTTTTCCGTACTGAAATAAAAACAACAAAATTTAATTCTAACTTAACCTATTCTCCCCCTAAAATTCTAAAACCGAAAAAGTTTTGCGTTTTGAATTTTAATAGGCGAAGAAATAAAATAAAATAAGATAAATAAAACATAAAAGTAAAAATGAATTCTACTTGTCGGACTAAGTACTATCATCGTCGAAAATCGCATCATGTTCTTTTTAACGTCGTTGGCCTCTAACAGATATAGAAAACGTGTTTATCAAAGGCTTTTGTATAGAGGTTTGCACGTTGAAAATCCGTATAAATTTTAACAACATCGATTAAATTCTATTCAAAACAATCACGTATAAAGTGATATTTAATGCCGATGTGTTTGATCTTAGGATGTTGGGCCAGATTTTTGGTTACGGCTATAGCAGTAGAATTATCAACAAATATAGGAGTGTTAGAGAATTTCAAACAGTAGTCCCACATTTGCTGTTGAATCTAGATGATTTGAGAACAGCAGCTTGCCGCAGCAACATATTCAGCTTCACAAGTTGACAGTGCAACTGATGTCTGCTTCTTACACTGCCACGTGACTAATCTTCTCCCAAAGAATTGACATCCCGCTGATGTTGACTTGTAGTTCATTTTGCAACCGTCGTCATTCGAGTCACTATACGCTGTAAGCTCGAAATCATCATCATGAGGATACGACAACCTGAGTGTTGGGGTACCCTTTAGATAACGAAATGTCCTTTTGACTCCAATGAGATGGTTGACTTTCAGTTTCACCTGATATCTTGAGCAGAGACACGTTGTGTACATGATGTCAGGTTGTGAGGTAGTGAGATACATGAGAGATGCAATCATGCCTCGGTACATGGTAGGATCCACCAGATCACCATTCTCGTCGGGCGCTATATCATGGTTTGTAGCAAGTGGAGTCCCAGCTGCGGAAGCACTTTCCATATCAAACCGACTGAGAATATCGCATACATACTTGGTCTGATGTAGAAATATCCCCTGTGGTGTCTGATCCCCCTGTAACCCAAGAAAGAATTTCATCTCTCCTATGGCACTCATCTCAAATTCAGCCTTCATTACTGCTTCAAATTCTTTACAAAAGTCTTTGTTCTTGGAACCAAAGATTATGTCATCAACATAGATCTGTACAAGAAATAAGTCACCATCCTTTTCTTTGATAAACAATGTACAATAAATCACTCCTCTTCGAACCCGTGTTTCACAAGATGAGTTGAGAGCTTCTCATACCATGCTCTGGGGGCTTGATGAAGCCCGTATAGAGCCTTGTCCAGCTTGTAAACTCTGTCCCGATGATACAGATCCTCAAATCCCTCGGGTTGGTTGACGTACACTCTTTCTCGGATTTCACCATGAAGGAATGCACTTTTCACATCAAGCTGATAGACTTTAATCTTTGTTGTAATAGGCTATGAAGATACGGATGGCTTCCATTCTCGGGTGCAAACACTTCGTTGTAATCAATTCCCTCGACTTGTCGAAATCCTTAAACTACAAGTCGAGCCTTGTTTCTGATAATGATCCCTTGGTCATCCTTCTTGCATTTTAACCCATTTAGTGCCAATGATCTTAGCACCTTTAGGTCTGTCCACGAGAGTCCACACACCTAAATTCATGAATTGAAGAAGATCTTCTTGCATGGCACTCACCCAAGCCTCATCATTTAAGGCATCACTTACATATTTTGGCTCAAATTGAGACACAAAACATCGATAATCACCGTCATGAAGGTAGCCTATTTCCATGACTGAGGCATAATCAGCTAAATATAGCTGATTTCTTGTCTGTACTCCAGATTTTACATCCCCTATGACATTTTCCAGAGGATGATAGACATTTAGACGAGATCCAGGAGTGGTGGGTACCACTACCTTATTATCCAGATTGTGAACCATAGGTTTAGTATCTGAGGCAGTGGGAGTATGCGGTTCCAAAGTGTCAAAGGCATCAACATCTGATGTGTGTGTACTTGTAGTAGTTGGAACCTGTTCCTCCTGATCCACCTGAACATTTTCCACTTCTTCATCATCAGAAGAGGAGTCACTTACCTCCATTGCTCCCCCTGAGTTACTAGAAGACTGACCTTGGGAGCCGGATGTTGATGAGTCTAGGGGCGGTGTGTTTAAGACCTCATACATCATCTTGGTTGCTAACTCGTCTTTAGAAGTAGAGAGAGGGATATTAAAGGACTTAAATAATCCATCATAATCGAAAAAGAATCCTGGTCCTTTTCCAGATGGGGTGGTGTATCTCTGAACATCCACGTTACACCACACTTCTACTTGACCCGTTGAGTTGATGTAAACTCTCTTATTCGGTAGTTGTATCCTAGGAAAATTCCTTCTTTAGCCTTCTCGCTAAACTTGCCTTCCTGAGTTTTCTTCAAAAGGGTGCAAGGTGCGCCAAACGGTTCGAGGTACTCTAGATTTGGCTTACGTCGTTGAAGTAGCTCGTAATACGTCCTACCATGACGTTTTACCACCAGGACTCGATTTAAAGTGTAACATGCATTTGCAACTGCCTCATTCCAAAACTGAATGGGCAGTTTCGAGTCTGCTAGCATTGTCCTTGATGTCTCTATCAAGCTGTGATTCTTTCTCTTAGCAACTCCGTTCATTTGTGGAGTGTAGGTAGAAATAAACTGGTGCACAGTTCCCTTTTCTTTGTAGAAAGCCTCCATCTAATGATTCTTGAACTCGATACCATTGTCTGAGCGTACTTGTCTTACCTTCAGCTTGTAGAGAGACTCTAAAGTAGTTAATAACTCTTTGAATGACTTAAATGTTTCAGATTTGGATTTCAGAAACATTACCCAAGAGAATCTTGAGTAGTCATCTGTAACTACATAACAGTCTAAGCCGCCGGCGATGCTCCTTGTACTGACTGGACCAAACAGATCCATGTGAAGAAGCTCAAGAGGCAGTTCGATGCAATGAACTTTCTTTTCCTTATGAGACTTCTTAGTCTTTTTTTCCTTTCTTGTAGGCGACACAAAAATCCGATAATTAGAAGTTTTTGACGTTTACTCCTCGCACTAGATCATTCTAGATCAAGTAGTTCATCTTCCGTGGATTGATGTGTCCCATTCTCCTATGCCAGGAGATCGAATCCTTCTCTGTAGCCTTTGACAGGAAGCACTGAACTTGATGATTTGTTGTGGAGGCCTTTGATAGATCCAAGACATAAAGATCATTATATCTTGAAGCTGATATTAAGACTTGGTCTTCCGGGATCACATAGTCCTTTTTCAGAACATAGCACTTCTTGTTGTCGAATACTACTTTAAAGACTTGTCACAGATTTGGGATACAGAAAGCAAACTATTTTGAAGTTGTTGAACATAATTTACCTTATCAAACTTCACTTTCTAGTTTCCCACTTCCCCTTTAGCTGTGATGTAACCTCCTTTGTTTCCAGCAAATGAAACATGAGCTCCTTTAATTTGTTTGACATTTGATGGGAGAGTAAGGTTCCCAGTCATGTGCCTAGCTACTCCGCTATCTACAATCCAGGTATTTGTGGCAGCACTATAGCGCACACCCTGCACATTTATAGGAAATCATTAGTTAAGGTTAGGGACCCAAGCCTTAACTGGCTTCGGTGACCCCGAGGCATCACACATCATAAATTCCACCCACTGTCCATTTTAAGCTAAGGGAAGATCACTCTTCTTCTTGTTCTCATTATCAGACATTGAACTAGATTTTTCTTTCCATAAGCTAGTTTTGTGTAAGGCCTGTTTGTGATAAATGGACGATTGACTTATGGTTTGAACTTTATGTTCACTTACTCTTCTTGGTGGGGTTATAGAACTCCTTTTAGACAAGCTAGGTTTAGGATCATGAAGTTCCACTTTCTTCCTAGGTGTCTGATAGTAAGGACAGTTAGACGCGATGTGTCCATACTTTCCACAGTTGTAGCATGATCTGCTTTCGACGTGTTGGTATGACTGTTTCTGTGGAGAAGTTTGTGACACTCTAGTGACTTTAATTTGTTTGGGTTTTGACACTTCTTGTTTAGATGTTTTATCTTGTTTAACAAAAATAATTGTTTGAACCTTTTTAATAACTTTAATCTTTTGTTTATCTGGACTTAGACATGATGCACGTGTTTGGTTAACTTGTTTAGTCTTTTTGGGTTTTGTATTAGACGTATTTGAACTAGACTTTACCTTAACCTTCTTAATTTGTTCATCCAGATTCGATAGGCATTTTGCCTTTTGACTTTAAAATGGTCTCCTTTTGTTTAGTGACAGATTCAATGGAATTACTTATGGAATCTAGATCACTTACAAGAGGAGTCGACACCATATGATCCTTGATTGGGTTGTTATTTATTGGTTTGCATTTAGCATTCAACAAGGTCTCATGTGGTGGTGGAACCATGTTGTAACCCAAACCCTCCCCGTTGTTGCGTTCTCTCACTAGGTGTTGGACTATGTGAGAAGAACTAGTCCAACTGTGCAGTTTTTGTTTTAATGATGTTACTTCGACTTCCAAAAATACTTTTTGTTTCTTGGTTTCATCTAGGGAGTTTAAATAGAACTTAATATCATTTGTTTGGTTAAAGGCCACAACTTCGGTTTCCCTAAGTTGTTTATTTAACAGTTCTATTTTCTCTTTATAATTGTGCTCATTATGTTTTAAAATCATGTTTGCTTCTGTGCACAATTGTAAATCATTTACTAAGCTATCATTATGATTTAATAGCCTAGCAAATTTTAAGTCTATGCTTTCTTTAAATTTATTACATTCAATACAAGCATGACTATCAAACAATTGGTCTTTGGTACATACCTAAGCAGATTTGGTTGAATCGGCCATCATAGCAGAGTCTGACTCTTCTGGTGTTGGTGATTCTAAACATTTGGTGCTTGAACCCTCTTCATTCAGGTGATTGACCACATTTGCAGTTTCTTCATTATGTGACATCACGAGTTCAACTGCTATATCACCTTCGCTTGCAGAGTCGTCGTCCAAA
Source organism: Flaveria trinervia (assembly GCA_025506515.1). Lineage (NCBI taxonomy): Eukaryota > Viridiplantae > Streptophyta > Magnoliopsida > Asterales > Asteraceae > Flaveria > Flaveria trinervia. The sequence continues at coordinate 9,619,550 of CM046446.1, forward strand.
CCCTCAACGCACGCAATGTTGGATTCTCCGGGAGATATAAATCAAAAGGTCCAAGATTGACCTTCGTCATCTTGAGCAGTCAAGGCCTTAGGATCCTTGCTTGATGATGTAGGACTACTTGTGGGTTTATCCTGATGATTGAAGGATGAGAATGGATTACCATTACCTGTCTTCTTGGGATTCACACATTCACGTTTGAAGTGCCCCTTTTCTCCACAGTTAAAACAGGTAACTTTGGTTTGGTCAAAACCAAAGGTTGTATCCTTTGTGGCAATCAGGTTCTGTCCTGTCTTCTTAACAAACTTCTTTGCCCTTCGAACAGCACTTGCCAATGCCCACATGATATCCATTCTTTCCAGCTCAGTCTCATCTACTTGTCGTAGTCTTCATCTGCCAGATGACAGTTTCCGATCTTCCTTGCAACTAGTCCTTCATAGGAATGAACGATAGCTGCTAAGAGATCCACATGCTCCTTTGCTACCTCTACAGTCACGTTACCAAGATTCTCGGTCTTCAATTTTGTAGCATTGGCTTTAGGTGCTATATATTGGGTGCAAGATGACCCTGACGTGTTAGATCCTGAAGTAGTGGCTTGAGACGGAGCGGTTGAACTCGACACAATGTTGTTTGAAGTGGTGCTCCAGATGTTTTTGCTTGAGGAGTTGAGTTGTAAAGTGATGGCATCTGATCATATGATGCCTTTTGAGACCTGTACTTCATCCTCAACTCTTCCTCTCTCAACTTCAAAATGAAATCGTTGATATCTAACTTCGCCAGCATATCATTCTATCTGAGGTTTGACACAAATGAAACCCATTTTTCTGGCAATCCATCTTGGAAATTCAACACCTTGTCTTCCATGGACGTAATAACCCCATGAGTGTGCAGCTCACTCACTAAGTGTTAGAAGCGGTCTATAACGTCATCCAGACTCTCCTTACCCATTGACGAGAAGTTATCGAACTCCTTCTTCAAAGCTTTAGCCATTAGAGCTTTTAGCGATGCATTCCCATCATACCACTTTTCCAGAGCATCCCATAGCTTTTTTGCTTGCTTGTTATCAGAAAACTGATGGAATATATCCTTAGGAATGGACAGAGTTAACAGAGCGTACACCTTCTTCTCTACATTGTACTTTACCTTTTGCCCATCAGTCATGCCCCGTAAAGTAAGTTTAATTCCTTCAGCTCCAACTAGCATACTATACCCTGTCTCAACTGATTCCCACATATTAGGATCTACTCCATTTAGGTATATCTCGAACCTTTGCTTCCATTGTGGGTAATCATCTAACGTTATGAGCTTAGGAGGCTTATTGTGATTCCCCACTTCATTTTCCAGAAGCAATAGATTCTGGATTCGTGAATCTCTACCTACGGTGAATGCTGAATACTGATCTTCCATTCTATTTACTTTTGATTTTAGAACAACCCGTTGTACATGTGCGAATGAAAGAATGTGAATGGACTATTCGTGCGATTGAACAACGCGGATGGTTCAATCGTGTGACTGGGCAGGTGCGGATGAAAAATGCAAACAAAGATCTTCAGTCGTACGAATGGATGGACGACTGAGCCAATCATGCGTATGAGTGATGCGAATGGGTTCAGTCGTGCGATTGAGTCAATCGTGCGACTGAAGGCTGTTGTTTTTGCAAAAACGAAGGTTTTGAACACTTTGACGCAAAAACACGAATTTCTTACAAACCCTAATTGTCGTATGCCGGAAAAACGTTAAGTTTTTGACCTGGAGACGTCGAAAACACTGTTTGACACAAAAATACTATGTTTTTTAGTGAAAAACACGCTTTTTATATCAAAATCGATTGAATCACATGCAAATCAAGAGCCAAAGCTCTGATACCACTTGTTAGGACCGTTTCGATACGGAGTACTAACTGATTTACGTGTATACCAAACCAAATAGTGCGGAATACTATTTGATTGGCGATTCAATCAGTGAGAACGCAAGTATAATCAATCTAAGAATGAAACTAGACGTTAAGAATGATTGTCGGATAATTATCTGCGATCTATGAACTTGGACCAGGTTATCTTAGGTCTTTGGATGGCTAGGGTACGATTTAGTGCATAGGGATTTGAATTGTTTTGTTTTTCTACGAATTAAGTGGTATTTATAGGTTAGGGTTTTCCATTCGTGCGACTGAACCAGTTGCATGGTTCAGTGGTGCGATTGAAGCATGCGGTTGATCGATCCGCAAGACTGAATATCCAGTTGTGCGACTAAGTCAATCTCATGTTACACTCATGCGACGGATCCAGTCTCCTGGTCCAGTCGTGCGACTGGTTCATTAGCATGAAGTATTCATGCGTATGGTCCATTCGCATGAGAACTTCACACGATTAAGTTTAATCACATTTCTCAATCATTATTGACTAAGAACTATGTAAACAACCACAAACCTATATAGTTAGTTCAATATGCGTTATCACACAATAATCAATGAAATATTAAACATTGTAAGCATCACAAACACATTACATTTCATTCATACCCATTCTGTTACATATATGTAAGACATGAACGATATTTTACATTTGAGCTCCTAAACTAGGCACACATGTACCTACAAAATATATTTTCACTATATCAAGTCTTGAGATTACAAGTATTGAATAAGAAGTAATATTACATTAAAAAACTAAATGAAAAAAACGGAACGTTACATTGTCAAAATTAAAAGGATGTATTTTTTGTCTATGGTTAAAGCAAAACCGGTAAAACCTTTCTATGGAAAACATAGTCTCTATTTATCATATCAAAGGGTGAGATAGTTCTAAATGTTACATCATGTGGAATTACATCATTACTACTATCAAGATTTAGGACACCATTAAATCTCAATGAGGATTCGCTTTGTCGTGTTAAGCTAAACAACGACTCAACTCATTTGTTAAAATTAAAAAAATTGATTATTTGAGATGAGATGCCAATGATTCACAAACATGCGTTTAAGGCTTTAGACAAAACTTTTAAAGATCTCCTAACCTGTTTAGGTGAAGATGCTAGCCACTTACCATTTGGAGGAAAGTTCGTTGTATTTAGAGGAGATTTAAGAAATTCGTTTGGTTGTTCCTAATGGTAGTAGGCAAGATATTGTCAATGCATCTTTAAGTTCTTTGTATATCTGGCAGCAGTGCAAAGTCCATACGATAACTAAAAATATGTGTTTATCAACCAGATGTGCAGCATGTTACTTTGAAGAAATAAACAATTTTGCAAGGTGGCATTTAGATTTAGGTGAACGTAATCTCGAAGGTCCTAATGACAAGGAGGCAAATATACAAATACTAATGATCTTCTTATATGGGGTCTAGTTGATCTTATCTAATATTTGATTGGATTTATGTATCCTTCTATCCTTTACAATCAATAATCTAGATTACTTTCAAGAGAGATACGTTCTTGCACCAAAGAACAAAGAAATTGAATATCTCAATTCAGATACTATAAGCCAAGAGAAGTATGTTAGTGATACGTTTGATGAGAGTTTATGTTCACTAGATATTTTCTGTAGTGTTAAAAGTTGGTGTTTCGATCATGCTTTTGAGAAACATTGATTAAAAGAATGGTTTATGTGATGGAATAAGACTTAAGGTGACATCACTATACAAAAAAGTTATAGAAGTGAGATTATATCAGAAAATAACATTGGAAACTATAGATACATGTGTATCTAGTTTAGAACCTTAATGTAAAATGTCTATCATGTCTTACATATATGTAATTGAATGGGTATGAATGAAATACAACGTGTGGTTGATGCATATAATGTTTAATATTTCATTGTTTATTGTGTGATAACGCATATTGAACTAACTATATAGGTATGTGGTTGTTTACATAATTCTTAGTCAATAATGATTGAGAAACATCTTTAAACTTAATCGTGTGAAGTTCTCATGCGAATGGACCATACTAATAGACCATACGCATGAATACTTCATGCTAATGAACCAGGAGACTGGATCAGTCGCATGATTGAGACATAAGATTGACTCAGTTGGACGACTGGACCTTCAGTCGTGCAGATGGATCAATCGTATGGTTCAGTCACACGAATGGAAAACCCGAACCTATAAGTATTACCTAATTCGTGGAAAAAGAAAAGAATTCGAATACCTACGCACATCATCGTACACTAACCGTCCAGAGACTCAAAAAGACATGTTCCAAGATCATAGATCACAGTTGATCGTGTTCTAATCATTCATAAAGTTTCATTAATCGTTAGAGTGATCATAATTGTGTTCTCCCTGATTGGATCGCCAATCAAATAGGATTCCGCACTATTTGAGTTGGTATACGCGCAGAATCAGTTAGTACTCCGTACCTAAACGGTCCTAATAAGTTGTATCAGAGCTTTGGCTTGTGATTTTGCATGTGATTCAATTGTTTTTGGTGTAAATCTCACGTTTTTGCAGTCAAAAACACCATCTTTTTGGTAAAACAGTGTTTTTCAGTGTCTCCAGGTCTAAAAGTTCACGTTTTCTAGCTTACGGCAAATTAGGGTTTGTGAAAAATCATATTTTTGTGTCAAAGTGCCAAAATCTTCGAATTTTCAAATCATGTGTTCTCCCTGATTTGATCGCCAATCAAATAGGATTCCGCACTATTTGAGTTGGTATACGCGCAAAATCAGTTAGTACTTCGTACCTAAACAGTCCTAACAAGTTGTATCAGAGCTTTGGCTCGTGATTTTGCGTGTGATTCAATCATTTTTGGCGTAAATCTCACGTTTTTGCAGTCAAAAACACCATCTTTTTGGTAAAACAATGTTTTTCAGTGTCTCCAGGTCTTAAAGTTCACGTTTTCCAGCTTACGGCAAATTAGGGTTTGTGAAAAATCATATTTTTGTGTCAAAGTGCCAAAATCTTTGAATTTTCAAATCCAGCAGCCTTAGTCACACGATTCGCTCAATCGCACGACTGAACTCAATCGTACCTCCTATACACACGATTGAACTCGGTCACCCATCCATTCGTACGACTAAACACCCCATTCGCATTGTTCAACCGCATCTGCTCAATCGCACGATTGACTCATCCGCATTGACTCAATCGCATGATTGTCTCATCCGCATTAGTCCATCCGCACGATTGACCTAATCGCATCTCTCCATTCGCATCAGTCAAATAGTTTTCTTCTAACTCTCAAAGTATAAATAAATGGAAGAATAGTACTCGGCGTTTACTGCAGGTAGGGACTCGCGTATCCAGAACCTGTTACTTCTCGAAAACGAGATTGGGAATCACAATAAGCTGCCTAAGCTTATCACGTTAGACGATTACCCAAAATGGAAGCAAAGGTTTGAAATTTATCTAAATGGTGTTGATCCCAATCTTTGGGAATCAATCGAGACTGGTTATACTATGTCGATTGGTGCTGCTGGCGTCAAACTTACTATAGGCAGCATGACTGATAGGCAGAAGGTGAAGTACAATGCTGAGAAAAAGGTCTATGCTCTGTTGACTCAGTCGAAACCTAGGGATATATTCCACCAATTTTCTGAGAATAAGAAGGCAAAAAAATTATAGGAGGCTCTGGAAAAACGATACGACGAGAATACATCGTTAAAAGCCCTAAAGGCGAAAGCTTTGAAGAAGGAGTTTGATAACTTCTCATCGATGGGCAAGGAGAGCTTGGATGATGCCATCGACCAATTCTACCATTTAATGAGTGAGTTGCACACTCATGGGGTTACAACGTCAATGGAAGATAAGGTCTCAAGCTTTGCCAATGGACTGCCAGAGAAGTGGGACTCATTTATGTCTAATTTGAGACAGAACAATTTACTGGCCAAATTAGACATAAACGACTTCATCCTGAAACTAAGGGAGGAGGAACTAAGGATGAAGTACAGGTCTCAGAGAGGATCGTATGATCAAAACCCGTCTCTGTATAATTTAACTTCCACCTCAAAAAGCTCAGGAGCACCACTTCAAACTGCTTTTGTGTCAAGTTCAACAGCTCCTCCGCAAGCCTCTACTTCAGGATCTGAAACATCTAGGTCATCTAGCACCCAATATATAGTACCTGAATCAAATGTGACGAAGTTGAAGACCGAGAATCTCGGGAATATCACTGTGGAGGTTGCAAAGGAGCATATGGACCTCTTAGCTACAGTTGTTCATTCTTATGATGGACTAGTTGCAGGGAAGATCGGAAATTGCCATTTGATTGATGAGGATTACGAGCAGGTGGATGAGAATGAATTGGAAAGAATGGATATTATATGGGCATTGGCTAGTGTTGTTCGTAGAGCCAAGTAGTTTGTGAAGAAGACAGGACAGAACTTGATAGCCACTAAGGATACTACTTTTGGTTTCGATAAAACCAAAGTTACCTGTTTCAACTATGGAGAAAAGGGGCACTTTAAACGTGAATGTGTGAAGCCTAAGAAGACAGGTAATGGTAATCCTTTCTCATCATTTAACCGTAAAGACAAACCCACAAGTGAAGCTGCATCATCAAGCAAAGATCCTAAAGCTTTGACTGCACAAGATGACGAAGGTCAAGATTGGACCGTTCGTTTTGTTTCCCCGGGTGAGTCCAACATTACAAATGTTGAGGTTTTCGATGATGACACTGTAAGTGAAGGTGATATAGCAGTTGAACTAGTAATGTCAGATCATGAAGATACTGCTATTGTGGTCACTCACTTGAATGAAGATGGTCCAAGAACAACATGTTTAGAATCACCAGCACCCGAACACTCAAACTCTACGATGATGGCTGATTCAACCAAATCCTCTCAGGTAAGTACCACAGATCAACTTTTTGATAATCATGCTTGTACTGAATGTAGTAAATTTAGAGACAGCATAGATTCAAAATTTGCTAGGTTATTAGATCACAATGATAGCTTAGTAAATGACTTGCAACTGTGCATAGAGGCTAACCAAATTTTAAAACAAAATGAGCACAGTTACAAAGAAAAAATAGAGTTTTTAAATAAATAACTAAGGGAAACCGAGGTTGTTTCTTTTAACCAAGATAATGACATAAAGTTCTATTTAAGCTCCCTAGAAGAAACTAAGAAAGAAAAAGTAGTTTTGGAAGTCGAAGTAAACTCATTAAAACAAAAACTGCACAGTTGGACAAGTTCTTCTCATATAGTACAACACTTAGTGAGAGAACGAAACATGGGAAGGGGTTGGGATACAAAGTGGTTCCACCACCACATGAGACAATGTTAAATGCAAAATGTAGACCAGTAAATAACAACCCTATCAAGGATCATGTGGTGTCCACTCCTCTAGTTAGTGATCCAGATTCCACGAGTAAATCGGAGGAATCTGTCACTAAACAGAAGGAGGCCACTTTTCAATCTAAAGGTAAGTTGCCTATTGTTAATTTTGATAAACAATTTGAAGAGGTTAAGATAAAGTCAGGTTCAAGCATGTCTCATACTAAACCCAAAAAGACCAAACAAGTTAACCAATCACGTGCACCATGTCTTAGTTCGAATAAACAAAAGGTTAAAGATGGTAAAAATGTTCAAACCATGAATTTTGTTAAAGAAGTGTCAAAACCTAAACAACCTAAAGTTACACATGTGTCACATACTTCCCCACAGAAACCATTCCACCAACATGTTGAAAGTAAATCATGCTACAACTATGGAAAGTATGGACACATCACTTCACATTGTCCTTACTATCAGACACCAAGGAAGAAAGTTGAACTTTATGACACTAAACCAAGTTCTTCGAAACGGAGCTCTATTACTCCACCAAAACGTATTAGTGAACATAAAGTTCAAACTGTAAGCCAGTTGTCTGTTTATCACAAACAGTCCTTACATAAAACTGGCTTATGAAAAGAAAATTAAGTTCAACGTCTGATAATGAGAACACAAAAAAACAGACCTGCCCTGACCTTCTAATGGACAGTGGGTAGAATTTATGATGTGTGATGCCTCTGGGTCACCAAAGCCAGTTAAGGCTTGGGTCCCTAACCTAAACTGATCATTTCCTTCAAATGTGCAGGGTGTCCGCTATAATGCTTCTACAAATACCTGGATTGTTGATAGCGGAGCATCAAGGCACATGACTGGGAACTTGTCTCTCCTTTCAAACGTCAAACAAAGTAAAGAAGGACACGTTTCGTTTGCTGGAAATAAAGGAGGCTACATCACAGCTCAAGGAGAAGTGGGAAACCAGAAAGTGAAGTTTGATAAGGTAAACTATGTTCAACAACTTCAAAATAACTTGCTTTTGTATCCCAAATCTATGACAAAGGCTTTAAGGTAGTCTTTGACAACAAGAAGTTTTATGTGTGAAGAAAGATATGTAATCCCGGAGGACCAAGTCTTAATGTCAGCTTCAAGATATAATGATTATATGTCTTGGATCTATCAAAGGCCTCCACAACTGATCATCTAGTACAATGCTTCTTGTCAAAGGCAACGGAGAAAGACTCCATCTCTTGGCATAGGAGAATGGGACACATAAATCCTTGATCCAGAATGATCTAGTGCGTGGCGTTAACGTTAAGAACTTCCAACTACCGGATTTTTATGTCGCTTGTAAGAAAGGAAAACAGACCAAGAAGGCTCATAAGGCTAAGAAAGTTAATTCCATTGAATTGCCTCTTAAGCTTCTACACATGGATCTTTTTGGTCGAGTCAGTATGAGGAGCATTGCTGGCGACCTAACTGCTATGTAGTAACAGATGATTACTCAAGATTCGCTTGGGTAATGTTTCTGAAATCCATATCAGAGACATTTGCATCATTCAAAGAACTGGTAACTACATTGGAGTCACTCTACAATCTAAAGGTATGACAAGTTCGCTCAGACAACAGTACCAAGTTCAAGAACCAATGGATGGAGGCATTCTGCAAAGAAAAACAAATTATGCACCAATTCACATCTGCCTACACTCCTCAAATGAACGAAGTTGTTGAGAGAAATAATCGCAGCCTGATAGAGACAGCCTGGACGATGCTAGCAGACTCAAAACTGCCCATACAATTCTGGAATAAGTTAGTTGCAAATGCATATTACACCCTAAATCGAGTCCTGGTGGTCAAGCGTCATGGTAAAACGTGTTATGAGTTACTACAATGACGTAAACCTAATCTAGAGTACCTTAAACCATTTGGAGCACCATGTAATCTTTTGAAGAAAACTCAGTCAGGGTAGTTCAATGAGAAGGCTGAAGAAAGAATCTTTCTAGGATACAACATACCTAATAAGAGAGTTTACAACAACTTAACGGGTCAAGTAGAAGTGTGGTGTAGCGTCGACGTTAAGAGATACACCACCCCCCCCCCAACTGGCAAAGGACCCTTATTCTTCTTTGATTATGATGGATTCTTTAAGTCTTTCAATATCCTTCTCTCCCCTCCTGAAGATGAGTTGGCAACCAAAATGATGTATGATGTCTTAAGCACACCGTCACAAGACTCAACAACATCAGGTTCACAAGGTGAGTCTTCCAGTCATTCAGGGGGAGCACTAGAAGTAAGTGACTCTTCCTCTGATGATGAAGACGTGGAGAACAATCAGGTGGATCAGGAGGATTAGGTTCCCCCTACTTCAAGTACACAAGCATCTGATGTTGATGCCTCTGACACTTCGGAACCTCACACTCCCACTGCCTCAGATACTGAACCTCCTGTTCACAATCTGGATCATAAGGTAGTTATACCCACCACTCCTAGATCATGCTTAAATGTTTATCATCCTCTAGACAATGTTATTGGAAATATAAGATCACGAGTTCAAATAAGAAATCAGCTATACTCAGCTGATTATGCCTCGGTAATGGAAAAAGGATATCTTCACGATGGTGCATATCGATGTTTTGTGTCTTAATTTGAGACAAAATATGTTAGTGAAGCCCTAAACGACAAGGCATGGGTGAGTGCCATGCAAGAAGAACTTTTTCAGTTCAAGAAGTTAGGTGTATGGACATTGGTGGATAGACCTAAAGGTGTTAAGGTCATTAGCCCATAATCGGTCTTGAAATGCAAGAAAGATAACCAAGGGGTCATAATCAGAAACAAGGCTCGAATTGTAGTTCAAGGATTTCAACAAGTCGAGAGAATTGATTACAATGAAGTCTTTGCACCTACGGCGAGAATGGAAGCAATCTGTATCTTCCTAGGCTATGCATCTTACATGAAGATTAAAGTATATCAAATGGATGTAAAGAGTGGTTTCTTGATGGTGAAATCCAGGAGATAGTGTATGTCAGTCAACCTGAAGGATTTGAGGATCTGTATCATCGGGACAGAGTTTACAAACTAGACAAGGCTCTCTAGGGGCTCCATCAAGCCCCAAGAGCATGGTATGAAAAACTCTCGACTCATCTTGTGAAACACGGATTTCGCAGAGGAGTGATTGACTGTACACTGTTCATCAAAGAAAAGGACGGTGACTTACTGCTTGTTCAAATTTATGTTGATGACATAATCTTCGGTTCCAAAAACAAAGAACTATGTAAAGAATTTGAAGCAGTTATGAAAGTTGAGTTTGAGATGAGTGTCATAGGAGAGATGAAGTTCTTTCTCGGGTTATAGGTGGATCAGACACCAAAGGGCATATTTCTACATCAGACCAAGTATGTAGGTGATATTCTAAGTCAGTTCGATATGGAGAATGCTTCCGCAGCTAGGACTCCACTTGCTACAAACCATGACGTAGCACCCGACAAAAATGGTGATCTAGTGGATGCCACTATGTACCGAGGAATGATCAGATCCCTCATGTACCTCACTGCCTCAAGACCTGATATCATGTACGTGACATGTCTTGGCTCCAGATATTAGGTGCAACCGAAAGTCAACCATCTCATAGGCGTCAAAAGGATATTTCATTATCTGAAGGGTACTCTAACACTTGGATTGTGGTATCCTCATGATGATGACTTTGAGCTTACAATGTACAGTGATTCGGATTATGGAGGCTGCAAAATGAACTACAAGTCAACGTCAGCAGGATTTCAATTCTTTAGGAGAAGATTAGTCACGTGGCAGTGTAAGAATTAGGCATCAGTTGCTCTGTCAACTTGTGAAGCTGAATACGTTGTTGCTGCAAGCTGCTGTTCACAAATCATCTAGATTCAACAGCAAATGCGGGACTATGGTTTGAAATTCTCTAACACTCCTATATTGTTGATAATTCAGCTGCTATAGCCGTAACTAAAATCCGGTCCAATATCCTAAGACCAAACACATCGGCATTAAATATCACTTTATATGTGATTGTTTTGAAAAGAATTTAATTGATGTCGTTAAAATTAATACGGATTTTCAATGCGCTAACCTCTACACAAAAGCTTTTGATAAACCATGTTTTTTATATTTGTTAGAGGCAACGCCGTTAAAAAGAAAAGTGAAGTGATTTTCTGACGAAGATGGTACTTAGTCCGACAAGTAGATGTAATTTTTATTTTCATTTTTTATTTTATTTTCTTGTATTTTATTTTATTTCTTCGCCTATTAATATTCTAAACGCAAAAACATTTTTGGTTTTAGAATGTTAGGGGGAGTATAGGTTAAATTAATATTAACATAGTTGTTTTAATTTCAGTACTCAAAAAAAAACAAGGGAGGAGGACAGTCTAGCTAATAGAAATGAGATCGTATCGGTGATACTGATTCAATGTCTATGGAATATGATAGTACACAGGAACAAAGAGTTTGGGACTTTAAAAAGAATGAAATTGTTAAAGATGCAAAATTCGAAGTATAAGTCTAAGAAGTCTAAACAACATAAAAGTTCCAATAAGGGGTGACGAGCAAAATAAACACTACAAATGTATGCGGATGACCATAAAATGAGCAAAGCATATGAAAACTGCAAAGAGCAATCAAGCTAATAACATATGTTGTTGGTCAGATCTATGCAAAAAGAATAAAATTGCTGAAACAATAAGATAGGTTGTGTTCCTCTCTGCTGTGCGTTGGCACTGACCTGAGGATAAGCATAATCTAAATATTCTAGAATTCATTGTTGTTTGCGCCTCTCTGCTGTGCGGTGGCACTGACCTGAGGCTTAGCATCTCTTTGAAAGCTCTAGAATAGTTTCTTCTTGAATGCTACCCGTAAACCGCTCAAAAATCTCCTGAGGAACGTTGGTACCATATATGCGTGGGATCCACAAATGCCTGTTGAAATAATTAACCTTAAATCATTACCAATGTGTGTCAAAAATCTGTGTATGGATTTAAGAGGACAAGTATACTGACAATCAACGTGAGCTGCAACTCTTGAAAGTCAAAATCGATGTGTGCATCTTGTAGTTCTAGTATGATTTCCTAAACTTGCTAATGACTCTGGATGAAAACAAGAATCTAGCATCAAAAGGCTTTGGTAAAATGTCCCAATTGATTTGGTAAACCTATATGATTCCCTAATGAATCGTTCCAGTTATGATCAAAGTAACTAGACGCTATACTGTCCAAGAAAAATCTGGTAGATACTTATCTTAGGATTGCAACCTCACATAAAAATACAAAATTATGTTTTAAGCTTTGTTTTATTTCTAGGTGTTTAATTTAGTTACTGTCAATTAATTTAGAAGGTAAATGTCGGACTACGCATTGGAAATCAATCTGGGAATCACTCACTAAAAGGTCACGTCTGAGGTGACAAAAGGGGTTTTCAAATGTAAAAGGGTCACGTCTGAGGTGACAAACTGTTTTGTTATTAAATGGATCACATCTGAGGTAATCAACATTTTTCTAAATTAAAATGGTCATGTCTGTGATGATCAATGGTCAAAATCTATTATCAATAAGTAAAAGAGTTAAGTGTATGAATGTTCATAAAATCAAACTCATAAGTATGGGCCGTTCACACGACTGGATCATGAGTATGGACCAGTCGTATGATTGGACCATGCGTATGACCCCAATCGCATGACTAAACCACAAGTATGGACCAGTCGTATGACTGGACCATCAGCATGGGTCAAGCCATACGATTGGTTCATCAGAATGAACCAATCACGCGAATGGAGGTGACCGAATGAGGCAGTCGCACGACTGAAACCTAGTCGGGCGACTGAAAGTGACCGACGGAGCCAATCGCACGACAAAACTCCAATCGCACGAATGAAGAGTGTGAATGGATCCAGTCACCCGATTGAAACCAGACTCAGTATAAATAGGGCTAAAGTCGGTCGCATATCTTCATCACCCCTCAGTCGCCCTAAAATCGCCCGAACGTAGCGACACTCTGCCAAACTTTGATTAAATCGATTTCTGTTCACCACTGTGTTACTGACGAGTTGCTACATCATTTGCAGGTAATTACCAACCCAAATCGCATGAAATGCGTGGCGAAACCTAACCCTAACAGGCCTAAGCTATTTAAAATCAAGAAATAAGGAAAAATCAACAAACAGAACATATAAATGTGCAAATTGGTTAAATTGAAAGACTTAATGCGATAATTAGGGTTCATGCGAGTCTATAGAACCTAACCACAACATTTAACTTCCAATTTGTACCTAGATTTAGGATTAAGGTGTTGAACAGAGACGTATACGACTGTTCACTCTAAATGAACTTCAATCGCACGATTGAATTGGGCGAATGACAAAATCGACCGAATGAATTACGCGTATGAGCACAATTGCCCGATTGAACTCAGCCTAAGGATCAGTCGCCCGATTGAACTCAGACGCAGGCTTAGTCGCCAAATTGAAGTCAATCGCACACTCAGTTGCCCGATTGAAGTCAGTCGCATACTCAGTCATCCGAATGAACTCAGTCGTATGGTTCAATCAAACGACTGAACCAGACTGATTTCAAGAAAGTTTATGATTTAATATTTTCTATTATGGATGAATCTAATGTTTATGTGTCTTGTGTTACAAAAACATGGCAGAGAAGTGGATCATTAACACCAAGCACAACATTTGTGCTCATCTGGATGCCACTACGAGGAATGCTACAGATGTTGCTGACATCATTGCATTTCTGAGGAGATCTAGGATCTACCGGGCTATATCTGCACCATGCACACCCTACCAGTCTATACAGCAGGCCTTCTGGGAAGGTGCATCAGTCGACCGATCCACTGAGCCTTACTGCATACGAAGCAGCATTTTTAGGCATGAGATAGAGGTCACAGCAGCGGACCTCCGACGAGTTCTGGCACTGGGTGATGATGTTGCTCACCCAACCAGGTTACACCCCTTGACTGTTCGGGGATGCTTTCTCAGGATGAAGTACTCTGGGGACATCAATGCAGGGGTGTTGAACAAAAGCAACCTGTGTCCCCAGCTTAAGTACATAGCACACGTCATTCTCAAGTGCATTGCATCGAGGAGGGGTGGATTCGATGACCTCTATGACCAAATCCAGAATGCCTACGTGGCAGTGGTACTAAACCACCCCTTCAGCTTCTCCAATATGATCTTTGCATACATGATCGAGAACCTAGAGGTGAAAGGGAAAGAGAGCTTTTGTATGTACCCTCGATTCTTACAGCTAATTATAAATAAGAAGCTTCCATAACTACCTAAGGAGAGTCATGATGCAGTCTCTCTCAAGGTCATGGATGACACCACCCTTGGGAGGATGAAGGTGTACAGGGGGAAGCAGGTGAAACCCCGTATAAGGTAGTTGTTTAGGCATTTGGCCTAGGAAGACTACGTGGCGCCGGCAAGGAGGAAGTGGCGCCATGATGATAATGACACGGACGTTGAGCAGATTGCTCTACCATCCGATGACTCGGATGATAATGACAGTGGTGATGGTGGAGACACTGGCCCCAACCAATCTAGGGCCACCACCACAGATGTTACACCTCCACCATCCACTCATGGAGAAGTGGATATGGCTGGATTCCATCAGGACTTCTGTCCTGATGAGGAGGAGGAGGATGATGAGGAACCATTAGTTCGGACGGTGGGTATCAGAGTGGTTGCCACCGAACGAGGGATTAGGGGTGGTAGGTGGACGCTAGGGTGAGTCAAGGAGGCTTCTACTGATCCATCTTACACACCAGACCCACCCATCATCCAAGGGGGAGCCACTGTGTCTAAAGGCTCGAGGAGGAAGAGAATGGCTCACCCCTATGGCAAAAAGGGGAAGAGGAAGAGATTCACATTGACCACATCTACTCCCACTACCACTGCCACCACTACAGCCACCACCACTACATCCACATCTACCACAGCTACCACCACAACCACTACTACCATACCACCCACCATCACTACCACACTCCCTTCCACCACCACTACAGCCTACCCTTCGCCACCCACTCATATACCACCACCCATATTCACCATTGCGACCACTACCACCACCAGCCACCAAGCCGGACCATCATTCCACCCATCATTCACCACAGGATTCTCTCTGCCCTCCATTGGGGTAAAGGAACAGCTGTCAGCACTCAACCTAATGGTGCTGAAGCTGTTGGCTGCTGATGAAGAGAGAGCTGCCCAACTACGTCAGCTTGCGGAGCTTAATGCTACCCAAGCACAGCAAGCTCAGCAAATAGCCCAACTCCAAGAGCAAAAGGACCAATCAGCTAAGAGGATTAGGGAGTTAGAGGCTACAAACAAGACCATCATGCTCAAGCTCAAGGGATCAAAGGATGAGCCACTCAAGATAAGAGAAGGAGATGATGATGATGATGATGATGATGATGATGATAGTGATGATGATGAGGCCAGTGATGATGAAGAGACAAGAAAAAGGTAGAATAATGATGATGATGATGATAAAGGAGATACAGTTGCATCTGCCTCAGCTCAAGGTCAAGAGAGTCGTACAAAGAGAAATCAAGACCAAGGAGCCTCATCTTTTGCCCCACCTACTGACGCTCTTGCTATTCAGGGCAAAAGTAATGATTAGATATTTATGTACTTGAAAAATTTTGTACTTGAATCCTGTATTAATATTATCTAATTAATGTTTATACATCTTTATCAAATGTGTGACTTTCTTGATTACTTACTAACAATTGATGTGTTACATGTTTAAATCAAGCAGATCAATCATCTCAGCAAGATGAGTATGATATTACTCCCTTTCAGCAAATCAAGTCTCAAGTTACAATAATTCTTGATTTGCAAGGGATAGTCAGAAGGTCTATAAGTTATACTCCTGAAGAAGGAAAAATCATTCATGACCTTACTGATGACCAGCTTGCTGAGATGTTCTGGCTCAACCCGGAAGAGATTGTCAAGGACGCTCCTACTGTTGAAGTTACAAGTGATGATAAGCTTAATGACATAGATGAAATAGAGATTGAGATCGTCACGGCTGACCATTATCCAGAGTATGCTGACAGAGAGGGAAATGTAGTCCCCAATCTGGGTGATACTCTCGTCAGTGATACATTTGAAAAAATGGATCAGATGGAGCAAGAGTCCGAGAAGAATAAGGATCAAGCCCAAGCCTCAGATGCTGATATCAACATCAAAAGGGGCTGAATGGGTGGCTTGTTTTGCTGGGATCCGAGCAATGCGCACTGCATAAAAGCCTAATGTCTACACCAAGCAGTACAAAGTCAAGAAACACTTAAAGGTGTCAGGCAAAATCATCGCATGGGCTTAGTTTGAGGATCTAAATGTGTATGTCGTGAAGAGAGAAAGGGCATAGAGTACTTTAGATTACCACACGATCTAAAGGCTCTACCTGGTTTTGAGCTCAACCAGCTGGCACGTCTAAAGTTACTATATGCTAATCCAAAGAAAATGTCAGGCTGGTTGAGGCTGCTTTAAGGAAAGAGTACACACCAGGTGGGTTAACTTCAGACCTCAATAACCGACGAGGTACATCAGACGGTCTGAAGTTGATCCCATTATTGGAAAGCGAAAGATAGTGCTGAAGTGGAGTCCTCCGTGCACAATGTCAAGAATCCCTCTAATGGAAATGCCACAGGACTTCACTCCACACTTCAAGTGGTGGTACTATGATTGGAGGACAGGTAAAGCGGTCATAGTCTTACAAATAGAGAGCCAGATGGATACTATCCGGGTATTTGACCCTATGTGGCTGAATAACTTGTCTGCTGATGATGTTTATACTTTATACAAGTGGTCACTATTCTATGATTTGCAAGACATTGTACAAGCCCTTTAGTTTCAAAATGTTATAAGGCTTTGTTTGCATTTGAGATACATGCCAGAGCTACAAGAGAGGAGAAGTCAAGAAGTTTAAAGAGCTAATGAAGAATGTTAGACAATGATGTAAACTAGGTCCAATGGGGAGTTTGTAGATACATGTGTACCTAGTTTAGATGTTTAATGTAAAATATCTATCATATCTTACATATATGTTATTGAATGGGTATGAATGAAATACAATGTGTGGTTGATGCATATAATGTTTAATATTTCATTTTTTATTGTGTGATAACGCATATTGAACTAACTATATAGGTTTATGGTTGTTTACATAATTCTTAGTCAATAATGATTGAGAAACATGTTTAAACTTAATCATGTGAAGTTCTCATAGGGAAATGGATAAGGTGGAAAGGGAGTTCATGCAGCTAGAGGTGGGAACAATGACTCATCAGCAATACATGATGAAGTTTAATGAGATGGCACGGCTGGTGCCGGATCAGGTGACGCCTCTGTCACGAAAGATTAAGCGGTATATCCAGGGCTTGCCGACGGATGTCCGTAGGCATATGATCGTTGCCCGACCGAGCACATTTAGATCGGAAGTTGATTTGGCTAGAAGGTTGTATGACGAGCAAGAGGTGGTGGTGGTTGAGGTGAGCAAGAAGGGTGGTGGTGACCGGAATTGGAATGGAAAAAGGTTTGGTCGGGTTGGTTCCCCGACGAGTAACAAGAACGCACGGGTGGATGATCGTCATGTGGTCACACCTAGTGCGGGGTCGAAGAGATGTGGTAAATGCGGGAAGGAGCATCCGGGAGAATGCAAATAGGGGTCAAACATCTGCTTTAAGTGCGGCAAGCCTGGTCAAATGCTAGAGATTGTGGGGTTGTAAGATGTTATAACTGTGGGGAAAGTGGCTATATGAGCAGGGACTGTAAAAAGCCAAGGGCTGAAGGTTTGAGGGTGAAGAAAGCTGGAGGAAAAGGGCAGAGGGCGAGTGCCAGAGCATTTATGATGACGCAGGAGGAGACTAGGACAGACCCTGATGTCGTGTCAGGTACGTTTCTAGTAAACCAAACTTTAGCCTCTGTGTTATTCGATTCTGGTGCTAGTAAAAGTTTTATTTCTACTGCTTTCTGTGCTGAACTGCCTATTAGTAATAGGAGTGTTGATGCGCCCTTTGATGTAGAAACTGCCATAGGTAAGTCTACCTGAATTTCTGAGATGATAGAAGGACGTGATGTGGAATTAGAAGGTCACAAGTTTCCTGTTATATCATTCGTGATGACCTTAGGCAGGTTTGACGTAGTCCTGGGAATGGATTGGTTGGCGGACTACGAGGCGAACATTGTGTGTCACAAGAAGATGATTCGATTAACAGCATTTGACGGGAGTTCGGTGACAGTTTATGGTGATCGAGTCACGATGATCCCGAAGGTGATTTCAATGGTGGTGGCGGGAAAGTGCATGAGGCGCGGATGTAATGCCTACTTGGAATATGTGAAGGATGTGGATACACCAACACCACAACTGTATGATGTACCGGTTGTGTGTGACTTTCCAGACTTGTTCCCAGAAGACTTACCAGGAGACCCAACCTGTAGCTAAGGCACCGTATCGGTTGTCTGCGACTGAAATGAAGGAATTGATGGAGCAATTGCAAGAGCTGCTTGATAAGGGGTTCATTCGACCGACCATTTCTCCTTGGTGTGATCTGGTCTTATTTGTCAAGAAGAAAGACAGTAGTATGAGAATGTGTATCGACTACCGTGAGCTGAACAAGTTGACGTTGAAGAATCGCTACCCCTTACTGAGAATTGATGACCTATTTGATTAGCTCCAGGGTGCCAGTTGGTTTTCGAGGATAGATCTTCGATCAGGCTACCATCGACTAAAGGTGAAAGAGCAGGATATTCCTAAAATAGCTTTTTGCACACGTTATGGACACTACGAGTTTCTCATTATGTCTTTTGGTTTGACCAACATGCCAGCTGCTTTTATGGACTTAATGAATCAAGTGTGCCGGCCGATGTTGGATAAATCAATGATTGTGTTTATCGATGATATCTTGATTTATTCCAAGAGTGAGAAAGAGCATGCCGGCCACAATCGATAGGTGTTGGAGACGTTGAGAAGGGAGAAGTTGTATGCCAAATTCTCCAAGTGTGCATTCTTGCTACACGAGGGACAGTTCTTGGGTCACGTGGTGAATCCTGACGAGATTATGGTGGACCCGACAAAGGTGGAGGCGTGCTGCAATGGAAGTCCCCAAAGACGCCATCCGAGATTCGTAGTTTCTTAGGTTTGGTAGGCTATTACCGAAGCTTTATTCAAGACTTCTCTAAGATCGCTTCTCCAATAACCAAGTTGAACCAGAAGATGAAAAGTTTGTATGGAGTCAAGCTCAAGAGAAAGCGTTTGAGGAGTTAAAGGCGAGGTTGACTCAAGCTCCTGTCTTGTCATTACCTGATGGAAGCAAGGATTTGGTGGTTTATTCAGATGCTTCCTACTCAGGGTTAGGATGTGTGTTGATGCAAAGAGGAAAGGTTATAGCCTATGCATCCCGATAGTTGAAAGTTCATGAGGTTAATTACCCTACTCATGATTTGGATCTAGCAGTCGTGGTCTTTGCGTTAAAGATATGGAGGCACTACCTATACGAGACGAAGTGCACCATATTCACTGACCACAAGAGCTTGAAGTATCTCTTCGAGCACAAAGATTTGAACATGAGGCAGAGGAGATGGTTAAAGCTCATAAAAGATTATGATTGCAAGATCCATTACCATCCGGGAAAAGCCAATATGGTGGCGGATGCCCTTACCCGGAAGGAGAGACCCGAGCCGATTCGGGTGAAAGCTTACCAGTTGATCATGACCTCTGATGTGATGAAGCAATTCAAGGAATTTTAAGATGAGGTGTTGAAAGAAGATCATCTTAACTCTGAAAGGATGAGAGGTCTGGTTGCGGATTTGGGTGAAAACACACTCGGTGTTAGAACCCGATTTAGGCGGATGTGGATTCCACGTTTTGGGGATCTACGCATGAAGATTATGGATGAATCTCATAAGACTTGATACTCTATTCATCCCGGTGCTACAAAGATGTACCAACACATGAAGAAAGATTATTAGTGGCCGGGTATGAAGCGTGATGTTGTGGAGTATGTGAGTAAATGCCTTACTTGTTTGCAAGTGAAGGCCGAGCACCAAAAGCTGTATGGGAAGACCCAACCATTGGATATACCAGAGTGGAAGTGGGAGCACATCACCATGGATTTTATTACAAAGCTTCCGCATACGGCGCGAGGTCATGATGCCATATGGGTGATAGTTGACCGTTTATCGAAAAGTGCTCACTTCCTACCGATTCGTGAGACTTATTCATCTGAGAGGTTGGCGGATCTATTCATTAAAAAGATTGTAACTAGTCATGGTGTGCCGGTGTCTATTGTGTCTGATCGTGACACCCGATTTACATCTAAATTCTGGAAGAAATTCCACGATGTAATGGGGACGAGATTACATATTAGCACGGCTTATCATCCCCAAACAGATGGTCAATCAGAAAGGACAATTCAGACGCTGGAAGATATGCTTCGGGCATGCGTCATTGATTTTGGAGGAAGTTGGGATGACCACTTACCATTAGCTGAGTTCTCATATAACAACAGTTATCATGCCAGTATTGGTATGCCTCCTTATGAGATGCTATATGGCAGGAGATACAGAACACCCGTATGTTCGGGTGATAATGGCCATAAAGAGTTAGGGAGCGTCGAGTAGTTGAAGCTATGACTGAGAAGCTGGAAAGGATCAAGGCCTTCATGAAGGAAGCCAAAGATAGACAGAAGTCGTATGCTGATAAACGACGTAGACTGATTGAGTTCCAGGTGGGTGAAAGAGTTATGTTGAAAGTCTCACCTTGGAAGGGTATCATTCGGTTAAGAAAGCGGTGCAAGTTGAGCCCAAGGTACATAGGACCTTTCCGAATCATTGCTCGAGTAGGAGAGGTGGCCTATAGACTGGAGTTACCGGAAGAGTTAAATGGAATTCATTCGACATTCCATGTATCTCATCTAAGGAAATGTTTGGCAGACAAAGATATGATTGTGCCACTAGAAGACATCGAGTTAGATGAACGGCTCAATTACGTGGAGCAACAAGTGGCAATCGTTGACTATAAAGAGAAGAGGTTGAGAAATAAAGTGGTTCCACTTGTGCGTGTACAGTGGAAGCACGGAAAAGGATCTGAGTCTACATGGGAGACGGAAGAAGAAATGAGACAGCATTACACACGTTTGTTCGAAGAATAACAGGTTTCGAGGACGAAACATATATAAGGGGGGTGGACTTGTAACACCCGGTTACTTTTAGTTAATGAAAAGAAGAATAAAGTGTGAAGAAAAGAAAGAAAAGAAAGAAAAAAAATAAAGTCCAAGTTGAGGGACCAAGTGGGTTTTGAGGAGATACATGAAGAGATCAAGAAGAAAGAGTTGATTCAAGTGGGTTTTGCGATAAAGCTTGAAGCAAATGGGTTTGTGGGTAGCCCTACTCGAAGAGGTTGTCAAGGTGAGTTCTAGGACCCCTCTTTAACACGATTTTTGACCGATTTTAGGGCTGAAATGCATACCTAAACTGTTTTTGGTTGTGTGGGTGTTGAACCCATTTGTGTGTGTATGTGTTTTTTGTGTGGTTCGGGTGGGGTTTGATTCCGGGCTATGTTGTGCTTGAATGATGTCGTGAATGTGTTCCTAAGGCTCAGAATGTACGATTTAAGGCTTAGAACAGGTTAGAGAGGGTCTAGGGGCCGAACTCCGCAGTTCATGTTCGAAGAGACTGCATTCTGCACCCAGCTAGAGCTCATGCGACTGGAAGTCCATGCGCCCAAATGGTAGGCGACTGAAGGTCATGCGCCTGATAGTCATGCGACTGGAGGAAATGCGGCCGAAGGTCATGCGACTGGAAAAAATATGGCCGAAGGTCATGCGACTGAAGCCCATATGCCTGAATGCCATGCAACTGAGGGTCATACGCATGAAAGTTATGCGACTGAAGGCTATGCGACTGAGAGTCCATACGCCTAATAAATGATTTTGAGCTCGAGCTTCATATATCGAGATCGAGCCGGCTCGCAAGACGAAACAAGCGTTGTATGTATACGATGTTTATTTTATCTTTTATGTATATACTTATATAAATGATTATTACTATATATAAATTTATATTTAAAACAGTTATATAATATATATTATTGTATTAAAAAAATACATAAACCACTAGGTTCATAAAAAGATTTTTTTATATATAAGAACACATAATTTATAAAGAGACGTTAAAAATACTGATGAAATAATATTAATATTTTTGTATGAGAAAACGTTATTGAAAATATTTTAAGAAAACTTTCATTAAAAGAACTAAAAAATATTTTTTTAAATAATGATAGATGTTAAATTGGTTTTATTTTATTAAAACTTTATTAATTTAACTTTATTTAAATAATATTATGAATAAGAAAATTTAATTTTCATTAAAAACTATTCAGGTAAATATATTTGAAAACACTTATTTTTTAAATTATATTTCTATCAAACCTACTTTGGAAAAACTCATTACAAAAGACATTTGTGATTGTTTTAAAATAAAACCCTGAAATAGATTGCAAATTATAGTTGACTGTTTTGCCCACCCAAGAAAAAGTTGACTCTATCCCTACCAAACATATAGTATAATGAGTTTTTACAGGTTGTATTACATTAAAATTGTGAATTGAAATGAGTTTGATTCTTGCTTATTCAAACAAGCAATTAAAGGTTCCATAATTCACTCGTCCAATGCAAATAAGAAGAAACCCCACACGTGTCTTTTATTTCAAAACGATTTTAAATATTTCATCAAATCAAGGGTCTCAAATAATCAATTCAGGGTTTTGTTTTCCCCAAGTCATGATATCAGTTTTCAAATGTAAAGACGAACCATTCCGTATCCTTTTCAACTTACAAGCATATGATGATTTCGACTTACCCCAAATTACGCTATGTTTCAAGTTTAACTCACTGATCATTTTACATCTTCATTGTTCTATTTAATATCATTCACACCCCAAGTTTTAAACCACTAGAGTTCTTCTTCAAAGTCTCAATTCAATGCTCATATAAACAAATCTCGATTGCAACAGTAGAAATGGTCCGTATGATTCAAGGATTTCGATTTTAATTCAAGATAAACTGTAGTATTTTGGTTTTTTCCATTAGTTTGACTATATATGTTTTTTATGAAACCATAAAACTTTGATTTAGTTTTAGTTTATGTAAGTATGAAATTAATTTATGTTATTGTTCAACAAAAAGAAAATTACATAAATGGTTTTTATGGTTTAATCAAATGGCATGTTCGGTCCCCGAAGTTAAAAATTACAAAGATAGTCCAAACTTTTATGTAATTATTACATGTATGGTCGATAACATCAACTCAAACTCTATGTTGCATTATCTCGAGTTCCAAATAGACATGAATTTAAATTATTAATATTAGACAATGATGGTAAAATTAAAATTAAAACATTAAATTTTGTATACAAAGAAGTTTTCTCAAGTTTATGGATATTCTCATGTTTACTATAATTTGTTTATTACCTAAAGTTCTTATTTATAGGTTCATTTTATTTCATATTATATATTATTTAGAAATATAAGTGTTGGTATTCTAGCTAAGAAGAAATTGAAGATCTCCAACATTATTGAAATTGAAGATTTGAAGAACAATAGCAACAAAATATTAGTCTAGGGTTTGTTTTGTAATTATTGTAAATGCTAGACTAGTATATATATTAGAACATATTATCATTGTAAAGGGAGACTAATTCACCACTTATTAGGGTGAATTAAGTTCATCATCAACAACAATATATCATCATCCTACAAGGATGATGATTTCAACAACATATCAATAAACACCAATCATTAAACATGTTTGTGTTCTTTATCATGTTCATCATTATTATATTTTAGCATCTAATCATTCAAGTTCTTGTTATTATCAATATGAATCCTAAGATCCATGCTCATTGTTCCCGTTCATACCAAGAAAACACAATTGGTATCAGAGCTGGAGTTAATGGATTCATATTGATTTTGATGAGATTTCATGGTTAGATTGCTGAAATTATTGAAGATTTGAAGAAAAAAATTCAACAATCAATCAACATTAGGGTTTGCGGCTTCCTCAAGATCAAACAAATGCCGTTTAAGGCCTCTTGCGGCCGAATGGAGCTGCCAAAATGAGGCTGCCGAAGGTCATGCGACTGGAGGAAATACGGCCGAAGGTCATGCGACTGAAGCCCATATGCCTGAATGCCATGCAACTGAGGGTCATACGCATGAAAGTTATGCGACTGAAGGCTATGCGACTGAGAGTCCATACGCCTAAGTGTCCATTCACCCCATAGTATACATACGCCTAAGTGTTCTCATGCGCCTGGATGGCCATGTGACTGAATAGTGCCCATACGCCCAAATAGGGCTCATAGGCTAGAAAGGACTTAGTTTATTTTTTTATTTACGGGGGAAAAGTGTAGATGTAGGTATTTTTTTATTTACGAGGGAAAAGTGTAGATGTAGGCTTGAATTGAGAGGTTCCCGGGGGTTTATGGAAGTTGACTTTGAGGTCATAGATGATATGATGGGCATGAATGATGATGTATGATTGATGCATGATGATGTTATGCTTATGTATGATATGATGATTATGTTCCTTATTACGTATGATGATGTGACTTGATGTGGTGTGATTATGATGAACGTAAAGTATTATCTTAATAAAGTGAAAGATTTAATATAATGAAAGTGGAACATAATGAATGAACGAATGAAAAGCCTTGCAAGCAACTAAAAGGAGGTTCACCACTCATTGAGAGTTATTACCTCAATTGTGCGTGTCTACAACGTACGATTTTGGCTAACTCATAAGGGTTCATACACACAGTAAGAGTTTAGTCTTGGTGATTGCTCCAATATGTGTGATTTTCTAATTACTATGTGTTATACAACATGCGATCTTGGCAAACCCATAAGAGTTCACACACACAGGGGGAGTCTGTCCTAGTTACCACTCCACACATGCGATATGGGGTTCTTGTCGCTTAACCCTAGATGAATTGCTTGGTGCTCTAGAGGGGGGTTAAGTACATGACAGCACCTAGATAGAAATGGAAAGACAATAAATGTACGAAATGTGCAATAAGTACGAAATGTGCGAAACGTGCGAAATGTACGAAACAAACGATGATGAAGATAATAATTATTACCTTGATGTATGTACGATGTGCGATCACGTGCGATAGTAACGAAAATGTTTTAATGAATGAAAGGTAATGTAATGCTTTTATAAAACTAGAACTGACTCAGCAATGCTGACTTTTATGTGTTTGCAATTGGCAGGTAATGGTTACTGAGGATGGCACGGGGTGGCTACTCGACTCATTTTGGATGGCATTCTTTTGTATAATGTTTTTGCATTATATTATGAACAAACGATATTTTGCAATGAATGTTGTATTATTTTGCAAAAGCGTTTATTTTTATGAAATGAAATGTCTGTTTTAATGATTCCGCTGTAATATTTTAATGAAGTTAATATAAATATATGTTTTATGTGCAATGATCGACCAGTTGTATATGTCCCGGGAGCGGGACCTTAGACATGTGTAAAACCAGATTTACACATGTATAAATAACGGATGGAAAAAATTTTAAAATATATCAATATGGTAGATGTTCAAAAAATATAAAACATACTAAAATTAATGGTGAATTACTTTTTTTTGGAAAAATGATTTTGTGAAAATAAATTATGAAAACTTGCATATAATAAAAAATGTGTTGCTCATATTCGTTCTTAAAATTCTCATGAAAATATAGTTCTCAATATAAACCTACACTTTCTTTCAATGTTTTCAAAACCGAATCGGATGTCGAACCGGACGCCTTACTGGTTTAGTGGTCGGACCGGTTGGACTGGATTTAACTATATTTTAATTATATTTATATATGTAATTATATATAAGTAATTATATATGATTTATATATATATATATTATAGTTATATATAAAACTTAACTATATTTGTATATCCGACGTAATTTATGGTTTAACACCCCGTTTTTACCCATTAAAATTATAAAATAAAAAAAACCACAAAAACCGGTCCGAACCGATCCGGTTTTCCGGTCCGACCAACGGTTCGGGACAAACCAGCCGGTTCGACCAGTACAAAACGAATCACACCAGACCGGACCGGACCAGCCCCCGATTCGCGGTCGAACCGGTCGGACCGGCCGGTCCGATCCGGTCTCAACAACATTGCTTTCTTTAGAACCATATTTTATAAGTGATGTATTCAATTTATTAGATAATGTTTTGTTTTCTATTTCTCTTTTTCCGGCTTTTATCATATTATTTTTCATTTAAGGTAGAAGTCTTTTAATCAAATCTATTAAGATATAAAATAACCATTTTAGTGTGAAATTTGGAAGATTCTTGTAAATGATTTTTGTATTGTCCATACTCAATTATATTATATCATGTGAACGTAAGTTTAATATTAAAAATCAACTAAATAGGTGTATGATTATGGATTATATTTAGTACCAAAAGACATTATGAACCCTTCTTTTTATGAGACTTTTTAAAATAAATTTTCATACAATTTTACATATACTATCCTATTTTACGTTTTTCCTCATTACAATCGCTCGATGCAATATTAGTTAAAAAAGTTACTAATATATTTTTATAATTGTCACATTAGGTTATTTTAATCAATAGTTTTCTCAGGGCAAAAGGGGCATGATGACTTGATGTCATCCTCACCTTCCTTCGGCTTATCACCGGCAGCATGTTTAGGGCTCCAAACTCAATGATGGCAATTAAACATGAGAGGTGCGTTCGTTGCGAGACTTAACCCAACACCTTACAGCATGAGTTGATGACAGCCATGCACCATCTGTGTCCGCGTTCCCGAAAACACCCCTCTCTTTCAAGAGGATTCGCGCCATGTCAAGCGCTGGTGGTGAATTTAAATAGTAACTTGATGTATTAAAAGATAATTATATAATGAAGGTTCGGATTGCCTAATAATAATATAAAAACTCATACTCAATTGAGATGGTATTAGTGACGGGGATGTATTTTTTATTTATTAAACAATAGCACTTTTATCCATATTGATATTATTTAATATATATGAATAATAAATAATTTCTTATGCGTATCATTGATACATGATTATGCTAATTTATGGTCTTTTTTACTTTTAGATATAAAGATTTGTGATTAAGAACTGTAACAATTTATTATTTTTATTAATATATGTAACATGTAATTTCATTCAAAAAATATATGGGTTTATAAATCAGATTCTTTTTGGCGTCCCGTGTAACATCTTGTTTTTAAAAGTTGGTGTTTCCGTAATTCTTCTCAACTACCGAGCAAAAGAGTGGTTAGTGTAACAGAACAAGGCTACACATTGTTTCATTAAAAATTATGTTATTAAAGCAGAAATAATATCAGGAAATAACATTTGGCCTCGAACTTTTACCAAGAATTTTACTCACCGGAAAAAGACTTCATTTCAAGTTTTAAGATTATTTTGCAATGATCATAAACAAAAGTTAATGACAATCCTATTCTAGAGTTGGATTGTATTTGAAAGAATTAATATTTACACATGATCAATTGTTTGTTGCATTATCAAGTGTCGCAAAAATAAACAGACTTAAAATTGTAATACTAGTTGGTGATGGTAAATTCATATAGAAAACCTCGTGTTGTTTACAAAAAAGGTCTTAAAGATTTGTGATCAATAACACATCTTTTTTTGTTTTTTTCTTATTTGTATTGATGAAAATTTATTTGCAACCCAGAATTTATAGTTTGTCATGCAACAAATCTACTTTAATTTAATTTTATCTTCCAGACCCGTGGTCCACGGGTCTATAGGCTAGTATATGATATAACTATAAACAACATGGACATATATAGGGCTCTGATTTCAAAAAGTCATGACTCGCTAGAAAAAAGCATGACTTAAATCGTAACGTTGTACAAAGCATAGCATGAACCAAGGTAAGTTCGACTAGTGGCTCACTCGTTAACTAGTTTGTTATCTCTTTTAAATTAATTAATGACTAAATTTGAATTAAATAAAGTAAAACCCAACATTTTATCTAAGTTTAAATTTCACTAACGATCTATCAAGTGGCCGTCATTGCATGTTTTCATGTGTAATTACCTGTTTTGGACGCTTATAATATCTATAAGATTTATGAAGTTGGTGAATATAAATTGGATGACACATTAGATAGTTAAGTTGTAAATTGTTCGCCATTCGTTTGCCCTTGCTTGACGGTCGATCGAAATACTAACGCTCGAAAAATGCTAGTTCGATTTTCTATTAGGTTGTAAACAAGCCGATCAACTCGATTCGGTTTGAAAACGAGCCAAGCATGAACAAAGGTCCGTTTGGTTTGGTTCGGTTCGTGAACAACCCTAGTTTGCACATATTAATTTCATTCAAATTTTGTTTTGGTAACAATATGAATTCAAAACGGACATGTTTTGTTGCGATTTATCTGTGTATATTTCGATCCATTAAAATTGTACTAAAATTCGTAGCAAACCCAAGAAATAGTTATTTAAAATTAAGTAAAGTTAGGTCAATAAATTTTTTTACAAAATATCATGCTAGATAACACCAACAGCCAAAGGTCATAGCAATTATTGATGGACTAGCAATGGATGCCAAAAAATCTAATAGGTATTAAAAAAACAAAATTACGATTAAAGATTTGTCTTTAAGATGTACGATTAAAGATAAGATTTGTGTCCTAGGCTTTTTTGAACTGAATGATAAAATTCCCACCATGAGTTTCACATAAAAGATTCTCACCCAACTTTGTAGCGTTGACGGTGTGCTTAACATTCTTACAAACCTTCTAATGTTAATCCCTCTCAAATACTCATTATATGTATTTTGTGAACCTTCTTGTAGTCAAACCCTATTTTATCTCACATATGAATCCATGATGTGTATTAATGTGATAATGTTGTATGTGAAGCTCGTCGGCACATGGCTAAGTTGAACAATTATAAGAAATTATTATTACCTCAAAACTACAAATATACAAACAAGTATACCTACTTTATCTATAACATAATATTGATAATAACCAAGTATCGTTCTTAAGACATGTAGTGCACCTTCTTTCAAAAAAAATATAATTTGCATATTTTTTAGGTTGTAAAAGTTAATTAGATCGATGAATTAATTAAAACAATAATTAAAAAAGAAACTCAATAGATAAAATATTAAATCATTTAGGTTTCAGATCAATGTTTTCAAAACCGGATCGGACGTCGAACCGGACACCTTACTGGTTTGGTGGTCGGACCGATTGGACCAGTTGGACCGGATTTAACTATATTTTAATTATATTTATATATGTAATTAAATATAAGTAATTTATATATGATTTACATATATATTTTATAGTTATATATAAAACTTAACTTTATTTGTATATCCGATGTATTAATTTACGGTTTAATACCCCGTTTTTACCCATTAAAATCAAAACAAAAAAAATTCAAAAACCGGTCCGAACCGGTCCGGTTTTCCCGGTCCGACCAGCGGTTCGGGACGAACCGGCCAGTTTGACCAGTCAAAAACAAGTCGATGCGAACCGGACCGGCCACCGGACCGATCCGCGGTTGAACCAGTCGGACTGGCCGGTCCGATCCGGTCGCGAAATCATTGTTTCAGATCCACTTCACCTAATAAAGGACTACCATAATTTTTTGGTTGGTTATGAATTATGATGATGTTTTTATAGTATTGTTAATTGCTAGAGTATGACCTAGACAATCGAACTATAAACTTTTCAGACCCACCACCTATTCACCATATGACATGATAGAGATCAAACCATCGACCTTATATTTGTTTGAAGTACCAGTCAAAGATAGAGGTCACAACCATGGACACATTGTAACTTATTCATTGAGGCAAACACTGTGAAAATACTTCAAACATTTTGACTTAGAATTTCCTACACATACTAATGAAAGATCATCACTATAAAGTCTTCCAATTCACTAGTAGTACATAAACAAACCCTAACAAATTTCTAAACCCTTTAATTCAGATTTACTTACCAAACAGCACACTTGAATTACCAATAAGGATTTATGACCCGTCTCATTCTTAGTTAAGCTATACAACCTTATGTGTTAAATCAAGAATAGATGTGACGACCCTATAGTACTTATCTGTAACAAATTACAACTCAAGCTCTTAATCTTCCATGACCATCCTTATTTTAGTTAAACTTTCATCAAACCTCCAAGTAGACCTTTAAATTCACAGATGACATAAATCAGTTCAATTATAAGTAATGAATATACAACAAAAGATATATAAAAACAAGATAATTATTATGCAAAATAAGTATACTTCAAGACACATCATGTATACTTTGTTGAATATCAATACATACGATACTAATAGATGGAATACGTGGGCTTGAAAGTTAAAAATGGCAAATGTGACATCAAATCCATCATTGAACTTATTGGGTGTTAGCTAGTTTGTTAGAATTGGTTTTCTCGAAATTAAAATCATGTACGTTAATATATGTTGGTTTAATAACATATCCACTACGTTTTAACATCTACAGGGACTGCCATTAGTATACATTTCAATCTAGCTCTATATGAAATAATGTGTTAATAAGTTACTTGAATAAAACATGGATTAGGTCGTTCAATTTACCAACTCTTGGATTAGGTGTAAGATTAATTCCTAGAGATTGTTTCCCATCTCTAAATGGTTCTCCTCTTATACACGATTCTCTATTTTAGTTAAATAGGGTCTTTTGTCATAAATCTCTGTTATAATTTAATGATCAATATCTAAAATGTAAAATTGTATTAAAATATTTATAGGATCAAGTACGTTTGTATGATACGTGTAAGATCCGGAAATGTAATGTAGCATAAAAATATTTGGTTTTAATTCGATATGGCTTAAACACATTAGAGCATAACAAGGTTGATTAAGACCCAAATTTTGGATTATCATGTAACATATATTATTAACATCTAAATGGCTTATCTATACTATTTATAATACAACTCTTTTGATAAAATAGTTATTTTGCTTAAACATTAAAAAGATTTATACAAACTTTTAAGCATATGATACAAATCCATATATTTTTAATTTGCCCCTATAGTGAATGTATTTAATATTAGTCCTTTAATATTATCATTTAATCATTAATGATTTTATAACTAACAATGAAATGATTAATATTAAATAGTCATAATAATTTTATTATTTAATAACATCATTTCATTACTTAATGTTTTTATTAAACATTAAACATAAAGGAATAAAGATATTATATTGTTACGGGTTATACAAAACTAATTAATGACAAAAATCATCCTTTAGTTCATGGTTTTATAACAAAATATGAACATAAAAGATGATTTTTGTTCTCTTTTTAGTTTAAGTACGAAAAATGAAATTTATTGTATACTTAAAAAGACAATGATGTAATTTACTTGTAAAAGTTATTATACGCTTGCTTTCTAAAACTTATTTATAAAAGAGCATTTTTACTAAATCTAAATAATGTAATTGCAAGAAATCATTTATTAACTATTTAATAAAAATGATAAAAATTAAAATATATGTACCTAATTTTTGTACTTATATCTATATTATGATATGAATTTAATTCAAAAGAATGATTTGAGCGAATCACAAACGTACAACTATTTAAGTTGGTTGAAGGTTTCATTTTTATAGGTTTTGTTATTACTTTTTATAACATTTATAATATGATATATTAAAAAATTATGGATTTATTGCTTCAAAATGCTTTACTAGCTTTTAGTTGTGCATTTTTCGGCGAGTGAATACTAATGTATAAGTCGTCAAAACCGAGTCTTACATGTATAATACACTGGTCGCAACCCACGGCTTTAACTGACTAGCTATATCATATAGTGACTTCTTATAGGCTTAAACAACATATTAGCACATAACAAGACCCCCTAAGGCTAAATCAGTGGACATACCATCTAACACTTGTTAACACCTAAAATGATTATTATAACCTCACGTGGTTTTACATTATACGGTAAAACAACATATAAACACATGATAACGCCTAATTGGTAGACTTATCATCAAACATATGCTATTAACAACTAAGTTTATTATCATAACATTATTTGACTTATCATGAGCTAAACATCTTATTATCTTAACATATGACAAGACCATTATAGCCATATTAGTGGAATTACCATATTACATATCCAACTAAAGTCCATGGCTTGTTTTGACCTAATTTGGCTTGTCATAAACAAAACAACACATTAACATGTTCCATTGCCCTGGAAGATGAGATCTTAGAGTTGGAAATAACACATAAAAAGGCCAATGATTTAGAGTCTTAACTATTTTGGATTGCCCGCTGAAGTCTAAGAGGTGGAATTTTGTGATGTCCATCGTTACATTGTTGTCGTTACATTGCTGTGCTCTTTAACGGTACAAGGTTTAATTCTAGCCACGAATTTAAAAAAAAACTTAAGACATGGTTTGGTCGACATCAAATTAAATCAAGGCTAAAAACTCATGACCATTCATTATAACATCACAGGCAAAACAAGTGTACTATGTATGATAACCTGTATATAAAAAATTGGTTTGGTGTTTTCATGAGAAAGCAAGAGGGATATATGAGCTAGCACGGTGTTAATGAATTTGTAGATGATGAATACTTAGATGAAAAATAATTCCCTTAAAATCAACGAAAGGGCAAACGAAACTACGAAACATAACTTGGATGTAGATTTAACTATACAAGATATAACGATCTTTTAGGTTTTCATATATTTAAATCAACTTTAGGATGTTCTTTTGGATATTGCATTTCACTACAAGACTGGACATACTAGCTCGATATGTTCATGGCGCCAAACATGATGACATAGAAATAAATAGAGCTACAAAAATCATTATAATATAGTTAAAAAGGGCTCCAAACTCATAGAGCACCAAGCCCCGATCTTTTAGGTTTTCAAATATTTAAATCAACTTTAGGATGTTCTTTTGGATATTGCATTTCACTACTAGACTGGACATACTAGCTCGACATGTTCATGGCGCCAAACATGATGACATAGAAATAAATAGAGCTACAAAAATCATTATAATATAGTTAAAAATGACTCCAAACTCATAGAGCACCAAGTCTTTGATGAGCGTCAAACACAATTTTCTTATATAATTACACTAGTAAGGCTGCAAACATTAGTTAATCACTACACTTGATTACATTAAGGGGGATTTAAGTGAAATGGTTATTATGTCATTTTAGTGGTATTTTAACTAAACGACCCCTACATATAATTGTCAGGTTTGTGTTAAAAAACTACAAATTCTTAATATTATTTATAATGATGATACATGAACAACAAATCCAAATATGAATCATCAAATAAAAACGAATCTAAACAAAGACTAATCTCCTCAAACTTAGACAATGAGTCAATGAGTATATCTGTATATGATGAACATGAATACACTCAATAATACGATCTCAGACTAGATTACATCAAAGATAAAGTAGATGAAACCCTCATACTACCAAAAGGAAATTTAGAGGATAGATTGTATATCATTGGATTCAAGAACTTTTTATTTGATATGTAAAATAGAAGCCCAAAATATAAAAAGAAATAACACTTCTAAATATGTTTGTTATTGAATTGAATTATACATACACTTCAACAGTTTGGATACCTATAACATTTATCTTTAACTATAAAAACATTATAGTTTGTAATTTTTTTATATGATTGAAATTATACTTATTACTACATCTTTCGGTAAATTATATGGTTTAACATTTTAATGTTACCTTCATATAATATGATCATTTGAAATCACTTAACAAATATATTTTTACATATGTTAATTGCTAGAGAGCAAATGTGTTACAATGTGACAAAAGATAGTGATCAAACTTATAATTTGTCAAAAGTAATGATCAAATTTATAAGATAGACATACTACATAAACTATTTGTATAACTAATCACAGGAGTTAATTATAAGGATGGTTACTAGGATTTGCCCGTATAACAACTTTGGGCACAAAGTTGAGAACTTATAAGGGTGATTCGTACTGTTCACTCAAGCTCACCCGGATCGACTTCAGAATGAATGATCATTCATTTTTCTTGTAAAATTGATGTGAAATGATCAAATTTTTCATACCACATGGACCATCCATGAACCATCGGGGCGAATACAACTTAAAACTAGGGTGACTGAAAACGAACCTCACTTATTATTTTGAAATTTTTGGTAAAAGAAACATCAATTGGGCTAATCTTAAAGAAGCAAGAGGCACACTTGGGCTAAATCTAAAGTGGAAGGTGACACACTTGGGCTAAATCTGAAGGGGTAAGGGCACAGCAAACGATTTTTGTTAATTATTATTCTTTTCGTTTTACCTAAACTTGATAAATTATTTAACAATCAATTTTGTTTCAATGATTATAACAATCAATTTTTATTACGCTGCTATTAGGAAAATTTTTGAAAAGAATATTACGCAAGTAATAATCCATCTAATAGTATTCCATGACCCATCTAATGGATTTATCAAATTATATAAAACAACAATAATTAACGAGATGTACAATAAAGTACAATGGTTATAGCCTATGGTACAAGTTGTTGATGCGCCATAAGTGTAATTTTCTTTGATGATACACCACATGTGATGCTAGAGTTTCGTTTCTCTTTGTTTTGGCAACTCACAAGTCACAAAACATGCGCTCCCTCTCTTTTTCTTATCTTTCTTTTTCATTCTTCATTCACATCTATCTTTTCTTAATTTTTTTTCTTTTTTCTCTCTCATCTCTTTATTTCATGAAATTTTCTTTCATGAAATTCAATATGAGAATCCTGAAGATATCAATGGAGAGGATGGTGAATGAGGTGTAGCAGCAAACGGTGGTTACATAGTTAAGTGTTCTCCAAGATATAATAAACGTAGCAGAAAAATGTAAGATGATTTGTTATATAATATATATATAATGAAGTAAGATATTAAAGTATAATAATTAGTTTGGAGCTTCGAAAAACTCAGATTATATACTTATTTGTAACTATAAAACCTAATTAGATGAAATAATCATGAAACTTAATAACTTTATTATCATAATTATCTTACGCATGTAAATTTTTAAAAGTAACTAGGTTTTTCCACCGCGCGTTGCCGCGTCTATGCGAATTTTAACATAACCCTAAACCAAAATCAAAATAAAAGTTCAAAACCATAAAATCAACAAAATACACAAAGTAAAACACATCAAAACCCCAAATCCATAACACATCAGAATATGCAAAACCCAAAACTGAATCAAAACCCAACATCATACACAAAACAAACGAAAATCAAAGTCGCCAGAAGGCAATACAATCCAAAATAGAAAAACCAATGAAAACCAAACCCCAGAAAAAGAAAACAAAAGGAAAACTCAAACCTTAACAGCGAGGATCGTCAGTGTATCGATAACGAAAGAAAGAAAGTAGGAACCCGGAGAAAGACAACGCCAACGAACATAATCGAAACACACATTAAAGAGATATGTCCAGATACCAAAAACTCACAAGAAAAACCTCACCCACAAAACTCGAACCCACATCCAAAACAAACTGTATAAAAACACACACAACAAAGAAAAAGAAAAAAAAAACCACTACAATACAATACAAGAAAAAGAAAAAAATTATCACCAACCTGTTTTAATAGTAATAGTAATCACTGGATGGTAACTAAGTTTAATATTTGTTTCGTTTGGGTTACTTAGTTAATAATAATAATAGCAATTACAAAGAATTCACAACAATAGAAAGATATTAACATCTAAGAGGGTTTTATAGTTTGGAAAAAAGTATCATCTAATATTAATACACACGCCTTTATAAATCAACAACCTTTCTACACCTCATACAGCCCTATATGAGGCGTATAGGATCAACAACACTGAAAAATAAGATAATTTAAGTGGGGTCGTTAGAGGGTGATACGCCTCATATAACCATATACGACCTCTTATACAACTCATATAGTCCTATACGATGAGTATAGCAAATTGAGAAAAGTTCGAGGCTAACAGGGGGGATTATACGTCTCATGTAAGGTTATACGATCCCTATACGATGCATATAGTGTTATACAACCCATATAGAATTCAGGGACTTTTAATCTATAATAGGGGTGTCTATATATCAGATCCATTAATAAAACATTAAATTATATTGATTATTAGATGAAATTTTCTATTTCATATATTAAATTATCCTGATCTTCTAAAAAGTTATTAATAACTAAGGAATATAAGTCACTAATCTAGTACCATATGTATTACGTTGATTGAATAAATAAAATATTAAATAGTTCGTAATAAAAATTAAGAATTAAACATCGATATTTCATATAAGATATGATTAAATTACGTACAAGTACTTCAAGTAAAACAACAATAATATCATGTTAAATGTTCATCTTATAAAAATGCTTTTGTATTTTTTTTAAAACATTTTGTTTTTAACATATATCATTTTTTAAATATCATCCTTATAAAACTTTAAAAAGTGGTTTAAATAGTTGTTTTATTTAATGTTTAAGAAAAATTTTATATCTTTTTATTTTCTATAAATTGTAACTTTTAATTAGTATTTTTTAAAATATCTATTTTTTAATATGTAAATGTTTTAAATGATATAATTTATGCTTATTAATAAAACAATATTCATTAGTGCCACATGTCATTTTTTTAGGCATTTATAATTTTAATTTCCCGCCTAAAGATGTATTTATGCTTATTCTTAGTTATAATTCATTTGAATAAAATTAACTATTGCTATATTCTTAGTTATAATTCATTTGAATAAAATTAACTATTGCTATAATTACAAATGAAGTTTTTTTCCTTAAATAGTGTATATAGAAAATTTATTTACCAAAATAGGTGTTTAATGAATTGTTTCTTTTTTTACTATAATATTGGTTAAATTTGTTTCATTTTAAAATAATATTATTGCACAAAAGTTAACAAAATTGTAAAACCTTGATTCATATGTCGAATTAAAAACAGGAAATTTTTCAAAAACTTCTTTTTTCAATTCACTCAAACTTTATTTTAAATCTTCTTTTCTTATAGAAAAGTTGATTTAATTCACTCTAAAAATTTTTCAATTTCACACAAAAGTATGTCATTTTTATTTTATTTAAAAATATGTCTTTTTTTTAAAATATTTTTAAAGTGGCTTAAAACTATGTAATAAGAAAAACTATTTTTAACAAAAAAAAAGGCATTCACTTAAAAATATTTTATATAAATATCATAACAAACAAAAGAAAAGTTAATGGTTTAGTTTTATTTTATTTTACGAACTATAAATTTAGTCCTCTATTACCGAAGGCGTGCATATTGCTAATAGACTCTAAACAACGATTTGGGGAAAAACGAGTAATGTCGTTTCATGAGCCACTCGGGACCGACTCGTTAAAAACTCTAACTAAGCTGAACTTAAACAAGTTCGAAATCATTTTACGAATCATTTAATAAATGATTTTGAGCTCGAGTTTCATATATCGAGATCGAGCCGGCTCGCAAGACGAAACTAGCGTTGTATGTATATGATGTTTATTTTATCTTTTTATGTATATACTTATATAAATGATTATTACTATATATAAATTTATATTTAAAACAGTTATATAATATATATTATTGTATTAAAAAAATACATAAACCACTAGGTTCATAAAAAGATCTTTTATATATAAGAACACGTATTCTATAAAGAGACGTTAAAAATACTGATGAATAATATTAATATTTTTGTATGAGAAAACGTTACTGAAAATGTTTTAAGAAAACTTTCATTAAAAGAACTAAAAAATATTTTTTTAAAATAATGATAGATGTTAAATTGGTTTTTATTTTATTAAAACTTTATCAATTTAACTTTATTTAATAATATTATGAATAAGAAAATTTAATTTTCATTAAAAACTATTTTGGTAAATATATTTGAAAACACTTATTTTTTAAATTATATTTCTATCAAACCTACTTTGGAAAAAATCATTACAAAAGATATTTGTGATTGCTTTAAAATAAAACCCTGAAATAGATTGTAAATTATAGTTGATTGTTTTGCCCACCCAAGAAAAAGTTGACTCTATCCCTACCAAACATATAATATAATGAGTTTTTACAGGTTGTATTACATTAAATTGTGAATTGAAATGAGTTTGATTCTTGCTTATTCAAACAAGCAATTAAAGGTTCCATAATTCACTCGTCCAATGCAAATAAGAAGAAACCCCACACATGTCTTCTATTTCAAAACGATTTTAAATATTTCATCAAATCAAGGGTCTCAAATAATCAATTCAGGGTTTTCTTTTCCCCAAGTCATGATATCAGTTTTCAAATGTAAAGACGAACCATTCCGTATCCTTTTCAACTTACAAGCATATGATGATTTCGACTTACCCCAAATTACGCTATGTTTCAAGTTTAACTCACTCATCCTTTTACATCTTCATTGTTTTATTTAATATCATTCACACCCCAAGTTTTAAATCACTAGAGTTCTTTTTCAAAGTCTCAATTCAATGCTCATATAAACAAATTCTCGATTGCAACAGTAGAAATGGTCCGTATGATTCAAGGATTTCGATTTTAATTCAAGATAAACTTTAGTATTTTGGTTTTTTTCATTAGTTTGACTGATATATGTTTTTTATGAAACCATGAAACTTTGATTTAGTTTTAGTTTATGTAAGTATGAAATTAATTTATGTTATTGTTCAACAAAAAGATAAAATTACATAAATGGTTTTTATGGTTTAATCAAATGGCATGTTTGGTCCCCGAAGTTGAAATTACAAAGATAGTCCAAACTTTTATGTAATCATTACATGTATGGTCAATGACATCAATTCAAACTCTATGTTGCATTATCTCGAGCTCCAAATAGACATGAATTAAAATTATTAATATTAGACAATGATGGTAAAATTAAAATTAAAACATTAAATTTTGTATACAAAGAAGTTTTCTCAAGTTTATGGATATTCTCATGTTTACTATAATTTGTTTATTACCTAAAGTTCTTATTTATAGGTTCATTTTATTTCATATTATATATTATTTAAAAATATAAGTGTTAGTATTCTACCTAAGAAGAAATGGAAGATGTCCAACATTATTGAAATTGAAGATTTGAAGAACAATAGCAACAAAATATTAGTCTAGGGTTTGTTTTGTAATTATTGTAAATGCTAGACTAGTATATATATTAGAACATATTATCATTGTAAAGGGCGACTAATTCACCACTTATTAGGGTGAATTAAGTTCATCATCAACAACAATATATCATCATCCTTCAAGGATGATGATTTCAACAACATATCAATAAACACCAATCATTAAACATGTTTGTGTTCTTCATCATGTTCATCATTATTATATTTTAGCATCTAATCATTCAAGTTCTTTTTATTATCAATATGAATCCTAAGATCCATGCTCATTGTTCCCGTTCATATCGGGAACACACATTAAGCATTAGTAAAAAACTACTAATATTAGATATAGATAATTTTAAAAAATTAAACACCAAAATTGATATACAAAGTATTAACAATAATATTATGACTTACAAACTTTTTAATCAAAAGCAATTTTTAATGATTGAATTGAATTCATGTATTACACAGGTCTTTAGTCTAGTTACTACATATACTATTATCTTTTATTAGAAGAGAGATGCGTAAAAATTAAAATAAAAAAGTCTGATGTCATGACATGTGGTATTTCAAACCTTTTTTTAATTATATGAGTAAATCACTATTTTGATCATTAGGATTTGGTATATTTAACCTTTTAGTGCAAAATAGAATTTTTTAAACTCTTTTGGTCCTTAAATTTGAATTTTGTAATGATTTCAATCAATGATATTAACTGTTAGTTTTTCAGTTAAGTTATATGATAAAGTAAATTACATGGATAGTCCTCGTGTTGTGTCAAATCACGGTTTTGGTCCCCAAGTTTAAAAAGCTACATGGTAATTAGTCCTAAAGTATGCATTAATGTAACATGTTTGGTCCCTAACATGTATGGACGTGTAACTTTGTCTGTTAAATGATGTAAAATGACAAATATGCCCTTCGAACCACTTATTCTTAAAATAATATATATTTTCTTTTAAATAATAGATGAGGGGGATCTGAGACTAAAAGTGCAACAACAATCCAAAACATGCACCTATTTAGTCTCAAAGGTCAGTCACCTTGAATCTCAGGTGACTACCTTACACAATAGGATCAATGATCAGCAACTTGAGATTTCATATCTTAACGAAAAACTAGCTGGGAGACCCTTAAGGAGAGCTCAATCAGGAACACAAGAACTTGTGGATGTGATTGATCTATCCTCGAGCTCACCTATGCAAGTAGGTGATGCTACCAAAAAGGGGGAGAAAGTCTTTACAGCCACAGAACCTGGGAGTTCCTCTGAGAGAATGGACATTGAGGACTCACCATCCTCACTTGCAACTGTGCATTCTCAGCAACCTCCTCTACTTCACATTGATGTGGACTACACAGACTCCTTCATACAGAGTCTGTTTGAGGATGGGATACCAAGGGCTATGTCACCTTCATCATCCTTCATTCACATCATTGGATGGAGGTATGACAACAACTGGAAGGCCCTCATCATCATAAGAGTTCAAGGACAGCAAGAAGTCTTCAATTTTCAGACCTTGAACTACTATGAAGGTCTGGATCTAGTCAACATGCCACTTGTCAACCCAAACCAATCAAGACAAGCTGACAGACTGGCTAAAAGAATCCAAGACAGGATCATTGTAGAGTTCAGCCTAAGAAGGAGACTAAGGCAATCAGGCAATGTCATCGGTCAATTGGATGTTAAGGCAGGCCCTAAGATTAGCTTCATAGGGGAAACCTTGACTGAAGGCCCAGTGACAGAACCTGAGAGCCCTGTCTCATCATCTCCAACTGCTGCAGAGATCTATATTCCTTCTGAGACACCTGCTGGTGAAGATGCTTCTCAACCTCTCTCTAGCCTGAGCTCAGATGCTGCAACGAGCAATGAAGGCCAAAGCTCTCTCCACCCTGAGTCACAAAGGTCTGTGAGTGACAAAGGGAAAATAAAAATGACATCTGAGGAGATTGAGGAGGAGGAGAGAGAGAGGAAAAGGAGGCTAAGGGGAGAAGGTTCCTCTACTAAGTCTCCAAGACTCATGGAGTCTGCAATCAGGGCTGCCCCCAGACCAGATACTCAGAATGATGAGTTAAGGGCAGTCAGGATCAACTATCTGCAGACTAGGAACTATGACATAGATAATATCATTTCTCTCCCCTTGGATGAATTGAATGAGCTGGTTGATCTGGAAAGGTCAAGAGAGAAGAAGGAGGCAGAAGATGCAGAACTCCTAGTACAGGTCAAAGAACAAAGAAAAAGAAAAAGACTATACAGAGGTATGCCTACCCTCTCACCAGTTCAAGAAAGCCCTGAACAAGAGGATGTGGTTTAACAAGAACCTCAGGTAGATAAGGAAGAAGACAGAATCAAGATGATTAACTACCTGAGTGCCACAGGTCTCTATCAGGCAGATGCACTCCTTCCCTTACCTCATGACTATGTTGAGTTTGATTATTTAAAACAACTTGAGCTTGAGTTAGTCAAGGAAAGAAAGACAACAAAGAAGAAGATAAGGGAAGAAGCTGCAAAGTGAAGAGCCATCATCCAAAAGAGCATGAAGAAGTCTGCTGATAGGCAGAGGATGATGAGCTTCTTGAAGCTGTATGGATTCTACGAAAGGAGACTTGGACCCATGTCTCTATCCACTATGGATGAGCATATCAGGGTAATCAAGCAGAAGATTAAGAGTGGAGTGCTCACTGACTTACACTCCACTCCAAGTCAGGCCCCACCTGAATGGAGGTTAAGGTTGAACAAACAGACACAACACAACCCGGACCTCCTGCTAATGCTCAGTAAGCTTCATCTTCTGATCCACAGCAGGGTCAACCTCCCTCTTCTTCTGAGCCTGAGAGAGAGGAAGTCCCAACTGAGAGAGATAGTGAAGATCAATCTGGTGCTGTAGGCCAGTCTTCTCAGTTAAAATTTGGAAAGAGAAAGAAGAGGATGGCTTCTAAACCAAAGTCTAAGAAGAAGAAGAAGCCTGCATCCCCTTCTGACCTCAGGATGAATCAGAATAACCTGAGGATGTGCAGCCAGAGGATGCTCAACCAACTCCAACTTTAGTAGCTCCTCTAGCATCAGGAAGACCCATCTTGTCTTGGACATACACCACAAATCCAGAAAGGTGGCATGTTATTAGAGATCAAGGCATTGAAGACATTTATACATGGCAAGATATGTTTCAGTTGCCTCTGCATGATCTCTTTGACATGAGAAGACACTTTGACAGCCTGAAGGATCCCGATCATCTTATGAAGAAAGGAATGGTGATCATCCTAACGAGGATTGTTAATATCTGAAGTTTTCTAAGTGTTTTGGTAGCATCAGCCTAAGGGGAGTTTGTAGAGATTAATGAAGAGGCTGATGCAGCCTAAACATCTTTAGTCTTTCCTGCATGCTGTACAAGTGCATTGAAGTGGAATGCTTCGGAAGTTTCACATGTGCAACAGAAATACTCTAAGTGTGAAATCTTCCGAAGCCAAGACCAACATCTTCCGAAGCCAAAGATGAAGTCTTCCGAAGCCTCAAAGACAAAGTCTTCCGAAGCTTCAAGTTTGACAGATTTCTTCCGAAGACTTTTAGTAACATGCTTTATCAAATGTACTGTTCCATAATGCTAGACACCTTTCCGCTGCATCTCTACAAGTCACCAACTAACATGATTTGGTGAAAAGGTCCATGCTTTTAGTAACTGTACATTGAGGTCTTGAGTCTGTAACTTTCTACTTTATGTACTTTATCCTTTTTGTAATAGATAAGGATGTGAGCTATGGCATGTCATAGTCACCAGTCAAAAGGCAATCTGCCTTTTGACTCTACAATTGATTTTGTTTTTGTCTAGTCAATTGTATCCAGCTGGCTTTCAAAGTATAGCCGGCTGTAGGATGTAGTATAAGTATCTCATGTTCTTGTATCTTTCTATTATGCTTTGTAACACTTTTAATAGAACATAGAGAAAGCAATATACTACATTCTTGAAAACCATACACTTGTTCTCTATATGTTCTGTCTCTTACATTACTTGTGTTCTTAGTGTCTCATCTTGGTTAATCCAGTTTACTGTTTGATTAAAGTTTGGTTAATCTCATCTTTGTGTTGTTGTGTTGTAACTCACACCCTTCAATGATCCTGCATTTGGTATCAGAGCATTTAGGCTCTTGATATAAGATCTCACCATCTTAAGATCCCTCACACACATAAATACCAAACTTTTCAAATGGCAGCCATTTCCAAAACTGATATGGAAACTGGAACCATGAACAAGTCCCCACTG
Organism: Flaveria trinervia; assembly: GCA_025506515.1. Lineage (NCBI taxonomy): Eukaryota > Viridiplantae > Streptophyta > Magnoliopsida > Asterales > Asteraceae > Flaveria > Flaveria trinervia. The sequence continues at coordinate 9,663,291 of CM046446.1, forward strand.
ATCACTTTTGATGAGTTTGACACCTGGTGTTTAAGAATGGAAGGTTTCATCAGGTCTCTTGATTCAACCCAGCACACCCTCTGCTACTGGTGCTGGTATGATCCCCAAGGATGTGGCTAACTACTCTGATGAAGATAGGAAGAGAGTAGAGATAGACAGGAAAGCCATGACAGCTCTTCAAACTACCCTTCCAAACTCTGTGTACAGAGGTTTCAAGAAGTGCAAAACAGCTAAGCATCTATGGGATGCACTGAAACTAATGTATGAGGGTTCTTCTGAAGCCAAGAAGAACAAGAAGGATCTCCTGAAGCAGCAGTTTGAAAACTTCACCTTCAAAACAGGTGAGACCATGACTCAGCAATACTTCAGGTATGTTGAGATTGTGGATACCCTAGTGGATGGAGGAGTTTCTCTTGAGAATAGAGACATTGTAAGGAAGTTCATGTCCTCACTTCCTAGGCAATGGACACACTACTGTGTGGTGATCAAGAGAACTGAAAATCTCAAAACTCTCACTCTGACAGAGTTATATGGGATTCTCAATGGCTACCAGATGGAGATGAACATGCAGGGTTCATCTAGCAACTCCAACAATCAAAAGGGTTCAGCCCTACATGTGGTTGAAAGGGATAGCATAGAACCCAAACATCATCTTATATGCTACCCTGACAACTCACCCAAGGTTCTTTCATCACCTTCCTAAAGACACCAAAGGAGAACTACACTCAAGGAAGCCCATTCCAAGAGACAAGCTCTTCTCAAGCATTTATGTCTTCTGATGAAAGCTGTGGCAACTCTCTTTTCACTCTTGGAGACCTGGACTGTATCCATCCAGATGATCTGGAGTAATGGAAATAGTCCAGCAGATGGCTCTTCTCACTCACAGAGCCAAGAAGTTCTACAAAAGGACTGGAAGGAAGTTTCCGAGCAATGCAACCAGTGGAAAGTTTGGACTAGACAAAGGCAAAGTCAAGTGTTACAACTGTAACTTGATAGGCCACTTTTCCAGAGAGTGTAAGGCACCTAGAACCAATGGTGGCCAAACACAATCCAGACCAAACTACACTGACAAAGTTCTCCATAATGAGAAGTCAAAGCAGCAAGCTGCTGTTGTTGTTGAAGAAGGAGGCTTTGACTGGAGCTTCCAGGTGGAAGATGCTTCTCCAAACCAAGCACTGATGGCAGATCATGATGAAGCCAAGGTATTGGAACATCTCTGTACTCCTGAATGCATTGCTAAAGTTAACAGGTACAGGTCCTATAACTTGGAACTGAGATCTGATATTGAGTCCTTAAACATTTTAACATCTAATTTTAGAAAGTCTGAAAATAATTATAAGCTGAAAATAGAGGACTTAGAGAAAACAAGTTCAGTTCTAAAACATGAACACACAGATTTTAGGACTCAAATAAAGATCTCATAACCAATTTAACTGAGTGCCGGGCTGAGCTTGTGATCAGCAAAGCCAGGGCAGAAAAGAGTGTTCTTGAAGAAGAGACCTTCAAGAACATGATATCCTCATCCCTGCACAACAAAGTGTGCTATCAAAAGACAGGGACTGGGATCCAATGAGATAGCTCCTCCACACACAATCTTGTCAGTAAGATCTCCTAGGTGTGGAACTTGTGAAGATGAGCTTCCTCTCATAGATCCTATGAGTGAGGAGGATGAAGAAGAGATAGTGAAGAATTCCCTACAAAGAGTGAAGAGGAGGATTCCAAGAAGGGCCACTATCCTTCTGAGGAGAAAGTGAAGACTGTGATGACCAAGTTCATGAGAAAGAACTTGATCTGAAAGAGCAAAAGAAAGGCAAGGAAGGCTCAAGAGATCAAGGCTACTTTTGACTCTAAGCAGAAACAAGTTTTTATTTCTGCAGGGTTTAAAGTGGTAGGGACTGAAGGCATCAACCAAAACTCTGCTAAGAGTTCTGGTTCTTGCTCAACTCATCTCAGCAGTAAGAAGAAGACTGATCTGTTGTGTACCACTGCTGCACAGCCTGGTCCATCAAACTCCAAGCATAGTTCTCAGCCCAAGAGGCTTGTCTCAGCATCTGCAAAGATGAAGGTGGAGAAGGGAAGTGACCAAAGATAGTCTTACCCTCAAGACAAGGCTCTTGTGAAGAAGAAGATGAATTGTGTTATGTGTGACAGCACCACTCACATTGCAAAGGATTGTCCCTTCAATCCTAAAGGTACTGTCCATATGGCCAAAACAAAGGCTTCAAAGAGTTCTAAGAAGATTCAGGCTTCGGAAGGAAAACCATTTTCCTTTGGAAGTTTCAAATCTAACAGAAGGGAAGTGGAAAATTCTCTTCGGAAGAACATTTGGTCTCGGAAGAAAGGAGTTCTTCAAAGCACTGAAGTCTGCTGCAGTGTTTGCAGAATCTTCTGAAGGTTCAGTCATCAAAACTTTTGAAACTCCAAAAGTTTCTAAAGTTTTGAAGGTCAAGTCCAAGACTCCAAAGGTGGTGTGGACGTCTAAGAAAGACCAAGTGACTGAGATTTCTCCATCACAAACAGCTCAAGATCCCTTTAGTACAACCATAGGATCTATTACTGTTAAGTTACCTTCTGCAAGTGAGCCCAAGACAAGCAAGGCTTGGGTTTCCAGATGTAACTAATCATTCTCTTTTGTGCAGGGACAGCTGAAGACAAACAGAAATGTTTGGATCATAGACAGTGGCTGCTCCAGGCACATGACTGGTAATAGGTCGCTCCTCCAGAACTTTGAAAGGATTGATGGAGGACCTGTTGCTTTTGGAGGAGATGAAGGTGGTTACATTTCTGGAAGGGGCAATCTTCTGAGTGTATCTCAATTTTGTGATCAGAGTCATAACATGCTCTTTACTGAGCATGAGTGCATTGTTCTTAAGCCTGGTGTGGTCATTCCTCATGAGCATATCCTGCTTAGAGCCCCCAGGAAAGGAAACATGTACAAGATGGATTTGCAAGAAACCTCTCCCTCCGGAGAAGTTTCATGCTTTCTATCTAAAGCCAATAGTGATGAGTCTTTCCTATGGCATAAAAGAATGTGCCATGTAAACTTTAAGAACATGAATAAATTGATTAAGCATGATCTGGTAACTGGAATGCCAAGAAAGAGTTTACAAGTGATGATCACTGTGTTGCATGCCTGAAAGGGAAGCAACATAAGGTATCTCAGAAGCCTAAGGAAATGAACTCCATCACTACACCCCTACACTTATTACATATGGATCTCTTTGGCCCCACCAGTGTAATGAGTTTAGGAAGGACCTTATACTGTCTAGTGATCACAGATGATTTTACAAGATTCACTTGGGTCTTTTTCCTTAGAACTATGGATGAGACTCCTGAGATTCTGAAGAATTTCATCTTAAGATTGAGAATCAGTCTGATCCAAGGTCAAAATCATAAGATGTGATCAGGAATAGATTCAAGAACCAAACCCTTGATACATTTTGTGATGAAAAAGGTATTGCAAGACAATTTAGCGCTCCCAGGACTCCTCAGCAAAATGGTGTTGCTGAGAGGAGAAACAGGACACTGATTGAAGCTGCAAGAACCATGTTGTCTGACTCTAAACTGCCCATCACCTTCTGGGCAGAGGCAGCAACACTCCTGCTATGTGCAGAACAGAGTTTTAGTAGTTAAGACTCATGGCAAGACTCCTTATGAACTTTGGCACAAGAGAAAACCTTTCATTGGTTTTCTCAGGTCATTTGGATGTCTTTGTATCATCTTGAATACCAAAGATCAAATTGCCAAGTTTGCTGAGAAATCAGATGATGGACACTTTATTGGATATTCTTCACAAGCTAAGGCTTATAGAGTGTACAATCTCAGAACTAGAATAGTTGAGGAGTCAACCAATGTGACCTTCAATGAACACACACCATGTGTTGCTGGTTCTGGTCCAGATTGGCTATTTGATCTTGATTTGGTTACCAACTGTTTTAACAAATCTTGTGAGAATGTTTCAGGATCTGTAGAAAATTTAAATACAGGTGATTCTGACCCAAGATTTGAGCTAGGAATACCTTCAAGTCATACATCTTCAGCTCCAGTTGGAACTACTTCTGCAAATGGGTTTCTATCAGCACAACAATGACAAATTCAGCTGATACATCTGGTATGCCTTCAAATTCCAGCTCAGAGGCTCTACAACCAGATAAGAACACCTCAACTGTGGAAGGCAACAATGGTGATGGTGACAGTGACCAAGAATTTCTTGATGCCACTAACCATACCATAGATGAGAACATCAATGATGTCACACACTGCTTGGATCAAGTTTCACTTGAAAAGTGTGCTGATATGGTGGGAGAAACATCTATGCCAGATCTAATTTTTTCTAATTTAGATCTTTCTCAACAACTTGCTATGATTCCTCAGCTTAGGATCCACAAGTCTCATCCTACCACAAACATCATTAGAGATGTTGTCTCCAGGGTAAAGACAAGAGATAAACCCATGAAGCAAATGTTTGTCTTCACTCTTGTTTTCTATCTCAGATAGAGCCAAAGAAAGTTGAGGAAGCTCTAAAGGATGGAAGTTGGGTTGAAGCTATGTAACAAGAGCTGCTTCAATTCAAAAGACAGAAAGTTTGGAACCTTTGTCCTCTTCCTTTTGGGAAGACTACCATAGGAACCAAATGGGTGTTTAGGAACAAGAAAGATGATAGAGGCATCATCATCAAGAAAAAGCTAGACTGTTGTTCAAGGATACACATAAGAAGAAAGGATTGACTACATTGATGTCTTTGCTCCAGTGGCAAGATTAGAAGCTGTTAGGATATTCTTGGCATTTGCTGCATCCAAGAACTTCAAGGTCTTTCAACTTGATGTGAAATGTGCCTTTTTATACGGAGTGATGGATGAAGAGGTTATGTTAAACAGTCACCTGGTTTCGTAGATTCTGATCATCCTGATTATGTCTGCAAGCTTGATAAAGCTCTCTATGGGTTAGATTAGGCACCCAGGAAGTGGTATGAAACACTGTCTGAGTATCTCTGTAAACATGGATACAGGAGAGGTACTATAGATGGAACTCTCTTCATCAAAGGACAAGGAAAAGACATATTGCTAGTTCAAGTATATGTGGATGACATCATCTTTGGTTAAACTAATCCAAAGCTCTGCAAAGACTTTGAGAAGCTGATGAAAGACAGATTTGAAATGAGTGCCATGGGGGAACTCAATTTCTTTCTGGGAATTCAAGTGAAGCAAGTTGAATATGGCATCTTCATAAGTCAATCAAAGTATGTTCAAGACATACTCAAAAGGTTCAATATGACTGACTGTAAGATTTCTAAGACACCCATAGCCAGAAACCACTCCCTTGGTCCTGATCTTGAGGGGGAGTGTGTAGATGAACACTTATACAGGGCTATGATTGGGTCTCTTATGTATCTTACTGCTAGCAGGCTGATATCATGTTTGCTACATGCATCTGTGCAAGATATCAAGCCAACCCTAAGATGTCTCACCTTATCACTGTCAAAAGGATTCTAAGATACCTCAAAGGTGCATCAACACTTGGTCTATGGTATCCCAAGAATTCTGACTTCAATCTGTATACTTATATAGATAGTGATTATAGTGGTTGCAATATGACTGCAAAATCTACATTTGGGGGATGTCAATTTCGTGGTGGAAGGGTTGTCTTATGGCAATGCAAGAAACAATCATGTGTCTCTGCATCAACTGCTGAAGCTGAATACATTGATGTCGCTAGCTGATGTGCTCAAGTGCTTTGGATTCAGAATCAAATGCTAGACTATGGGTTAATTTCAAGGAGACTCCAATCCACATAGACAACAACAGTTCCATCTCATTACAGAGAATCCTGTGCAGCACTCAAGGACAAAGCACATCAATATCAGGTATCTAATAAGAGATAATTATGAAAAGGGATTAATTAAACTAGTCAAGGTTCACATAGATGAACAATATGCTGATTTGTTTACAAAAGCTTTTGATGAACATGATTTAATATCTAATATCAGCTATTGGGATGATCAACTTGAGTAATTTTTCTTAAAACTAATTCTTATTATTTCTTAAAAAATGTGTGTTCTAATTGTCTAGTCCATCATCTTCATAAGCTCATATTTTCTTGGATTAAAAACTCTTTCTCTGAAGACTTTCCTTAGATTAATTGATGATTTTATACTTCGGAAGTTATGCATTTTAACTTCGGAAGAAAATCATACCTCCAAAATATTTAACTGACTAAGAAATTTACCTTCGGAAGATATTTCAATTTTATCTTCCGAAGCTTAAATAGTTATCTTAGACACTTACTTATTTTCAAGGACCTTTTCCTTCCGAAGCAAAAAATTAACTCTCGAAAGCTTGTTGATCTCTATACAAAGCACTCAAGTCTTGCTTTTTTCTTCCGAAGCAAAATCATCAAATACTCTCAGAAAATTCTTTCGAAGTCATTTTAGCTTCGGAAGCTTTTTCATTAAAACTTCCGAAGATAATCAACCTTCGGAAGCTTTTTGACTTCCAAGAAAACTACTTTTTGAGCAAAAAGTAATACTTTTTTCAGAGGTGGGACCGACATTCGGATTTCAAGTTTATCCTCTTTCATTAACTTTATCTGAAATCCCTCTCTCATATAAACCCAACGATTTCCCCCTCTTCTATCATCTGCTCTTCCTCCAAACCTAAAAACCCAAATTTCCCTCTGAAATTTCTTTCTTTCTTCTTCATCTCTAAGCTACCTCACAATGGCTAACCTTGCTACAGAAATTATCATAACTTTACCATGCAGCTACACAGACAACACAATCAAGTTGCTCTATTATGCTCTGAGAAAGATCCTTATTTCTCAGAGGTTTTCCGTTTCTTGTCTCTGTTCAACTACTTCACCTCCCTAACCATTGATCCTCCACTCTATGAGGATCAGTTGCTTGAATTCTGGAAGACCTGCCAAGAGGTCATTATGGACGGGGAGAAGGCACTATCTGCCACAGTGCAGGGGAGAACAATCTTCATCACTCTGGCCATCATCAACCGACATCTTTAGCTAGATGATGAAGAAGGTGAGGTGTTCTTCCCAAAGGAAGCTGTAAATCATTCTTTTGAGCAGATGGGGTATGAGGGAGATTTCTCTGTAAAGACCTTCAGGAAAGGGAAGGTCTCATCCAAATGGAGATTCCTGCTCCATGTGGTCATTCACAGCTTATCAAACAAGCATGGTGGATGGGACCAGATTCCTGAAGATCTCTCCTTTATAGTCCATGGAATGATTCAAGGGGTCAAATTCAGGTACTTCAGTTTGTTTATACAAATTTGCTTGCTAATCTAGACTCCTTAGAGTATTACATGTTTCCTAGATATGTCCAGTACATTCTTAACTGTGAACTGGGCTCACAGTTAAGGGAAATAGGTAACATTCTTAAATTGGGACAGATGAAGCCCGGCATCTTTAAAACACTAAGAAAGTCCACTGTTGGATTCTCTGGGGTAGAAATAGCCCTAGTCCCAAAAATGTTAGTTAGCTCATTGCTCAAGGTGACAACCTAGCAGTACAAGCTAGTGTTGAACCCACACCTGCTACTTTCCAACCACCTACACAGCCTCAAATCTCCATCACCTACCAAAGAAAATCCAAACGAACTGCTCATACTATTCAGTCTATGGAGGCTCCATATACTCACCCATATAGGAAGAAGTGGATACTGGAGCTCCCACTTCTCCTGAGGAGCAGACCACTCCCATTTTTTCAAGAATCAGTGCTGAGGTTCCTCATGCTCAGCCTAATGAGCTTATTAGACCTACTGCTTTAAGCCATCACTCTGAGTCTCAACACTCAAGTGATCAACCTTCAGGGGACAGTTACCATCCCCAGCCTATAGACCTCAACCAACCAATTCCCAACCTTGACTTATACTGATGAGATCTAGGTTTCAGTGAGTATAGTGAGTCCTCTTCTTTTCCCCTACTCAAAGAAAGATGAATACTCCAGAGTTTCCTACATCTATCCTACATTAGTCACCTACAACTGAGGTGGACACTCCTGAACCTTTCAGGATGTCCATATGGAAGAGGCTCTCACTTCTGCAAGTGATTACATCATTAAGACCTCAACCATGGCAACTCAGCCTACTGACATCTCAACTGAGACTGCCAGTAAGCAGAGAAATCAGTGGCCAAGAACTTAGACCTGGTCATGAGAGAAAGGACTCTGGTCCATCTTCTCCACCCCCAGTAATTCTTCTGATGAAGATGAGGGGGATCTGAGACTAAAAATGTAAAAACTATCCAAAACATGCACCTATTTAGTCTCAAAGATCAGTCACCTTGAATCTCAGGTGACTACCTTACACAAAGGATCAATGATCAGCAACTTGAGATTTCATATCTTAAGGAAAAACTAGCTGGGAGACCCTTAAGGAGAGCTCAACCAGGAACACAAGAACCTGTGGATGTGATTGATCTATCCTCCAGCTCGCCTATGCAAGTGGGTGATGCTACCAAAAATGGGGAGAAAGTCTTTACAGCCACAGAACCTGGGAGTTCCTCTAAGAGAATGGACATTGAGGACTCACCATCCTCACTTGCAACTGTGCATTCTCAGCAACCTCCTCTAGTTCACATTGATGTGGACTACACAGACTCCTTCATACAGATTCTGTTTGAGGGGGATACCAAGGGCTATGTCACCTTCATCATCTTCAATCACATCATTGGATGGAGGTATGACAACAACTGGAAGGCCCTCATCATCATAAGAGTTCAAGGACAGCAAGAAGTCTTCAATTTTCAGACCTTGAACTACTATGAAGGTCTGGATCTAGTCAACATGCCACTTGTCAACCCAACAATCAAGACAAGCTGACAGACTGGCTAAAAGAATCCAAGACAGGATCATTGTAGAGTTCAGCCTAAGAAGGAGACTAAGGCAATCAGGCAATGTCATCGGTCAACTGGATGTTAAGGCAGACCCTAAGATTAACTTCATAGGAGAAACCTTGACTGAAGGCCTAGTGACAGAACCTGAGAGCCCTGTCTCATCATCTCCAACTGCTGCAGAGATCCATATTCCTTCTGAGACACCTGCTGGTGATGGTGCTTCTCAACCTCTCTCTGGCCTGAGCTCAGATGCTACAACGAGCAATAAAGGCCAAAGCTCTCTCCACCCTGAGTCACAAAGGTCTGTGAGTGACAAAGGAAAATAAATGACATCTGAGGAGATTGAGGAGGAGGAGAGAGAGAGGAAAGGAGGCTAAGGGAGAAGGTTCCTCTACTAAGTCTCCAGACTCATGGAGTCTGCATCAGGGCTGCCCCCAGACCAGATACTCAGAATGATGAGTTAAGGGCAGTCAGGATCAACTATCTGCAGACTAGGAACTATGACATAGATATATCATTTCTCTCCCCTTGGATGAATTGAATGAGCTGGTTGATCTGGAAAGGTCAAGAGAGAAGAAGGCAGAAGATGCAGAACTCCTAGTACAGGTCAAAGAACAAAGAAAAAGAAAAAAAACTATACAGAGGTATGCCTACCCTCTCACCAGTTCAAGAAAGCCCTGAACAAGAGGATGTGGTACAACAAGAACCTCAGGTAGATAAGGAAGAAGACAGAATCAAGATGATTAACTACCTGAGTGCCACGGGTCTCTATCAGGAAGATGCACTCCTTCCCTTACCTTTTGACTATGTTGAGTTTGAGTATTTAAACAACTTGAGCTTGAGTTAGTCAAGGAAAGAAGACAACAAAGAAGAAGATGAGGGAAGAAGCTGCAAAGTCAAGAGCCTCATCCAAAAAAGCATGAAGAAGTCTGCTGATAGGCAGAGGATGATGAGCTTCTTGAAGCTGTATGGATTTTCCGTTAGGAGACTTGGACCCATGTCTTTATCCACTATGGATGAGCATATCAGGGTAATCAAGCAGAAGATTAAGAGGGAGTGCTCACTGACTTACACTCCACTCCAAGTCAGGCCCTACCTGAAGTGGAGGTTAAGGTTGAACAAACAGACACAACACAACCCGGACCTCTTGCTAATGCTCAGCAAGCTTCATCTTCTGATCCACAGCAGGGTCAACCTCCCTCTTCTCTGAGCCTGAGAGAGAGGAAGTCCAACTGAGAGAGATAGTGAAGATCAATTGGTGCTGCAGGCCAGTCTTCTCAGTTAAAATTTGGAAAGAGAAAGAAGAGGATGGCTTCTAAACCAAAGTCTAAGAAGAAGAAGAAGCCTGCATCCCCTTCTGAACCTCAGGATGAATCAGAATAACCTGAGGATGTGCAGCCAGAGGATGCTCAACCAACTCCAACTTTAGTAGCTCCTCTAGCATCAGGAAGACCCATCTTGTCTTGGACATACACCACAAATCCAGAAAGGTGGCATGTTATTAGAGATCAAGGCATTGAAGACATTTATACATGGCAAGATATGTTTCAGTTGCCTCTGCATGACCTCTTTGACATAAGAAGACACTTTGACAGCCTGAAGGATCCTGATCATCTTATGAAGAAAGGAATGGTGATCATCCTAACGAGGATTGTTAATATCTGAAGTTTTCTAAGTGTTTTGGTAGCATCAGCCTAGGGGGAGTTTGTAGAGATTAATGAAGAGGCTGATGCAGCCTAAACATCTTTAGTCTTTCCTGCATGCTGTACAAGTGCATTGAAGTGGAATGCTTCGAAGTTTCACATGTGCAACAGAAATACTCTAAGTGTGAAATCTTCCGAAGCCAAGACCAACATCTTCCGAAGCCAAAGATGAAGTCTTTCGAAGCCTCAGAGACAGTCTTCCGAAGCTTCAAGTTCATGAAGACAGATTTCTTCCGAAGACTTTTAGTAACATGCTTTATCAGATGTACTGTTCCATAATGTTGGACACCTTTCCGCTGCAACTCTGCAAGTCACCAACTAACATGATTTGGTGAAAAGGTCCATGCTTTTAGTAACTGTACATTGAGGTCTTGAGTCTGTAACTTTCTACTTTATGTACTTTATCCTTTTTGTAATAGATAAGGATGTGAGCTATGGCATGTCATAATCACTAGTCAAAAGGCAATCTGCCTTTTGAATTTACAATTGATTTTGTTTGTGTCTAGTCAATTGTATCCAGCTAGCTTTCAAAGTATAGCCGGCTGTAGGATGTAGTATAAGTATCTCATGTTCTTGTATCTTTCTATTATGCTTTGTAACACTTTTAATAGAACATAGAGAAAGCAATATACTGCATTCTTGAAAACCATACACTTGTGTTTTATATGTTCTGTCTCTTACATTACTTGTGTTCTTAGTGTCTCATCTTGGTTAATCCAGTTTACTGTTTGATTAAAGTTTGGTTAATCTCCTCTTTGTGTTGTTGTGTTGTAACTCACACCCTTCAACAATCCTGCAATATTTAATAGAAAAGTTAGTATCCATCCAAGGCAGAACCAATCGTGTGCATTAATGCATACTTTGAGACTGACCTTGTAGTTTGGAAACTTAGGGACTCAAACCACAATTGGACGTAGCAAAGGGACTATCCATGTAATTTATCTATATGATTTCAATCATTTCATATTCAATGGACTTTTAAAATTTTTTAATACTTAATGTTGTTTATTTAATTACTTAAAATAATAGAAGAAAAAAAAGGTAGTTATTTGATACAAAAAAAACTATCAAGATGATGTAAAGACTTTAGTCTCTTGAAAACATTACTTTAGATCTAAATTAGTTTATGTCATTCCTTATATATTTAATGTTTATTTGCATAATAAAATAATAGCATTTTTGTTCTTAGATTATTTTAATCATTTATTTAATAAAATTATAAATAGATAAAGTTTTAAGATTATCTTAAGTTATATTTTCAAGAGGCTAAAGCCTTTACATCACCTTGTTAGGTTTTTTTCTTTTTGTATCAAACAAATAATTTAATTTTATTTTATTATTTTTTAGTAAGACTTAATTACACGGGTGATCTTTATGGTATACTCTGATTTCTTTTTTCATCTAAACTCTCTGAATTACATGTTTAGTCAAATACTTTACTTAAACGTAACACCAATAGTTCATGAGTTGGATGGGCATTAACTTTTTCATTAAGTTTTTCAAATATGACAAATATTCACCCTCAAATAAAAATAAAACAAAATAAGAAAACCTAAACTTAAAGCACCCACCCTTTTCAAATCCACCGACAACTTCGGCAACCACACACCTCCAAGTAACCACCACCCTTACAACCCCATCAGCCATCACCACCATTTTTCGGTGTTGGCAGGCGTAAAGGCTATGCCGGGGATGATGATAATGGTGGGTGTTTCTTCACAAGTGACTACTTGGTGGTGACGGTGGTGAAGATGTTGTTGGTGGTGACGATGGTAAAGGTGGTAACAATGGTGGTGATAGTTGAAGGTTAAAGGTGGTGGTGGTAGCTGAAAATGGAGGCTTTGATGATGGTAGGAGATGGTGAAGAAGAAAGGGGATTTTGATGAGGTGGGCCTATAAAATTAAAGTTCAATTTTAATTTCTAATTTATAATACTAAGGGTATTTTTGTCAATTTACATACAATTAACAATAATAATTAACGTCCATTCACTTCAAGGACCAAATTTATTATGTTTGTGCCAATTATTAGACCAACCTTGTAATTTTCAAGAATTAGAGACGAAGAGTGAAATCAGATCTAACCATAAGGATCACCCATATAATTAAGTCTTAAGTTAATTAAATAAACTACTCTTTAAGTATTAAACAATACATAAAAGTTTCTTAATTATGAAATTATTAAAATATCATCTAACTTAACTTAAAAACTAACAAAGATAATATCATGAACCAAAATGTTATAAAATTTAAACCTTAAGGACCAAAAGAGTTAACAGACTCTATTGTAGACTAAAAAGGTTAAATATAACAAACTCCAGGGACCAAATTAATAATTTACTCTAATTATATATAGATATACGGGTTGTGAAGTAGTAATAATTTTGTTTGAAATATATAACAAGAGTAAAACATATTGCAAAGAAACCAACAACATCAAAGTAAATCCTAATTCATTTCCAAACCCACAATCATCACTCATAAGTCTAGTTCAGGATACCCAAATTACCCCTGTTTTATTTCATTTGTGGTAAATTGTTCCTGTAATAATGTCATTATAATCCCAAATTCTATGAAAAAATCTATCTTGATGTCTTCCCTCAAGAGCTTCAAGACATGTTAGTATATAAGCAAACAAGAATAAGCCCTCCAAATCCTCATAAACCTGAAAAATAAATTAATAAAACATTGTCATCACATATTTTAAAAAACTGAAATAAAATGCAACTTAAAAGAAAAACATAGTATTTGAGAAAATCTATAAATGGAATTGGACAAAGCGAGTGTCTATTTTTGGTCCAATCAAATTGATTGGATACACATACTCTTCGACATGTAGCTAGTTTTAAGTAGATGACTTTAAGAGTTACATAAACTATAATAGATTGATAACTCAAATGATGGACTCGTATGTGGACCGATGAGAATGCGAAAATATAGTGAAGAATTGGTGCATGTAACAAGTGTACTCTCTAAATTACAAAATTACATATTTATTTAAATCATACTTAAGAACTAGAGTAAAGTACAAGGGTGGTCACTATAATTAGATTAAAATTTTGGATTTGTTCCTTAAGGTTTTAAAATTACCAATATAATTCCTAATGTTATAGTTATATTTAATAAATGGCTCATACTCTGTTAGTTTAGTTAGTGATGTTAAATATGTTAAAATAATTATTTTCTTTGTGAGGATTGTCAACGTAATTTCATTTTAATATAATTTTTTATTATAAATATGTTTATTATTTAATACACAAATAAACAAATATTAAATAAATGTCTTCTTTTGAATGTTTGGTTTATAAATTTTTGGAAACCAATATGCGGGTTTTTTTAAACCTTTATAAAAAATCTTCTTTTATAAAGACGTTTAAAACTGAATTATTTTAAAAAAATGTTTAAAAAACTAAGAATTTGTTTAAGATAGGATGTTTTAAAAATTGAATGGTTTTAAAAAAAGAACTCTAGTAAACAATCCAGTTTACAAATTCAAAAGTTTTGAATGACGTATAAAAACAAACGGTTTAAAAATCGAACATTTTTTAAAACATGTTTTCAAAAAGTTTTTAATTTGTGTTTTTAAAACATATTTTATTAAATAATAATCTTATTAAAAATGGAATTATAAAAATAATATAAAAAATAAATAAGTTTGAAAAACAAAAATATAAATTTTTCTTAAATAAAAAATATATTATAGTTTAAAAGGTAAATTAAATAAATGACTAATGCGAGTAAAATACTAAATTTTATAATATTTAACATCATTAACGGTTGATTAACAGATGTACTTTAACATCATAATTTACTTTATGTATTAAAAACTTGTTTTCTAAAGAAATCTGCAATTTTGGAAGTTTGGAAAGAGATACATGCAATTCTCCTTTCTTTAAAGTCTATAGCTAATATTTTGTATACTCTAGATTACTAGAACCTTCTACGGATAAAATGCTCTTTTGTAACGTAAACTTTTGAAGCATGATAATAAACTCTAATCACTTAGGTTTTTTCTAAATGTTTGTTGAAAGATATCTTACCTTTTTAATTCTAATTTCCCTCAAGTGAAATATATCTTCTTGTTATAAACTTAGAGATCATATATGAAACAACAATGCTACCTCAAAGAAGAAAAAGGCAGATAAGCATGCATACATGCATGCCCAAATATAGAAACATCATGTAAAAAGTGTCTCCCTCTCCTCCTATTGGATGGATTGTACTTAATGCAGAAAAGACTAGTACATTGTGCTAAGAAAGCTGTACCTTTTGCAGTAAAACTTGTACCTTGTGTTATTTCTCTACCTAGTAGCTAGAAGTGACTGGGATACTTGCATATTGTTTGTCCACCACCTCAATTAGCTTATTGGCTATAGCACTTGCATAAACAGAGGACCCTTCACAAATCTGCACATGTCATTCAAATCAGAAACCTTTACAAGAACTAACCTATGAATTTGAACAAACACAAAGTCATAAATGGGTTGCAATGTACAACTCAATGATGCATAGCATGTGCTAAAAAGGTTGTACCTTGGTATTGAACAGATAGCTATAGAAATCACCAATGAGACCACCAGCAACATGATGAAGATCCAGTTGAAGATCATCAAGAACTCTTGAAACTACTAACAAACAATTGACTCTCTTTTGCTGCACCAATTTGATTGTAACTTCATCATCAATGATTCGAACATCGATTTCAGTGTTCTTGGATTTTCTTTGCAGCCATGAACTCCTCATTGTAGAAGTTGAATTACCATTATATGCTTGCTGATCATGACCACCATCACCACCACCAACGCCGCCACTGCCGCCAGCTCCACCATTGCTCTGGTGTAAATACTTTCTACATCTAAAGTTGAAAGGTCTTCAGTTTTGTGTCTCTTCATCCTACCTCTATTACATCTCTTTCTATCCACCAAAATCTTGAGTTCCTCCACAGTCCTCTTGAGCTCATTAATATAATCAATCCCATCACCAACGATTGATGCGCGATCAGTCTTTTGTTCATGATCACACCATACCCACAAGAAAATTCGACATGAAAATAAGTTTCGGTTGAATCAAAATGCTCAAATTTGATAAAATTCATCAAAATTTTGAAAGATGCTAAATCAGTAGTTCCATAGTTCATACCCACAAGTTTTAAATGTATCAAAAGGTCAATTCTCATCGGTCTCATTCAAAATTCTCATACCATTTTATCATAATCACATTAAAACAACTTTTTAACGAATCGAAATGCGCAAATGCGACCAAAATCATCAAAATATTAATGGGTCTAAACAAGATGTTTCATACACACAAGTTTCAAATGAATCAAAATGTTCAATTGTCACCACATAATTGAGGGATTTCAGTCAAATTTCTCACACCATATGATCATAATCATATCAAAACAAGTTTTTAATGAATCAAAATGCTCAAATGTGATCAAACTCATCAAAATATTTTCAAGGGTCTAAACCAGAAAATTCAAACCCATAACTTTCAAATGAAGCAAAATGTTTAATTGTGATCAAATTCACCAAATATTGAAGGATTTCATACTATCTTCTCATACAATACGATCACAAACACACCAAATATTAACGAATCTAAATGCTGAAATGTGATCAAATACATCAAATAATCAAAGGGTTTCGATTCGATTTGCGTCAAATTGCTCATACCTTAGTAGGATTTGGGATCAAACTCTTCAACGCCTCAAATTTGCCACCCATTTGTTGTCTCCGATGTTTTTCAGTAGCAAAATGCTTCGTATCTTTATTATCTCTACCTTTGCCTGTAATAATCCCCCCACCAAACTCCAAAACCGCATCTCCATCATGATACAGATGACTCTGTTCTCCTCTTTCGACATCCGTTTCGCCGAAAATCGACCCGCAACTCGTCAAATTGAACCCGTTTGAGAGCGAATTCAGCAGCTCTCTGAAGAACGGAGGTTGAGGGGGGATGTTGAGTGGCAACATCGGGTCATACAACACTTGACCCGAAGCTTGTTCGATATGGGTCGGGTTGGAGAAGCAGATTGACGATGAACATTTGGGCAATTGAAAGAGATTGAGAAGATCCGGTGGTGTTTGAGTAGGCAAACAGCTGTTATCGTTGTTTCCCATGAGAATTTGATCATGGAGATTATGATTCCAGTTGATTTGTTGGTGGGTTTGATTATCCATTTCCATGTTCATCATATGTTGTTGGTGATGAAGGTGATCTGCAGGTGCTTCAATGGCGGAGAAATTGGGGATTTGGTGGAAGTTTGAGGCGTCGTGATGATCAATAGCCACTTGTTGGTGATGATGGGTTGTGGAATTTGAATCAAAGAAAACATTGGCTTCAAACATGTCTGGATTATCCAGCATTTTCTTTGCAAATTGTAAGTTTTAGTTTGTGATAAAAAAAGATTGAAAACAGTTGATTAATGATAATAGAATTAAAGAATATGATATTTTGGTAGTTGAATGAGAATTTGAAGGCACCCCTGAAGAAGAAATCAGTCGATCGCCATTGAAACAGAAGGAATTGCAGGTGTGTGTGTGAGAGAGAGAGAGAAGTAGGTTGGGAGTAGGGGACTGAAAGTGAAGATACAAAAACAAACCGATTTATATAGGGTCAGTTTATACGTAGGCCTAATCATAAATATTTGGACACCTTAAATACGTTTTATATTGATTAATAATTTAATAGGGTTTGTATTAGTCTGTAAAATATCAAATGAATTTTTAAGATCTTGTTGGTCGTTACTTCGTAAGTAAATTTTCTTTTTTTTATTTTAAAAATTAATTTTTCTCCTCTTTTATTAATAAATTGTCTTTTTTATATTAATAATTTATTAAGTTATATATTTTTAAGTTTAATTTTTACTTTATAGTTACTTATTTATAAATTTAACCATCATTTTAGCTTTTTATTTTTGCTTTTAAAATATTTGTTTACGAATCTTACTATCTTACTACTCTAATAAAATGGCAACTTGAGGTGCCATGTGTCAACACCACAATCATTCTCATTAAAATTTCACGCCTCTTTTCATTTTAAATAATTACCTTAGTTACTAATAATATTATTTAACTTTTTTTTACATTTAATATATTAAAAAAAAGATCTATCTATTTATATTATGTATAAATAATTAAAACTTTTATAAAATAATATTTTGTTCTAAAACATAAAACTTTTGTAAGGCCCCGTTCCCGGGACGCTTACAGCTGGCCAATCATCACTCATAAGACATATAATTACATTAACATGAAATAACGTTGCAGCGGAAACATTAAAACAACATTTTCATTAACAATGCTTTTGCAATAATACAATATTCATTACACAATTTCATTTGTTTGCATTATAATGCAAAAACATTAACAAAAGAATGTCATCCCAATGCCAAGTAGTTGCCCCGCACCATCCTCAGCAATGTTCACCTGCCAACTGGAAAATGCATAAAAAATCAACGTTGCTGAGTGAGTTTTAGTTTTACATTAAAACATACTTTTACTTTCATTAAACCGTTCACTACTTTAACATGTGATCACACATCATACGTACACATAGATAATATCATTATTATCTTCATCATTCGTTCGCTCGTTCGTACATTCGTCATTATATCTTTACTTTCATTCGGACCAATGTCATGTGCTCCACCCCACCGTATGCATAAAGTCGGTACTGGGCCTAAGGTCTTTCAAAGACCCCGAACATTGTGCACGAAGCTGACTCCATTTACCAAGGGTGAGCGGCAAGGGTCCCATACATATGATCAATCACAAGGATTGGACCCCAGTGTGCATCCTTCTGGGGTAATTAACCCGTATACAGTTGAGCTAACACCCTTCATTGGGTGTGAACCTCCGTACATTTGCTTAATCACACGGATCAAGCCCCAGTGTACATCCTTCTGGGGTAGCTAACCAGCACACGGTTGAGCTAACACCCTTCATTGGGTGTGAACCTCCATACGTTTGCTTGCAAGCCTTTCATACTTTCATTCGTTCATTAATGCATGCATTCATCATTTCGTTCCTCTTTTCATTATCTTCCACTTTACGTTACATAATACTTTCATTCATTCACATTCAACGTAAAGCCAAGGGAAAATAACCATACATCACAAGGAACATAAACATAACATTCAATCATCATCATGCATGGCATCATACATACATAACATACATCATGCATAATCATACAACATCATACATCATCATGCATATGCACCAATCATACATCATAACATGCCCATCATAACATCTATGACCTCAAACAGTCAACTTATATAGCCCCGGGAACCTCGCAAGTCAAAGCCTACATTTCACCCTTTTCCAAGAAGTCAGAAAACAATCCAAGTGTTCATCCGCATTTACTATAGTTCATCCGCATTTGCCTTTTGTTCATCCGCATTTCCCATGCTTAATCCGCATTCCCCATGCTTCATCTGCATTAGTCATCCGCATTTGTTCACACTTAGACTTTCTCATCCGCATTGACCTTACTCATCCGCATTTCCCATACTTAAGTCAATACTCATCCGCATTAACTGTTCATCCACATTGACTTTCATCCGTATTTCCCATACTTAGTCAATGCTCATCCGCATTAACTGTTCATCCGCATTTCTCATACTTAGCAGTTAATGCTCATCCGCATTAACTGTTCATCCGTATTTTTTCCTATTACTCATCCGCATTTACTTTCCAACACTTAGGCAGATTCTAAAAACTTAACATATGAGCCTAAAACATCAGATTCAATTCCCATACACTATTCATCATGTTCTAAGCTTAAATCTTACTCTCTAAGCCTTAGAAACACCATCATACATCAACAAGCATGAACATAGTCACCCATCACATCATAACATCAACATACACACAATCAAGCATACGGGTCCGAAACCCAGTTTAACAAAAACATACATTCATACATTTCCAGCCCCAAAAATCAGTTAAAACATGTAAAAGAGGAATTCTAGAACTCACCTTTGCAGTTCTTGAGTATAGCTTCTTCCAAACTGAATTGCAAATTAAATTCAACCGCCTAGAAACCCACGAAAACATACCCGAACACATACAGACACACATAAGCACAAACCCGAGGACCTAACTGGTTAAGAACACCATAAAACATGAATTCTTACCTTGAATTCGCACTTTTCTTCTTTTTTCTCTTCAAAACCAAGAGTTTCTTTAATTCCTACTGCTCTCTCTCTAAAATCCGAAAATTTTGTGTGTAGAAAAGGTGATGGGCGGCCATGCCACCTTTATCACCATTTTTTAAACATTTTGTCCTTTTGGACACTTTTTATCCCTAGAATTGGGTTTTATTTTTTTCCTTCTTTTCTTTCACTTTATTATTCTTTCTTGACTTTAAAATAACCGGGCGTTACAACTTTTAAAAACATCAAAAGATTTTAAAAATTGGTATTTTTAAAAGTTCAATTTTTTAAAACCAGAAATAATTAATTTGGGAGTTATAATAAGAAATTTTTTTTAAAATGACATTTTTATACGGTTGTTTTAGAACAAAATGCTTATTTTTTGGAAAAAAATTTAAAACAAAACTTTAAAAAGTTGAAATCACTATTTATTAGTTATAGTTATTTCTCATACGTAATTTTAGTCATATCATATCTTAGAATATAATTTATAATCAATAAATTATATTATATTTATATTTTATTTATTAAACTCGTGTAATACACGGGTTTACTAAAGCTAGTGTTATAAATAAATATAAATGGAGCGTGTTATACATGTACAATAATAACTAGGACACCCTTACCTTTTCTTTCTCTCTCTGTCTCTTTCTATATATATATATATATGTATAGATATAAATAAAGAGAGAGAGGGAGAGAGAGAAAGAAATGTGTTCTAATAACCCAAATAGTTGTATCAATAACCAAAGCTTTTGTGATTTATTTTATTTTATTTTATTTACAAATACGTATATTTATAAAAACCAAAACATAAACTCCAAAAATAATAATTAATAAAAAAGTATATAAAAAATTACAAAATAATATCATAAAACTAAAAATTTCAAGAATCTTGTTTACGATCACAATGCTAATTACTGCCACTGTCATTACGGATAATATCGGACAACACGGGTGTAACGCCCCGAATAATGTCTAAGCGAGCCAAATAATTATAATGGGCTAAGATGAGATCATTTAATGAAAATAAGATGGATATGGGTTTTAGACCGAGTAGACTTCGCGGGTTACGTGTTTGGCGAGTTTATGGTCTCGGGAACATCCGGTATATATAAACGGATCAGCTTGAGCAGCCCTCATTTGCAACTCAACACTCTATTTCTAGAGAGAGAGTAGAGAGAGAGTATAGAGAGAAAGTAAAGAGAATTAAAGATTCAAAGCTCGGTTGATCTCGGGATTGAAGTCGGTGTTTGTGGGCATCCAAACAACAAGTAAACACCAAGAATCCATGTAAGAAACATCATTTAATCGTTGCTTTTGATGTAAACTCAGATTCTAGGGTTTGGGTTTTTAAAAGTGGCAAAGATTCACCCAAACTCACGTTTTTGTGCAAGAAAACAAGTAAGAAGCTTAAATATAGCTTATTGGGGGATAAACCAAGGTTTGGATGTAAAAGATTGAAGTTTTGGGTCAAAAATTGGGTGGTTCGTAATTTTTAGCCCGTTTTGCGAAACTGGGTGTTCATCCAGCGAAATTAGGAATTCGTCCAACGAAACTGTGGATCTTCCTGCGAAACTATAGTTTGTAGGTAGTTTCGCAGACCTGGTTTTCCAACGAAAGTTGGGCGAAACTGGCAGCGAAGATGCCAGCAAAACTGCTAGCGAAGATGACAGTGAAACTAGCAGCAAAACTGCTGGCGAAACTAGCAGCAAAATTGCTGGTCTGGCAGCGAAATTCGAAATTAGGCTGAAATTAACTCCTTTGAGTGTTACGTATCTGCAGGCTGTGCAATGCAACCCTTGCTTTGTAAGTTTGATTGAGAAGCTACTCATCAAGTAAAGGTGAAATGTAGATCCCTTATTTTAAAGGTTTTGAACTAGTTTGGGGTTGGAAATGCATATTAAATATACGTTTTAGATGACCAAGATTTTAAGAGGTTTTAACGGGAAGATCGATTTTTCTATGACGGAATGTGCTATATAAAAGTGTTAAAATAAAAAAATATCGCGCTAACCTGGCCTTGTAAAACCTCATAAAACTCGGTCATTTAAAAACGTATATTTAGTATGCATAATAACCCCAAAACATGGAAAAACTTACAAATAAGGGGATCTAGAACTCACCTGGATACCGAGAGTAACCTCTAAACTAAGCTTACAAGGCTAGGATCACACTACACAGCCTGTAGATAAGTTGACACTTAAAGGGGTTAATTTCTGCTTAAATTCGCTGCTAATTTCGCTGCCAGAAAAGCAGTTTCGCTGCCAGTTTCGCTGACAGTTTCGCTGACAGTTTCGCTGCAAGTTTCACTGACAGTTTCGCTGCCAGTTTCGCTACCAGTTTTGCTGCCAGTTTCATTGGATAACCTTGTCTGCGAAACTACCTGCGAAACTATAGTTTCACAGGAAGTTCTGATACTCTTGGTGCTTGAATATGCAAATTCGCTGGATGCATATACAGTTTCGCAGATCGCATAAAAATTACGAACCAGCCTGTTTTTAACCCAAAATCACAACTTTTTGCGTCCAATCTCTTAGTTAATCATCCATGAGGCTATATCTAAGCTTTTTACATGTTTTCATGCGTAAAAATGTGATCTTTATGCGATTCTTTGCAACTTTTCAAAACCCAAAACCCTAGAATCGGGGTTTGATCTACAGAAGGGTTTAGAGGCTGATTATTACCTGGATTTGTTGCTCCTTTCTTATGGGTTGATGCTCAATTGTTCAGATCTTCAATCCCTTAACCTTTGAAGCTTCAAATCTTGAGTTTTCTTCACTTTCTCTCTCTACTTTCTCTCTCTATGAATTTTGGTGGCTAGGGTTCAAGTGTGGAAGATGGTGGCTGGTTTAGTGGGTAAGATGGCTGGTTATGGGCCCTTAATCAATTAGCCTCTCGCCCATAAGCCTCATTAGCCCATAAACTCTTTCCTTCCTTTATTAAATACCCCTCAATTAAGCCCATTATCCTTGATAACTCGTTTTGAATTTTCGGGTTGTTACAAGTCTCCCCCACTTATTTAGGTTTCGTCCTCGAAACCTGTCAGTCATCAAACAACTGAGGATAAATTTCCTCATCTCCTCCTCAGTCTCCCACGTAGATTCTGACACTTTTCTGTGCATCCACTATACTCGTGCCAGCGGAACCACTTTATTACGTAAGTCCTTCTCTTTCCAATCAAGGATGGCCACCGGGTACTCTACATAGTTTAGTCGTTCGTCGAATTCAATGTCTTCTAATGGTACCAATGCATCATTGTCTGCTAGACATTTCCTAAGATGAGATACATAGAACGTAGGGTGGATTCCACTCAACTCATCAGGTAATTCTAGTCGGTAGGCCACTTCCCCTACCCTTGCGATAATACGGAATTGCCCTATGAATCTTGGGCTTAACTTTCCCCTTTTTCAAAAATGATGATCCCTTTCCAGGGCGATACATTGAGCATAACCTTGTCACCAACCTCAAATTCTATCGGCCTACGCCTCTTATTAGCATAAGACTTCTAGCGATCCTTTGCAGCTTTCATGAATGCCTTAATCTTATCTAATTTTTCAGTTGTGACCTCAATCACTTCAAGACTTCCCAATTCCTTCTGCTCGATGTCACCCCAACACACAGGCATTCTGCACTTCCTACCGTACAACATCTCATAAGGTGGCATACCAATGCTGGCATGGTAACTATTATTATATGAGAATTTTTCCAACGGTAAGTGTTCAACCCAACTTCCTCCAAAGTCGATTACACACGCTCGTAGCATGTCTTTTAACGTTTGAATTGTTCTTTCCGACTGACCAACCGTCTGGGGGTGGTAAGCCGTACTAATATGCAGTCTAGTCCCCATTGAGTCGTGAAACCTCTTCCAAAACTTGGACGTAAACCGCGTGTCCCTATCCGAGACGATAGACACTGGCACGCCGTGATGAGCCACGATCTCTTTGATAAATAGCTCCGCCAACCTCTCAGAGGAAAACGTCTCACGAATTGGTAGGAAATGGGCACTCTTTGTTAGCCGGTCAACAATCACCCAAATCGTGTCGCTTCCTCTTGCCGTGCGAGGTAGCTTTGTGATGAAGTCCATCGTGATGCGTCCCTATTTCCACTCAGGGATATCCAAAGGTTGGATCTTCCCATATGGCTTTTGGTGCTCTACCTTCACTTGCAGACAGTCATGCACTTGCTCACATATTTAGCCACATCTTGCTTCATTCCTGGCCACCGGTAATCTTTCTTTAGATCTGGATACATTTTCGTGGCATCGGGGTGATGGAATATCGAGTTTTATGGGCCTCATCCATGATCTTCTCCCCCAGATTCCCATAGAGAGGGATCCACATTCTCCCAAATCGGGTTCTAACACTCAGGGTGTTTTCCCCCAATCTGAAACTTGTCCTTTCATCCCTTCAGAGTTGACTCTGTCCTCTGTCAACGCCTGTTAGGACCTGGTATTCGACTGAAATACCTAGAGATCACGTGTATACCGGATCAAATAGTGCGGAATCCTATTTGATTGGCGATCCAATCAGTGAGAACACACGAAGAATCAACCAAGGATTGAAACTAACGTTAGAAATTGATAAGGAATCGATCTAATGTGTTCTATGAACTTGGAGAACGATTTGGAAGGTTTCTGGACGGCTAGGGTTCGTATGGAATTGAACTTGACCGAATCTACCTGTTTTTCACGAATTGAGTTGTATTTATAGGTTGGCACTCTTCAATCGTGCGACTGAACCATTAGTTTGGTTCAGTCGTGCGATTGAACCATGCGGTTGGTTCATTCGTGCGACTGAGTATTCAGTCGTGCGATTGAGCCATTCTTATGTTACAGTCGTACGACTGATCCAGTCTCCTGGTTCAGTCGTGCGACTGAGTTAATCGTATGAGGTTCTTCATGCTTATGGTTCATTCGCATGAGCCATTCGCATGGGAACTTCATTAAGTTAAGTTTGAATGTTTTAATTAAATAATATAATATTATATGTAATTATTCTAGTAATCATACACTCAATCAATTTATTTACGACTCATTAATGAACTATTAAACGTTATAACCAACAGACTATCAACATCAGTTCATTAATCATACCAAACAAGATCTATTACATCACATATCACGATCTAGGGACATACATGTATCAACAAACTCCCCCTTGGACCTAGATCTCTCTAATGTCTTGTTTTCTTCATTACCTCTCATATTTCTTGTACTTGTCCTCTTGTGTGACTCCCGCGTGAATATCAAACGCAAAGCAAAGTCGTATAACATTTTGGAACTGGAGGGCTTGTACAATGTCTTGTGTGTCATAGAACAGTGGCCACTTGTATAATGTATAGACATCATTAGCAGACAAGTTGGTTAGCCACATTGGGTCGAATACCCTGACAGTATCCATTTGATCCCCTTTGTTTAGAACTATGACAGCTTCAGCAGTTCTCCAATCATAGTACCACCATTTGAAATGTGGAGTGAAGTCCTGTGGCATTTCCCTGAGAGGGATTCTCGACATAGTGCGAGGAGGACTCCACTTCAACACAATTTTAGGTTTTCTAGTAATGGCATCCATCTCAGACCTTCTAATATACCTTGTAGGTTGTTGAGGTCTGAAGTTAATCCATCTGGTGTGGTACTCCTTCTTGAGGGCAGCCTCAAACCAGCCTGACATTTTTCTAGTGTCAGCATACAACAGCTTCAACTTGGCCAGCTGGTTGAGCTCAAATCCAGGTAGTGTCTTTAGATCATGTGGAAATCTAAAGTACTCTATGCCCTTTTCCCTCTTAACGGCATACACGTTAAGATCATCAAAATGCCCATGCTATAATCCTGCCTGAAACCGTAAGATGTTTCTTGACGCTGTAGAACTTGGTGTAGGCATCCCTTCGGTGCATCATGTGGGCTCTGACTTCTTTAAAACATTCAGCCCATTCAGCCTTTCGAATGTATACATCTTCGTTTGAGGCTTGGGCTGTTCCTTCGATCTTTCCTGCTTCCTGCTCCATCTTGTCCAGTACCTCAAACATATCACTGACTAGGGACTCACCCAGATTGGGGACCACATTACCCGCGTTGTCAGCGTATTGAGGGTACTCTTCAGCAGTAATATCTTCAACCTCAACTTCATCAACGTCGTGTAGTTCGTCGTCACTGGTTGAATCAACTGTTGGAGCATCCTTGACAATATCATCAGGATTGAGTCTGAACATTTCTGCCAGTTGCTCGTTAGATAGGTCGTGAATTATTTCACCTTCTTCAGGTGTATAACTCACTGACCTTCTGACAATCCCTTGCAGATCAAGAATCATTGTGAGTTGAGACTTGACCTGTTGAAGGGGAGCAATATCAAACTCATCTCTGTGGTACTTTGGATCTGTTTGATTTACACATTTCACATCAAATCATTAGTAATATATCAAACAAAATGCATTAAGTTAATATAAACATTCAGTACATCGTTTTTCAATACAGAATACAAAAGTAATTAATACATAAACATCCACTATTTACTTTTATCCTGTATGCTAGTCTCTTCGTGTGAAGATGCAGAAGTAGAAGCTGACTGATCCTGTCGGTTCTTTGTTCTCTGCTCTTGACCGAGCTGAGATAGAGTCAGCAGCTGCTTCTCCTTCTTCAGTCTCTTCATCAGCACACCACTCTTCTGTCTTCTCTTCATCAGAGTCACTGTCATCATCATCATCATCACTCTCTCTTTCTCCATCCTTTATCTTTAGAGGTTCCTCCTTTGATCCTTTTAACTTTAACAAATGGACCTCTTTGCCTTTTCCAACTCTTCTATCTGCTTACCTGATGTGACGCTTTGTGCTCGGAGTTGGTCCAACTCAGTGTTCTGAGCAGCCAATTTCTAGGCCTGCTCCTTAATAGCTCGATCCTGCTCTGCGATTTTCTGCGATTGTGCAGCAGTCAGGTCGGTGAGCTGGTGGATCTGAGAGGTCTTTTCCTCATCAGCCGCCAGCAGTCGTAACACCATTCTGTTTAAGGCTGCCAGCTGTTCCTCTACCCTTATTGGAGGTAGAGGAGATCTAGAGGTGTGTGAGGGGTAGGCTGAGGGCTCGGTTTGGTGGCTAGTGGTGGTGGTGGAGGTGGTGAATATCGGGTAAGGTCTGGATGATGGTGGTGGTGAGTGTGGGGTGAATGTAGTAGTGGTAGCAGGGGTCTGGCTTGTGGTGATCGGAATGGTGGTGGTTGTGGTTGCTGTGGGGAAGGTATGGTGGTGGAAGGTGTGTCTGCAGAGGTGGTAGTGGTGGAAGGTATGGGGGATGTGGTGGTGATGAAGGTTACCTTACGTTTTTTCTTTTTTTGGCCATGGGGCTGAGCCATCCGCTTTCTCCTCGTTCCCCTCGAGGTGGATGCTCCCCCTTCAATCCCGCCTGAGGACTCCGGAGCATATGATGGATCAGTCTCTGTATCTCCGGATCCTCTCGGTTGTTCACCGACAACCCTCAACCCGTGTTCTGTGGGAACCACTTTCCTTCCACAGTCGGGTCAATGGCTCCTCATCAGATTCATCTTCATCTTCCTCGGTAAGCACAAAATCTTGATGGATCCTGCTGACTCAGTTACCTCAGCAGGTGAGCCAGACACCGAGGGAACAGAGTCAGACACGGTGCCTCGAGATGGAACAGCCTCATCCTCAATGTCATCCTCCTCAGAGTCATCAGTAGGGAGGACAATCGGCTCCACATCGGAGTCACTGTCCTCGTGACGCCATTGGCGTCTCCCAGGTGCCACATAGCTTTCATCTGCTAAGTGGCCAATCATTCTCTTCACTTGGGGTTTAATCTGCTTTCCCCTGTATACTCTCATTCTGCCCAGAGTAGTATCATCCATTATTTCCAGAGCCACTGCGTCATGACTCTCTTTGGGCAACTGTGGCAGCTTCTCGTTGAAGATAAGCTGTAAGAATCTGGGGTACATACAGAACCCCTCTTTTCCCTTTACCTCCAAATTCTCCACCAAGTAGGAGAATATCATGCTGGAAAAACTAAAGGGGTGGTTCAGAACCAGTGCCACGTAGGCATTTTGAATCTGGTCTGAGAGGTCGTCAAAACCACCCCTCCTTGAAGCTACACACTTTAGAATCACGTGAGCTAAGTACTTGTACTGGGGCTCAGGTTGCTCTTGTTGAGCACACCTGAGTTGATATCCCCAGCGTACTTTAGCCTTAGGAAGCATCCTCTTACAGTCAATGGATGTAGTTTTGTAGATGATCAGCATCCTCCCCGAACTCCAGGACCCTCTGAATATCGGCGGCAGAGATCTCAATACCATGGCCCAGTATGGAGCTCCTGATACAGTAAGGCTCACGAGAGCGGTCCACCGAGGCATTTTCCCAGAATGCCTGATGGAGTGATCTGTAAGGCGTGCAAGGAGTGGAGATCGCCTTATAGATCCGGGACCGTCTCAGAAATGCAATTATTTCGGTAAACTCAGCCCCGTTCCTGGTAGTGTGATCCAAGTGGGCACAGATGTTGTGCTTGGGATTTATGTCCACTTTTCTGCCATTTATCTGTAACACACAAGACATAGAACTATTAATACATAAGACATGAAAACTTCTGTTCTAAGTGTAAAGTTGAAAGTCATTTTGATTCATTCGTGCGAATGAATCATGCGACTGAAGTCAGTCGCCTGTTTGAGACATGCGACTGAGTTCAATCGGTGTTTGAGCATGCGATTGAGTTCAATCGCTGATTGAGCCATGCGATTGAGTTCAATCGGCTGATTGATGCATGCGATTGAGTTCAATCTGCCGACTGGACTCATTCGGGTGGTTCAGTCGGTCGAATGATCCAATCGCAAGGTTCAATCGTGCGATTGGAGTTCATTCGAACGTCCAGTCGCTTCGCCCCATTGTTCGATCGTCTGTGGGTTGAATCTTGACCAATCTAAGTCTTTTAACAGTGTGTACTGGTCCATTAGCCTCGTCTACTTGTCACTAATAACCTAGTCAACTCAATTTTAACATTTTGCTCATTTACATAGGCAATTAGGTCAATTTAATGTTCGGTTCTTGATTCAATCCAATGTAGATATTGTAGTTCGGTGATGTACTGATTTTGATAGGTTCAAGGAGTAGTGTACCTGTAAAACGTCACTGGAATGAAGAATCTTAAGCGCAAAGTATATCAGAATCGGAGGCAATTTCGACAGGGTAACGTTAATGAGCGCGATTCGGGGTTTTTTGGGAGTGATGAGTGATATGCGATCGATTAAGACCTTTAAATACTAACCTAGGTTCATTCGGCCGACTGGCCTCAGTCGCTCAGTTCAATCGGGCGACTGAGGTTCAGTCGTACGATTGGCCTAGTCAATCGCATTCAGTCGGCCGACTGAGTCTCAGTCGGTCGACTGACTCATTCGGTCTCCTTCATTCGCCCCTTTAGTTGACCGACTAGCCTCAGTCGGTCTCCTGTTTCATTCTCCCCTTCCATTCGGTCGAATGAAACAATTTCATGTCCATCGGCCGATTGGAGGCCATTCGCATAGTTGGTCGATAACCATGATCCACTAGTGCGAATGGGTCACACTTTGTGAGTTTACAGTCATTTTTAACATTTACTATTCAGACCCTTTTCACTTTTGATAATAACCTTGTAAGCTCTTAACCAATTCAGTCACTTCAGACGTGACCATTTAATTTTAAAACCATGTGGCCATCTCAGACATGACCTTTTTAGGTAAGTTAATTCCCTTCTGATTTCCCTGATGTAGTCCGACAGACACACAACTCAAAAAATAAACATAGTAACTTAAACTAACTACACAACTAAAGTTTATGTTTGGACTTTTTGTGAGAGATAAAACCCTAAGATGAGAATCTAAGGGATTTGATTAGGAGTAGACAGCTTTAACTTAGATTGATCATATCTGGACCAAATCAATTTTGGAATCATACAGGAATATCAAATCATTTTGGGACTTGTTATTAAGGTCTTTGACGCTTAAATTCTCGGTATTCATCCAGAATCGTTAGCAACTTAAGGAATCATACTGAAACTCTTAGATCTTCACATTGAGTTGAACTTTTGAGAAGGTAGCCACTACGATTGTCAGTATATTTGTCCACTTAAATCCATACACAGACTTTTGATGCAGACTGGTGACTGATTTAGGTTTAATTATTTCAGCTAACATTTGTGGATCCCACACTTATATGGTAATCAACATTCTCAGAGGTTTTGAGCGGTCTACGGGTATTATTACAAGAAGAGACTATTCTTAGAGCTTTCAAAGAGAAGCCTGTCCTCAGGTCAGTGCCATCGCACAGCAGAGAGGCGGCAAACAACAATGAATTCTAGAATATCTAAGTTATGCTTATCCTCAGGTCAGTGCTATCGCACAGCAGAGAGGCACACAACCTATCTCCTTGTTAGAGCAGCTTACTTTTATTTTACACAAAATGCACCAACAACATGAGCCATTAGCTTATTGCATTTGTCTTTCATTTTTTCTTGCTTTGCTCTAATTTTGGTCATTCGCACACTTTTGTGGCGTTTAAATGCTCATTGCCCCTTATTGGAATATATTTGATTGTGTTAACCAGTGATAAGATGGAAGTCCACAGTCAGTTGAATGGCTTAGTTTGATCTTGAGATCACCAATCAGGTCTAATTGTCTATTGTGTTGAATCTACCAACATATCATTGTGGTCTAGCAGCCTCTAAGTCTACTTTCTCTGTGTCACCTTAGGAGTTGCCAGTTTTCTATCATTTTCCCCGTTTTATATTGCTTAGACTACGCAGACTTATACTTTGAACTTTTGCATCTTTTCAAACCTTAATTTTAAATCCCTCTCGATTTGTTCCTGTGTACTATCATATTCCAAGGTATTGAATTAGTATCACAGACACAATCTACCTTATTTCAGCTAGTTACCCCTTCTCCCTCATTTTTTTTATTTTTATTTTTTTTTATTTTTTTTTTAATGTTAACTTGCTGACATATTCTCCCCCTAAAATACTAAAATCATTTCGGATTTAATTATTTTTGGATTTTAATAAAAGCAAGGTAACATGAAGTTAAATGTAACAGACAAGAAAAAACAGATAACATAAATTAAAATAAACTTAATGAAACCTACCCCGGACTACACATTATGCTCATCATGAATTACCTCACTTTTCTTTTTAACGCCGTTGACCTCTAGCAAGTATTGAAAACGTGGTTTATCAAGGCTTTTGTATAGAGGTCAGCACGTTGAAAATCAGTATTAATTTTAACCACCTCGATTAAGTTCTTTTCAAAACAGTCTCTTATGAAGTGGTATTTAATACCGATGTGTTTGGTCTTAGGATGTTGAACCGGGTTTTTGGTTACTGCAATTGCAGCAGAGTTATCAACAAAAATAGGAGTAGACGAGAATTTCAAACCGTAATCCCGCATTTGCTGTTGAATCCAAATGATTTGGGAACAGCAACTTGCAGCAGCAACATATTCGGCTTCACAGGTTGACAATGCAACCGATGTCTGCTTCTTACACTGCCATGTAACTAATCTTCTCCCAAAGAATTGACACCCTGTTGATGTAGACTTGTAGTTCATTTTGCAGCCTCCATAGTCCGAGTCACTATACGCTGTGAGCTCAAAATCGTCATCATGAGGATACCACAACCCCAGGGTGGGTGTACCCTTTAGATAGCGAAAGATCCTTTTGACCCCGATTAGATGATTGACCTTAGGTTTAGCCTGATATCTGGAACATAAACATGTAGCATACATGATATCAGGTCTTGAGGCAGTGAGATACATGAGGGATCCAATCATTCCTCGGTACATAGTGGCATCTACAAGATCTCCACTCTCATCAGGTGCTATATCATGATTCGTAGCAAGTGAGTCCCAACAGCAGAAGCATTCTCCATGTCAAAGCGACTGAGAATGTCTCCTACATACTTGGTCTGATGTAGAAAGATCCCATTAGGTGTTTGATCCACCTGTAACCCGAGAAAGAACTTCATCTCCCCCATTGCACTCATCTCAAACTCTTTCTTCATCACTGCTTCAAACTCTTTGCATAACTCTTCGTTCTTTGACCCGAAGATTATGTCATCAACATAGATCTGTACAAGCAGTAGGTCACCATCCTTTCTTTAATAAACAGTGTACAGTCAATGACTCCCTGCGAAAGCCATGTTTCACAAGATGAGTCAAGAGTTTCTCGTACCAAGCTCAAGGAGCTTGATGAAGCCCATATAAAGCTTTGTCGAGCTTGTAAACTCTATCCCGATGATAAGGGTCTTCAAATCCCTCGGGTTGACTGACATAGACTGTTTCCCTATTTCACCATGAAGGAATGCACTCTTCACATCTAATTGGTAGACTTTAATTTCATGTACGAGGCATAGGCGAGGAAGATACGAATAGCTTCCATCCTTGCCACGGGTGCAAACACTTCGTTATAATCAATACCCTCGACTTGGCGAAAACCTTGAACCACCAGTCGAGCTTTGTTCCTTATGATGACTCCTTGGTCATCCTTCTTACATTTTAGTACCCATTTGGTGCCAATGACTTTAGCACCTTTAGGTCTATCTACCAGTGTCCATACACCTAACTTCTTAAACTGCAGAAGTTCTTCTTGCATGGCACTCACCCACGCCTCATCATTTAGTGCTTCACTGACATATTTTGGCTCAACCTGCGAGACAAAACAGCGATAAGCACCATCATGTATGTAACCCTTCTCCATAACTGAAGCGTAATCAGCTGAGTATAGCTGATTTCGGGTTTGTACTCCTGATCGGACATCTCCAATAACATTGTCAAGGGGATGATAGACGTTTAGTCGTGATCCTGGAGTAGTCGGCACAGTCACCTCCGAGTCAAGATTGTGAACATTTTGGTCTGCATCGGAGGAGGTTGGAGTTTGAGGTTCCGAAGTCGAGGTGCATCCCTTGTGGATGCTTGTGGACTTTTAGGACTGGAACCTGTTCCTCCTGACCGTTCTGGTCATCTGCTTCAGTTTCATCTTCAGAGGAGGAGTCACTTTCATTGACGACCCCTTCTGACTGAGTAGATGACTCTCCCTGTGTGCTGGATGGAGTGTTAGTATATCATACATCATCCTAGTAGCTAACTCATCATCCGAGGAGAGAGAGGGATGTTGAAGGATTTGAAGAATCCATCATAATCGAAGAAGTATGCAGGTCCTTTGCCTGTAGGTGTGTGGTATATCTCTGAACGTCGACATTACACCACACTTCCACAAGACCCGTTGAGTTATTGTAAACTCGCTTGTTCGGTATGTTGTATCCTAGAAAAATTCCTTCAACTGCCTTCTCTCGCTGACTTTTCCTTCTTGTGTCTTCTTCAGAAGTGTACACGGTGCGCCAAAAGGTTCAAGATACTCCAAATTCGGTTTGCGTCTTTGAAGTAGCTCATAACATGTCTTTCCATGGCGCTTGACTATTAGGACTATGTTCAGTGTATAGCAAGCATTTGCCACTGCCTCGTTCCAGAATTGGATAGGCATTTCGAGTCTGCCAGCATAGTCCGGCCGTTTCTATCAAGCTCCTGTTCTTTCTCTCAGCAACTCCATTCATCTGAGGTGTGTAGGCAGAGGTGAATTGATGCACAATTCCCTTTTCCTTGCAGTATGCCTCCATCCCTTGATTCTTGAATTCTGTCCCATTGTCTGAGCGTATTTGTCGAACTTTGAGCTTGTAGAGTGATTCCAGTGTGGTTACTAATTCTTCGAATGTCTCCAAAGTTTCTGATTTTGATTTCAGAAACATTACCCAAGTGAACCTTGAGTAGTCATCAGTGACCACATAACAGTACGCGTCGCCTGTGATGCTCCTTGTACTAACTGGACCGAACAGATCCATGTGAAGAAGCTCAAGAGGAAGTTCTATTGAATGAACTTTCTTTTCCTTATGAGACTTCTTTGTCTGTTTGCCCTTCTTGCAAGCTACACAGAAGTCAGGAAGTTGGAAGTTCTTGACATTCACACTCCTCTAACTAAATCCTTCTGAATCAAATGATTCATCTTCCTTTGACTAATGTGTCCCATTCTCCGATGCCAGGAGATGGAATCCTTCTCAGTAGCTTTAGATAAGAAACACTGAACCTCATGATCTGTTGTGGCAGCTGTTGACAGATCCAAGACATAAAGGTCTTTATATCTTGAAGCAGTCATCAGAACTTGGTCTTCTGGGATCATATATCTTTCTTCAGCACGTAACACTTCTGATTATCGAAGACGACTTTAAATCCTTTATCACAGATTTGGGACACAGAAAGTAAGTTGTTCTGAAGTTGTTGAACGTAGTTCACTTTATCAAACTTAACTTTCTGATTTCCCACTTCTCCTTGAGCTGTTTATATCCTCCTTTGTTTCCTGCAAAGGAAACATGCCCTCCTTTTATTTGTTTGACGTTAGATAAAAGGGCGTTATTTCCTGTCATGTGCCTGGATGCCCCGCTGTCTATAATCCACGTGTTAGTGTCAGCGCATATCGAGCACCCTGCGCATACAAAGTGAAAGGATCATTTAGGTTAGGAACCCAAGCTTTGACTGTCTTGGGTTTTCCCGAGGCATCACACATCATAAACTCCACCCATTGACCCTTAGAAGGTGAGGGTAGCTCAGGTTCTTTCTTGTATCAGTATCAGACACGAGGGTGGATTTTTCTTTCCATAAGCCAGATTTGTGCAGTGCCTGTTTATGATAAACAGTCGTCTGGCTTACAGGTTGAACTTTAGGGTCACTAGCTCTTCTAGGTGGAGTTAGAGAACTCCACTTAGAAGACCTAGGTCTAGATCCAGAATATCAATCTTCTTCCTAGGTGTCTGATAGAAATGACAGTCGAAGCAATGTGTCCACATTCTCCACAGTTGTAGCATGACCTGCTATCAACTTTATGAGTAGACTTTCTTTGTGAGAAGTGCGTGACACTCTAGTAACATCAATCACTTTAGTTTTTGACTCTTGGATGTTTGATGTTCTCTGGTATAACAAATTTACTGATTTAACCTGTTTTCCTTTTTGGTTAGCTGGTTTTTTGACTCGAAGCTTGTGAAAAAGTAACATTTAAGTCCTTTTAGGTTCTGATTTGACTCTATCTTGACCCTGACTGTAAATTAACTTTTTCAAATCATTTTCCAGGTAACACATGGCATGTTACCCTTTGCCTTTGAAGTGGCCTCCTTTTGTTTCTTACCAGATTCAGTAGATGAACATGAGGTGTCTGGATCAGTAACAAGAGGAGTGGTCACCACATGATCCTTGATGGGGTTATTATTTACTGGTCTAGACTTGGTGTTCATCAAGGTCTCAGGTGGTGTGGACCACTTTGTAGCCTAATCCCTCCCCATTATTCCTTTCTCTTACTAAGTGTTGAACTATGTGTGAAGAACTAGTCCAACTATGCAGTTTCTGTTTTAATGAATTAACTTCGACTTCTAACACTGCTCTTTGTTTCTTAGTGTCTTCCAGGGAGTTAAGATAGTACCTAATGTCGTTTGCTGGTGGTAAAAGCCACTACTTCGTTTCCCTAAGTTGTTTGGTCAATAGGTCTATCTTTTCTTTATAACACTGCTCTTTTGTTTTAGCACTCTATTTGCCTCAGTACACAGACGTAAATCTTTTACTAAGTTATCATTATGGTCTAATAACCTAGCAAATTTGTCATCTATGCTCTTCCTAAACGTGTCACAATCAGAACAAGCATGGTTATTAAAAAGTCGGTCAGTGGTACTTACCTGAGTTGGTCCAGAAGTATTAGCCATCAGTGCTGCATCAGATGATTCTGTTCTGTCGACTCTGGCTTTTCAGTCTCTGAGGTGGAGACTTCCTCATTTGGCTTGTAGCTGACCTCGGCTGCAGTTGTTTCTTCACTGTGACATTGCAATTTCAACTGCTATATCACCTTCACTCGCAGAATCATCGTCAATATCCTCGACACTGGCAATGTTAGATTCTCCTGGTGAGACAAACCTGAAACTCCAATCCTGTCCTTCATCATCATGAGCAGTTAGTGCTTTAGGGTCCTTGTTTGATGAAGTAGAATTAGAGGGTTGCTTGTCCTGGCGAGTAAATGATGAGAACGGGTTCCCATTCCCCGTCTTCTTTGCTTGACACATTCTCGTTTGAAGTGCCCCTTCTCACCATAGTTAAAGCAGTCACTTTACTCTTATCGAAGCCAAAGGTGGTGTCCTTAGTAGCAACCAAGTTCTGTCCCGTCTTTTTCACAAACTTTTTCGCCCTTCGAACAGCACTGCTAAGGCCCACATTATATCCATTCTTTCGAGCTCCATCTCATCCACCTGCTCGTAGTCCTCATCTGCCAGATGGCAGTTTCCAATCTTCCCAGCAACGAGTCCATCATATGAATGAACCACTGCTGCTAGGAGATCCATATGCTCTCGTGCTACTTCCACGGTCACATTACCGAAGTTCTCGTCTTCAGTTTAGTAGCGTTAGCTTCTGATCCAATATGATGGGTACATGATGACCCAGACGTGTCTGATCCAGAAATAGAGGCATGTGAAGGACCTGACGAGCTAGACACAAAAGCAGTCTGGAGAGGTGCTCCAGATGCCTTTGCTTGAGGTGTGGCGTTGTATAAAGCTGGATTTTGTGTGTACGAAGACTTCTGAGCTCTAAACTTCATCCTTAGTGCTTCTTCGCGCAACTTAAGAATGAAGTCATTTATATCCAGCTTTACAAGGATACCATTCTGTCTCAGGTTAGACACGAATGTAGCCCACTTATCCGGCAACCCGTCTGCGAAGTTGCTTACTTTTTCTTCCATGGTAGTAACCACTCCGTGGGTATGCAATTCGCTCATCAAGTGGTAGAATCTATCTATGACGTCGTCCAAGCTTTCATTACCAATTGAGGAGAAGTTATCGAATTCCTTCTTTAACTCCTTTGCTTTGATTGCCTTCAATGATGCATTACCATCATATCTCTTCTCTAGCGCATCCCACAGTTTCTTGGATTGCTTGTTCTCGGAATACTGGTGGAATATGTCTTTGGGGATCGACTGAGTGATCAATGCATATACTCTTTTCTCTGCATTGTACTTTACTTTCTGCGCGTCGGTCATCCCGCTTAATGTTAGTTTAACCCCATCAGCTCCCACCGGTGTACTATAACCTGTCTCAATAGCTTCCCACAGATTAGGATCTACTCCATTAGGTAGATCTCAAAACGTTGTTTCCAGTGGGGAAACTCATCTAAAGTCAAGAGCTTTGGTGGTTTATTGTGATTCCCCACCTCACTCTCAAGCAGCAACAGATTCTGTATCCTTGAGTCTTTCCCTGCAGTAAAGGCTGACATCTGATCTTCCATGATGAATAAACTTATAATCTAATCAAACAAACTTTTACTGATGCGACTGAAGGAGGCGACTGAGCTAATCGTACGTATAAGCTCTGCGATTGGTTCAATCGTGCGAATGAACTGGGCGATTGGTTCAGTCGGGCGAATGAATCTGGTACGTATGAGCTATGCGAACGAATGGTCCAATCGGCCGAATGAAGGTGCGACTAGGTCCAATCGTGCGTATGAGTAGTACGAATGGAGTCTAGTCGTACGAATGAGTCAGTCGTGCGATTGAAGCCGCTGGTTTGCGAAAATTTCTAGGTTTGACGATTTTCAGCCGTAAAAACTCGAAATTTTACAAGTTCTGATTGCCTGAGTCCGTAGAAACCACACGTCGATGAGCAGGGAACTTCCAAGATCACTTTTGATGCCAAAGATTGCGTTTTTAGTGTAAAAACACAAACTTTATGCAATCTTGATTGAATCAACACGTAATCACGAGCCAAAAGCTCTGATACCACTTGTTAGGACCTGGTATTCGACTGAAATACCTAGAGATCACGTGTATACCGGATCAAATAGTGCGGAATCCTATTTGATTGGCGATCCAATCAGTGAGAACACACGAAGAATCAATCAAGGATTGAAACTAACGTTAGAAATCGATAAGGAATCGATCTAATGTGTCTATGAACTTGGAGAACGATTTGGAAGGTTTCTGGACGGCTAGGGTTCGTATGGAATTGAACTTGAACGATCTACCTGTTTTTCACGAATTGAGTTGTATTTATAGGTTGGCACTCTTCAATCGTGCGACTGAACCATTAGTTTGGTTCAGTCGTGCGATTGAACCATGCGGTTGGTTCATTCGTGCGACTGAGTATTCAGTCGTGCGATTGAGCCATTCTTATGTTACAGTCGTACGACTGATCCAGTCTCCTGGTTCAGTCGTGCGACTGAGTCAATCGTATGAGGTTCTTCATGCTTATGGTTCATTCGCATGAGCCATTCGCATGGGAACTTCATTAAGTTAAGTTTGAATGTTTTAATTAAATAATATATATTATATGTAATTATTCTAGTAATCATACACTCAATCAATTCATTTACGACTCATTAATGAACTATTAAACGTTATAACCAACAGACTATCAACATCAGTTCATTAATCATACCAAACAAGATCTATTACATCACATATCACGATCTAGGGACATACATGTATCAACAACGCCTCATCCTGAAACTCCCTCACTTGTTTCATAACATCAGGCATCATGATTATCTGGCAAGCCCTCACCCGAATTGGTTCGGGTCGTCCCTTCCGACTAAGAGCGTCAGCAACCACATTGGCTTTGTCTAGATGATAATGAATTTCACAGTCATAATCCTTGATCAGTTCCAACCACCTCCTTTGCCTCATGTTGAGTTACTTTTGTTCAAAGAAATACTTCAGACTTTTATGATCGGTGAAGATGGTGCACTTTACCCCATAAAGGTAGTGCCTCCAAATCTTCAATGCAAACACCACCGCAACCAACTCCAAACCATGTCTAGGATAGTTCGCCTGGTGGACCTTTAATTGTCTTGAAGAATAGGCTATCACCTTCCCTCGTTGCATCAACACACAACCTAATCCTGCATACGAGGCATCCGAGGCATCCGAGTAGACTACCAGGTCCTCGTTCCCTTCAGGTAACATCAAGACAGGGGCTTGAGTTAACCTCATCTTTAGTTCTCGGAAGGCGTTCTCCTGATCAGTACCCCATTCATACTTCACGTCTTTCCGGGTCAACTTAGTCAAAGGAGAAGCTATCTTGGAGAAATCTTGGATAAACCTCCTATAGTAACCTATCAGACCTAAGAACTACGAATCTCATATGGCGTTTTTGGAGGTTTCCATTGCATCACAACTTTAACCCTTGCAGGGTCCACCCTGATCCCCTCGAGATTAACCACATGACCCAGAAATTGAACTTCTCGAAGCCAAAATGCGCATTTAGAGAACTTAGCATATAGCTTCTCGCTTCTGAGCGTCTCCAATACTTCTCGAATATGATCGGCCTGTTCTTCTTCACTTTTTAAATAAATCAAGATGTCATGGATGAACACTATTACCGATTTATCCAATATCGGTCGACAAACCCCATTCATAAGGTCCATAAAGGCAGTTGGTGCGTTGGTTAATCCAAAGGACATGACGAGAAATTCATAGTGTCCATAACGCGTACGAAACGTTGTCTTAGGAATGTCTTATTCTTTCATCTTCAGTTGATGGTAACCAGACCGCAGATCTATCCTTGAAAACCAGCTGGCACCCTGAAGTTGATCAAACAGGTCGTCGATCCTTGGTAACAGATACCTGTTCTTTACGGTCAGTTTATTTAGCTCGCGATAGTCAATGCACATCTGCATGCTACCGTCTTTCTTCTTGACGAATAAAACCGGAGCACCCCATGGAGAGATACTCGATCGGATGAAGCCATTATGTAATAAATCTTGCAACTGGTCCCTCAGTTCTACCATCTCCGAAGGAGCAAATCGATACGGTGCTTTAGCGACGGGCTGTGCTCCCTGTAACAAATCAATCTGGTATTCGATTTCGCGGTCAGGCGGCACACCAGTCAGGTCTTCAGGAAAGACGTCAGAAAACTCGCGCACTAGTGGTACGTCTGACAATTGTGGCTCTAGCGCATCCACATCTTTTACATAGGCCAAGTAAGCGCTACACACCCATGTCTTAAGTACTTCTTAGCTGTGATCATCGACACGACCTTCGGTACATAGCACACCTTATCCCCACGAACTGTAACAGATCTACCATCGGGCGCTATTAGATGAATTAAATTCTTGCTACATACTATATTGACTTCATAGCTAGCTAACCAATCCATGCCTAACACCACATCGAAACCTCCTAAGGCCATAACGTGTAACCTAGCAGGAAACTTACAATCTTCTAACTCAATCAGGCAATCCTTAACCACCTTAGTTACCTTAATGGACTTACCAATGGTTGTTTCTACATAGAAAGGCTCATCTAACGTTCTACTCTTATCATGCAACAAACGGCAAAAGGCAGCTGACATAAAACTCCTAGTAGCACTAGAATCAAAGAGCATTGAAGCATATTCATGATCTACTAGAAACATACCTAAAACTACTTCTGGATCTACCATGGCCTCCTCGCGAGTTATGTTGAATGCCCTCGCCTTTGCCTTCAAACCGTCACCCTTTCCCTTATCTCCAGCTTTAACCGTTCCTGATCCTCCTGATTTCCCTTTCTTGCAATCCCTTCCCACATGTCCCATCTCGCCACACTGGTAACACTTCACCGCCTTGCAATCCCTAGCATAGTGGCCCTTGCCCCCATATTTAAAACATTTTCCAGTCCCAACTCTACACTCCCCTGAATGACCTTTTCCATATTTTCTACAAGCACCTCCTTCACCAGTATTTCCCCATCTCCCTGACTGATCCTCAACCCTCATCTTTTTCTCTCCACTCCTGAAGTTATCACCTCCAAACCTCTTCCCATTCCATTCTTGTTCCCATTCCATTTCTCCACCTTCTTCTGCACGGGCATTGGGTCCCTCTCATCATATAACCTCCCAGCTAAATCCACCACAGACCTAAATGTGCCTGGTCTGGCTGCAATCATGTTCCTTCTGATATCCACAGGCAAACCCTGTATATATCTTTTGATCTTCTTGGATGCAGGAGTCACCATGTCTAGCACAAGTCTTGCAAGCTCATTAAACTTGGAGGTATACTCTTGATGAGTCATGTTCCCAGCCTCCAAATATAAGAACTCATTCTCAATCTTATCTAATTCCCGATGGGGACAATACTCCTCCAGCACTAACTCCTTCAACTCAAACCACCTCATTTTGGCTATCGATCTCTTTCCTTCAGCCTGGACAATATTGTCCCACTAGCACAACGTTGAGTCGACGAAAGAATGAGTGGCAAACTTAACTTTTTGATCTTCCCTGCACTCGCTAATTTCCAGTACCGCTTCCATCTCTCTGACCCAACGATGAGCGACAATAGCATTGTCGTTACCATCAAAGGTCGGGGGCTTGCACCTTTGAAATGCCCTATAGTTGCACCTCTTAGTAGTCTTTTTTTCAGACTCTTCATCACTGTCATCATCATGAAGTACCACGTTAGGGTTTGATGGCTCCTTTTCAGATTCTTCCATCCTCCCAATGGACTTCCCTGAATTCTTCTCATTTTCCTTCCCCTCCTTCTCAGCTTTCTCTTCATCTCTAACTGCTTTAATCACCTCAGTCACCACTGAGGTAACACATTCTACATAACATTGTAGACCTCATCAGCGATAGCCTCCTTCACAGTAGATTTGAGGGTGGTTGATCCCTCTCCCTTCGGGTGACTATGGAGGTCCGACTCCTCATGATCAATCTCAGGAGCATTAGCTTTGCTCCGGGTGACACGTGGCTCAGTAGTACGCCCGCCACGAGCACCTCCTCGGTTGCCTTCCCTGATTTCTACCAGCCATGAGTAATCCCTATAAGATTCAAACACCAAAATAGTTATTCAAGATAATTGCGCGGATCATTATAAGTATGGTAGTCCTTAATTACAATGGCCAAGTGTGATTAACTACTTACCTTACTCTCCTGTCCCAAGAAATCACTATCCTAACACATGTCAGTATTCAAACCTAGAAGCACATAGCACATATAGCACACGCACATAATCCGAATTTTACACGAAACTTTTACCTGATGGCACATAGCTACTTGGATTGGCATCCTTCATTCAGTCCCATTTTCAGTTTAGGTTTTGAAAACAGTTTACCCAATTCTCTTAACCTTTGGGTCTGATACCAACTTGTAAGGCCCCGTTCCTGGAAAGCCTCATAGTTGGTTAATCATAGCATAAAATCAGTTTAATAATAAAACATTACAGCGGAAATAATTAGAAAATCGTTTAAAACTTAGAACCATAATGTACTCATACATTTGTCCTTTAATTGTAAATAAAAATCGTACTTGTTCTTAAATTACAATAAAAAAATTCATAAACAGAATGCCATCGATAGCTCCCCAAGTAGCTTTGTGGTGTCATCCTCAGCATTAGCATTTACTTGCCAACTATTATGCATAAAAGTCAGCTTTGCTGAGTGAATTTTAGTTTTAGGTAAATAAGAAAGTATAACTTTATCCATCATATAATGACCACGCATGCATAATACATAACATTTCCATCTTAATAAGCATATTCATTATCTTTCATTCTTTCATATCTTTCACTTCATTATAAACGAGATTGCACAAAGCAAGAGCTCCATCTTGATCGACAACAAATGTCAATCCCTGTCGGTACACATCATCATGGTAGCTAACCCCCGACAGTTGATCCACACTGCAAGGCACATAGCCCGCTCATGAATACGGATCAATTATCATACATCAGACTCACATAAGTGAAGTCTATCATAGTGCTTGTAGGACTTTTTATCATCAAACGGCCCGGGGTAACATTTATTAAGTTTCAAGTTTCATTAATATCATCTTCCACTTTAATATATATAATAATTAACTTATTATGTACACAACATGCCAAGTACTAGTCATCATAAAACATAACCGACCCTCCACCGGACAGGGGGGTTTGGGGGCGGCAGCCCCTGACAGCGGGGTCCTAGTGGCGGCAGCCCCTAGTGGGGTCCAAGGGGCAACGCCCCTGGCTGGGGCCATGCTGCCAGGTCAGCGTGAAAAAATTTTATTTTAAACATTTATATAACACATTTCTTTATAGAAAAATCGATATTCCCGTTAAAACATCATAAAACTCAGTCATTTAAAAACATATATTTAGTATGCACAATAACCCCAAAACATGGAAAAACTTACAAATAAGGGATCTAGAACTCACCTGGATACCAAGAGTAACCTCTAAACTAAGCTTACAAGGCTAGGATCACACTACACATCCTGCAGATAAGTTGACACTTAAAGGGGTTAATATTGGCCTAAATTCGTTGCTAATTTCGCTGCCAGAAAAGCAGTTTCGCTGCCAGTTTCGCCCCAACCTTCGTTGGATAACCTTGTCTGCGAAACTGTTTTGCAAGAAGTTCTCATAGTTTCACTGCTTGAATATGCAAATTCGCTGGATGCATATACAGTTTTGCAGATCGCATAAAAATTACGAACCAGCCCGTTTTTAACCCAAAATCATAACTTTTTACGTCCAATCTCTTAGTTAATCATCCATGAGGCTATATCTAAGCTTTTTACATGTGTTCATACGTAAAAATATGACCTTTATGCGATTCTTTGCAACTTTTCAAAACCCAAAACCCTAGAATCCGGGTTTGATCTATAGAAGGGTTTAGAGGCCGATTATTACCTGGATTTGTTGCTCCTTTCTTATGGGTTGATGCTTAATCGTTCAGATCTTCAATCCTTAACCTTTGGAGCTTCAAATCTTGATTTTTCTTCACTTTCTCTCTCTACTTTCTCTCTCTACGAATTTTGGTGGCTAGGGTTCAAGTGTCGAAGATGGTGGCTGGTTTGGTGGGTAAGATAGCTGGTTATGGGCCCTTAATCAATTAGCCTCTTGCCCATAAGCCTTATTAGCCCATAAACCATTTCCTTCCTTTATTAAATACCCCCAATTAAGCCCATTATCCTCGATGACTCGTTTTGACTTTTCGGGGTATTACAACTCATAAGGGTTCATACACATAGTAAGAGTTCAGTCTTGGTGACTGCTCCAATACGTGCCATTTTCTAATTACTGTGTGTTATACAACATGCGATCTTGGTGTCCCATAAGAGTTCACACACATAGGGGGAGTCTGTCCTAGTGACCACTCCATATGTGCGATATGGGATCCTTGTCACTTAACCCTAGATGAATTGCTTGGTGCTCTAGAGGGGGGGTTAAGTATATGATAGGACCTAGATCGAAGTGAAAGATAATAATGTACGAAAAGTGCGATAAGTACGAAATGTTCGAAACATGCGATATGTACGAAACGAAAGATTTTGAAGATAATAATGATTACCTTGATGTATGTACGATGTGTGATCACGTGCGATAGTAATGAAAATGGTTTAACGAATGGAAGGTAATGTAATGTTTTTATAAAACTATAACCCACTCAGCAACGCTGACTTTTATGCATTTTCCAGTTGGCATGTGAGCATTGCTGAGGATGGCGCGGGGCAGCTACTTGGAATTTTTGGATGGCATTCTTTTGTATAATGTTTTTGCATTGTAATACGAACAAACTATATTTTGTAATGAACGATGTATTATTTTGCAAAAGTGTTTAGTTAAAGGAAATGAAATATTTGTTTAAAGTGTTTCCGCTGCGTGATTTTAGTAAAGTTAATGTAATTACATGTTTTATGTGTGATGATTGATCAGCTGTAAGCGTCCCAGGAACGAGGCCTTAC
The DNA here is from genome assembly GCA_025506515.1 of Flaveria trinervia. NCBI lineage: Eukaryota > Viridiplantae > Streptophyta > Magnoliopsida > Asterales > Asteraceae > Flaveria > Flaveria trinervia. Next base: position 9,707,725 of record CM046446.1, read on the forward strand.
AACGAGCCGTAAAAAATAATGAATTGATTGATTTTATATTCTACAGACTAATACGGGCCGTATTGGTCGTGCATCAATCCAACCCTTATTTAAGGTGTCCAGATATCATATCTTGGAGTATTTATACACCACTCTTGTATATAAGTAACATATTGCTTTTATTATAAATATATACGTATTGTTATGTTTTAGTTACTTCCATAACATATCGGTTTAGGTGATACATACTTAATTAGTTACATACATATGGTGAAATAAATTTAACAAAAAACATCTTTTCTAGTATTTCAGATTTAAATTCAACTTAAGCTTTTTATAAACCATATCTTAATAGCTTATAAGTTGGCTTGACTATTACACTCAATTACTATATAGATTTTTAATAAAATAAAAGTAATATAAGAAAGAATATATATATATATATATATATATATATATATATATATAGACACACACGTGTATGTGTGTTTAGAATGATGGTTTTATTGTAAAAAACACTAGCATGATGCTAGGCAAAGCGATAGAAACGATACGGATTATATAAAATTAAGAGTTAATTATATGAAAGGTTCTTATGTTTAGGTTTGTTTTCATTAAGGTGTTGTTTGTTTTTTCTGCAGGAAAACGTCTGCAGTCTGCTGACCACATCTGCAGCAGAAGAGGTTGACCAAATGTCTGCAGTCTGTAAGAAAAAAAACTATTTATTTTTTTAACATCTGCAGAATGCTGAAATATTCTATAATTAAACCAAATTTATTTTTTAAACTTTTAAAACAACTAATACATAATATATAAATAAAGTCATAGAAATACACTAAAATATAAATAAAAGTCATACAACACTACAATAATATTCATAAAACCATACGAATACATTTATAAATCGTTTATTCAGCATTCTGCATTAACTGCTCAGCAATTTCATATCTTAACTGAGTCATATATTCTCGATCTGATGCGGTACCATGTTCTTCAACATCATTTTATTCAGCATCAACGTGCATATCACAATTTTCAAAGGACACATTGGGTTGATCGTATTATGTAAAAAAGTCATCGCTAAAACCCTCTTTCCTTATAAAATTATGTAGCGCGAAACATTTAACGGTAACGTTCCTTTGTGTAACCAACGGAAATGGTGCCATCCTCTTCAATATAGGGAACCGTGCTTTCAAAACACCAAATGAACACTCAATAACGTTTCATAGTTTTGCATGTGCATGGTTAAAATTTTCTTTATCGATCAATGCACGGTTCCTACGAAAATCTCTAAGCCAATACCTTACATTACGATATGGAGCCATAAATCCTCGTATGTGTGCATAAGCGGCATCACAAAGATAATATTTATCTGTAAAGATATATAAATAATTAGGAAATTAAACTAAAATACCAAACATTTAAAAACAATTTATATACCTGATGGTGGTAATGGGAATGGAGCATTTATATCTGATAAGGCCTCTAATAATATTCTGGAATCATGTGCTATCCTTCCCAACCCGCCACAATGAATGTAAAAATCATGTTGAAGTCACAAATTGCTAATACGTTTTGATAACACTCTCCTTTTCCCCTTCCTCTATATAAATCTTGTTTACTAGCAGGGACAACAACATGTATCAAAGTACCATCGAGTGCACCAACCGCTCCCTTAAAAATTCGCCAAAGTCTTTTGTTATGTCCCAGAATGTATGGATTTGGATTGAAAAAAGTTGGTACTATCATATCTTTCGCAAAAAGCATCATTTTATCTAACACTTCATAAAAGAATTTATGAATTGTTTGCTTTGAGTGTTGAAATCTACGCTTTATAACCACGTAACGTTGATTATGACCAATTATCATTAAAAACATAGCCTTTAAATATATATATAAGTATATGTTTATATATGAACATACCTTCTTAAATTCTTCCCACTCCTCGTTTGTTAGGGAAAAAGTAGTTGTTTGAGGATTATATATTGCCCGTTTTGTTTTTCGAATACACAAATCTGACGTACTTGGCTTTTAGATTGTCATAGGCGTTCTTCATTTGTTTTTGATTCAATTCAATGTCAAACTTTTCTTTAAGAACTTTTCCTAATCTATTCCAAGTGTCTTTTTGCATACTCAAACCTTTCCTACCCACCTTATTTATTTCTTCAACACAAGTTTCTAACAAACATTGAATTTGCTCACTTGACCATTGATGTTTCTCGTCCATTTCTATTAAACAATAAAAACATAATCACTAACCTTAAAAAACCAAATACTAAACCAATTCATTCATCATACAAAGTATACGAAATCACAAACTAATCAAACAAACTAAACCAAAAACACCAACCACACAAACCAATTTATTCATCATACAAACTAACGAAACAAACTAAACAAAAAACACCAACCACACAAACAAATTGATTCATCATACAAACTAATCAAACAAACTATAAGAAATCACAAAATCACCAACCACACAAACCAATTCATTCTTCATACAAACTATACCAACCAACTAAACCAATTCAATCCTCATACAAACCATATACAAACTAATCATACAAACAAACAAAATCACTAAAATCTACCTACAAAAATTACATATTATCACACAAACAACAAAATCACCAACCACACAAACCAACTCATTCTTCATACAACTATACCAACCAACTTAACCAATTCATTCCTCGTACAGACCATATACAAACTAATCATACAAATCATATACCAACCACTAAACCAATTCATTCCTCATACAACCATATACAAACTAATCATACAAACAACAAATAAAAAAACTAACCTGCTGTGGAAGGTGGTGACGGTGGTGAAGGGGGTGGGGGGACGAAGGAGGTAGGGGGACGAAGGGGGTGTGGGACGAAGGGAGTGGGGGGACGAAGGGGGTCATGGGCCGAAGAGGGAGGGGGCGAAGGGGGAGGGGCGAAGTGGGTGGGGAGTGGCGGTGGAACTAGACGGTAGCGAGGTGGCGACGGTGGCGGTGGAACTACACGGTGGCGATGGTGACGATGGTGGCGATGGTGGCGACGGAGTCAAAGCTCGACCGGTTGTGAAGAAATGGGGGTGGGGACGGTGGATATAGTGGGGAAGAGGTGGTTAGGGTTCAAAAGAAAGAAGGAATAGTGGTGAAGAGTTCAGAAGAGGTTGTGAAGACCTTGTTCCACATCTTCTCCGTGCAGACGTCAGGAAGACGTTTTTAATGAAACGTCTTCGAGAAAACAAACACTCTGCGAAGTAAAAACCTCTTCCCGCGTCTGTGTGCGTGCAGATGAAGAGGTGGGAAAGAGGTTTTTTCAAAAAACAAACACCCCTAAGAAATGAAGTATACTTAAATATTATAACTAAAGATATGAGAAATAATGGTTTTAACAATAACTAAATAAACATCTAAATCCAACAAAAATGAATTTTTATAATTTCATATTGTAATTGACATCATGTATTTATGAATTTGGTTTTATGTTTTTATGTCACCTAGCATAACCTGAACCGATCTGAAAGTTTAAAATCGAGTGGCAGTCGTCTGAACAGCTACAACTTTCGACACCCATAAAATAGTTTTCTAGGTCCATCGGTTGAGAGGTTGATTCTAATGACAAAACTATTGGAACAATAGTGGTGTAACTTCCCTTCATATTAAGGGTTTGAGACTTGTTTAAAACTCGTTGTAGCTATTTATATGAGGTTTTATAAATAGCTACAAATAAAGTAAAAAAAGTTTATGAAATCTTTTGTCTATTTAGTGCATTTTGTATTGCACTTATGTACCATAAAACATAGCATCAATATACGAAACCCATTAGACATAAGACCTATAAATTAATCATTAGCAATACGTATTCTTATTTAGAAAAGTATATTGATTGATAACTGATATCATTATAACTAACTTATGCACCATAAACATAGTATCAAAACAACCAAACTTATTGGTTACTAGGTTAGTTTTCGTGCAATACACGGAATAAAAAAATAAAACATTAAATAATTATTAATAAAATTTATGTATTATAAAATAATGCTTGAAGATAAAATATGATTATAAGTACATACAAATAGCTATTTTAAGTAAATAAATAATAATATATTTTTCTTAATTTTTAGTTTATAAAAAATTGTGAATTTTTGTTTTTAAAGAGTGTGTTTTTAATAAAAAAAGGTTTTAAATTTACCAAATTATATACTTTTTATTTTGAAAATTGTATTAGTAATATTATTAGTATTCAATGTTATTATTAATAATATAAAGAAATAAAAAAGTAATTATAATAAGATATATAATAGTTTCATGTTTTGGTCGGAAAAAAGTTACTAAAACAGGTAATAGAGTGAAAGTCTGTTACCGAGGGATTCTCTATTGAGTCCCCTGTCTCTTTTATATTGAGTATTGATTTGATTTTGTACATGTTCCTTTTTCACCATCACTTTTACATAATATCAACGTTATTACGGATCGGCCGGTCCAACGGGGGATCGGCCACCTAGCCGGTCCAGTTTGCTATGATTCGAGTTGGGGTGGTTGGTCGGATCGGAAAACCGAAACAGTTCGAACCGGATTTTGATTTTTTTAATGGGTAAAAACGAGTTGTTAAATTAGTGGATCAGATATACAAATATAATTAAGTTTTATATATAACTATAAAATACATATTTAAATCATATATAAATTACTTATATATTAATTATATATATAACTATAAATATAATATACTATATATATAATTATGACGTCATGCGGTTCTTAAATCCGATCTGACCACAAAATCAGTAAGACGTTCGGTTTGACGTCTGATCCGATTCTGAAAACATTACATAATACTAGTCTTTTACCTGTTTGCGTTGTAGCGATAGTGTACGCGGAATGAGAATTATATGCTATAATTAGCATGACTCATTTTTTAACTAAATTTACGTCAAAACGTAAAATAATTCGATTATATATTGTTGAATGAAAATGTACTATATTTTGACACGAGTCAAAAGATAATATATTAATTCAAAATTGCTTGTAAAATCTATGTTATTCATAACATGTTTATTTGCAATAAATGTTTCATAGTCATGGTTTTTAACAAGTTTGCATGCCTATAATTAATTAATTTTTAATAAGGTCTTCCACATAGAATATAAATACATATCAATTTATTTATTGCTGTATACATATTGTAAATTAATTACTTTGGAAACCATATATAATGTCATCTTAAACCTTTTTTATAAGAAAAATTACCTAAATATCCAATTGATCAAATCAGTTTTCAACTAAAACCGTTGAATAATTAACTTTGTAATCTAGCCATCATATCGTCACATGGTGATATCAATTCATGTGTTATCGCCCACATGATTTTTTTCTATGTTCGGTGATACACCAGAGATACACCAACCATGGTGTATCGTCTCGTTAACAATCGTGTATCTCTGACGTATCGCTAACGCATCTCCCCTTTATGTCAAATTAAAGATGTATTTACTTTATTAAAAATAATGAAACCAATTATATTCAAACACGTCGGCACTACATGGGTCAACTCGTATCGTTGATATATTTCCTAAAAAATAAGTGTATTGCTGACATGTTATTGTATTTTAATTTTAGTTACGTTTTTATTGTGTTTTTTCTATAAAAATTATTAACAATTTCCACTTGGACTATAAATACATTTTCAATCACTTAAAGAATGTGGTCACATACCCTTCGACTTCATTCAAAACTTGGTGTTTAATATTAAGGGTAACTTTATAAAATAATAACCAACTTTCAAAAGTGTTTCAATTAAGTAACTTAAGTTTTAAAAGTGTTCCAATTAGATCACTTATTTTTATATTTTATACAAATTAAAAGTCATAACATATTTTTTAACATGTTATACTTTTGGATTCAGTTAAAAAATATTTTTTTCTATCTTTTGATGCTGAAATAGAACGTTGACGTAAATTTTAGGCACTTTTTTTATTTTTTTCATAATTAACATGTTTTTTTATTTTTTAATATAATTTTATATATTGACAATTCTAACTCCTATGTCTTTTCCATCATTACTTTCTTGTATTAATAAAATTTGGTAATGACTCGATTTGATCGTTTGAAGGTCTAATTTGAGAAAATTATGCATGAGTGACTAAATTAAAACACTTTTGAAACTTGGTTACTATTCTGTGACATTTTCCTTTAATATTAATACAATTACCGAAACCGAACATTAGGGACGTATTGAAAAAAATATATTCGGGCATTCATTATTTTTGGATGCTTTTATTTTCTGAAAGTAGATATAAAAACTTTCCAGGTCGGTTACATAATGAAAATAAAATATAAATGTTGTAAAAACCATTTGATCTTGCAACATGTCAAATTAGTGACTTCAGTAAACAGTAAATTTTTTTACAAAAAAAATCTATTTGTGTTTTGTGTTTTTGTTTCCACATCCTTTGAGAAGATAATTTATCCTATTCATGTTGGCAAATCTCATATCTACTTTCACATATTTAGTCAATTATAGAACCATAAAGTTTTAAACCAGAGGATCACAGTAACATGTGAAAACAAACAAATAAAGTTAATAAATTAGCTAAAACTTTAAGCTAAACTAAAAAAACAAGAATTTTTAAACTAAATAATTTGAATATAGGTTATTAATTAACTAAAATCTTGTAGTCTTCCTTAAAAGGGAACATTCCTATAAACGTTTTCTTTCACTTTTCTTCTTTTGCTTCACCTTAAGTTTGTTTTATAGACAAAATTAGAATCATATAGAGTAAACACCCAAAAAACATTGTTGCCACTCGAAAAATCCGTACATACGTCTTTATATACTCGTCGACATCTGTTGTATTCTGGTGACTCTTGTGTCATGTACGTAGGTTTGCCCTTTTCGAACATTTTTTAATTTGCTATGTCTAACACATCTAGTATATATGTCGTATTTGATTTGATCGTCTAGTTGGTTTAAAATATATCGTATTCGGTTGTCAAGCCGGTTAATTGAATATGTTCAATGTCTACTTGTTTAATGAAATAAAAATCAGTTTAGTATGTCAATGGATTTATAACTCGTTAATCCGTTTACAACTAATTATAATCGTTTAGATATATATGTTATATTACTACACATAGTGTTAAGATTCAATTATTCAATTGCAACACATCACCCAACGTGATATTGGTGTCCTCTTTGGCGGTCCAGATGTCTTGTGCAAGTAGTATAAATAAACCCTCAAAATAAATAAAGCTATATAAAATAAAAAAAATAAATTATCACGGCATATTTAATATATCAATAAACTAAACAAAATTACGTTACCAAAATTACTTGGTTTGCATAGTTAAGTGAATAATGAAACTCTCTTAGCAAAATGAAAATGAAACTGAAAAAAATAAACTTATATAAATTGAAAACAGAGTAAATTATTATTTTTTATTTTATGATTTGGTTACATAAATTGAAAACAGAGTAAATTAACTACGTTGATTAAATTGTTAAACATGTAAATTAACAAAATTATCTTTTAAATTACAAAACAAAATCACTTAATTACATAATCATAATGTTAAATCAAGTAAGGCTGGTACAACCAAAACAAATACTTATAAACAATTTTGGTGCGATTAGGGCTGCAAACGAACCGAACGAACACGAAAAAGGCCTTGTTCGTGTTCGTTCGTTAAGAAATAAACTTGTTCATGAACTGTTCACGAACACTTATCGAACGAGATTTCTTGTTCGTGTTCGTTCATTAAGAAAATGAACATGTTCATGAACTGTTCACGAACACTTACCGAACACAAACGAACACAAACAAAAGCAAACTAACACAAACAAAAGCAAACGAACACAAAAAACTATTCATGAACATGATGAACACAAAAAAATTCATAAACACAAATGAATACAAATTATTATAGATTTATTTTAGAATATAATTTATATTTTTATTACAAAGATTACACAAAATTAATAAAAATAATAAGTAGTTAACATATATATAAAAAATACTTGATATAATAGTCATAAAAATAACTGACACAATAACTAAGAATATAAACGAATATAAACGAACACTTTGTCGAACTGTCATGAACGAACACTAACAAACATAAACGAACACATTATCGAACGTTCGCGAACATAAACGAACGAACGTGGGTTGTGTTCATGTTCGTTCGTTTAACTAAACGAACGGAATTTGCGTGTTCGTGTTCATTCATTTACTAAAAGAATGAACACAAACGAACTTTCCGCCGAACTGTTCGCTGAACGTTCAGTTTGTTTGCAACCCTAGGTACGATTGTAAAAGAACTTCCGAAGAGAAAAGCTTCACTTCCGAATATTAAGGCTAAAAGAACTTCCAAAGAGGAATCATAACTTCCAAAGAAAAAGTCATCTTTCTTCCGAAGTTTAACACTTAGAAGATTTTAAAACAATGACTTCCGAAGTATAAAGTCATGAGGATCAGCACAATTCTCGGAAGAAGTAGACTCTTCCGAAGTATAAGTGGCTTCGGAAGAACTTATACTTCAAAAGAACTTACTATGAATCAATGGACATAAATATGGTTTCTCTGACACTTTGCTGCAACTTTAGTTTATCTTAGATACCTTACTTTTAGCAATGTAGTACTTGTTTAGTCGTAAGTTTTCAACTGGTAGCAAAGTATAACCAACTGTAAATAGTAGTATATATAGTTTCTTATTATAACTCATTCCACATGTTTGACATTGTCTTGTAACACTTTGAGTTGAGAAGTAATATATACAAATATCTTAAAAATCTTTCTGTGTCTTGTTTACTTAGTATATTATTATCTACTCCTAAGGATTATGCTTCATCATTCGAGTGTGACTTAGTGAGTTTGAGAGATAACAATTGTGTTGAGTGATCAACCTCGGTCCTGCACATAATATCTTGTATTTATATGCAAAATACATCGTGATCATTTTTAAATGATAGATGGCTTAACATTTTAAAAATGCATTTACAAAAACTTTAAAATAAAATTAAAAAGATTTCTTTAGTATATATACAAGTAATTTACGCTTTTGGTCCCGAAGGTTTTCTAAAATTACCAATTTAGTTCAAGGATATTTTGATCATTTTATTAAAACTAATAAAAAATCTAACTTTCTTAGTGTATTGAACTGGAAGCGTTATAAAATACAAACCCCAGGGTTTGATTGGTTAAAATATTTATTTTTAGACTTCAATTGTTAAAATGTACAAACCAAAGGAACTAAAATAGAAATATATATAGAAAAAGAGTAAATTATAAATTTTGTTCTCTAAGTATAAGTAAAATTATGGATCTTGTTCTTAAACTTTCATAATTATACCGAGCTTCCTTTATGTAAAAAATTTATCATGATTTATGTCATTTCTACTAACAAAACTTTTTCAGTTAGTTTTTTATAAAAGATCATTTTACATTTACCCCTTAAATGACAAATATGTAATTTTTACTAATCTTTTACTTTTTTTCCTTTTTGTTTTTATTTATATACTTTTTTCTTTATTTTTTTCTCTTTTCTAACCAACTTTATTTTAATAAACTTATTTTCTTAATTGTCACTTTGACGAAATGTGTTATTATTAATCTTTAATTATTATTATTATTTTTTTTCTAATTTTATTTTCTTTAATTTTATATATTTTTATACCCTTTGTTTAAAGAAATAATCATAAATATTTGTAATAATTTAGTTTAATTTTTTTATAAAATGTAACTTTATTTATAGATTTATATTTTCTTATAATTCTTTTTTATGTGTTCAATTTGTTCATTACCTTTGTAATAAAACTAATAAAAATAGACAACTATATTTTTTACTTTTTTCACACAAGATTTTTTAATATTTTCAAGTTATTTGGTTTAGGGTTTATATTCGAAACCGGTTGGAGAAAGTAAGATTTTGGTTTGTGATATGAATTTTAATTTTTTTGTATTTAATCAAATTGTTTGTTTTCAAATATAAATATAGTGTGATAGTGCATAACTTTAATTTAAAATAAAATATAGGCAATAAAAAAAACTATAATGAAACAAAATCAATTACTAGTTTAAATTTTATAACATAAAAAAAATATTGTAAGCTATCCATCTTATTTTCGTATATATGATTAGAAAGGTAGCTAACTAATCCAATAAACAAAAAATATAATAAATTTAAAAAACCTATAGATAAAAGTATATTTTATATAAAAAGATAATTAAGTAATAATATTTCAGATAAGTTTATAAAATAAAAAAGTGATTAAGAAGATAAAGTAAATAAAATAAAAATTAAAAAGTAAAAGATTAAGATAATTTGTAAATTTCGTCTTTTAAGGGATAAGAACAAAATAGTATTTTCACACAAAACTAACTGAAAAAGTTAACTTCAGTTAGTAGAAATGACATAAAACGTGATAAATTTTTTAATAAAAGACATTATGTGTAATTATAAAGTTAAATGACAAGATTCATATTTTAAACATACTTAATAACTAAATTCGTAATTTACTCTAGAAAAAATAAGTAAACCTGTGCTGCAACTTTAGTTTATCTTAGATACCTTACTTTTAGCAATGTAGTACTTGTTTAGTCGTAAGTTTTCAACTGGTAGCAAAGTATAACCAACTGTAAATAGTAGTATATATAGTTTCTTATTATAACTCATTCCACATGTTTGACATTGTCTTGTAACACTTTGAGTTGAGAAGTAATATATACAAATATCTTAAAAATCTTTCTGTGTCTTGTTTACTTAGTATATTATTATCTACTCCTAAGGGATTATGCTTCATCATTCGAGTGTGACTTAGTGAGTTTGAGAGATAACAATTGTGTTGAGTGATCAACCTCGGTCCTGCACATAATATCTTGTATTTATATGCAAAATACATCGTGATCATTTTTAAATGATAGATGGCTTAACATTTTAAATAAAATAAAGTTAAATTTATTTAATGAAATAATAAGTTTTAAAATCTTAGAGACCTGGATGCAAAAATATATATATAATTGTAAGATGACGATGATTTACTGTTGAATTATAATTTGGCAATTTGGTTTTTCATATGTTTTGCTTTTAAAATAAATTATATATAAGTTATATATAATTTTTTTCAAAAATTTTGATCCCCTAAAAAATATATGTGTTTGCATGTCCAAAACCTCTCATCTCAATTTTTATTAGAGCATTCACACGATGTTTCATATCTCTTTCTTATAATTACATTAAAAATTTATTTTTTTCCTTATTCTTGATTAAATAATATTTTATTTATACTTTTATTATTATTTTTTCTTTTTACTTTACTCACAATCACTTTCAAAAATACTAAAACTCGATTATAAATGTAATTCCCCAATAATACAGATATTGTAATTTTATACTATTCTCCACTCACAATAATTTATAATTATTTTTTAAAATATAAGAAAAACACTCAAACAAATACAAAGACCCTAATATGAATGCTCTTACCATCAGTAGCGTACCTAGGTTTTAGGAAGAGGGACAGCCGCCCACCTTAAAAAAAATTTCAATGTTATACATAGGTAAAAATCTTGATCGCCCACCATAAAATTTTGACCCCCCCTCCGCGCGCCTTTAAATTCATGAAACTAAAAAAAACAAAATATTTCAAATACATTGTTAGGAGCATAACTATAATGAGGTCCGGTGATCTTCCGACAGGTCGACGAACCATATTTTCTCACTAACCGAGTTTGTAATTGAATAAATTTTTGAAATTTCACTCTCAAATAATCATGTAATTAGTAGCAAGTAAAAAAAATTATATCAAGATAAATATATTTGATAATAATATAGATTGAATTTAAATTAGTTTCAAACTTGATCTCAAACATGTTGAACATATCATTAATTTTATGAGTATAATTGTTTCAAACATCACATATCATCACCACTTTCATGAGTATAATTGCTTCAATACAAATCTTGATATATATACATATACGCAAATTCACGAGTTTGGGAACCAGTCTAACGATTTTTACGTCAATGAACCAACCCGACCCGATCTGATTCGAACCGGACTGAAAAAATATATATTATATTACGATAACCAAAATGACCCTTAAATTTTCCGCTTCGTGAAAAAAAATTATTGATCCGTCACTCGTTATCATCTAATAATGCAAAATTAAGTATTAGGAGAAGATGTAATGATCATGTGAGTTTTGTGTTAAAAGAACCAAATCGAGAGTACACTTTTACGTGGGATGTTGAGTACCTATTGGCTATTGGATCTTTAATATTCTCATTTATTTCATGTGTGTTTTGGTATTAAACTACAGCCTATATTCAAATAGAGATAAAGCAAAATCAACTCTAACTTATAATAACTAAAATATCATAAAATTTTATAAGTTCCCACTCGATCCTTGGTGAGTCTAAACCTTGCATATATCCGAGGGATTAATCTTTTCCTCGAAACGACTCGCTCTTCTTTACACTTTCTAAAAGTTATAGTATGATATGTAATTGTATTATTATTTTATTATCACGGTAAATTATAATCTATACTTATTAATAAAACAATAATTTTACTGACACATGTCATTCTCTTAAATTTTTATTTTTTTCAATTCCCGTCTAAATATGTATATGTTCTTAGTGTTAATCCAGATTTATTTGATTAAAAGTTAACTTATGATACAAGAGATATTTGGGAAAAATTTGTAAATTTAAGCCTTAATTAGAGCAAAAGTTATTGAATTTATGAAATCGCTTCCTTGATTGTGTGTTTCCATTAAATACTCGGTTTATATTCGAATTTAACAAAAGTTATTGAATGTTTTCATCGACTCCTCTCCAATTTAAAGGAATTCATGGGTATTTTTGTGGAAATAAAATCATACCCGATTTTAATATATTTGTCAACCATCCCAGCTTTACAACTCTCACGACTTGTCTTTATAAAATCTAATGATATCGACTTCGACAGACTTAATCAACGTTCTTATTTTGCATTCGGTTTCATCAAGTTTTTTTTAACAAAAGGTATTTTCTTTTTGTTATATTTGAGCTTTCATCCTTTGTGATTATGATTTAACATCTCATTATCTACAATTAAGTTTTTGGATTAATATTATTTTACTTTCATTTTTTATTTGAAAGTGATCTACGTTAACAATCCATATGTAAAAATGTATTACATGCTTCTACTTTTTAAATATGTTTATTTTTTATAACTACTATATTATTATTATGTTTAATTGGAATTCGTTTGATATGTGTAAATTGTTTTGATGTATCTGAAAGTAATATTTAAAATTACACTTTTATTCCACGATTAATTTTAACTCCTTAAGCCAAAAGGATTTTTTTTATTTCAAAGAAAACAATTTTTGTTAGCAGTGACATAGTCAGCTTTATGTTGTATTATCTCGAGTTAAAAGTATACAGAGATTAAAAATACAATGATGGAAAAATCACCAAAAAAACATCAAATGTTGTATACAAATAAATTTTCGTATGTTTATGAATTTGAAATGTTATTTTTCATATTCAATTTATTTTGTTTATTACTTAAAATTCTTATTTATAACTTTATTTCATTCCATATTATACACTATTTAGACATATAAATATTAATAGAGAAGACCTACTAATATTAAATATAGTTAATGTTAAAAATTATACATAAAAAGTCGATATAGAAAGTATTATCAACAATATTATAACTTACGAACTTTTTTAATGACAACAACATTTTTTGATTGAATCCGTGTGTTACAAGGGTCTTTAGCCTAGTAAATTAATGTATCGTACGTTATAATAGGGCTTCCACAACTATTAGTTAGGTATTTATTTTTTAGAATATTAGTTATTGAGATAAAAAAAATAAACTGCTTAGGTGACAATTAATTTATAACTTGACTTCTGAGTTAATAAACGTATATGAAAATAAGAAAAATTAAATTCTTTTTCATTTTTCTATCGATAAATCTAGCATATTCCTACCATTACCCTACTTCATATCTAGCATATAAACTTTAAAAAATATTAGAATACAAAGTATCAGGAAATTTTAAATTATATTTTAAATAAATATAATTTAATCAAGTGAGAAAGAAATTAAAAATTTACAGAAGTGAAGCCGCCATCTCAAATAGCTATTTTTACTTTTTCGCATTAAGTATCATTTTGAAAACGATAACTAATAACCCGGAAATCTAATCCATTAAAAAAAGACACTTTTTGTCATATGGTATTGAAAATAACTCATTTTGTAAGAAAAAGGTTCTATTTGTATACCTAGCTTTAATAATTTTATTTTATTTTGATTCTTATTTTCAAGTGGTAATAATCACTCTATAATTTACCAAATTTAGTATCATATATAGTGTATGTACAAAGTTAGTATCACGTATATTACACGAGTTAAATAAATAAAATATTAAATAATTAATACTAAAATTTATTAATTATAATATGATATTTTAAAATATGATATGATTAAAATTACGTATAAGTAAGGACTATAAGTAATAAAACAATGATTAAAATGTTTTCAAAATGTAATTTTCTAAAATTTCTTATTATAACTTTCAATTTAAAATTTTTATTGTTCAAAAAAATTTTAACTTTTAAAAATGCTAATTTTAAGTATTTTGTATTTTTTAAAAGTGTGATGTTTTAAAAAATTACTTATGTTATACAAAAGATTGTTCTTTTAGAAATTAGTTTATAAAAAGAACTTTTTCTTAATTTATTAAAAACTATTTTAATCTCAAAAACAATTAAATATATAATTAGTAGTTAATGTAAACATTTAATATGAGAGATAAGCGAGAAAATTAGATTTAAGAGGTTTATTATTGTAACAAGTGACAACTTAAAACCTTCTTTTATTATAGTAGAGAACTTTAGCTATTTACAGGTCACATTTAATATCGGAAAAGCTTCTTTCTCTACGGTGATGAAATACTATATATTTTTTCATATATTTACTTTACTAAGTTAGTACCATATGTATTACAAAAATTGAATAAATAAAATATTAAATAATTAATAGTGAGAAATATAATTACATAATGATACTTTGAAATAGATATGATATGATTGAAATAACGTATGAGTAAGGATTATAAGTAATAAATTATTTTCTTTGAATTTTTGTTTTAAATATTTTTTATCTAAAATATTCAAAAAATCGTTCTAAATCAAAACGTTTTAAAAAAATATAATTTTCTAAAATTTCTTATTATAACTTTGAATTTTAATTTTGTATGGTTCATAAAAAATATAATTCTAAGAACGTTGATTCTAAATATTATATATTTTAAAAAAAGTTTTATATTGTTAAAAAATTACTTATGTTATACAAAAGATTGTTTCTTTAGAAAATACATTTATAATGAGAACTCTTTTTTATTTTATTAAAAACTATTTAATCTTTAAAATAAATTAAATCATATAATTAGTAATTAATGTAAATGTAAGTACATAATATGAGAGAAAAGCGGTAAATTAAACTTAAGAAGTCTAATATAATGATAGTAACAACTCAAAACATAATTTTATTATAATAGTTATATGATTGCGTATACAATGTGTTAACGTATTTTTTTAAGACGTAGTCTATCACCTAGGTCTCTTGGAAGGGTCTCTTGAGATTAACTTTCGGGCGTATTGTGATGATTAAGTATTGATCTTTTAATGTACAAAGTTAACACATTTCTTACTCTTTTTTAATTCATACAAATGTTTTGCTGCGTATTACTCTTTCACATATATACTTTTCACTCAAATATCTACTTTTTTTTATTAAAAGTGTGTCAAATTATACCTATCAAAATATTGATAATCAATCGCAAATACGAAATTGATATATGAAACTTAATTATTTGCGTCTTTCACTACATAAAAATAAATTATGTCTACCATAAACATTGTGTTATAAATATAACAAAAATATAATAACTCTTGTGATTTTTAATGAAAATAGAAATGTATATGTCATCATATAAAAGATTAAAGATTACTCGTACTTTTGGTAGTTATTGTACCATCATTATGTACCAAGCTGAATCTTTCGTACAATTGAAGACCAACATCTTCAAAAAAATAACTTATCGTTAATGATATCAGAATGTGTACCAAGTAGTGTACACAATCCGTTTAAAAAAAAGAAAAGAAAAAAACTAGTGTACACAAATGGTAAAGAGTTAATGAAAATGGGTCACACAAATTTCAAATGTATTGTTTTATATAATTATAATTTCCTTTCTATCCATGTATCAAGTCTTTTTAATTTTGGCCGGTTGTTCGAACCGCTTGGATCGAAAACCACACTTCAATGGTTCAGCTCAAATGATTTAGATTGCTAGCTGGTAAACTAGTTGGTTTTTTGGTTGAATCGTCAAACAGTTGTTTGGGAAAATGAAAATGGGTTACACAAAATTTAAAATGTATTGTTTTATATAATCATGATTTATTTTTCTATCCGTGTATCAAGTTTTGTAAACTCGACAAGTTGATCGACCCAGTTGGATTGGAAACCAGACACTTCGACGTTCAGTTTGAATGTTTTGGATTGTCGGTGGGTGAACCAGTTGGTTTTTTGGTTTAACTAGCAAACGCTTGCTTAGGTGAGTCGAGTTCAACATTTTGGTTGGTCCTTGTCAGGTTTATTAATAATAAAACGTTTATTTGGAGCGAAGTAAGAGAAAAGGATTTAAAGTTAATTAACTTTGGAATTGAAATAACTTCAAAAGAATTAGATGAAAAGAAAAAAATGAGTAAATTACTATTTTGGTACATGTGGGTTGGGCATTTTTATTATTTGAGTCTAAAAACAAATCTTTTAACTAATTAAGCCTTGTGATTTGTATTTTATAATGTGTAAATCCAATGTACTAATAAAGTTAGATATTTCTTATTAGTTTCTAATAAATGATTAAAATATTTTGGGACTGAATTGGTAATTTAAAAAACCTCAAGGACCAAAAGCAGGTAAATTACTCTTATATATATTAAAATGTTTTTATTTTTCAAATTTTTTAAAAGTATTTTTAAATCATTTTGTTTATTTAAAATCCTTTTTTTAACATGTGGATTTAAATGTATTTCTTAAAACGTTAGGTTTATAATGTACTTTTCAACAGTTCATCATAGTTAAAAGATTTTTTTAATCAGTTCGACTTATTAAACTTTTTTTAACATTTAGGCTTACTTAAACGTCTTTTTAAACTGTTTGTTTTATTTAAAATGTCAGCTTATTTTAATGTTTTTAATTGTTCAGTTTTTTAACGTCTTTTTAACTTTTTTTAATTTTAACGTAGTTTTTTTAAACTGTTCGGTTTATTTAAGCGTCTTTTTTAAATGACTTTTAGAATCACTGGCCTTATTATACTTTTTTTAAACTTTTTAACTTTAAAATGATTTTTCAAAACCGTTTGATTCATTTTTGATGCTTAAATAAACAGATTGATTTAAAAATAAGGCTACCGGTTTTAAAAAATCATTTAAAAGTTAACAGTTTATAAAGAAGTTTAATAAGTTGAACGGTTTAAAAGTTATTTAAAATACAAGCTTAAATAAGCCGAACAGTTTAAAAAAATTACGTTCATTAAAGACGTTAAAAAGATGTTACTAAAATCAAACCAATTAAAAAAACTTTAAACTACGCTGAATAAATTAAATAAAAATGATTAAAAAAATGTTTAAGCCTATATATTTTAAAAAATAACTTCAATAAGTCAAGCGGTTTATAAAAAAACGTTCAAAACCCGATTGTTAAAAAAACATTAATATAACCAATAGATTTAAAAATGCATTTACAAAAACTTTAAAATAAAATTAAAAAGATTTCTTTAGTATATATACAAGTAATTTACGCTTTTGGTCCCGAAGGTTTTCTAAAATTACCAATTTAGTTCAAGGATATTTTGATCATTTTATTAAAACTAATAAAAAAATCTAACTTTCTTAGTGTATTGAACTGGAAGCGTTATAAAATACAAACCCCAGGGTTTGATTGGTTAAAATATTTATTTTTAGACTTCAATTGTTAAAATGTACAAACCAAAGGAACTAAAATAGAAATTATATAGAAAAAGAGTAAATTATAAATTTTGTTCTCTAAGTATAAGTAAAATTATGGATCTTGTTCTTAAACTTTCATAATTATACCGAGCTTCCTTTATGTAAAAAATTTATCATGATTTATGTCATTTCTACTAACAAAACTTTTTCAGTTAGTTTTTTATAAAAGATCATTTTACATTTACCCCTTAAATGACAAAATATGTAATTTTTACTAATCTTTTACTTTTTTTCCTTTTTGTTTTTATTTATATACTTTTTTTCTTTATTTTTTTCTCTTTTCTAACCAACTTTATTTTAATAAACTTATTTTCTTAATTGTCACTTTGACGAAATGTGTTATTATTAATCTTTAATTATTATTATTATTTTTTTTCTAATTTTATTTTCTTTAATTTTATATATTTTTATACCCTTTTGTTTAAAGAAATAATCATAAATATTTGTAATAATTTAGTTTAATTTTTTATAAAATGTAACTTTATTTATAGATTTATATTTTCTTATAATTCTTTTTTATGTGTTCAATTTGTTCATTACCTTTGTAATAAAACTAATAAAAATTAGACAACTATATTTTTTACTTTTTTCACACAAGATTTTTTAATATTTTCAAGTTATTTGGTTTAGGGTTTATATTCGAAACCGGTTGGAGAAAGTAAGATTTTGGTTTGTGATATGAATTTTAATTTTTTTGTATTTAATCAAATTGTTTGTTTTCAAATATAAATATAGTGTGATAGTGCATAACTTTAATTTAAAATAAAATATAGGCAATAAAAAAAACTATAATGAAACAAAATCAATTACTAGTTTAAATTTTATAACATAAAAAAAATATTGTAAGCTCTCCATCTTATTTTCGTATATATGATTAGAAAGGTAGCTAACTAATCCAATAAACAAAAAATATAATAAATTTAAAAAACCTATAGATAAAAGTATATTTTATATAAAAAGATAATTAAGTAATAATATTTCAGATAAGTTTATAAAATAAAAAAGTGATTAAGAAGATAAAGTAAATAAAATAAAAATTAAAAAGTAAAAGATTAAGATAATTTGTAAATTTCGTCTTTTAAGGGATAAGAACAAAATAGTATTTTCACACAAACTTCAGTTAGTAGAAATGACATAAAACGTGATAAATTTTTAAATAAAAGACATTATGTGTAATTATAAAGTTAAATGACAAGATTCATAATTTTAAACATACTTAAATAACTAAATTCGTAATTTACTCTAGAAAAAATAAGTAAACCTGTGCTTTCACTGCTTGTACATGAAACAATAGAAGTTGTACGTTTGGCATGCATCCACGTGGGCCACTAATTTATAGGTATTGTAGACACAAAGTTTACAGTTGTTATTATTAGCAATGTTTTCTGGAATTGAACCTAACGAGACGTTTTAAAAAGTCGGTTGTTAGGATAGGTTTAACTGGTCGGACCGGATGTGAAAACTAGATAATATTAAAAATTATTTTAATCAATATATGTAAAAATACTGATAATTGAAAAAAATATATAAAAAAACAGGTTCAACTAGTCCGACTCCCGATTCCCGGTCTACCCGCCGCTCCGACCGGTTCAACCGGCCCGACCACCAGCTCAACATCAAAACAGTTTTGAACACCAAATCAGACCGGATTGAGTTCAGGTTCCTGTCCAACTAGTTGTCCGGTCCGATTTTCAAAACAAGGACTATTAGAATTTAAACACTATACTAGTTTTCTCTAAAAAAAAGTTTTAATAATTTATAGAACACTATTCTTTAATAAAATTTAATTCATATAGCTTTTCTTAATAATATAATTTTTTTTATTATAATATATCTATATTATAGTACAATACATTTGGGAATGACTTAATTGTCTTTCTAACATGTATTTCTAAGAGTTAAAAGATGATAAATCATCTTTTATGAACTCAACTATCTTAGTTATATTCCCTATAAATGTCAAATATGTACGTGATAGTGATTGTCAAAATTTAAATAAACTATTCTCACAATTTTCTAAATGGCTATAACTTTTACATGCATTACTAATTAAAAAAACAATTAAATTATAAATTTATGTTTTTTATTCTCTTGATTTGAATATGATATTGTTAAAAGGATTATATGTCGTATTTGCCGTTGTATCGCGTCCTCAAGTATCATATAAAACATTTTGATGAGAATAAATATTAAATAGCATTTGCGGTTTGCCAAAGAGTTTATATGATTAGAGTTAAGAAAGAATCACACGATTTGCAACCGTTCACCAAAGTAAGTTAGTTGGGGAGCTGCAATTTGGTTAATATTTTTCATTGTTAATCTCCGTGGGTCCCACTTGCCTCCTCTTCATGCAAATTGCCGACTCTAACTAACTTGAAAAAACACTATAATTATTATTTTTATTAAGTTACAAATACTTGTATTACTTTATAATAACATTTCGATCTCCATGTGTTAAAAATGGTTCATTATATTTGATCGTTACACCTTTGATCTACGGTTTTAAATTCTAATCGATTCATACAAACAAAACATATCGGTTATTTTAACGTTGAAACGACCTCATCACATAAATAACGATGATTGGTGGTTTACATTGATTCCTATAAACATAACAATATCAATATATATCATATTTAGTAAGGCGTAAACGAGTTTAACAAGTGAGATTATATGTGGATTGATCTGTGAGTGAGTGTACAAAGTGAAATTGAATATTTTTATAAACTTTCATTTATCATTATTCTAATGACTTGCGCCCATGAATCTAAAAAAAATTCTAGATACATGCTGTTTAATTTTTCTATGAACATTAAGGCATAAAGTTCATAATAAAAACAAGTTTTGTTTCAAAATAACATATTGTTTTATCTCGTTAGCAACTTTGACACTTGTATGATTGTATCCGTAAATTTTATAGTACATACTTTTATGTACTTCGGCTACCAACAAAGATGAGGACTAGATATTTAATTTTCGTTTAATATGAAGTTATTAAAAGTTTTTTATTATAATATTGATATTTATAAATAATGTTAATCATATAATTAATAATAATAATATAATAATATAATAATAATAATAATAATAATAATAATAAATAATAATAATAATAATAATAAAACCTTGGGATACAAGTATACTTTTATAAAAAAAGTTAAGACATCTAATAAAACTTTTTAAACAATTATGTACAAGTTTATAGTTCATTGTTTCATATATCAGTTTATTGTGTTATATATTTTGCATCATTTGTTATATGTATTCATCATTGTGTTTTACGTGTTTAATCATTTGTGTTATTTTTATCATTGTTTCTATACATTATATAGACTTTTATCTGTCATTGTGTTTTACAATTAAAATGTATTTTTTAAATACACATAGTGTTAAAGATAACATAACATGTTATTTTTGTCATTATATTTTATAGATTATATGAATTTGTTATTATCTATCATTTTCTTTTACAATCAGATGTGCATAATAATGTTATTTCAACAATGTAAATTTCAAAACTTATAGTGTTTAAGATAATACAATGGTGATCAAAAAGCACAATGAGACATTATTTTGTCATTGTTTAATTTACTAGATTAATTACTTGTTAATTTACTATTAAATTATATATATTAGAGATACACAACAATATTATTTCATTATTATATTTTTATATAACCGTATTCAAAACACACAATAACTAAAAAAAAACATAATGAACTACACTAAAGACACAATAGCAATATATGAGCTTAAAACATGAGAAAAATTATCATATTTCTATATAGCAATATTGTACTCGTTTTAAGATTAACAAACACTCGTTTTAATAGTGTAATTTTTATAAAATAATAATATTATGTAAAAAAGTTATGAACGTTTAAAAAATAGGAGAATTTGCAACAAAAAAGTTAACAAAAGTGGTTATTTTTAAAATATCTATCTAACAAACGTTTTTATAATAATTTGATCTCAATCATTGGTTAAGAAGATTGATGGTTGAAATTGTTTTTTACACTTTTATTTTTAGGTGACTTTTTATTTGAACATTTCTCTAATTACTAAATACTTTTATAATAATAATAATAATAATAATAATAATAATAATAATAATAATCTATATCTATACCATCTATACTGATATATAAAGTATTTGACAAGTACACACTTGTAATTTTACTAAAAAATTAAGATACCTAATATAACTGTTTAAATATAAGGTACAAGAATTGTATATAATAGTTCCTAATTTGTTTATATTTAATAAATTTATCCCAATTGATATACAATTAGGAAAAAAAAGAGTTGGTTTTTGCTTTTTAAAAGTTAAATGAGTTGCCTTTAAACACCAAAAATGTAAAAATTGTTTTACTAGCGTATAATAGAAGTTGCGAAATCAACAAACTTTTAGTCGGTTATAGATAAACGTTGTTGCACGCTAAACCAATATCAGCTCATAAAGAGGTCACGATGACAACTAATGTACGGTTTGTATTTTTATAATGGGTTATTGGATTTTAATAATCCCAACTTTCATTTATTGGTCGGGAATTATCTTAATTTAGGAAATGTTTACAAACACTTCTAACTTTGAACTTATTTTCCTTTAATGATTCTTTATTAATTGAGTGTTAACCCTCGTTACTTTTTTAATGAAATTAGGCCAATTTTGAGCCGTTTTTCAACTCCAGCACCGCGTAGTCTCAATTAGGTTCGTTTTTAATTGTCTAACATCTATCATCACCTGAAATCTACCTTCAACGAGTTCGGTGGTTCAAATCAGGAGGTGAAGATTAATGGGCGTTTGGGTGTGGAAGTTTTAAATTGATGTACCTGATGATATATTTCAACTTTCTGTTTACTGTTTTGGCTACAAAAGCAGTTCACGTAATAAAAAAACTCATGGGATTAACTATCCATTAGTAAGAGATCTTTGGAGGAAATAAACTTAAAATTGGGAGTATCTGTAAACATTTACTGAGTTGTGATTAATCTCGACCAATAAATAAAACTTGGGATTATAAAAATCCAATAACCCTTTTATAATTTACCAATTTGTATATGTTCAATAACGAGTCTAAGAAACAAATCTATTGATTAGTTTCATTTATATTTTTAAGTTTCATTTTTCTCCCGGCAAAAAAATGAGCCTAACAAACGTTTGCGGTCCGGATTACCATATTATACTGAACCGACCTGTTTAACTCAGTTCGGTCCGGCCCGAACCGTATGTAAATGGTCTGGTTCTCAGTTTTTTATATAAACCATTTATCGGTTTCAGGTCAATGACGGATTGATCCAGTTAGGTTTGGTTCCAACCGTTGCTCACTCCTAGATAAAATTAAAAATAATATATTTATTGTTGCTCACCACCCTTATATTACATATGTGTATGTGTATTATGTTTTTCCTGAAATGTTTTTTGTAACACTATCAATCTAGCATGTTTAAGAAGGATAAGAAATCCCAAGTTCTTTTGATAGCAAGGTAAGAAACATAACACTAAATCTATGGACACAAATCTCTAATGTTCGTTCAAACAGAAATGACAAATGTTTTACGTATTACTTTATTCTTTCTATTCTAACGACTCCCTCCGATTTTTTTTCATAGTGTTTTTAAACATAATTAAATTTATCCTTTTATTTAATTATTACTTATATTATGCTTGAAAAAAGTAACAGGTGTAAATACTAAAAAAATCCACTAATACTCCCAAGATTATTAAAACAACAAAAAAAAAAGATTTTAAAACCAGGGCCACACCATGCCAACTCTAGTCCAAGATTGATTAAGCCCATTGGATCAAGTTTCAAAATAAAGGGTCGATTGACATTGGGCTAGGCTAGGATAGAGTGCACAAAACGGGCATTGGTCCCGAACCGATTCGGGTAAGAACCAGGTTTAACGGGCCGTGTATACATCGAGAGACTGGGTAGGAACCGGACCGTGGTACGGTGTGTACGGAATCAACCCATTGAAACCGGGTCGGGTATAGAACAGATAAAATTAGATAATGTTTGATTTTTGTTTATTTAATTAAAAAGAAATATAACATTAAATAAACATAAAAATTCCATTTTATTTATGTTTAGTTATTCACAAACAAAATAAAATAATTCCCTAAAATTAACACAAATTTTAAACTAATACAATTTTATTTTTTTATATTATTTGTCTTCTTAGTCGTTTTAGTTGTCATCTTAGTCATTGTATTCGCTGGAATTATTTCGAACGAGCCAATGCAGCAGTTCGAACTTGGCTTGACGAGCTCTAGCTAAATCACCTTTAATTTTTAACAATCTAATCTATACAAACGAGATGTTAGCCACAAGCTATTTGTATAACCCATTACTTACGTATTTGTTGTAGGACGTCTTGTCATCTACGACGTCTCGTCTCAATCGAATGACACCATCTTCTATCATGGCTTCACAATCCAAACGCCCAAATATTTTATTTAGTTTTTTTGTATTTTTGTCCTCTTCAACCATCATTGTGATGAAAGTAAAACCTTAGTTTTGTCTATCTTATTGTTCAATTTCTTTTGTTGTTCTATTTTGCACCTCGTTTGTTCATCAAAATCATAGCTTCTTTTAACTACTTGTGTCTAAATCGGCAAATATGGGTTTATTTATATAGTTGCTATATTATCGAAACAATTATACGGATTTCATATTGTACATATAGTCTTCTAACTTTCTGAAATTACATGTACGGTCCTTAATGTTCACTAAATGCTAAAATAGCCAAATAGGTAGGCTGGTGGGTTTTTAGTTTTTTAGCTGAGTGTGAAAAAACGTTCGCCTATATCACCTTTTAACTTTTGTGATCATAGTGTTTTATCACTTTATGGTTTTTCCATTTATAAGGTTTTTCCGCCCTTTAAAAGGAAACGTTATATCCCTAACAAAAATTTCACTATTCTAACCCGTAGTTTGCAAACTAAAGATGACCCGGCCACTCAAATCTGGGTCGACCCACTCGACACAACTGTTAACATGCGCTTGCATTAGAGGTGGGAAAAAATCGGTTTGAAGAAAACCGTTCAAAAAAATAGATCCGGTTTGAAAAAACATAAAAAGAAAAGTTTCAGCCAAACCGATTGGAACCATCGGTTTGTATACTGGTTTGGTAGTTCGACCATCCAACACCGTTTCTAAACAAAAAACGATTAAATTACATTTGAGTTTTCAGTTAGAAAAACGAGTTTATAAACGGAACGGGTTTGATCACATAACAAAAAAGCCAGTGGGGTTTTAGACCTCTAGCTTGCATTAGGCTCCCAGCTTTCTCAATCATCAGTACAATGGTCAAGATTCACAAAACTCTAGCATTTATCATATGGCTAACGATCATATGTTCTCTTGAAGTTGTTGCAAAGAAATCTCTCCGCCCAAATTCTGTAAATTTTCAACATTTCCATCGAATTTTGAACAATTTCTTCTTCATTCTCCTCTGGGTTTGTTTGATTTCTAGTCTTGATACTTTTGGGTGTGTTCAGATTCGAGAAAAGAAGCAGAATTGTTACTCTGAATTGGACTGTATGCTCGATTTCCCCATTTTAGATTCCCAAGTTATAAAGCATTAAAATTTGTGTTCTTATGATCTTGAATGTTGCTTTTCGTCGTTGTTTGCTTGTATTGTTTTTGGTGTTTATGCTTTATCTGAAGAAAGAATAACTTGATATTCACTTTCATATATGTTAAATCTTCAGGTTATATCCATAAGTTTTAATTCTAAGTTGATAAGAATTTTTAAACTTTGACCAATATTGTTCGTTTTACTCGCGTGTAGCTCACGCGTTTATTTTTAGTTACTCAGGTGGGTGTATGGGACTTGGAGTCAAAAATCATGGATGATTGCTATCTTCCTTAAAAGTTGCAATGTTTCATTGACAGGATTTTACAAAAATTGCAGCATTTCATTGCTTTATGGGATGATTATCTTGATACTTGACAAATTAATCAGTCAATCCAAAATATTTAATCAGACAAATTAATTAGAAAATCAATTTTAGGTTGACAACTACGAGAACCGCATAAACACGTACTTACTTATTGTTTGAACTTTTAAGCATAACTCACTCACGTACTTACTTATTGTCGGGTTGGCGGGTTGGATCATTGAACTCTAACACGAGTCATATATATATTCATGTAAAAGACATTAACCCTAATGGGAAAACACTTAAGATTAGGTAACCTGTCACAACTAGTTTAACCTATTTGTCTAAATAAATCAAACAAGTTGATGGAACAATAGGTTGTAAATGGGTTATAATCAAGTAGTAATCGTGTATAGCAGGTTGTTGGGTCGTAATAAATGGATTAAACAGGTTGTAAACATGTTAGTGGATTGACTAGTTAATTAAACGGGTCAACCCGAAGGTGACTCATTTATTTAAAAAAAAGTTTGATACGACAATTCAAATGCCCTGCATGCAAATGTAATCTTGAACGGTACTTTATGTTCGTGTCAAGTGGTGGTTGATTCCTTCAATGACCCTGTGCATTATCATGTTGTTCATTTTGCTTAATCAATTGTACCGTTGAATAAACATGCAACATGTGTGTTCAAAGTGATACCTGCATAAGAACACTACGTTTCCTTTATTTTCTTGTGAAATGTGAACTAACTCAAGAACATAGAAGGCCTCTTTATAAATCCTTTGTGGTAAAGTGTGACTCGAAGTCGTATGACAAATTGAAGGTATTTATGACTCTGACGGGTATCCAAACTAAACATCATGCGGGCTTAAAGCTCTTCTTTTCTTATTTGTCGCTTGTTTTTACATATCAGCTTCCTATACGACCATACACCACAATTTTGATCAATTTAACCTAGATGTACACAGGCGCGGTATCAACACCACAAAGTGTTCTCCAGATTGCCTTGTGCACTTTTCAAAACCAAGCGTGTGAGGATCGAAGCACATCCAAATATAGTTGGACACCATAAGTCATGATGTTCTGAGAAATAGAGTAATTGTGATAGCAAACAGAATGTATTGTGATTTTCCCACAATTAAAGATACAAATATCCGAATTTTCAGATGATATCAGAATGAATTTTCAAATGGAATGTACTACAAACGAAAGCAAATATGGTGCATGATTTAAATATTTATTACAACAATATCATACCCTTCTAATAACAATGAAAGTAACAACATAACCAATGACCCATCTTATTCCAACTGATTTTGTTCATCCCAAGGTTCCACAAATCAATATTATGGTTTGGTTGCCGACCACAACTATAACACGTTACAAAATGTCACCCAAGTGTTTGAAAAAGAGTCGTAGACAAAACCATTATTGACAAGCGTAAACCATAAATAGAACTCGTTCAAAGCTGAACTAATATAATACGTACCAAAGGCAAGAACACTGCCATTACTTGTACCACAAGTATTGAAATCTTGTTGCAAAAGCTCGGGCAAAGATTTAAGATTCTTGAGGAGCTTCGAATCTTGTCGGGGTGTCGATACCAGCCATACAGCAAAGTCCCGAGATCAAGATTATGAGCAAAACAAGCCCCTGAAATTATAATTTTTTTATCATTTCATGGATTTACATGTAAAATTACCCCCAACTAATTGATGATCATAACTATTTTTCCAAGCAACCATTGCAATCTTTTCTGAGTAATTGTACCAATAAACCATCATTAACTAATAATAAAAAATTTTCATAATAAAATTAATTCTCATGTCTACATGATCGATATTAGTAATATCATAAACATCTTAATTTTGGTGACCATAAGAGCCTGTTAGGAAAAATACAAGATGTGGGACCAAGTAAAATGCAACTTAAGTTAGATAAGTGACCTTCAAAGGGTTAAGACAAATCACAGAAGACGGGTGGAAGCTGGATTTAAACCTGAATTTATATCTTAAGTATATCTAGATAAACTGCTTATGCGTCCACTTAAACATTTACTTAGCCCGGAATTAGATGGTCCCACTTGACTGCCTCTACACTTAATCCACATTCCATAATGGAATATGCAGCACTTAGTTTTAACTAGAAGTTCAAAAATGTCATTAAGTCAACAACATGAGGAAAGATGGTCAACTTACCACCAAAAGTCCCTCCAACAATGATGATTTGATTTGGCAAACTTCATCACATGTACTGGAGTCATGTGACTTATTTCCAGATTTTTCTGCAAGAAACCTGTCTACCTGGCGGTAAGAAGGATAACGAATGACGTTAACCGGGTCAGAGACATATAAAACGGAGAATTTTGCTCCTGTCTTCTCCACAGAGCTTAAGAGCTCAGACAAAACTTCACCTGCAATTCAACAAACTGGTCATACTGTATTTATGCATGACAGTAAAGTAGCAAACAGAATCAATAAAAGCTAGAGGTAATTTACACACATTTACGTATAAACAGGTCGTTGATTCAGGTAATGTTCTATCTCTAAGGGTCCTCATAAAAAGTAGATTAAAAATAACTGAAAAGGATTCGGGCGAAAGGTTGCCCAAAGTATATACTTAAATACATAAACCTACTAAATTATGTTACTAGAAAAAATTATGTAATCATAATTGATACTCATATTGTTTGTATAATAAATTAATTAGTTTGATCGGTAGCAAAACTACATGTTTTGACCCATTACCCAACCCACCCAATCCATCCATTTTCAACCTCTTACTCAAAATGTATATTGAACTTGTAGAATCCTGTTACAAAACAAAACAAAAAAATTGCCTCCCTCACATACCCTCAGAGCGTGTCTGTTCACTTCCTTTCAGTGAATCAGCTTCTCCATTGCAAAATACAACCAGTGGTGTCTGCCCCTTGGACTTCTTTTGCATACTTGAAACTACATATTCCTGTCATTGTAAATGGTTATCTGTTAAATATATACCACAGATATGAGAGTGTCTGATTATATATTCCATCAACACCAAAACCATTACATGAACTGAACTGATGTCAGCAAGTTTCTCAAAGTTTCCACCCTCAGCAGCACACGACTCCAGGATACCAACTTTGCTTAATCCTTCATCAAGTCCACAAGTTTCTGACAACTCAGAAACTAATGAACTTTGCAGAGGCTTATTTTCTTCAGATGCAGAGACATAAGGGTATGCTAAAGAAAATGCTGACTTTGTGAAGGAGACCTGTTCATTAAAGTTGGAGTGTGGATATAAAATCAGAATGTAGGATCCAGATTAAACTTTTAAAAGTCTGAACCACACAAGTTTTAGGGATAGATTCAAGAACTCATGGAGAGGTTACCTTGAGCAAGTTTAGAAGTGTTTGGTCTTCATTTTTGCGCCCAGAAATATCCACAGACTGCAATTAGGATTGAATAGCTAAACCATAAGTACTCAAATCAATTAATAACAGCAGAAACTCAAAAATACAGTAACCCAATATCAAGTTATATAGTTTGTAGATATCGATGTTAAATATATCCAATTGTAACTTGCAAGCCATTTTCTTGCAGTAAATTATCATCTTTGGCTTGAAAGCAATGTAGCATTTCTGATTGAAAATCTGAATTGCAAGTTTGAAAACTATACTAAAAGAAGGATAGATTTACCATAGATTCTTACCTCCCTTCCAACAAAAACGATTGCAAGATCAGCAGATTCTTCAGGTTTCTGATTGGAGCACTGAAAAAAAACAAAAATAACATAAATTTTGCATTGATTTTCATCGGAACAAAAATGCGGAAGCCTGTTCTGTCTTCAAGCGATACATGAACTATAGGAAAGATATCCAACTAGATAAAGAAAGTATACCAGTATTTTTGACCAGCCACCTTCCGACATAACAGATTTGGCCAACTCCTTTGGTGAAAGTGTTGGTAACTTACAGCTTCCTTAGCTTTGTTGGAAGTCAATCTGTCATTTCCATACCAGTTAAAGATTAAAACAGAGGCAAAAACCCAACGTGCAGCATAAGAAAGGAAGGGCATAACTGAATATGAGATGTATGGTTAAGATAAATAAATAAAAATATCAGGTTTATAGCACTGCTAGGTATTATTACTTAATATAACACAATAACCCTTGAATGACTCCTCTCTCAAGTTTTAAAAATAAACTGAAAAGAGATCCTCTACCATTATATCAAACACATGTAGTGCTTAACAGTCAGAAACTTTACCAACAAGGATGAACAAAACAAAATGATGAACAAATAACAAATCAGTTTGCTTCCACAAAGACACAAGTTATTGAATGGTTTCAAATGCTTTCTAAAGAAGTATGCATACCCATCTTGAATATTTGACCACAAAAAGGCAGGGGTTGTGGATGAGAATGTAAGACCATGTGGCAATTCAGATGCCAATAGTAAAACTGCCACAAAAAATGCTGCAACTGTCTTCATATCTCTCTTTTGGAAGCACTGGTCTGACCAGTTGAGTGTACCTATAATAACATATATAATTAGAATCTCAAAGCTGATTCTGATGTGGTACCAGGATATATAATAGGATTCCATGATCAGAAAACAAAGACTCTATAAAGATTAATTTGTATGTGCATGAGTTAACATAAGCATACATACAACACTATAGGAAAGCAAAATGTGACACCAGTGCTCATGAAGAATGTTAAAATGTGACCCAAGCACTCAAAAAAGATTCACCAACTCCTCTAGCTTATTTCTCTACATAAATAATTATAAACATAGAAATATTTTATATGTATACAAGTGTGAGCATATATGGACACTAATGCTTGGCCATTGAGCATATGGTACAACAGTAGAACAAGCTAGTTTGTAAAAACGACATTTAGGAACTAAAATGGCTACTGCTCCATGCTAATGATGGTAACTACGATTGTCTTCAAGATAATGGAACATTGTTATCCGTAAAAATATGCTAAAACTAACTTGGACTGGTAAAACAGAAGAATAATATGGACATTTAGCTCTTGCAAGAAATTAAAGCTATCAAAATATATACAGGGGACGTATCACTCTGTAATGAAGTAAAATCATTAACAAGGATGCAACTTATAATCAAGCAATGCAATATAAATTCCAAAACACAAAGGATAAAGAATATAAAGTAGCAAAAATATAACTGAAATAGCATTAACCAAATATAAAACCAATAAATGGCCAAAAATAGCATAATACTTCCAGACCCAAAAGTAACAAGCAGCAAATAGCATCACCAAAACAACAAAAACAACATCTAGCATAGCTATATGCAACAACTTTCTGCCATTCAAAGGATCAATTCATCATAATTATTGTTCACAACAGTACACATGACAAACGGAGCAACATATTAATCATTATTGAACTTCAAATCTGAAGCAAAAGGCAACTAAGCAGTACAAAGCACAGGCTCTTAATAACAAATCAGCACTACGACTGTAATCAAACATTCGTTCACACCCCATCGCAATAACCAACTATCTAATTCCAGAACTCAATCCTCCAACCAATGAACCCTAAAATTGCAATAACCTACCTAATGATCCGAATTACAATTGAACATGTAAATAAACATATGAAATTTCTACGATTTAAACCCTAGATGTGGGAGATCTAGAAGGACGATTACCTCAGGGTGTTTGAGGACGAAAGAGACAGCAGGCTCGACGGAGATGACGACGGAGATAGGCGGAGATCGGCGGAGATCGGCGGATCTTGCAAGATCGGATATGATTTTCCGGTGAGTGTACGGAGACGATGAGATCGTGAATCGGTTCTCTCAGGAACTCTCCGCCATTCAATTGATGAGATTAATAACTTGATGAACCGATTTTTGTATCCATTTAGACATATTTCAATTTGGTCCTTACTTTGTAATATTGTTCAAAATGCCCCCTGGTTTATAAAACTCATTACTTCAATATACATTGATAGCACATGAGCGAAAACGTATTTGTAGGATAGCACGTTGCCTCTAAACTAATGTGCATTATTTTCTTGTCTTGCGTCTAACATCCAAACCTTCAAGCACGCATTAAGTAATTATTCAAGCTTCACTCACTACTACATATCATTTGTTGCAAGCAAACGGTATGTATTATTTAAGCTTCACATGCTTGATTGTATTTAGTCATCCTCGTGTCTAAATATGGTATTAGTTCTAAATAAGTAAGTTTTTAAGTTTTAGTCATAGTCCAATCTTCATATCATAACATTATTTTTTAATTTTATTTTTAACAACTTGTAAAAAGAGTAACGTGCAAACTATTATTATTACAAACACAAACTAAGATTTTTGATATAACAACTTTTACAAGGTTTTTAGAAGCTTCAACCCATTCGACTTGCTCTAATTATTGTTATATACATTAGTTAAATATCATTAAACCGTTAAAAGATAAAACATAAACTCAGATCAACCCATTTATATACAAACTAAATGAAACAAGACCACTCGAATCACAAGACTCTAACAAAATATATAATATTGGGATATATTCAGTTACAACCCTACTCCAATGTCACAACCTTGCTCGGAATCATAATTCACATTACAAAACTTCACAAAAATTAATATCATTCTAGTTCAAAAGAGAGTGTGACGAACAACAAATAGTAATTGAAGTGAACATGAAACGAAACTAATTCTTAGGGATATTCTTGCCAACGATCTTCGCAGGAGCTATTCGGATAAGGTTTCCAGGCTTGCCAGGAACCGCCCCTTTGATCATCACAACTCTCAAATCACTATCGATCTTGACGATCTTGAGTTTTCGGATCTTGGTTTTAGTTCCTCCCATTTGACCAGGCATCTTCTTCCCTTTGTACACACGCCCGGGTGTTGTTCCTGCTCCGATTGAACCAAGAGCCCTGTGACTCTTTGACCCGTGGGTCATTAGACCTCTTTTGAAGTTATGCCTCTTTATTCCACCTGATAACAAGATAACATAGGCTCAGCACGATAAGAATTCAAGAACATCATAAATGCAAATTGTGTAAAAGCAAAGGAAGGCAACCTGGGTTGGAAAAGGTAACTTTTGTACGGGTCAAAACAGATTGCATAGGGCTGACATAGCCCGCGCACTTCTTGTATATTTAAAAGCAGTGTTTTGAATATGATTACATAAACCGTATTCTTACATTCAGATTAATTTTTTGAATAAACTGATTTAGGTGTTTGTATGGATGATATATCACTTTGAGATACTTTCAACCTGTTTGACTTGTTTCCATTTTAACAGATCTTTTTTACTCCGTTGACAGCATATAAGCAGTGTTCTAAAGATCAATACATATGCTGCCTAATCATCTACATAACCATTAATCGGCCCAATACAGCTTCAACTAATTACAGTCACTTAATCAGCCTTTCATTAGCAACTAATCAATGAATTAAGCTTCCAAAATGAACTTCAGAATCAACTTACTCAATTACAAGATCACATTTCCATCATTTATAAGCAATCCCATCATCAAAACAGTAAAAATTGATCATTTGCGAAAGCTAATTCTCCATTCTTATAAACTATCAGTTGAAACTAAACTAATGGTTCCAAATGTCACAACTAACAGTCTAAATTCCCAATTCTTTAACCTCAATCGATGAATTAAGCTGTCAAAATGTACTTATAGGATCAATTTACTAAATTACAAGATCACATTTCCATCACTCATGAGTAATTCCATCATCATAAATGATAAACCTACTACACATTCAGTTAACAGCCTCTGTTAATTGTTCCAATTTCACATTCAACAGTCTAGATTCTCAATTCTCTAACCCCAATTCCCCAAAAATGATTGCAGTCTACAACAAATCCCATGAATTTAAACTAAAACTCCAAAACAAAAGGGAGTGAAGATAAGAAGATACCTTGAAACCCTTTGCCAATGGTGGTACCAGAGACATCAACAAGATCCCCCTCCTTAAACACCTCTTCCAACTCCAACTTCTGATTGGGCTCAAACCCATCAACCGATTGCAGCCTAAACTCCTGCAAATGCCTCAACGGAATCACCCCTGATTTCTCCAAATGCCCCATCTCAGGCTTCGTCAGCTTCCTATCCCGGACCCTCCTGTACCCGACTTGAACCGCATTATACCCATCGGTTTCATCAGTCTTCACCTGGGTCACAATATTTCCCTCACGGAACCCTATGACGGTGACCGGAACGACTTTTCCGGTGGGTTCGAAGTAGGTCATCATGCCCAATTTGGTGCCCATAAGGCCCACTCCGGCCTCCATGCTGGAGAGGATGGTGGTGGGTCTGCGGGCGGTGGGTTTGGTGGTGGTGGTGGTGGTGAGGGGGGAGAGGCGGAGGGGGTTGAGGAAGGAGGAGCTGGAGCAGCGGAGGGAGGTGGTGGTGGTGGTGGTGGTGGTGGTGGTGGTGGTGGTGGTGGTTTTGTGGTGGCGGAGGGGGAGGAGGGTGGCGGAGGGGGCGGTGGGGTGGTGGAATCGGGGGGTGGTGGTGGTGATGGTGGAGATACGGGCGGTGACGGACATTGTTGGTGGGTTGATTTCAGAGGTCTGAGAGATGGATATGGAGATTGGTGTTTTGGTTTCAGAGGAAGAAGATCGGGGATGATAGTAGCATTGGGGAAGAAGAAAGGATGGTGTTTCTTATCCACTTCGGTTTAGACACATTATATATCATCGTTACCATAGGGTGAAAAGCTTATAGTTTTTTTTAATTTTTTTTACAAAATAAGCTCAATTTAATATTTAATTTAGTTTTTTAAACCGATGCTTTTAGTTTATATAAGTTAATTTGAAAAAGTTAACTTCAAGATGATTTTTTAGCTTTGAATAAGTTTATTTGTGTAAGAGTGTAAATTAGTTATTTGGGTGGTAAATTAATAATTATTGAACCAACTTATTACTATAACCTCATGTTTTACTTAACTTTTGTGTAAATTACACTAATAGTCCATGTGGTATGCACATATTACAATTTTAGTCCCTACATTCAATAAATTACAGATGCGATCTGTATTTTGCATGGTATGCACCACCATGTGAGAATTCAAGGGTATAGCAATGGTGGCAACGGTGGTAGGCCGATGGTGTAGAAGCGGCGGCGGGGATGGTGGTTCGAGGGTGGCGGCGGTGGTGGGTCAAGGGTGAGGCAGCGGCGATGGGTCGAGGGTGAAGCATCAGCGTGGTGGGGGGTCGAGAGTGCAGCCAGGTGTGGTAGGGGTTGAGGGTGAAGTCGCGTCGCGGTGGGAGGTCAAGGGTGTAGCCACGGCAACAGGTCGAGGGTGCAGTCGCGACAGCAGTAGCGGGTCGAGGGTGTAGCAGCAACGGCGGTGGCGGGTTGAGGGTGTAGCAGCAGTAGCGGTGGTTGGTCAAAGGACTAGAAGCGGTGGCGATGGTGGTTTGACGTTGTGCAGCAGCGGCTATGGTGGTTCAAGGGTGTGCAGCGACGGTTGTGGTGGTTCGATGGTGTGCAGCATGTGGTGGTTCGAGGTTGTACAACGGCGGTTGTGGTGGGTGGAGGGTAGAGGCAGCTGTGGTGGTGGGTTGAGGGTAGATACGGTTGTGGTGGTGGTGATTTGAGGGTAGATGTAGTTGTAGAGATTGTATGAAGATGCTGAAGCAACCCAAACACCCAAAGTCTTTCCCGCATGCTGCACAAGTACACTGAAGAAGAATGTTTTGGAAGTTTCACACATGCAACAGAAATATTCTAAGTGTGAAATCTTCCGAAGCCAAGACCAATATCTTCCGAAGCCAAAGATGAAGTCTTCCGAAGCTTGAAGAGACAAAGTCTTCCAATGCCAACACTTGAAGACAGATTTCTTCCGAAGACTTTTAATACATTCTTTATCTGATGTACTTTACATAAAGCTGGACCCCCTTTCCGCTGCAACTTTGTAAAGTCACCAACTTACATGAGTTGGTGAAAAGGTCCATGCTTTTAGTAACTGTACATTAAGGTCTTGAGTTTGTAACTTTCTACTTCATGTACTTTATCCTTTTTGTAATAGATAAGGATGTGAGCTATGGCATGTCATAGTCACTACCTTTTGACTATACAATTGATTTTGTTTTGTGTCTAGTCAATTGTATCCAGCTGGTCTTCAAAGTATGGCCGGCTGTAGGATGTAGTATAAGTATCTCATGTTCTTGTAACTTTAGTTTATGCTTTGTAACACTTGTAATAGAACTTGAGAAACCAATATACTGCAATCTTGAAAACCATCTCCTTGTGTATCTTGTTCTCTTGTTTTGTCTCTTACTTACTTGTGTTCTTAGTGTCTTTACTTGTGGTTAATCCAGTTCACTGTTTGATTAAGTTAAGTTGCTCTCCTCTTTATGTTGTTGTGTTGTAAGTGACCACCCTTCACTGGTCTTGCATTTGGTATTAGAGCAATCCAGGCACTTGATATAAGATCTCACCATCTTAAGATCCCTCTCACACACAAATACTTAAACTTTTCAAATGGCAGCCATTTCCAAAACTGATATGGAAACTGGAACCATGAACAAATCCCCACTTATTACTCTTGATGACTTTGACACCTGGTGCCAAAGAATAGAAGGTTTCATCAGGTCTCTAGATTCAAGAATGTGGGAATCTGTTGAGAATGGACCATACATACCAAGCACCTCTTCTGCTACTGGTGGTGGTATGATACCCAAGGTTGTGGCTGACTACTCTAATGAAGATAGGAAGAGAGTAGAGATTGACCAGAAAGCCATGACATCCTTTCAAACTGCTATTCCTAACTCTGTGTACAGAGGTTTCAAGAAATGCAAAGCAGCTAATCAGCTGTGGGATGCATTGAAACTGATGTATGAGGGTTCCTCTGAAGCAAAGGAGAATAAGAAGGATCTCCTGAAGCAGTAGTTTAAAAACTTCACCGTCAAAGCAAGTGAAACCATGACTTAGCAATACTTCAGGTATGTTGAGATTGTGGATACCCTAGTGGATGGAGGAGTTGCTCTTGAGAACAGAGACATTGTAAGGAAGTTCATGTCCTCACTTCCTAGGCAATGGACACACTACTGTGTGGTTATCAAGAGGACTGAGAACCTGAAAACTCTCACTCTGACAGAGTTATATGGGCCTCTCAGTGGCTACCAGATGGAGATGAACATGCAAGGTTCATCTGGAAACTCCAAAAATCAAATGGGTTCAGCCCTTTATGTGGTTGAAAGGGATAGCATAGAACCCCAACATCATCTCATATGCTACCCTCACAACTCATTAAAGGGTCCTTTCATCACCTTCCCTGAGACACCAAGGGAGAACTACACTCAAGGAAGCCCATTCCAAGAGACAAGTTCTTCTCAAGCCTTTGTGTCTTCTGATGAAAGTTGTGGTAGCTTTCTTTTCACCCTTAAAGACCTGGACTGTATCCTTCCAGATGATCTGGAGTACATGGAGATAGTCCAGCAGATGGCCCTTCTCACTCACAGAGCCAAGAAGTTCTACAAGCGGACTGGAAGGAAGTTACCTAGCAATGCAACCAGTGACAAGTTTGGGCTGGATAAAAGCAAAGTCAAGTGTTACAACTGTAACTTGATGGGCCACTTTGCTAGGGAGTGTAAGGCACCAAGAACAAGTGGTGGCCAAGCACAGTCCAGACCAAACTACACTGACAAAGCTACCCAGAATGAGAAGCCAAAGCAGCAAGCTGTTATTGCTGTTGAAGAAGGAGGCTTTGACTGGAGCTTTCGGGTGGAAGATGCCTCTCCAAACCAAGCACTTATGGCAGATCATGATGAAGCCACGGTATTAGAACATCTCTGTACCCCTGAATGCATTGCTAAAGTAAACAGATACAGGTCCTACAACTTAGAAATGAGATCAAACCTTGAGTCCTTAAACATCTTAAAAGCTGATTTTAGAAAGTCTGAAAATGATTATAAACTAAAGATAGAGGACTTAGAGAAAACTATTTCAGTTCTAAAACATGAGCATACAAACTTTAGGACTCATATCAAGGATCTCATAACTAAGCTAATTGAGTGCCAGGCTAAGCTTGTGATCAGCAAAACCAGGGCAGAAAAGTGTGTTCTTGAAGAAGAGACCTTCAAGAACATGATATCCTCATCCTTGCACAACAAAGTGTGCTATCAAAACAAGCAGGGACTAGGATCAAATGAGATAGCTCCTCCACACATAATCGTCTCTGTAAGATCACCTAGGTGTGGAACTTGTGAAGATGAGCTTCCTTTCATAGATTCTTTGAGTGAAGAGGATGAAGAAGTGATAGTGAAGAATCTTTTTAAGAAGAGTTAAGAGGAGGATTCTAAGAAGGGCCACTATCCTTCTGAGGAGAAGAAGAAGATTGTGATGACCAAGTCAATGAGAAAGAACTTGATCAGAAAGAGCAAAGAAAATCTAGGAAGGCTCAAGAGATCAAGGCTACTTTTGACTCTAAGCAGAAAAAAGTTTTTATCTCTACAGGGTTTGAAGTAGTAAAGACTGAAGACATCAATGTAAACTCTTCTGCTAAGAGTTCTGGTTCATGTTCAAATCATCTCAGTACCAAGAATAAGGCTAATCTCTTATGTACCACTGCTACACATCCTGGACCATCCAACTCCAAGAACAGTCCTAAGCCAAAAGGACTGTCTTAGCATCTGCAAAGATGAGGGTGGAGAAGGGATGTGACCAAAGTCAGTCTTGTTCTAGCAGAAGGCTCTTGGAAATAAGAAAATAGAGTGTGTCATGTGTGAAAGTACTGCTCATCTTGCTAAGGATTGACCATATAATCCTAAAGGTACTCTTCACATGACCAAGACAAAGACTTTCAAGAGTTCTAAGAAGATTCAAGCTTCGGAAGGAAAATTTGTTCCCTTCGGAAGAAAATTTGGTCTCGGAAGGAAGGAATACTTCCGAAGCACTAAAGTCTGCTGAAGTGTTTGCAAAATCTTCCAAAGGTCCAGTCATCAAAACTTCCAAAGTCTCAAAAGCTTCCGAAATATTGAAGGTCAAGTCCAAGCTTCCAAATGTGGTGTGGAAGTCTAAGAAAGACCAAGTGACTGAAAATTCTCCATCAATAATTGTCACACCCCAACCTTGACGGCGGAAACGTCGAGGAGTGAGAGTTAAGATCGTTCATAGCCACATAACGCTATTAATAATCCAAATATATTCTACACAAAATTTCATTTGTCACATTACAAACATAAGTCTCAAAGAATATAAAAACGTAACATAAAATGTAACAATTCATCCTATTATTTATTAATCTAGGTCCATCCCTAGATGTGCTAGCTTCAGAGTGTAGATAATCAAACTTGGGCATTTCCTGAAACATGTTAAAATAAAGAGGTCAACAATAATGTGGTGAGCATTTCATAGTTTTAAATACATAGCATATATAAAAGATGGCATTTCAAGTCATAGTTAGTGAACATTGTGATTAGGGATGTCATGAACAATGCAACAATCAAACCTCGACAAAATTTTACAAGTCTCAAATGTCTAAAGTATATACGATCAGTTAAGTGTACTTGGGTCAACCAAAGCAGGCTTGTCTTGCCCATTGATCTATGACTTCACTGGGCTAGCAATAGTTAATGATTGTACATATAATGCCATAACATGGTAATCACAAAGAGTCCAACTAACCACAACTTACATGAGGAATTGCCATAACGTTTTACAAGTTAAAAATGTGTGCAAGTGTAAAGATAATAGGATAACATGTTCCACCCAAAAATAGTGTGAAAAAGGTAAAAAAGGGGCAAGGAAAACTCACATGACCAAATAATATATATATTTGATGATTATTAAGAATAATAACAAGCAACGTTCAACGTAGACCTTCACAACGCACCTAAAACAAGTATATATTTACAAGGTTACAATTTAGAATAATTAATAGTTAAACGAGACTAAGGTTTCAAATTGGTATTTTGCGGTGTTAAATGACGTTGGTTAGAGATATCATATATAAGCTTAATCTTAAAAGAAAAAAATGTCATGTACAATTTTAAAAACCTTTATAACAATTTGTGAAGGTTAATTATAAAATATATAACTTCTATAATTATCATTTAATCCTAATTGTATAGTATTTAAATAATAAGTACATGATTTACCAATATTATATAAAGTCTATTCTTATAAATAACTTTGTTAAATTTATTTATAAGAAAATTGTTAAGGTAAAGTGGTAAATTTGTAGAAAAAAAAATAGTAGGATAGCTTTAAAAATAACCGGAGTTTACAAAATCTCTTTTATAATTTTTAGAGAATTTTACATATTTTTTAAAAGGCTGAAAAGCCAAAAACAATTGAATTGGAGGTCGCCGGGTTCGAACCCGGGACCTCTAATTCGGGATGTAAGTGGGGAACCAGTGAACCAAGGCATCCAGCCGCGTTTAAAACTCCGCCTTAAAAAGCTAAATACAATAAACACAGAAATCCCCAATTTCTTAGAACCCTAGATTGATCAAACCCAAAATCAAAGACCGAAACGATATTGTTTTCGTGAATGATCATGGGGCTTTGATTCCCCATGTGATTACGAGTATATAATTGTTGTTTATTTACCCGATTTATGATGAATTCGAGATGAACACGACGAAGAACAATTCGCGGCCACGTAAACCGGTTTGATGCTCAAATGATGATGATAATCAAATTCAATGCACAGATAGTTTCTAATGACCTCGAGGATGAAAACCTGTATCAATTTCGAGTTTTGAAGCTTGGAAGATGGGGTTCGAATGGTAGTAGATTCGCGAT
Organism: Flaveria trinervia; assembly: GCA_025506515.1. Lineage (NCBI taxonomy): Eukaryota > Viridiplantae > Streptophyta > Magnoliopsida > Asterales > Asteraceae > Flaveria > Flaveria trinervia. Next base: position 9,748,421 of record CM046446.1, read on the forward strand.
GAGGGGGTAATCGTATAGCTCTGTTTGTGTGATTTCAGGTGTAATTAGGAGGTGTGGATGATTAATCGTAGTTAGATAGCCGTTTAGGTTCATTCAATTGAATTATTACAGAGTTTTAATGCCTAAACGGCTATAAGATTAATGGGTTTCGGTTACTCGATCGATTTGGGTTTGTAACCGGTGTTTAAACGCGTTTAAAGTGCGCATTCAGGTTCGAATCACGTAAACGAACCGGTTTGGGTCGGTTTGGGTCGGTTTGTGTGTGAAAACCGAGTGTTTTGAGGCGTTTTGACGCTCGCCGGAGCCATAGCCGGCGGTAGCCGGAGGCTTGGCCGGAAAAGCGGGTTAGGGGGAAATGGTTTGGGTTGTTTTTCAAAAATTACACAAATGGTCCCTCAAGTTAAGCATGTTTATTATTTTATGCAAAAACTCTCATATTAGTTTCTAAAATGGCAAAAACACCCCCTCAACTATTACTTTAAGTTTTAATATTTTTAAGTTTAATGATTATATATATTTTTTTATAAATTATTATTATTATAGTTATCATTTATTGTTGTTATTATTATAAATATTTTTATTATTAACGTTGATATTATTTTTATTATACATATTATTTACCATAATTCTTATGTTCAAAATAAATAGAAAACTATAATATTTATATTAAAGGATTAAGAATAGATCACACAACTACACAAGTTTCATGAAAAGGCATTAATAGACCCTACAAGAATAAACGAGATTAACTATTAGTTAACAAAAAATACACGATGTTACAGTCTCCCCAACTTAAAAGAATTTCGTCCCGAAATTAGAAATAAGCTAAGAGAATAAATGCGGGTATCTCTCCTTCATATGATCTCACGTTCCCAAGTGAACTCAGCTCCACATTTGTTTTCCCAACGAACTTTAACGATAGGTGTGGTAGTTGTTCGGGTCTTCTTCAGGGTACGATCCATAATCTCAACAGGCTTCTCAACAAAGTGCAATGATCATCAACTTGAATAATTTCTAGTGGAACATGCAAGTTTTCATCAGCCAAGCACTTCCTCAAGTTTGAAACATGAAAGACAGGATGAACTCCGCTAAGTTCAGCAGGTAACTCCAGTTTGTAAGCCACTTTCCCAATTCTTTTCAAAATCTTGAAAGGTCCTACGAAACGTGGGGCTAACTTACCCTTCTTCCCAAAACGTACAACACCCTTCCATGGGGAGACTTTAAGAAGAACCATGTCGTCGACTTGAAACTCCAATGGTTTGCGTCTTTTATCGGCATAACTCTTTTGGCGACTTCTAGCCACTTCAAGGTTATTTCGAATTTTGGAAACTTTGTCAGTCGTTTCCTGAATAAGTTCCGGACCAGTGATAAGATTTCCCCAATGTCAGTCCAACAGATAGGAGAACGACATTTACGACCATACAACGCCTCGAATGGTGCCATCTTAATACTTGAGTGATAACTATTGTATTATACGAAAATTCCGCGAGCGGTAAATGCGTATCCCAATCACCACCAAAATCAAGGACACAAAGACGTAGCAGATCTTCAAGGGTTTGGATTGTTCGTTCGGTTTGACCATCGGTTTGAGGATGGTAAGCCGTACTTAAATCCAATTGAGTTCCCAGGAGTTCTTGCATCGAAGACCAGAAGTGCGAAGTGAAACGGGCATCTCGATCGGAAATGATGTGTAAGGGCACGCCATGACGACTCAGAATTTCATCAATATAGATTCGGGCTAGCCTTGAAACTTTGTACGTATCTCGTATGGGTATGAAATGTGCTGTCTTGGTCAAACGGTCAACGATGACCCAAATACTATCATGACCACGAGGTGTACGAGGTAACTTGGTTATGAAATCCATGGATATATGTTCCCATTTCCACATAGGGATTTCGGGTTGCTCAAGTAAACCACTTGGTCGTTGATGTTCGGCTTTGATCCTTGCGCATGTGAGACACTTGGAAACATAAGTCGCGATATCTTTCTTCATTCCAGGCCACCAATATTGACCACGCAGGTCCATATACATCTTATCGGAGCCGGATGAACAGAGTATCGGGTTTGGTGAGCTTCGTTCATAATAAAGTGCCGAAGGTTGTCGCGATTCAGGATCCAGAGTCGATTCAAGAAATACCACATGCCGTTCGGTTTTGTCTCCAATTGTGACCGTACGTTAGTCATCAAATCTTCATCTTTTCCTTCGTCAGTTAGTGCCGCTTGTTGAGCCTCGCGAATGCATAACTCGAGGTCACTATCGATCCTTATGTTTTGGAGCATGATAGTAGCCTCGTTGACATCCACGTGAATCTCGGTATCAAATTCTCCTAACGTATCAAACCATTGCCTTCGATCTCGGATTTCTTGAAGTGAGACAGTCTTGTTGTGGACCTTGCGACTTAGTGTGTCGGCTACAACATTCGCCTTTCCAGGATGATAGCGAATGTCGCAGTGTAGTCGCTAATCAACTCAATCCAACGTCTTTGTCTCATGTTGAGATCCTTTTGATTGAACACGTGTTGGAGACTCTTATGATCGGTGTAGACTATGCATTGCCTCCATATAAGTAGTGTCGCCAAATCTTCAATGCAAAAACCACCGCACCAAGTTCAAGATCATGCGTTGTGTAGTTAACTTCATGAACCTTCAATTGTCTCGACGCGTATGCTATAACTTTGCCTCGTTGCATGAGGACACAACCAAGACCTTGATTAGAAGCATCACAATATACAGCAAAGTTGTCGTTTCCATCGGGTAGTGTGAGAATAGGAGCATTACACAACTTGCGCTTCAATGTCTCGAAAGCCTCTTCTTGCTCGGGTCCCCATTCAAAAAGTCGATTCTTTTGGGTTAGCGCTGTTAATGGTTTAGCAATCTTCGAGAAATTTGCTATGAACCTACGGTAATATCCCGCTAAACCCAGAAAAGAACGAACCTCGGTTGGGGTTGTGGGAACACACCAATTTTTCACAGCTTCAAATTTAGCAGGATCCACGTGAATTCCTTGGCTATTCACCACATGCCCTAGGAATTGAACTTCTTCCAACCAAAACTCACACTTGGAAAGCTTGGCGTATAATTGCTCCTTCTTCAAAAGTCCAAGTACTTGTCGCAAGTGTGTCTCGTGATCGATTTTTGTCTTGGAATAAATAAGGATGTCATCAATAAACACTATCACGAATTTATCCAAATACAGTTTACATACCCGATTCATGAGATCCATGAATACCGCAGGCGCATTGGTCAGGCCAAATGGCATGACCATAAACTCGTAGTGTCCATATCGAGTACGGAAAGCGGTCTTTGGGATGTCATCATCATGAACACGTAATTGATGATACCCAGAACGTAGATCGATCTTCGAGAATTGAGTTGCTCCTTGAAGTTGGTCGAAGAGGTCATCGATTCGAGGAAGAGGGTATCGGTTTTTAATAGTAAGCTTGTTGAGTTCCCGGTAGTCGATGCACATACGGAATGACCCATCCTTCTTCTTCACAAATAGTACAGGTGCGCCCCACAGTGATGAACTAGGGCGAATAAAACCCTTATCGGTCAACTCTTGCAGTTGACTAGCGAGCTCTTGCATTTCAGAAGGTGCAAGACGATAAGGCGATTTAGCCACAGGGTTTGCACCAGGGATTAAATCAATCTTGAACTCAACTTCTCGCACGGGAGGTAACCCTTTAAGATCTTCGGGAAAAACTTCGGGAAAGTCTCGCACAACAGGAATGTCCTTCAACTCCTTACCCTTGGCTTTCGTATTAACTACATATGCCATGAAAGCCATGTAGTTTTTACTTAAGCACTTACGGGCCTTGATACAAGACATGAGTTTGAGTCTTTGGGACGATTTCTCCCCAAAGACCTTCAAAGTATCTCCAGTCGGCAACGAAATCCGGATACACTTCTCGAAACATAGAATTTCGCACGATGTTTGGCTAACCAATCCATGCCAATGATAACATCAAAGCTTCCCAATTGCATAGGAATAAGGTCGACGGAGAACTCGTGTTCGTTAAGGCTCAAGGTGCAGTCGCGTATCACGACATCAACGACAATAGATTTTCCATCGGCGACCTCGACCGTGAAAGATCTCTCCAGTTTTGCACGCGGTTTAGAAAGTATAGATTCGAATTCCAAGGACATGAAACTCCTATCGGCACCCGAATCAAACAATACAGATGCATAAAGATTATTTACAAGATACGTACCTGTTTGGTAACAACCTATTATTGATATGATAAACATGAATAGGAAATTTTTGCAAGACAAGAAAAGAACTAGAAGAAATTTAACGGCGTACCATTCACCACGTCGTTGTTGGCTTGCGCTTGGTTGGCGTTGATGTTGAAAGCCCTTCCACGAGCCGGTGGCACAGTTCCCGCATTGCGAGGACATTGAGGGCGAATATGGCCAGCCTCGCCACAGTTGTAGCAGGTTCGGTTGGTAAGCATGGCAGAGTTATTTGGTGCACGAAGACAGGTAGCCACCAAATGACCATACTTTCCACACAGCGAGCAGACTCGGCATGGAATGTTGCTTGAATGATGGTACTTGCATGTGTTACACATAGGATGTGGACCAGCATAAACTTTAGCCATGGGAGCTTGATTCGCAACCACCATTTGTTTTTGAGGGGCATTAGGGGCGGTCACAGCGTAGTTGCGTGTCGGGGTGAACTTACGCTTCTTGTTTTGAGAAGATGACTCGGCCTTTACCTCCTTTGTTGCCTCAGATGTCACCTTGCTATAGCCTTGGAGCCCTTTGCCGACATCGTGCCAGCTCTTATATGATTCTCAGTGAGCTATGCAGTAATAGTAATCGCCTCCTCCAAGGTTGTGGGCCTACTACCCACCACAGCATCTTGAATTTGAGGTGGCACCCCTTGATAAATTTTTCAATGTTACGGGGCACGGTGTCCACCATGTGAGGTAGAAGCATACTCAACTCATGATGGCGGGTGGAATAAGCCAAATGATTCCCACCATCTTGTTTGAGATTCCAGAATTCCTCCTCCAGCTTTTGTAACTCGCTCCTTGGACAAAACTTTTGAATCATAACCTCCTTGAACTCCTCCCAAGACAAGGCCAAAGAAACCTCAGTTCCACGGTTTCTCTTCTCACTATTCCACCATGTAAGTGCTCGTTGTTGAAGAGCACTTGTGGCATAGCAAACCTTGAACTCGTTGGGGCACTCGCTAACAATGAACGTATTCTCCATACTTTAAAACCACTCGAGAAGTCCAGTGGCTCCTTCTTTTCCACTAAAGCTTGTGGGTTTGCACGAGTTAAAGTGTTTAAAGGTGCAAGTACGGTTGTTCCCTTGTTGATTGTTCTCATTTTGATTGTTGCTATTATCTCCATTAGCACCACTATTGTTCCCATTGATGTTGTTGTTGCTATTAGCCATTAGTGTGCTATTGAGTTCAACCACCATAGTCGGGAGAACGGCAGCCATTTGTCGTGCAATCATGGCAGCCAGCTTACGGTCGGAACTTCCACGCTTTCCATGGTGACGAGACATGCTGGATATACAAAATGAGTTAGTTACAGGAGCGGGGATAACAGAGGATAGTAGTTTAATAAAGATAAGCTAAGAGTTTTAAGGTACACGGGATGTTTCCATTTGGTAACGCATTACCATTTGAAAATGTTGACACGTCAAGGTGAATTGACCCATTTACCTTAGAAACTTGTGTATGTTGACCATAGTTTATCACTCATCCCAGAAATCCTCAGGTAAGCATAACTAGTCCCGTAGGATTTATGCGATATGCTTGCCTTAGCCCGAGGGCCTTTTGCCAGGAAAACCAGGATACAGGTGTCTATGTGTCACATAATTCTTAGGTCATAGAATCAAAACCTTGATGAGATTTATACAGATTGGACGTAACGTCTAAAGATCCAAGTCATAACATAAACATAAGATTCCACGTGTCGACGAGAATAAGATTAAGAGAGTTCATGTTCGGGGGGAGTCAAAGGGTCAAAGTTAAGTTTAGGGAGACAAATAACAATGTTAGGCAATCCTATGCTAAGCATCAAATTGCACATAAGAGGCATAGCATTATGTAGCATGAAAAGTATATTAGTTACAAGATAGAAATATAATTCTATAAGGTTCATGCATACTATAGCCTAGGTCACCAATTCTAATAACCTAGATCCCTATAGTTATGAGCTCTGATACCAATCTGTCACACCCCAACCTTGACGGCGGAAACGTCGAGGAGTGAGAGTTAAGATCGTTCATAGCCACATAACGCTATTAATAATCCAAATATATTCTACACAAAATTTCATTTGTCACATTACAAACATAAGTCTCAAAGAATATAAAAACGTAACATAAAATGTAACAATTCATCCTATTTATTTATTAATCTAGGTCCATCCCTAGATGTGCTAGCTTCAGAGTGTAGATAATCAAACTTGGGCATTTCCTGAAACATGTTAAAATAAAGAGGTCAACAATAATGTTGGTGAGCATTCCATAGTTTTAAATACATAGCATATATAAAAGATGGCATTTCAAGTCATAAGTTAGTGAACATTGTGATTAGGGATGTCATGAACAATGCAACAATCAAACCTCGACAAAATTTTACAAGTCTCAAATGTCTAAAGTATATACGATCAGTTAAGTGTACTTGGGTCAACCAAAGCAGGCTTGTCTTGCCCATTGATCTATGACTTCACTGGGCTAGCAATAGTTAATGATTGTACATATAATGCCATAACATGGTAATCACAAAGAGTCCAACTAACCACAACTTACATGAGGAATTGCCATAACGTTTTACAAGTCTTAAAAATGTGTGCAAGTGTAAAGATAATAGGATAACATGTTCCACCCCAAAATAGTGTGAAAAAGGTAAAAAGGGGGCAAGGAAAACTCACATGACCAAATAATATATATTTGATGATTATAAGAATAATAACAAGCAACGTTCAACGTAGACCTTCACAACGCACCTAAAACAAGTATATATACAAGGTTACAATTTAGAATAATTAATAGTTAAACGAGGCTAAGGTTTCAAATTGGTATTTTGCGGTGTTAAATGACGTTGGTTAGAGATATCATATATAAGCTTAATCTAAAAGAAAAAAATGTCATGTATCCAATTTTAAAAACCTTTATAACAATTTGTGAAGGTTAATTATAAAATATATAACTTCTATAATTATCATATTTAATCCTTAATTGTATAGTATTTAAATAATAAGTACATGATTTACCAATATTATATAAAGTCTATTCTTATAAAAATAACTTTGTTAAATTTTTATTTTCTAAGAAAATTGTTAAGGTAAAGTGGTAAATTTGTAGAAAAAAAATAGTAGGATAGCTTTAAAAATAACCGGAGTTTACAAAATCTCTTTTTATAATTTTTAGAGAATTTTACATATTTTTTAAAAGGCTGAAAAGCCAAAAACAATTGAATTGGAGGTCGCCGGGTTCGAACCCGGGACCTCTAATTCGGGATGTAAGTGGGGAACCAGTGAACCAAGGCATCCAGCCGTGTTTAAAACTCCGCCTTAAAAAGCTAAATACAATAAACACAGAAATCCCCAATTTCCTTAGAACCCTAGATTGATCAAACCCAAAATCAAAGACCGAAACGATATTGTTTTCGTGAATGATCATGGGGCTTTGATTCCCCATGTGATTACGAGTATATAATTGTTGTTTATTTACCCGATTTATGATGAATTCGAGATGAACACGACGAAGAACAATTCGCGGCCACGTAAACCGGTTTGATGCTCAAATGATGATGATAATCAAATTCAATGCACAGATAGTTTCTAATGACCTCGAGGATGAAAAACCCTGTATCAATTTCGAGTTTTGAAGCTTGGAAGATGGGGTTCGAATGGTAGCAGATTCGCGATGAGGGGGTAATCGTATAGCTCTGTTTGTGTGATTTCAGGTGTAATTAGGAGGTGTGGACGATTAATCGTAGTTAGATAGCCGTTTAGGTTCATTCAATTGAATTATCATAGAGTTTTAATGCCTAAACGGCTATAAGATAAATGGGTTTCGGTTACTCGATCGATTTGGGTTGTAACCGGTGTTTAAACGCGTTTAAAGTGCGCATTCAGGTTCGAATCACGTAAACGAACCGGTTTGGGTCGGTTTGTGTGTGAAAACCGAGTGTTTTGAGGCGTTTTGACGCTCGCCGGAGCCATAGCCGGCGGTAGCCGGAGGCTTGGCCGGAAAAGCGGGTTAGGGGGAAATGGTTTGGGTTGTTTTTCAAAAATTACACAAATGGTCCCTCAAGTTAAGCATGTTTATTATTTTATGCAAAAACTCTCATATTAAGTTTCTAAAATGGCAAAAACACCCCCTCAACTTTATTACTTTAAGTTTTAATATTTTTAAGTTTAATGATATATATATATTTTTTTATAAATTATTATTATTATAGTTATCATTTATTGTTGTTATTATTATTAATATTATTTTTATTATTAACGTTGATATTATTTTTATTATAACATATTATTTACCATAATTCTTATGTTCAAAATAAATAGATAAACTATAATCTTTTATATTAAAGGATTAAGAATAGATCACACAAATACCCACAAGTTTCATGAAAAGGCATTAATAGACCCTACAAGAATAAACGAGATTAACTATTAGTTAACCAAAAATACACGATGTTACAATAACAGCTCAAGATCCTCAAAGCACAACCATAGTGTCTATTACTGTTGCATTACCTTCCGTTTCTCTTAGTGAGCCCAAGACAAATAAGGCTTGGGTTTCTAAATGTAACTAATCATTCTCTTTGTGTAGGGACAGCTCAAGACAAACAAGAATGTCTGGATCATTGACAGTAGCTGTTCCAGGCACATGACAAGGTAATAGGTCACTACTCCAGATCTTTGAAAGAATTGATGGAGGACCAGTTGTTTTGGAGGAGATGAAGAAGGTTACATTTCAGGAAGGGGCAAGGTCACAAATGCTAAGCTCAACATTGAAAAGGTAAACTTTGTAAAGGAGCTTGGGTATAATCTTCTGAGTGTATCCTAATTTTGTGATCAGAGTCATAACATGCTCTTTACTGAGCATGAGTGCATTGTTCTCAAGCCCAGGGTGGCCATTCCTCATTAGCATATTCTTCTTAGAGCCCCCGAGAAAAGGAACATGTACAAGATGGACTTGCAAGAAACCTCTCCCTCTGGAGAAGTTTCATGCTTTCTGTCTGAAGCCAATAGTGATGAGTCTTTCCTATAGCATAAAAGAATGTGCCAGTAAACTTTAAAAACATGAATAAACTAATTTAGAATGATTTGGTAACCGGAATACTAAAGAAAGAGTTTACAAGTGATGATCATTGTGTTGCATGCCTGAAAGGGAAGCAACATAAGGTATCTCACAAGCCTAAAGAAAGAAACTCCATCACTACACCCCTACACTTGTTACATATAAATCTCTTTTGCCCCACCAGTGTAATGAGTCTAGGAAGGACCTCTTACTGTATAGTGATCACAGATGACTTTACAAGATTCACTTGGGTCTTCTTCCTTAAACTAAGGATGAGACTCCTGAGATTCTAAAGAATTTCATTCTAAAGATTGAGAATCAATCTGATCACAATGTCAAAATCATAAGATGTGATCAAGGAACTGAATTCAAAAACTAAATCCTTGATACATTCTATGATGAAAAAGGTATTACAAGACAATATAGTGCTCCCAGGACTTCTCAGCAAAATGGAGTTACTGAAAGGAGAAATAGGACACTGATTGAAGCTACAAGAACCATGTTGTCTGACTCTAAGCTGCCCATCATCTTCTGGGCAAAGGCAGTCAACACTACCTGCTATGTGCAGAATAGATTGTTAGTGGTTAAGACTCATGGCAAGACTCCTTATGAACTTTGGCACAAGAGGAAACCTTTCATTGGTTTTCTCAAGTCATTTGGATGTCCTTGCACCATCTTGAATACCAAAGATTAAATTCCCAAATTTGTTGAGAAATCAGATGATGGACACTTTATTGGATACTCTGCCCAAGCTAAAGCTTATAAAGTATACAATCTCAAAACTAGAATTGTTAAGGAGTCAGCCAATATGACTTTCAATGAAAACACAATTTGCAGACATTTTATCAACAGGTGATCCGGACCCAAGATTTGAGCTGATAAGACCTTCTAGTCATACATCTTCAGCTCCAGTTGGAACTACTTCTACAAATGAGGTTTCTATTAGCATCATAATGACAAACTCAGCTGATACATCTAGGATGCCTTCAAATTCCAGCTTAGAGGCTCCACAACCAGATGAAGATACTTCAAATGTAGAAGAAAACAATAGTGGTGGTGACAATGATCAGGAATTTCTTGATGCTGATAGCCACTCCATAGATGACAACATCAATGATGTCACACACTTATTGTATCAAGTTTCTCTTGATAAGTGTGTTGATGTAGTGAGAGAAACATCTATGCCAGATCTAAATTTTTCATATTTGGATCTCGCTCAACAATTTGTTGTGATCCCTCAGCTAAGGATCCACAAGTCTCACCCCACCACAAACATCATTGGAGATGTTGTCACAAGGGTAAGAACAAGAGGACAAACCTATGAAGAAAATGTTTGTCTTCACTCTTGTTTCTTATCCCAGATAGAGACAAAGAAAGTTGATAAGGCTCTAAAGGATGGAAGTTGGGTTGAAGCTATGCAAGAAGAGTTGCTTCAATTCAAAAGGTAGAAAGTTTGGAACCTTTGTCCTCTTCCTCATGGGAAGACTACCATTGGAACCAAATGGGTGTTTAGGAACAAGAAGGATGATAGAGGAATTATCATCAAGAACAAAGCTAGACTAGTTGTTCAAGGATACAGACAAGAAGAAGGGATTGACTACACTGATGTCTTTGCTCCTATAGCAAGACTAGAAGCTATTAGGATATTCCTAGCATTTGTTGCATTCAAGAACTTCAAGGTCTATCAACTTGATGTATAGTGTGCTTTTCTGTATGGAGTGATTGATGAAGAGGTGTATGTCAAACAGCCACCTGGTTTTACAAATCCTGATCATCCTGATTATGTCTGCAAGCTTGACAAAGCTCTTTATGGGCTGCATCAGGCACCGAGGAAATGGTATGAGACTCTGTCTTAGTATCTTTGCAAGTATGGATATAGAAGAGGTACTATAGATGGAACTCATTTCATCAAAGGACAGGGAAATGACATATTGCTAGTTCAAGTATATGTAGATGACACCATTTTTTTATCAACTAATCTAAAGCTCTGCAAAGACTTTGAGAAGCTGATGGAGGATAGATTTGAAATGAGTGCCATGGGGGAACTCATTTCTTTTTGGGAATTCAAGTGAAGCAAGTTGAAGATGGCATCTTCATTAGTCAGTCAAAGTATGTTCAAGACATACTCAAGAGGTTCAACATGACTGACTGTAAGATTGCTAAGACACCCATAGCTAGAAACCACTTTCTTGGACCTAATCTTGAGGGGGAGTGTGTAGATGAACACTTATACAGGGCTATGATTGGGTTTCTTATGTATCTTACAGCTAGCAGGCCTGATATTATGTTTGCCACTTGTATCTGTGCAAGATATCAAGCCAACCCTAAGATGTCTCACCTTATCACTGTCAAAAGGATTCTAAGATACCTTAAAGGTGCTTTAACACTTGGTCTATAGTATCCTAAGAATTCTGACTGTAATATGTATGCATATACAGATAATGATTATGGTGGTTGCAACATGACTGCAAAGTCTACATCCGGGGGATGTCAGTTTCTTGGTGGAATGGTTGTCTTATGGAAATGCAAGAAACAATCATGTGTCTTTGCATCAACTGCTGAAGCTGAATACATTGCTGCTGCAAGCTGCTATGCTCAAGTGCTTTGGATTCAGAATCAGATACTGGACTATGGGTTAAACTTTAAAGAGACTCCCATTCACATAGACAACAACAGTGCTATTTCTATCATAGAGAATCCTGTGCAGCACTCAAGGACTAAACACATCAACATCAGGTATCATTTAATATGAGATAATTATGAAAAGGGATTAATCAAACTAGTCAAAGTTCACACAAATGAACAATATGTTGATCTGTTTACAAAAGCTTTTGATGAACAGAGATTTAAATATCTAATATCAGCTATTGGGATGATAAACTTTGAGTTGGTTTTTCTTAAAACTAATTCTTATTATTTCTTAAAATCTGTGTGTCCTAAGTTGTATAGTTATCACTTTCATAAGCTCTTGTTTTCTTTGGATAAATTTTTTTGAAAACTTTCCTTAAAATTTTGACAATCTTGATCCTTCGGAAGTTATGCTTTTAACTTCGGAAGAAACTTATGCTTTTAAAACAAATAACTGCCCAAGTATTTTACCTTCGGAAGAAATTTCTGAAATATCTTCCGAAGCTTAAAACTCTTCATTGGCACTTATATTTTTTCAAGAACAATATTCTTCCGAAGAAAATTAACTCTTGGAAGCTTTGTCCACTTGAACAAAACTTTCAAGTCTTAAAATTCTTAGAATCCTTAGGAAATTCTTCTGAAGTCATTTTAGCTTCGGAAGCTTTTTCATTAAAACTTCCAAAGATAATTACATTCGGAAGCTTTTTGACTTCCAAGAAAACTACTTTTTTAGAGGTGGGACCGACATCTGGATTTCAAAGTTATCCTCTTTCATTAAACTTTATCTGAAATTCTTTTACACATATAAACTCAACGGTTCCCCCCTCCTTCTATCATCTGCTTTGTTTCTCCAAACCTAAACCCCAAAATTTCTCTCTGAAATTATTTTCTTTCATCTTTCTTCATCTTTAAGCTCTCTCAAATGGCCAACCCTCATCACAGAAATGACCCGAACTTTTCCATACAGTTACACAGACAACATAATCAGGTTGCTCTGTTAAGCTCTGAGAAAGATCCATATTTCTCAGAGATTTTCCGTTTCTTAGCTCTGTCGAACTATTTCACCTCCCTAACTATTGATCCTCCACTTTATGAGGATCATTTGCTAGAATTTTGAAAGACCTGTCAAGAGGTCGTCATGGATGGGGAGAAGGCACTGTCTGCCATAGTGCAAGGGAGAATAGTCTTCATCACTCCGGACATCATCAACATGCACCTTCAGCTAGATGATGACGAAGGTGAGGTGTTCTTTCCCAAGAAAGTTGTAAACCAGTCCTTTGTGCAGATGGGATATGAGGGAGATTATTCTGTCAAGACCTTCAAGAAAGGGAAGGTCTCATCCCAATAGAAATTCATGTTTCATGTGGTTATCCATAGCTTATCAAACAAGCCTGCTGGATGGGACCAGATTCCTGAAGATCTCTCCTTTATTGTCTATGGGATGGTTCAGGGAGTCAAGTGCAGGTACTCTCAATTTGTTTACACAAATCTACTTGCAAACTTGGACTCCTTAGAGTTTTACATTTTCCCTAGATATGTTTAATACATTCTTAACTGTGAGCTAGGCTCACAGTTAAGGGGAACAGGTAATATTTTTAAATTGGGACAGATGAAGCCCGACATCTTTAAAATACTGAGAAAACCCACTATTGGCTTCTCTAGGGTAGAAACAGCCCTGGTCCTAAGAATGTTAGAGCTCATTGCTCAAGGTGACAACCTAACAACACCAGTTAGTATTGAACCCACACCTTCTACTTCCTAACCACCTCAACAGCCATAAATCACCCTCACCTACCAAAGAAAACACTAATGAACCCCTACTCAGACTATTCAATCTATGCACGCCCTTATACACTCACCTATGCAGGAAGAAGCGAACACTGGAGCTCCCACTTCTCCTGAGGAGCAAACCACTCTCATTCCTTCTATGATCAGTGCTGAGGTTCCTCATGCTCAACCTGATGAGCTCATAAGCCTAACTGCTTTAAGCCATCACTCTGAGTCTCAACACTCAAGTGATCAACCTTCAGGGGACAGTTACCATCCCCAGCCTTTAGATCTAAACCAACCAATCCCCAACCTTGACTTTTATACTGATGAAGATCTAGGTTTTAGTGAGTATCATGACTCTCTCTTCTTTTCCCCTACTTAAAGAGAGATGAATGCTCTTGAGTCTCATATTTCTATCCCACATCAGTCACCTACTACGGAAGTGGACATTTCTGAACCTGCTCAGGATGTCCATATAGAAGAGGCTCTCACTTTTTCAAGTGATTACATCATTCAGACCTCAACCATGGTAACTCAGCCCACTGACTCCTCAACTGAGGCTGCCAGTGAGCAGAGAAAATCCAGCAGCAAAGAACCTGAAGCTGGTGATGAGAGAGAGGACTCTGCTCCAATCATCTCATCCCCTAATGATTATTCTGATGAAGATGAGGGGAATTTAAGGCTAAAGGTGTAAAAACTGTCTAAAACATGCACCTATTTAGTCTCCTAGGTTAGTCATCTTGAATCTCAAGTGACTATCTTGCAAAATAGGGTCAATGATTAGCAACTTGAGATTACATATCTTAAGGACAAACTAGCTGAGAAACCTTTAAGAGGAGCTCAACTAGGAACACAAGAACCTGTGAATGTGATTGATCTAACTCCTAGCTCACCTATGCAAGTGGGTGATGCTACCAAAAAAGGGGAGAAAGTCATTACACTCATAGAACCTGGGAGTTTTTCAGAAAGTATGACATCTAAGGAGATTGAGGAGGAGGAGGAGAGAGGAAAAGGAAGCTGAGGGGATAAAGTTCATATTTTGGGTCTGCAAGACTCATGGAAACTACAATCAGGGCTGCCCCCAGACCAAACACTCAGAATGATGAGTTGAGGGCAATCAGAATCAATTACTTGCAGACTAGGAACTATTACATTGACAATGTCATTTCTCTCCCCTTAGAAGAATTGAATGAACTAGTTGACATGGAAAAGTCAAAGGAGAAGAAAGAGGCAGAAGATGCAGAGCTACTGGTACAAATCAAAGAAGACAGAATAAAGAAAAGATTGTACAAGCATGTGCCTACTCTCTCACTAGTTCAAGAAAGTCCTGCACATGAGGATATGGTTCAATAAGAACCTCAGGTAGATAAAGAAGAAGACAAGATCAAAATGATTAACTACTTGAGTGCTACAGGTCTCTATCAGGAGAAGCACTTCTTCCCTTATCCTATGACTATGTTGAGTTTGAGTATCTCAAACAACTTGAACTGGAGATAGTCAAGGAAAGAAAGACAACCAAAAGGAAACTAAGGGAAGAAACTACTAAGTCAAGAGCCATCATCCAGAAGAGTATGAAGAAGTCTGCAGACATGCAGAGGATGATGAGCTTCTTGAAGCTGTATGGATTCTCCGAAAGGAGACTTGGCCCCATGTCTCTATCCACTATGGATGAGCATATCAGGATGATCAAGCAAAAGATAAAGAGTGGAGAGCTGATTAACTTACACCCCCTCCAAGTCAAGCCCCACCTGAAGTAGAGGTGAAGGTTGAACAACCTGAGACAATACAACCTAAAACTCCTGCTGAATCTCAGCAAGCTTCATCTTCTGATCCACAGCACGGTCAACCTCTCTCTCCTTTGAACCTGTGAGAAAGGAAGACCCAACTGAAAAAGACAATGAAGATCAATCAGGTGTTGTAGGCCAGTCATCTCAGTTAAAAGTGATAAAGAGAAAGAAAAGGATGACTTCAAAGCCAAAGACAAAGAAGAAGAAAGCTGCATCTTTTTCTGAACCTCAGGATGAGTCAGAACATCCTAAGGATGTGCAGCCAAAGGATGCTACATCAACTCCCATTCAAACAGTTCCTCTAGCATCAGGAAGACCCATCTTGTCCTGGACATACACCACAAATCCGGAAAGATGGCATCTCATTAAAGATCAAGGCACTGAGAACATCTACACGTGGGAAGACATGTTTCAGTTGCCTTTACATGATCTCTTTGACATAAGGAGACATTTTGATAGTCTGAGGGATCCTGATCATCTCATGAAGAAAGGGATGGTCAATATTCTTATGAGGATTGTCAATATCTTAAGTCTATTAGTGTTTTGCTAGCATCAGCCTATAGGGAGTTTGTAGAGATTGTATGAAGAGGCTGAAGCAACCCAAACACCCAAAGTATTTCCTGCATGCTGCACAAGTACACTGAAGAAGAATGTTTTGGAAGTTTCACACATGCAACAAAAATATTCTAAGTGTGAAATCTTCCAAAGCCAAGACCAATATCTTCTGAAGCCAAAGATGAAGTCTTCCGAAGCTTCAAGAGACAAAGTCTTCCGAAGCCAACACTTGAAGACAAATTTCTTCCGAAGACTTTTAATACATGCTTTATCTGATGTACTTTACATAAAGCTGGAACCCTTTCCGCTGCAACTCTGTAAAGTCACCAACTTACATGAGTTGGTGAAAAGGTCCATGCTTTTAGTAACTGTACATTGAGGTCTTGAGTCTGTAACTTTCTACTTCATGTCCTTTATCCTTTATGTAATAGATAAGGATATGAGCTATGGCAGATCATAATCACTAGTCAAAAGGCAATCTGCCTTTTGACTCTACAATTGAATTTGTTTTGTGTCTATTCAATTGTATCCAGTTGGCCTTCAAAGTATGGTCGGCTATAGGATGTAGTATAAGTATCTCATATTCTTGTAACTTTTGTTTATGCTTTGTAACACTTGTTAGAACTTGAGAAAGTAATATACTGCAATCTTGAAAACCATCTCCTTGTGTATCTTGTTCTCTTATTCTATCTCTTACTTACTTGTGTTCTTAGTGTCTTTACTTGTGGTTAATCTAGTTCACTGTTTGATTAAGTTAAGTTGCTCTCCTCTTTGTGTTATTGTGTTGTAAGTGATCACCCTTCACCGGTCCTGCAGTAGTGGTGATGGTGGGTTGAATGTAGAGAATTATAATATGGAGAAGAAGATAAAATAAGGGGTATTTTAGTCTTTTTTTTAATATTAACAGAGAAACTTAACTCCAATTGGTGTCACAGACTGCCGATGAGCATACCATGCAAAGTATAGGCCCGCATATGTAATCTATTGAAAGTAGAGACTAAAGTTGCAATACATGCATACCATAGGGATTGTCCGTGTAATTTACTCTTAAGTTTTTATATAAGTAATACCATGTATTTTATTCATTATAGATGAATATTACGTTGTTGATTCTGGATATCTAAATACGAGACGTTATCTTGCTCCATATAAAGGAACCAACATTCGTTATCATGTACTAGATTTTCGTCGTGGATAAACGGTTGTTGGTCGTGCTCTTAGAGGACCTAAAGAGATATTTAACTACCATCATTCATCATTGAGAAATGTCATTCAATGAACTTTTTGAGGATGGAAGGCAATTTATAATTACAACATATGCATGTCAATGACACCTACGAGACACAAGTGAAGATCATGCTAGCGTCTTTGGCAATTTATAATTATATTAGAAGAAAAGATAGATAATTTTGATGAAGGATTTAAAAATATGCAACAAAAATCTTACAGTACAAATAATGATATTGATAGTCAAGGATCTAGTGACATTAATGAAATAGATAAAGACACAAGTACACAACGTATAATAAATGGTTTATACATAAGTGCAGTTAGAAATATGGTTGCAGAAGATTTAACAAAACCAAGACGAATATTTATTGAATATTAATGTATATTTGTAGAAGTTCTACGTCATTATCGATATAAATTTATCCAAAAATGATGGTATAACTTATAAAAATAAAATAGATACATATAAAATATAAGTTATGTGATAATATGTAACCATGCCCTTTTTGACCATTTTATCAACATAAGCTAAATAAAAAAGTAATATAAACACTTAAAAAGAGCTTATCCACTTCTAGAATATAAGCTAATCCAAACATTTAAAAATAGCTTATCAAATAATAGAAAATAAGCTATAAGCTACTTTAAAATATAAACATAAACCAAAAAATAAAAGTTAAGCCAAACACACCCAATTTTAAGGTGGATTGTTTTGTTTTAAAAATTATGTGAGTGATTAACCGGTCGTTTTACTGGTTTGTTTGAAGCAGATTTAAAGCTAGAAGGTGTTATAAATAATATAAAAATTAAATGTATAAATCCGATAGTTATAGAATAAAATGTGAGAATATATATGTTTTGGTGTGAATTCCATTTGATGAATAGTTATTTTTAAGATCTGCATTATCAATTTTCATCAACACGTTTCAACCCGTTTTCATTTCATGTGTATTAACATTAAGAAGAAGAAAGAAAGAAACAGAGAACACAAAAATAGGATACGTGAAACGAAACCTAGGTTTGCCACAAATTCCACAACGGATACCACCTTGACTTTTATCACTACTAGAAAAACTGCAATAGATGACACGCAATGCGCATAATCTTTAGGGTCGAATGACGCACAAATGCGTGTTAAGGAAGGGTAGTCACAAATGAAAGATGACACACATCTGCGCATCATCTCTTTACGACGCACGAAAGATGAGACACATGTTGACGGGCAATAGATGACGCGCATTGCGCGTCAAGGAAGAGATAGTCATAAATGAAAAAAATGATGAACGTGCGTGTGTCATCTTTGTGAATTTTATGACGCGTTACCAATGATATGCAATGCGCGTCATAAATTTAGCTGCTTTATAAAATATATATTGTTTATAGTAAATTTACCTGCTTTTTTTATAAAATTACAAATCAATAATTGTCAAATAACAACAAAACAAAATTTATTTAATTAAATAATTACAAAAATTACAAAGTTGTTCTAAGTTCACATGCAATTACAAAAAAATAATACATAGTTTCAATTTCATTTAATTGTCTAATATGTAGGCCTACACATAAATGAAATTCGAAACGTAACACAACCACTCTTCAAGAATTCCATCCAAATCAGCATCAGTGTATTCATTTTTACCTCCTACAATCTAAGAAAAAACCAATTTCACTCTAGTGAGAAGGTCAAAGTAAAGAAAGAGACGAATAAGTTTGAGAGAGAATAGTTTTGAGTAATTTTCTGACATATATCAACAAAAAGCAACAATGGTAAATATATTAAAGGATGATTTACTTACATTGTTATTGACTAGTATTTATAGTGCATGAAGTTTTTTAGCTTTCTTAATTGATTCATGCAATAGAAACAATATAAAACCATCACGCAAGTTTCTAATAACAAACGTAAACCAACAGTAAACAAAACATCATATCATTTGGTCGATTTCTCTTAGTACATAAATACGTATATTGTGATGAGACATTTTCTCTTAGTTCATAAATACGTATATACATGATATTTTCAAACAACAATCAGCACCATGTTCAAGTTAATGTGAATTGCAACTGCTTATATACAAATTTAAAATGTCTATTTGGTAATGAATGTTGTTGTTTGTGATTATTGAAATAAAAATTAGAAAATACCTCTTATAGTGGGAGCCTCCACCTGAATAAAGATAGGGATTGCTAGGTACTTCTACATCTATATCTATAACTAATTTTCTTACAACACATAATTTAATTATTTGAACCCTACATGATCTGAATCATGCCAGTTATTGAATCACCTCTTCAATTCTATCAAGAACATACTAAGTGTGAGTTATTTTAGTAAAAGATTAAGGGGCTGTTTGGCAGCTTTTTAATCAGCCTCTTAAATGGTTCAGCCTGTTTATTTCACGAGCACATGTCTAAATGCTTAAGAGATTTACCTCTGAATGGTTAAGCATCATATTGATGTTGAATGGTTAAGAGGTCTAATGCTGAATGGTTAAGACATATTATCTAAATTGGTCAAACATTTGTCTTTGAATAGTAAATTACATACTACCTCGTAATGGTTCAGACCTCTTAATGATTCAGCACTTGATGATTCAGACCTCTTATTATTTTAGCACTTAATCATTCATAAGTTGTCAAACAACCATTATCTCTTTACTCATATGTAAGCATGATACACCATCCTGGCTAAGATGACTTCCCTTTGGCATCTATCCTAATGGAAAACCAAATGGCTACTCGAATGGGTATTTTTGTTTTTAACTAAACACATGTAAGGAATACTCTTGGCACATTAAATAATATGTATCATAGTTTTTTGTTCTAGTGTTACCTGCGTGCTTAGATCAAAAATCCATTATAAAAATCCAAAAAATAAGAAAACACACCTCATATATCACAAAATCCAGCAAGAAATAACTAATTTTCGTTGGTTAATACGAACACATTTAAATACAAAAATAAAGTACTCAATAACTTATAGTAGTGGTAATAACTAACGAATTATTAATTTAAAGAAAAAAGTTGTAGAATAAATCATAACACTTACCTTGAAATCTTGATCTCCAACCTGAGTCTAAATTGCAAAAGAAAACCACACATGTAACTACAAATAGTTTTCGCCATCAGACTCCTCATTTAGAGAAGCAACTTCTTGATTATCCGACTTAGTATATCATCTTCTTTATTATCATTAATCTCTGTACTTGAACAAACATCATTAGAGTTAAATGATTGAAACATATTCTCTATCTGTTGAAGCAAAACAGATAGAGAATATGTTGTCTTCAACCTAAAAGAGTTATTATACCTCTAGCTGCAAACCCTAACAACATCAAAAAGAGAGATACATAAGTGTCGGTTAAGTCTGCAATTACTCTAACAAAGCACAACCTAAACACCATTTTAGGAGTTTATAGCATACTTGCCTACACAACTTAATAACTTCCTGATTCAAATTTTCATTTGTTGTCTTCAACCACACATTTGAGGTGGAGGGTTCAATCACTGCTCCAACCATCACAAATACAAAATAAACAACCACCATCGACTCTGGTTGTGTCGCAAGAAGCATAATTGAGTGCATGTTTGGCAAAAGTAACTTATTTACTTTTTGACTTTTTGGAGGGGTAAAAAGACCAATATGCCCCTCCAAAAATCACCAAAAGCTAAAAGTTTTGACTTTTGGTGATTTTTGGAGGGGCATATTGGTCTTTTTACCCTTCCAAAAAGTCAAAAAGTAACATATTTATTTTTGCCAAACATGGCCTGAGACAAATAACACAAATTAACAACAAACTTCACCGATAAAACGATTGATGCAAAAAGTAACAGAAATTGAAGTTCAAGATCATCATCACCACTTCTTGTCGGCGAAGGGCACTACCACCCAACCCACCGCATTTCTCTTCTGCCTCCTCAACCGCAAAGTTAATATGTTAGATGATCTCTGATTTGGAGTGGTGTGAAAAGTGAGGAAAATGAAGGGGTTTCTAAGAAATTAGGGTTAATATGTTACAAACGGGAGAATAGCAAATTAAGCTGCACACAGGTTTAAAAAAATGACCCATAAAAATGGCACACAAAAATGTGTGTCGATTTTTCTACAAATTTTATAAAATACGATATATTTTTTATTACACACAAAAATGTACGTCATCTTTCTTCGCGTGTCATTTTTTGCATGTCAACTAATAACATATTTGTGGTAGTGTATGATGAGGTTGGTGGCGATTTTAACAACTTTGATAGCCAGGGAGGCTAAATCAATTTACCTTGCAACGCGCTACAAGTGGTTAGACGATGATGGTTTTTAGGGTTTTCATGGTGAAAATGGCCACTCTAAGGACTATCGGTCTTGCGATGGTGTTGTGCACTATCGATTGCACCACCATTTTTTTCAATCAAGGTTTTTGTGCATTCTCTAAGGTTATTTGCTCTACCTCTTCATCTTTTAACATTTTGAGGTTCATGATTGTTTCAATTAGTTTACATTTATAACAAGATATGAATTCTCAAATAAATAAATACGAATCTTTGAATATGAAAATTTAGTTTTGAAAGAAAATATAAAAAAGTTAGAAAATCTAGTGTAACCCCAGGTCCGGTTCACTAGTCCAACCGGTAAATGTCTGGTTCAAATGGAAACCGCTAAAGAGACTTGTCTGGTTGATTGAAATGTAATTTTGATTTAACTTTGGTGAGTATTAAACACAAAACACATTTAATCAGTACATGAAACCTTGGGCGTGAAGACATCTTCGGTGGTACACAATCCTGAGGTTGTTGTACCCTATGAAACCGATACGTTTATCTAAAAAGAAACGTGAAATATATTTGATAGGAAGCGTGCTAAACATATGCCTCAACTACAACAATCAACAATTTTGTTTGTTCGTTGTTGCAGTATAGAATGAAGTTGAAGAGACATAGTTTTGATGACTCGTGTCAAGTAGACTACAAGAAGACGTTCTAAATAACAAATACTTCCATTTGAATCTTTCTACGTTTATGTAACTTATGTAATTTGTTTTGTATATGTTTCATTTGATATACACATTTGCCATCAGAAATGAGATTATCAATATTATTATATAATCGTATTATTTATTTTAATAAAATGTGACTCGCTTTCTTACAATTAAATTTCTCTAGCCAGTTTGTAACTTTCGCCTACCGGATTAACTAGTCATCTTCATTTGAAGCTTTTCAAATGAATTTTTCAGATGTAAATTTTGTTTGCACTTGTAGAACTAATGACAACAACATAAAAAGATATGAAGTTTTACAATTGTGGCACAAATTAACGCGTAACTATTGGTTGTTAGTTTGAAAAATTAACAAATATGTGAAGTTGTAGTAACTTAAGACATAAATAATTATAATTATATAGTAGATGGATTAACAATCCATGAACCATATAAGGAATGAGTCAATCTGCTTAGTAAACTTATGAAGTTCATGTGTTTTACTCCAACCAAAAGATAAACTTTTCCATAGGTGTGATCAAACACGAAAAATTACATGCCATCTACAAGCTAGCGAGGGAACCGTTTCAAACACAAGACCTCAACAAAACTCTAACATCTTTGATGTTTTCAATTTCCTCAACTGAAGATATCATTAAATACACTGGTTTGAATCATTTTATGTTTATATAAAACTGAATTGTAATATGTTTTGTAAATTGTATTATTTCCTACAAACAAAAAGCATAGTTTTTTTTATTTACTTTAACTGAAAATGACGTATATTTCCTAAAACTAGAGCAAATTATACAGAAAAATTATAATATTTTTTTTATTTTTAATAATATATACGGTACAAGGCATACAACAAAGTGTTTAAGCTATTACAAAAATGACAAATGTAATTTTTGAAAATTTAAGGGTATTTATTCTTTATCTTCATTGCCTTTCTTTCTTTGTGAAGTTAAGAAGAATAACTTTTGACATCTCAAGTCTCTGGAAACACTGACTCTTGATTCTTCGTTAACACCTCATTTTTATCGATTTTTTAGTCGATCTCTTCACACGACTCTCTAGAGTCTAGCCCCTATAGGTATGTCCAATAGGTGTCTCTTCACACGACTCTGAATACTTACGGAGCCAATTTATAATTTCTAATTCCGCTTTTAGAAATAAAACTAACAACTCTTGTTTAAGCTTGGTGATTGTTGCATCTTGTTTTATTTTAGAGAACCCAATTACTTGTTTCTATCTTTTTTGATATTTGATGCAATAGGACTATGATTGAAAATGGTTTTAAGAAAACTTGGTTGAACTACTATTTGAGTTAAATGTGTTTTACGTCTCTGAGGTTTCATAGAAATTGTCATTTGAATCCAAAAGTTTAAAATATAGGAAACTTAACGGAAAAAGTTAACCGTGTTAGTTAGATATAGTCAAATGGATTCAAATGACAATTTTAGTAAAACCTTTTGATGCAAATGGCAATTTTAATGAAACATTTGGATGCAAATGACAACATCTTAAATTTTCTGTTTCAAATGATAATTTTTATGAAACCTCAGGGACGTAAAATGTTTTTAACTCTTACTATTTTTTATTGAAGATGGCTTTAAGGATAATAACAGTTTCTGTTACCGACGTGATACCACCGCGAAGTGCAGGGTATGTTTACTAGTTAAAATGATAAAAATGAGTGAAGGCATTCCCTCTTTACATGGTCTTAGGTTAACCATGACTAACTAGAATTAAATAATTTTGTCTTAATAGTTGTACTTTGGGCTTTGCAATTTGTACATTTGAGTCCAAAAGGTTAACCACAATTCCAAGGCAAAAGGTTAATATATGGGTATATATTTTCCCTTGAATTAGAAACCTAACAAATTGAGAGAAGAAAACCTAATCGCGAAATTGTGATAAGAAATAAACCTCCATGGTCGGCAACCTATCGATGGTGGTAGCGACCACATTGGTGGTTCTCATGGCGGGGATGACGGAGGCGTTTAGTCAAATTTGCTTGAAAGACTGCGCTTTTGAGTGCATGAATATGAAGATTTTTACTCTTCAAGAATGCAAACAAGAGTGTGTGTGGGTGTGTGGGTGTGTGTGCAAGCCCTTCGTAAAATGGGCAAACTTGTATGATTTGTTTAAGTTATGATCATGTTCAGTTTACTTAGCTATGAAAACGAGTCAGATATTAGATGAAATAATTTCGTTGTTGGATTTCTTTAAATATTTTTAGCCTCACAACAACCCTTCAACTTGATGCAAGTTGTGAAATATGTTGTAGCAAAATTGGTTATACTGTTGAAAATCAAAATTGATGCAACTTGTGACAAGTCCTGAATTAATGTTTCAATAAGTGAAAACACAATTAAAATTTTAGACATATAACTCAATTTCATTTCAATAAAATCTTAAAAAACAAACTCAAATCACTCGTTCTCTCTCATTTTTCAATTGTAATACCAACATTCCACATTTAACTTGAAAATCTTAAAAAATAGGGTTATAAGTGTTACACATGCCAGGATTCCTAATGCACCAAAGGGGTTGAATCGGCTCGGCCTTCACGCCTCGTCTAACCATTCGATTAACCCACTCGTTTAACCTGTCTGTAGCGTCCGCTGACCTCTTCTTCCCCGTCTCATCCCGGTTCCCAGACCATAATGACTCGGCCATAGCCGAGGCTCGAGGCCAGATTCGGGAATCAAGAACCCTCGAGTCCGACTGCTCAGTCCATAAGGCCACCTCCCCACCCAAAACCAATTTCTTCTCTTCCTCCGTCAATCCGTATGTTATATCATAGTTGTAGATCAACTGCCACGACTTGAACGGGCCACACCACGACCCGCCTTTTTTTTGTTCGAAATGCGGTGATTGATCATAGGCACTATTATTTCCCGAGAAATCCCCGTGACCGCAATCCAAGTAATAGAAATCTGATGAAGACACGATCGTACGGTAACCCGCGGACACCAACTTTTTTGTGTTGCTCGGGCCACCGTTCCACGTTTGCATGATCGTTGTCTTCGGATCGAGAATCGACGGATTGATTTTGATCTCGCTATCGAGTATTACATCCTCCCATACACCGCGGTCCGGTTGAGTGACAAAATGTAAGGGTTTGTATTATTGATAAAAATTTCCAGTACTTGACTTAGTGTCCCATTACCCGCGACATATTTTTGGATTGTCGGGTCGGCTTTCCAGCACCCTGGAACGACCTCATCCGCTCCACCGTGAAAAAAAGAATCTGGAAACATAGTTGTCACTTCCTTCACAACGTTTTTCACGACCTCGTAGGTTTTGGGGATTAACGGGTTCAGGTGGCCGGTCCCTGGTTCCGCCGCGAGCCGTTCCTCCCATGGGGCACCAGCCGGCCACCAGAACATATTCGCACATGCGACTATTTCAGGGTAAGTTTCGGCCCATGACGCCGTGTGTCCTGTAACATTAAAACACATCAAAACTACGTCGTTTTTTAAACAAAACATGCATGCATGCAACATTGTGTGAACGCATGCATGCATGCAAACTAATATTCACTTAGATTCAAGACTTACCCGGCATATCGATCTCGGGTATGATACGAACCCCATGTTCCAAACCGAACTCGACGACTCGTTTCACATCTTCTTGTGAATACAACATGTCGGGCCCGTACGATCCTTTCGTCGAGAGCTCGGGCTCAGATTTAAGCACCAAGGGGAACGATTGCGAATCGGTTATATGCCAATGAAACACATTCAACTTATTAGCACTCATAGCTCCAATCAACCTCAACAAATCATCAACTTCAAAAAAATTCCTTGAGGTATCCAAAAGTACCCCTCGGTGCTCGAACATAGGCCAGTCGGAGATCACTACTCCGACTGCCACTCTAGCGGGGTCGCCCCACACGAGCTGCGAGAAGCTCTCGAGCCCACGCATCGCTCCCACGGCGTTGCCGCCACGAGGGTGGCGGCGGTCGCGTTGGAGGGGATGGTGAGGGTGTAGGACTCATTGACGCCGTGGGAAAGCGCGGCGGTGAGGTCGGAGATGGTGATTGCTAAGGCTTGTAACGGCGGCGATGTGGTGGTGTTGATGGCCGGAGTGATCAAGGGCTTGTATTGGGCGTTTGGATCAGCCGGAGGTAGCGGTTGACCGCCGGAGTAAGGTGGCGATGCGGCGGAGATGTGATGGTGAATGATGGGGATAGTGGGATTGCATGTGGGGAGGTCCATGTGATTGATCTTGGTTTAGGCCATATGTTGATTGGTGATCCAATAGCTGATATTGAAGGAATAATGAATGTCAATAATATTTGTGAAATAAATATAATAGAAAGAATATTGATGTTCATGTTTTTGGGGAAAGTGAAGTGTGATGAATGAATAGTGAAGGTGGGTTTATATAGGTTTTGAAGATTTAACAAGTCAATGAAGAAGGAAATTTTGTTATCTTCTATTTGTTTCTTTGTTCTTGGTTTAGAGAAAAAATTTAAAATTTGGAACAAAGTTAATGATTTCTTAATGTTATATATACATGGGATGATTCAAAGGTATAGGGTATGAAATTGTGTTATGTAACATTGTAGCATATTTGTAAAAAAGTATGATAATAAAAAAGATGCTTCAGATTTTTGGTGATTGATAACAACCAATGTTAGAGGGATTCTTCAAAAATTACAAAAAATAAAATTCAGCCTTTCCAAAACTAGTAACGAAAGATATTTTAAAAAGCTTATACACAATTATACCACACTCTTTATTCTTGAAACAAAGAAATAATGTATTATAGACAGTAAATGTATTTCTCAATAACTCTTTAAGGGAAATTTTATAATGATAAATGACTATTAACAAAAATAGATTTTCTAAACTTTAATGCCGTGATGTGATGGTAAGCGTTATAGTCTCTCTAATAGACGTCTCATGTTTGTATCCACCTTCCATAAATATTTAACCCTCTTGTAGCGCAACCGCCTGTCAAACATGTATTTTTATCTAGTCTCATTGGTTAGTGGAGTGTTGATGTAATCCAATAAATTTACCGCTAACAAGAGTTATAACACTTATGAGAGATATTGAACTTTCTTGATATGATCTTAAACATATCTTTTGTTATGATTAATCATTTAAACAATTAAACCTATCACACATCTTCACAACATTAATTCTGTATTTTCATCAGTACTTGGTATGACTAGTCTAAATCTCCTAGAAAGTTTGTATTTTTCTACATGTACATTTTATAATAAGTTATAAGAAACAAGTCAATAGTCGATTTTATAAAAACCGATTAAAGGGATAATAGTTTATTAGAAATTTCCTTATCCCCCAACGATATAAACAATAACCATACATGTTACTAAACACTAAATCTTCTCATACCATCAACATCAGTCATTAACTTTGTCTCTACTTTAATGGTATATATAATATTTTTTTGTATTTTTTTATATAAAAAGGCAAATAAATATAGTTTGCAGTTTTGCACTAACAAATGCATATTTTTAAGTAGACTGCCGGCGAAATACGGAGACTTTTTTGAAGTCCCTCGACGGTTGATTTCAAATTTTCAATATGGCTTCTTGCAGGCACATTTTCTAATTGTTTTAAATGTTGGTCATATTATTAAAATATAGAAGGTCCAAATGTATATGTCAAAAGTTCCTAGGACTGCCTTTTAAAACAACAAACACTATTTATTCTTGATTCATTTATCAAAACTTCTGTAAGATTATATTAACTTATTATAGATTAATATTTTTAATATAAAAAAATACAATCATTTTCATCCATTATCAAAAAATGTGACAGGTCTCTTCTCCCCAAACAAAGATTCATTGGATCTCTATTGTCGGATATAATTTCAATTGATAGGGTAATTGATTTTGATGGTCGTTTTGTATATTTAAAAGAGTTTAGTGGATTGATTTGTTTTTTATACAATCGGAGGTACTATGGGAAATGTTATTAGTAATAAATTAGAAGACATACAAATCACTGCCTGCGATATGATCATGAGGTAGAAGATTAAAGCTATTGCGCCTACACTTCTCGTCATGTCATTTTTCATGAAACTATCTTCACGATTTCCTCACTAGCTCTTGCTTCTAAGCCCTCTACTACTACCCTAGCATCGTTCTTAGTTATCCCCCTCTTATGTACCACATTCTACCTCACCATCATCTGATTTCATTTCCCATCGCCACCACCTCCTCCCCCATCTTCGCATTCTTTTCATTTGATGGTCACTCATTCTCGTGACCACACTCGCCCACTAAACACTTTCATAACCACGTCCTTCTTCATGTATAATTCACTCCCATTTCCAAGCTCGGTACTTTTCTTCAGGCTTAGCATCTAACTGGACTTAGGTATTGGTACTTGCTCCTCTTTGGCTAATATTGTCGGCTGAAAGGGGTTTACATGATAAAGAGATACCTTGATGGTTTTGTAGTCCGTATAAATCTTGACTTATTGACAAGGGCTTTCATCAGACAAAGGGTATTGATTGCATAGAGACTTTTAATTTAGTTGTCCAACCAACAACTATCTGTTCAACATTATCAGTTATTTTTTATGGGATATCCGGTAGATAGATGTCAACAATGCCTTTTTGCATGAAGATTTATTTAAGACTATGTATTGTTAGCTCATATGTACCACATCATGTTTACCTTTTATAGAAGACTATTTATGCGGCCAGTAAAGGTTTACCGGTTTCCTCAAAAATCCATTGATCGTCACTAGTTTGTGTTACTTATCCTTTAATATCTTAAGGGTACTATATATTATGGTTTATTACTCACGAATCATCTATTGTGGTTGTTCATGTTTATGTGGACATTGAATGGGTCGGTTGTTAAGATGATCCAACAGATTCACCAAATATTATTGTGTATTTCTTGGATCAAATCTTATCAGTTGAAATTTCCAAACAACATATAGTTGCTCGTTCTAGTACTAAGGCGGAGTATGACAGTCTTGGTTACACTACTGTTGAGCTCCGTTGGATTACTTCTATTCTTTATAAGTTAAAGATACCAATCATTAATTCACCTACACTATGGTGTGATAATATTTATGCTATATATTAAGCAATAATCAGGTGTTTTAGCAACATACAAAACAACATCTATTGACTTGCATTTCATGTGAGATATGGTGGTAGTTCAAAGTCCCAAAGTTCACTATTTTCCTACCTCATCTTAAAATTCAGATCTTCTATCCAAATCGTTGTTTTCCACACGCCTTGGGGCTCTACGGTCCAACCATAAGTCGCTGCGAACATTTAGCTTGATCATGGGGCATGTTAGAGCCATTATATCCTTTGAGCCATGTCCTATTGTAAACTGATCTAATGAAATGATAATGATATGTAATAATGGGTTGAATGGCTATGAATCCAATTGTTTCTTGTGATTCGTAACGCAAGAACCCAAAACATGTTATAAATGGGTAATTAAGTTTAATTGGGTTGAATCTTGTTGGCTGAACTATCAATGGTGAATTATTTTGATGGGCTTATAAATTTAAGGCAAAGGGAACTGTGGGCCGACTAAACTGAACAGCCCAATACAAAATACATATGCTGCTGGTGTGTAATCAGCTAAATAAACTTTGCTTCATATAAACATAAGTATATTCAATTTATATAAGAAGGTTAGCGGTTGATTACCGTTGTCTATTTCTTTAGTTTTCGTGGCTGTTTAAAGATTTTGTTCACGTTGATTACCAAGACTACGGTTTGGTTTAACTTTGATGCATCATATTTATATTCGACCCTTGAATGTATATCGAATTGTAACACATGGGTGGGTTCGTGTTCATTCTAGTGATTTTGTTTAAATGTTTGTGTTAATCGTCGAACAAGATATAAAACATTATTCAATTACAAGTCCCACCATAGTTAGCTCTAAAATTTGTTGAAATTTAAATGTCTCATGCCTAAAGTTGGCCCGGTCAAACAATATATGTTTTACTCTATGCAACAGATCAAATACTTACGTTGAAAATCGAGTTAACAAGTTGTAATCTCACTTAATTGAATGATAAATGTGTTTAAACATTTAAATGACTGTTAATCATATGCATGTGATTTGTATTTATTTTGGTGGATTGATTCTTGTTTTAATTCGACAAACAGTATATAGTACATGATTTGATAGTGACAATACACTCCACTTAGTTTAGTTGAATAACATACCGTTGTGTGTCTACGTAGGGATGTTCAAACATATCCGTATCAAAAAACAAATCCGAAATATTCGAAATTTTGGATTTGGATAGTGTTTTTGTGGATTTTTAGATATCTGAATTATCCGAAATATTTTTAATAAATTTATTATATAATAAATATTAATTAGAAATTTTGGATATATTTTGGTATTTCGGATATTTTTATAAAACTTCGGATACCCGAAAACTTCTTTAATAAATATTTTAAGTTTTTATATAAATTATGAAAAATTACATTATTGTAAGAGTTCGGATATCCGAATCCAAAAATTTCGCATATCCGAAGATATTCGAAATTTTAGATTCCAATAGTGAAAATACACTATTTGGACTCTTTAGATATCTGAAATTCAGACATCCAATTTTGAACATCCAAGGATCCAAAAAATATGTCTATGTAGCCGATTAACACTATCATCTAAAGGAAGCATTGCAACTAAGTGACCATATCTTCGGAAGTGATTGTTTGTTGCTAATCTTCGTAACCTATCTCTCACTTGTTGTGTTTTTGTGTGTTTTTACTTCTCGTTTTCATTGCATGTTAGTTTAACTCAATTTTCAATCTAATCTTTTGCATTTGTTTTTATAGTCAAACAATAATCTATAACACTGACCACATGTTCATAGGGGATACGATCTCCCACTTACCTTAAATATCTAGGTTATTTAGGTTTATACATGACTTGACATGTTCATAGGGGATACGGTCTCCCACTTACCTTAAATATCTAGGTTATTTAGGTTTATACATGACTTGACATGCTCATAGGGGATACGATCTTCCACTTACCTTAAATATTTAAGTTATTAGGTTTATACATGACTTAGACAGTTTTACCCATTGTTTTCTACAAGTAATAAAAAAAACTAACTCATAAAATATATTTTAAGTTGATAAAATCGAAGTTGCTTATTTGTAAATGTAAGAATCCAAATTGATTGGAGGATTGATTCGGTGATATGTTACATATATAATGCTCCTACTTTCGGTTGAAATGAAAACAAAAGTTTGGGTGGGAGTCACATGATATAATAGTACTAGTAACCTTTTTATAAGCATTAAAATAAGTATTTGATGTGGCTTGTGAGTCACCTTGTCCTCTTTACATATTAAAAGTTATAGGCAAATCTAGCAATCCTACCTTCCCTTGAAATGAATTTAAAGTTTTTAGCATAGATTTTATCCAAAACTTGATTTTGTCTTGTTGGTTTACATTGGTTTTCCTCCTATTAGAAGTAACTTTCTAATGAATTTAATATAATATTTACAGAATTGTGTATAGCTAACATGATACGAGCTTAACACAAAATTTATAAGTTTGTGTTTATCTTTGACTGATTTAAGTTACTCTTTTTTTATCAAACTTGTGAACGAGTCGGTTTGGGTCAACTGTCTAGTTCTCGGTTGAACTTTTTATATAGTTTTTAAAGTTATTTTTTGTGTAAACTTAAAAGTGAAAAAGTAATGCAAGACGTGTTATGTAGCTTAAATGTACATGATTTACGTAATTTCCATTTTACGCTATAAATTTATATTTTTAGCATAGTAATATGTAAAGTAACAATTAAAGTTATTTAGGCAATGGGCAATATGTCAACTAACTAACACTCATTTGTATTCATGACAATATGTTTATGTTGATCATCAGGGTACGTGTAGTATTCTAATTCATGTAAATTTTTATGTGATTATCGAGTTAACCCATTAACTTATGAACAAGACCAACACTCCTACTTATAGTTCTAGAAGGTATAAATAATATTTCATTATCTTATCAGAGATTATCTAAACATTTTTGAGGTGATACATTTAAAATCACTTAAACTTAAAAGATAATATCCCATAGTGGCAATCAAATCACTTTTTATAACTAATGGATAGATCTATGGCAAAAGAAATACAAGGTTACCTTAACTTTTTTATACATCCTCTGGTTTAATCTTACTGTACTTCAAACCAAAATGTATTCTATGTTTCAAGTTTTCTAACACCTCTTGAATAAAGAATATATATCTTTATCATTAAACTATGCCAAGGTATCAACAAGATTAGCTTTAACTACTTCCCCATTTTAAACCATCTTGTGGGAGCACAAGTGTTGGTCCACCAAGGTAGGTAATATAATCAATTGATTATTATCCAATTTTGTTTGGTGTTAATTGAGATTGATGCTTTATTAAATATTCCAAAACATCCTTTATCTTTACAAGGCATAGATCTCTGTTACATCTGTTAATATTCCAATTAAGTATATGTTTATAATCCATATGATATTCATATCTTTAGGTCATAAATTGTA
The DNA here is from genome assembly GCA_025506515.1 of Flaveria trinervia. Classification (NCBI taxonomy): domain Eukaryota; kingdom Viridiplantae; phylum Streptophyta; class Magnoliopsida; order Asterales; family Asteraceae; genus Flaveria; species Flaveria trinervia. Next base: position 9,781,169 of record CM046446.1, read on the forward strand.
AATGATTTTTAAGCTCTAAAAATGCATATAATTATGTTGAAAATACGTATATATTCATTTTAAGGTCTACAATGAATAACAATAATAAGTTCCATCCAATGTAAGGCTTCCATCCCCGGAAGTTGAAACCGTTGAACCAGATTGATCTATCTGATATTGTTAAGCTTGGTTCTTCGTTAAAAAGTTTTTAAAAATTTTGTTATTCATTTGGTTTTCTTTTAAACTAAAAACAATCACGCTCTTTCTGTTTATAGAAAATCTAGAACGGTTCGCATTTTAGGAAGGAGAGCAGAACCTTAGGCAAAAAATATTAGTCACCAAATCCTAACATTAACAATAAGTAGTTAACCTCTTTTTATTTTAAAACAAGTAAACAAAAGTAGTTTGAATGTCCCACGTTGCATGACTTCAAACCAAAATAAAGTTAAACCAAATTCAATGACATAGAATTAAATAACCTATAACTACATATGACATCATTTTACATACTTCTCAGTAACTTTTGTAGTCTTGCTAGCCACAACTAGTCTCCGGTTTGCACCTATAACTATTTGATATTGCCTCAACTATATTCAGATTCAACTTATTAGTTATGTTAATTGGAAAGATTAACTCTTGGCAGATCTAGAACAAAAGTTTAGGGGTAACGTAAATTTTTTTTACGGTACATATATATTAATAAAAGAAAAAAAAATGTAAAGGGGTACGAAAAAAGATCATTTGAATCAAATCCATTTAAAACCGTGGGAATTGAACTTGAAAGAGTTGTTGACCCAATATTAATATTATTATTAAAACTAATATCTTACTCTTAAATTTTCCTTTTAAGAAATTGTCAAAAAACTTGTTTTTCATCTTTCAAATCCCTATTTTTATAATAAATAACACAATAAGATTACAAATTACAATTAAAAAACACAACTAAAATCCCTAATTTCAATATCAAATCTCTAACTCATCTTTCAAATCTCTACTTCATATACCTAATTGCACAAACCCTAAATATTGGAACAATTAACTAATATCCTCATCTTGAAATCTTTCAAATCACTAATTATTATAACAAATAACACTTAAATATTAGAATTTAACAATATAAACCCTAAATCCTTAAATTCATAGTGTAAAAGAGAAAAAAAACCCTAAAAATGTACCTTGAACTCTTGATTTGGTGAAACAAAGAGATTAGATGAGTAGCAGCATGCAGCGCACGTCGGTGGTGGCAAGGTTGAATGGGACGGGGGTAAACAACTGGGTTATCGGCGGACGATGGATGGCGGTGGTCGGTCAGTCGACAACTGGGTGATCAACTATAGTAAGATGGCCTAATGGGACAAGGGTGAACGGCGATAGTTGGGATTGGGGAATACCCGATTATTTTATAAGTTATTTGTCTTATGGGTATTTGGGATTGTAAGTTTGTTAAGCTATTTAAGGTGTTAAAATTTTGGGCTTGTTTTAAATTTGGGCTTATTATTGAGAATTTAGGCTAGTTTGCTATTAATGTTTTTATAAAATGTAATGTTTTTTATTAAATATAAGAGTATTTTTATAAAATTTAAAACTTTCTATGAAGTGTTTGAGTTTAATAAAAATTAGGGGTAACATAACTTTTTCTCAGGGGTAACATAAAACCGTATTTTTTTATTTTTTTGTATAAAAAAAGCAAATTTTATTTTTTTTACACTACCCGTAAAACGTTGAGGGGTAACGGAGGCTACCCCTAAACATAAGGTATACCCACCAATGTTAACTTTGATTGATATAAAAGTTTTATATTCATAGACAATTTTTATAACTCCTAGAGAAAAGCCCCTTCAAGAAACTTTTTATAAAAAGATAAAGTTGATGAATATATCAGATAAATAGTTTTTAATTAATTTTCTTATTTCAAGCTTTCATTGTGTATCACTTTCTTTAATTTTACATTACATATAATTGTTACAAAATAGTTTCAAAAGCCTTTTTATACAAATGAAAGATTCACCTTCTTTCGCATCTTCTTCTTCTCTTTCTTTTCTCCGCATCTTCTTCTCTTTCTTTTCTCTTTAAATAAAAACTACATTTATCACGCATATGACTCAATGTTAACTTGTTAAGAAGTTACATATATCTTATGAGGAGTCTCAAATATATTTATTTTTATATTACTTATTTTGTTTTTATGTGACAGAAAAGATACTACATGTAATATGAACACGCTTGTAAGTTTTCTTAGCTATTAAGTATTAAGTATGCAATACAATGTTCCAACTACATAAATAGTTTACCAGTCTATTAAAAAATGATGGTTTTATTTAGACACTCACCAATTTTAAATCAACACCCCTTTGATCCTATACGCTGCGTATGCGTCCATACGCGGCGTATAGGGTTGCGAAAATATTCCCTATATGCCGCGTATGGGTCCATACGCGGCGAATAAGGTATATTCTGACAAGACCCGTGTCACACGCGTGTCGATGAGGCTATACGCCGCATATGGGTCTATACGCGGCGTATAATTTTCCCAAATTTTTTCTACAATATTTCTATGTATTGTGAAGGGAGTATACGCCGCGTATGGGTTAGTACGTATAAAATTTTTTGTCGGCTCTATTTTGTACGTTAAGGTTGACACTTTGCGTATAAGTTATATTTTGTAACATATTAATTGATAATTTTAAATCTTAGTTAATAAATAAAACATATAAAACAAAACAAACATTAAATGATAATATAAATAAATAATGAAGTTTTTAAATATATAACAAAATAAAAGTACAATTAACAAAATAAAACTACGATGAATCTGGGTAATATCGAGGCGGTGGCAAGTCTGGAGGATCAATACCAGCAGCACGGGCTCGTGCAATCTCAAGCTGAACGTCCCAATCCATAAGATCCTCAACTCGATCGAGGCGACGACCCTGATCCCGTAATCTCGTATTAATCTCCTGCATAAATGTCTCAATACGTGCAAGCACCCTTACATCTCTATAATATGCCGACGGAACTGTGGCTGAGGAGGCGGCTAGTCGTGTGGCGGCTAGTCGTGTGGCTGCTGATCATGTGGAATATGCTCCTGTTGCTGGTGTGGATGGTCATCGCCGACCTGCTGAACAGGTGCAGGATGCCAGATCTCACCGGGTCGAAGAGAGAACCGTATGCCACCCGAAAACTGGCGTATAATACGCATGCCGTATAACGTACGACGATCTAATCGCACCGGCTCGATCATAGGAGATACGTCAGCAGCATGGCGAGGAAGATAACTAAGAGAACGCGCAATGATCGTAATGTACGTGCCACCATACACTGCTCCTCGCTCCTGGCGATGATAATATGAAGCGTAATACTCAGCTAAACATCTCGCCAGGTTGCACTTGGTCCCCGTAAGCAAACAATATAGGTAAAATAAGTCGGGAATGGTACACCACTCCCAACTCTTGCCACGTCCCGTGATGGATGTGGCGATCATCCGATGCAAGTAACGGATAAGAGGGTCTCTAATGCTGGTGACCCTGACCTTAGTCCTCTGAAACGGACCTCCGGCAATTTGAGGCCACCAATCTCTCAATCAGGTCTCCTCCATATCAGTAATTCCCTCCGTAAATAGAGGGGTAACGGTCTCCGGCTCATAATAAAGTACCGAGAGAACGACAAACTGCTCAATCGATCTGATGAAATCGTCCACATAGCCGAAACGAAATCTCAGATCGCTCATCGTCCTCCACCATCTCATCAGGACGAACATAAATAAAGGTGGACAAAAACTCCATCGTCAGCTCTCGGTATGAAGGTAAGAACGCCAGCTCAAATAATCAACTCCATGGTAGATTATCTCCGATAATCCCAGCGAGTCTATCACGCTCCCCAAGTTCGGACATCACCTCCCAATCCACTGCCTTTTGATGACCGATCTTCATACGAATGAATTTTGAGCACTTTGCATGCTCAATAGTACCGGCCTCAAACTGTAGCCATGGATGATTGGCAATAACATCAACCTCAACCTCAACGTTAGAATCGAAAGACATATCTGCAAAAAAAACGAAAAATTTTAAGACCTGCGTATAGGGCCTATAGGTCGCGTATAGGTACCCACGTATGGGATTTGTGTGTGTCGTATGGGACCTATACGCCACGTATAGCCCTATACGCGGCGTATAGGTACCCACGTATGGGTCTTGTGTGTGTCGTATGGGTCCTATACGCCGCGTATAGGTACCAACCTATGGGTTTCCTTAAACCTATGAACTATACGATGCGTATAGCTCTATATGCCGCGTATAGTTCCTAAAACAGTTTACAGATCTATGTTTTTACCGCATAAAACATCAGTTTAACGTTTAAATTAGCGAACGATTAACATAACAAAGATATAAGAACAATAATACGTACCTGAACTAGTGAATGTAGATAAATCAACGAACAATACGTGTAGTATCGATCTATACGAGAGAGTTTTTTGGTTTGGAAAATTTTGGTAGGGTGAGTTTGTGAGGAGATGTCCCTTTAATGGGTCCGGGAGGCTATACGCTGCGTATGGGTCTATACGCAGCGTATAGTTTTTTTTAGTTTTTATTATTATTTTTTTAAATTTTTTTAATTAAAATAAATTTATATAAGCTGGGGGATCTCGGTTAGCTTCGATTATTGTATTGTATGCCGAGATACGACTCCTATACATAATCTCCCATTCTGCAGCACGTACGTTTCGGTTAAGAATTCAAAGATTACTTAATGTAGGCATCGGATAATCTCCATCTAATTTAACGTGGACGAAATGATTATTATTGACATGAACAATCGAAACGACATGATGAGGCATCATACTGTTCGGATCAGCCCATAAGGGGAAAAATGTTTGACAACCGTTATTGCTTAATAGATGAAGAATAACACCAAACCTTTGAGCAATTACTATTCTCGTATACGACATTATCATCCAATGTTCTTCTAGCGTAGGTTCCACACGTTGCCAATCTATTGTGTGATGCAACTCATTATACTGTCCGGCGTACAAAGTATCGAAAACTTCTCTGTAACTCAATTCATATGTGTCTAACTCCTCTAAAAGTTGTTGACGCATATACATCCATTTATTTTCATTAAACCCCAACCCTAAAGCTATAGATCGAAAACCACAATTACCATATGTGACATCCGTCACCTTAAGGTCCGTCGAACAACATATTTAACCATAGAATTATTCTTAATTATTCTTCCTCTTCTTCATGAACTCCTGATTTAAGAAATCATGTTTGCTTTATTACCCTTGTGCTTGTACTTCCTCCGTGAACGTGTGCTAAACTAAACCTTTTATAGATTTCATCACCATTATCACCAAATATATTACTTTTAATTATAACCATCGTCATTAATAAAACCATTTTAAGTCATCAATTACCATTAAACACACTTTTAACATTAAAATAACGAGCACTTTTAAAGTCATTTTCAACCAAAACAAACTTTGGGAACTCGGGGGCTAAGTGCAAGGACTAAAATTAACATTCTGCAAACCTGGGATGGGTATAAAAACCCCATTCCCAGCCACTTTTCTCCATCTTCTCCATTTCTTCTTCACTTTCTTCTTCTTCACCTATCTTCTTCACTTTTGCCCCAAAATCGCTCTGTTTGGTCTCATTTTCTTCGTCTAGGCTTCGTCTACAACCTAATCTACTCTATCCTTGCAGGTAGATGACCTTGGTTGTCTATTTCTTGCTCGTTTTACTGCTGCCCATTTCTAGGGTTTCGGGTGTTCGGGTCAACCCGAACACAAGAGGTCGTGTGGGTGTTTGTGATGACTTTCTGCGTGTGCTTCTTGTTTGTGTGTGTTCATTGTGTGATTCTGGAAGTCCTTGTTGTGTAAAACCCGTGCTTGGGGTAGCCGAAGGCTGCTCTGCATTTCAGCAGTCGCGAACCTGCAGTTCAGGCGACTGGGTCTGTCAGGCGACTGAGCCGTGCGACTGGGTGAGTCGTGCGACTAAGTCTTGTGACTGGGTCATTCGGGCGACTGAGTCGTGCGACTGGGAATGTCATGCGACTGGGAATGTCATGCGACTAAGCTGTGCGATCGAGTGTTGTGTGCGATTGAGTCAATGCGGATGAGTGTGTGTGCGATTGAGTCAATGCGGATGAATGTGGTGTGCGACTGAGTCCTACGACCGAATGAATGCACGAGACTGTGCGTGTATCGCACGACTGAAGGCCAATCGTACGAATGAAGGTTCAGTCGTACGAATGAAGCTGATTCGTACGAATGAAGCTGATTCGTACGAATGAAGGTTGATTCGTGCGTATGGAGGTTAAGTCGTGCGATTGAGTGTTGTGTGGTACGACTGAATGCCAGTCATACGAATGAAGGTTCAATCGTGCCAATGAAGCTGATTTGTACGATTGAAGGTTGATTCGTACGAATGGAGTGTTGAGTCGAGCGTCTGGTCCTGTTGTGTGTCTGATGATGTGTGTGTGTGAATTTCCTTCCTGAATGTCTTGTGATGATAAGGTAACATCAGTAAAAGTGTCATTGCTTGACCACAAAGATTAAAGTCAACGCTATCAACATGCACATACCAATTCAATTTAAATCAACCTAACATTTTACAATTATCGACAACCCATTTGGGACTACAAATATTTAACAAGTACTATCTTTTATAACAATAGGATCTTTATACGGATGTCATTAGCAATGACGACTACTCTTAGTACTTGGATCTACATAAGATCTGATACTTGTGTCCACTTGTGTGTGTGCTACCCACGACCGAACCGATACAACCCGAACCGACCAAACATTGTTATATGCTTTATACATATCATTTATGCTAAACAATAACTGTCAATAGGTGTTTGACTGTTCATTGCATTCAACCGTTAGGAACTTGACCCTTCATACTTACCATTTAACATGTGAGTTTCGTGGCCCTTTTTTTATGCTTATACAACTTTTCAATCATTTACAAACTTGGGGGGAAAGTATGCTCACCCGTTTTCATGCTGTACAACATACATACAATTTACATACTTGGAATCAACGTGCTACTGTTCTGTGGGTACTTATCTGATACATGCTTGAGTCTGCTTTGTGGTTCTTTCTTACAACCATTTAGTTCTAGTGTGGGAACCGACGGATAGGTATTGGTAGTACTACTTGGGTTGACACCCCCACCCTCGTGTTGGTATACTAGTTAGTACCAACAGATGCTAGGAACGGGCCCTGGGTGAATATATTTTGACAAGATTCTTTGTGTACGTCGTTAGGTTTGGTTGTAAAGCTCTTGTCATGTGATTTTGCTTACTTATAACTGTATGCACGGTATTCTGCAACAACTTTATACAGCATCAATACTTATTTACATTTAAACCTGCGAGCTCACCAACAATTTTGTTGACCATTTTGAGCATATCTTTTTAGGTAAACATGCTAACTGAAGATCTAGGTGTGTTGCCTTAGTGGATACCCTAGGATGCATTTTGTGGCTAAACTTGGTCTTTTGAAAACAATTGTTGTATCTGTTTCAAACAACATTACTCTTTTGTTACTTGTTCTCGGGTTGTGGAAAAAATACATTACAATGTTATTATCTATGTTTATGTGAATCTTGTATCATGTTTATGCTTATGGCTATGTTGTCATGAATACTGACTAAACACGACACAAGTCCCCTTGTTGTCGGGTGTCGTCATGACACGCTTGTCATCATTATTATTATTGCATCTCTATCGCTTACCATTTGTTATGACGATCCCGTCTCGTTACACCCCCGTGTTTCCGCTCTTAGCGGGGGTGTGACACCATCGGGTCGAACATCTCGTATACGTGAAATATACTGATGAAAGATTGAAGGAATCCAATTTTTTAACCTGTTTATATTGTGTAATTGCTGATCTCCGACAATCGATGAAAAGTCATTGGTACTTTGTGACACCTTAGACGATGTGGAACGACTACGTTGTATGACAGGCTTCTGAGACTTTACTGCTGAAGTTGTTATTCCGGTAAATGAGCTATGTCTTGGTATGTCACACGTACTATGTTGAGTGTCTAGCTTCTGCTGTTGAACCTTTAACGTTGGACGACCACGAATATCTGTTTGAATAACAAACGTTTTTTTGTTATTTTTCCATGGATACACAATTTTTTTATTTTTTCCACCAAACTAAATTTTACAGGGGCAGGTTGTGTCATTATTTGTTGTTTCACCCATTCCATCTCTTCTTCAACATCGACTTCTTCATGCTCCATAAATGATGGTTTAATTGTATCAAGCTTCGTTCAAAATACGTCAATTGCATCCAATGGGATTTTAGTGCCTGCATTATAAATTATAAATCTATATAAAATCATTACTGTAATAAAAAAATGATAAATATGGAACGACTATTACCAGAATGTTCATATTTTTCCATCCGACAAGCACAAGGCAACCCACAACTAGTGAAAAGTTGACAACCACACGTTGCATTTGCTGAGGGCATCACATGCAATTTAGTGTTTTCGGCAACTAATAAATCAATATCTTTGTGTGACACTTTACCTCGTAGGTAATCAAACAACGGGAGATTATGATGATTCATAATTTCAATTTTGCTTGTCTCAAAACTTTCTTTTAAATTTACCTCTTGTGTGTTTACCAATTGATCAACAAATTCCACAAGTCTATCCGGTGAGCTATTTGTTGATTTAAGATATCTTTTTTGTCACACCCCAACCTTGACGGCGGAAACGTCGAGGAGTGAGAGTTAAGATCGTTCACAGCCACATAACGCTATTAATATTGCAAATATAATTTAAACATAAGTTTCAATTGTAACGTTACAACATATGTCTCAAAAAAAAATTAAAAGCATAACATAGAATGTAACAAATCATTCTTATTTCATTTATTTATCTAGGTCCATTCCTAGATGTGCAAGCTTCAAAGTGTAGAACGCATACTTGGGGTATTCCTGAAACATGTTAAAAATAAAAGGTCAACATAAAAATGTTGGTGAGCATTCCATAGTTTTCAATACATAAGTATATAAAAGATGGCAATTCAAGTCATAAGTTAGTGAATAAAGTGATTAGGGATGTTATGAACAATGCAACAATCAAACCTCGACAAAGTTTTACAAGTCTCAAACGTTAAAAGTATATACGATCAGCTAAGTGTACTTGGATCAACCAAGCAGGCTTGTCTTACCCATAGATCTATGACTTCGCTGGGCTAGCAATAGTTAATGATTGTACATATAACGCCATAACATGGTAATCACAAAAGTTCAACTAACCACAACCTTACATGATGAATTGCTATAAAGTTTACAAGTCTCAAATAAGTTTACAAGTGCAATGATAATAAGTTAACATGTTTCACCCCAAAGTGTGAAAATAAGAAAAAAAGGGTATAGATACTCACATGATGTATAAGTGTATAAGATGATAATAAGAATTAAAAGAAGTTCCAACGAGTTCCTTTACAAGATACCTAAACGTATTACAAGATTAAGTTTAGCGTTAAGATTAACGTTTAAACGTGAACTAGAGTTTCAACTTGAATTTGGGGTTTTGATAATTAGGGTAAATAAATAATTTAGTCAATTATATTTTATTTTCATAAGGATGAATGATTACATTTGAAACAATAATAATCATTAGCGAAATTGTACAATAAGCATTACTTAAATATTAACAAGAATTAATTAAGTATAGCATTGTGGAAAGAAATAATAAACCTAGAAATTAATTATTTAAAACTTTATCAAAATAATTAATTGAGTAATTAATTATTTAAATGACTTGCAAAAAGTAGTTTAAAGTTATTTCAAATCATTTTATAAAGTTTTTAAACTTTTAATTAATTTCTATAAGGGTCTTATAATATCAAAGCCTTAAATAAAAATGATAGTATTTTATAAATTCATGAATTTAAGTAAGAGTTTAAGAAATGAATTTACTAACTTATTATGATATAACATGATTAAATAATGGATGAATAGTTAACTTATTTAAATAACTATTAAAATAATTATTTATTTAAAACATGTAGATTTATAATGTTTAAAATAATCTACATTTGAACAAATTTAGTTTAATAATTTCAGAAATCCTTTAGTTAACAGAATAATTTTTCTTAGATTAGTTAGTATATTAATAGTTTTTTTTAGAATAAAAGAAATGTAAGAAAATTAATTAAATAAAAAGGTTGGCAGAGGCCAGGTTTGAACCCAGGACCTCCTGCCTAGGGTCGAGAGTCATTACCAGTTGGTTAGCGCCCCAATCTGTTTAGTTTCCGAAAACAATCTTATACATCCCTTAATTTAGAAATCCCCAAATTGATATAAACCCTAGAAACGCATTGAATCCAATTGAGCATGAAATCGTTTTCGATACTCGAATTAAACATAGGGCTTTTAATCCTCTAATGAAAACGAGTGGAATAATGTATGAAACTTACTCGATTACATCAAATCGGAGTGATTACGCTCGGTTTTCTTGACTCGGTCAACTCGCGAAGAACAAAGGTTAGGAATCGATGGCAGAGTGTGTGATTGGTGCGATTGATGTTACAGAGAGGTTAAAAGAATCAAAAGGGACCTTTTCCCCCTGTTATATAGGTTCCATTCATTCGATTATACAACCGTCGAGTTCAAGTCGTCTTGCGAACGTTAGAACATCAATTCGACTGATTAACTATTGTCTTGAATTAAATTAATTGTATCATTGAATTCTAAGTGATTAAACGTACGTACCCGTCCAATTAATTTGATTTTTAACATGATTTGAGAGTTGAACGTATGGATTCCGATTGTGGTTTCGGTTTCTTGTTCGAATGTCATCATATCAGTGTTTAATCCCCAATTAAAGTGTGTACTCGAGTTCGATTCGTTTCCCCGAAGTAATTGCATCGTTTGGCTCAAGATTTGAGGGTGAAATGGCCGTTTTTGGCCTCACGGCGCCGCGCCAGGTTTTGGCCGGTCGGCGGCCGGGATAGCGGGGAGAGATAAAGAGGGGAAGGGTTGGGTTACGAGTTGTTACACAATGGTCCCTGCGGTTTTAGGAGTTATCATTTCATGCTTAAACTCACTTTTAAAGTTTTTAAATTGGCACAACTAACCCCTGAACTTTATTAGTTAACTAAAACCTTCTTCCAAAGGGCTTAAACTCATGTCTTGCACTCAAGCCCGAAAGTGCTTAAGCAAGAAGTATATGGCCTTCTTGGCCTACGTGGTCAACACGAAAGTCAAAGGGAAAGAACTTAAGGATGTCCCTATTGTACGAGACTTTCCTGAAGTATTCCCCGATGACCTTAGTGGTTTACCTCCCGTGCGTGAAGTCGAGTTTAAAATTGACTTGATACCGGGAGCAAACCCCGTGGCTAAGTCACCATATCGACTTGCACCATCGGAAATGCAAGAACTCTCTAGTCAACTTCAAGAGTTATCCGAGAAGGGTTTCATCCGTCCTAGCTCTTCGCCTTGGGGTGCACCTGTTCTGTTCGTGAAGAAGAAAGATGGAACATTTCGTATGTGTATCGATTATCGTGAGCTTAACAAGCTTACCATCAAGAACCGTTATCCTCTTCCTCGTATCGATGATTTGTTTGACCAACTTCAAGGAGCTGCTATTTTCTCGAAGATCGACTTACGTTCTGGCTATCATCAATTACGAGTCCATGATGATGATATCCCAAAGACCGCTTTTCGTACTCGTTATGGGCACTACGAGTTTATGGTGATGCCTTTTGGTTTAACCAATGCTCCTGCTGTCTTCATGGATCTCATGAACCGAGTATGCAAGCCTTATCTAGACAAGTTTGTGATCGTCTTCATTGATGACATACTTATCTATTCCAAGTCCAACACCGATCATGAACTGCATTTGAGATTGGTTCTTGAATTGTTGAAGAAAGAGCAATTGTACGCGAAGTTCTCGAAGTGTGATTTCTGGCTCGAGGAAGTTCAAATTCTAGGACACGTGGTGAATAGCCAAGGAATTCACGTTGATCCTGCAAAGGTGGAAGCTGTGAAGAATTGGTGTGTTCCTACAACTCCTACCGAAGTTCGTTCTTTTCTTGGTCTTGCTGGTTATTATCGGCGATTCATTGCCAACTTCTCGAGGATCGCGAAACCGCTCACTACTTTGACACAAAAGAATAAACCATACGAGTGGGGTCCCGAGCAAGAAGAAGATTTTGAGGCGTTAAAGCACAAGTTGTGCAATGCTCCTATCTTGACCCTACCCGATGGAAATGACGATTTCACCGTGTATTGTGATGCATCAAAACAAGGTCTTGGCTGTGTTCTCATGCAACGAGGGAAGGTCATAGCTTATGCATCGAGACAATTGAAGGATCACGAGGTGAATTACACAACACACGATCTTGAGCTGGGGCTGTTGTTTTTGCCTTGAAGATTTGGAGGCACTACCTGTATGGTACACAATGTATAGTCTACACCGATCACAAAAGCCTTCAACACGTTTTCAATCAAAAAGATCTCAATATGAGGCAACGTCGTTGGGTGGAGTTGATTAGTGATTACGATTGTGACATTCGCTACCATCCTGGTAAAGCAAACGTTGTAGCCGATGCACTAAGCCGAAAGATTCACAACAAGATGATCTCATTTCAAGAAATTCGCGATCGACGTCAATGGTTTGACACTTTGGGTGAGTTCGATACTGAGATCCGGCTTGATGTCAACGAGACCACCGTATTGCTACAAAACCTGAGGATAGATAGTGACATCGAGTCTAGTATCTTGGAGGCTCAACAAATGGTGCAACGAGAGGGAAGAATGAAGGAGGAATTGGAGCATAATCTTCTAACGCAATTGGAAACGAAACCCAATGGATTGATGTACTTCGCAAATCGAATTTGGGTTCCAAACCGCGATAACCTCCGTACTTTCATCATGAACGAGGCTCATCAAACTCGCTATTCTATTCATCCTGGCTCCGATAAGATGTATATGGACCTACGTGGTCAATATTGGTGGCCTGGAATGAAGAAAGACATAGCGACTTATGTAGCCAAGTGTCTCACGTGTACGAAGGTTAAAGCCGAACATCAACGTCCAAGTGGATTACTTGAGCAACCCGAGATTCCTATGTGGAAGTGGGAACACATATCCATGGACTTCATAACAAAGCTACCCCGAACCTCTCGAGGACATGATAGCATATGGGTGATCGTTGACCGATTGACCAAGTCGGCACATTTTATACCCATACGTGACACTACAAGACATCAAAGTTAGCTCGTATATACGTTGATGAGATTGTAAGTCATCATGGGGTACCTCTGCACATCATATCCGACCGAGATGCTCGTTTCACTTCACACTTTTGGTCGTCTATGCAAGAACTCTTGGGTACACAACTAGATCTAAGCACGGCTTACCATCCTCAAACTGATGGTCAAACCGAACGAACGATCCAAACTTGGAGGATTTGCTACGCCTTTGTGTTCTTGACTTTGGTGGTGATTGGGATACGCATCTACCGCTCGCGGAATTTTCGTATAACAATAGTTACCACTCGAGTATCAAGATGGCACCGTTTGAGGCACTTTATGGTCGAAAATGTCGTTCACCGATCTGTTGGACCGACATTGGTGAAAACTTCATCACTGGTCCTGAACTTATACAAGAGACGACCGATAAAGTTTCTATCATTCGTAAGTACCTTGAAGTGGCGAGAAGTCGTCAAAAGAGCTATGCTGACAAGCGACGTAAGCCATTGGAATTCCAAGTTGGGGAGATGGTTCTTCTTAAGGTTTCACCGTGGAAAGGTGTGGTTCGTTTTGGAAAGAAGGGCAAACTGGCTCCAAGATTTGTAGGGCCTTTCAAAATCCTGAAAAGGATTGGGAAAGTGGCTTATAAACTGGAACTACCTTCCGACCTTAGTGGAGTTCATCCTGTGTTCCACGTCTCAAATTTGAGAAAGTGTTTGGCCGACGAAAGTCTGTATGTTCCGTTGGAAGACATTCAGATTGACGAGTCATTACATTTTGTTGAGAAACCTGTTGAAATCATGGATCGCATTATGAAGAAGACTAGAACCACAACAACCCCAATCGTCAAGGTTCGTTGGGAAAATAAACGTGGCGCCGAATTTACTTGGGAACATAAGGAGCATATGAAGAAGAAATACCCGTTCTTATTTGTATAGTTTCTTTTCTTTTAATTTCGGGACGAAATTCTTTTAAGTTGGGGAGACTGTAACATCTCGTATTTCTGTTAACTAAAAGTTGTTTTCGTTTATTCTCTTAAGGGTCATTGTTGGCAATTTTGAAATTTAAGGTTGATGTAAGCTTATTTCTTAGTTGTTATTTTTATAATGTTGGAAAGCTAATAAATTGGGCATTAAAATTATGTAATAATAATAATTATGATAATAGTAACAATAACAATAAGTTACAATAATAAATAACAATAATATCAATAATGATAAGAATATTAATAGAGTTAATAATAATAATTGTTATAACTAAGATAATGTTATTAATAATAATAACAATAATATTAATAATAATAAGATTGCTTATAATAATAACTTATAAGAGTTATTAAACTTTTAATATTTAAAACATAAGATTAATTAAGTCTAGGGGGTTGTTTGTTAGTTTTGAAACTTTTAAAAGTAATTCCTAGCCTAAAATAACAAAAATGTAAACCCCAGGGACCATTGTTGAAAATTAATAATACTCAAACTCTTTCTCTCTCTTACTCCTCGCTTTTCCGGTGACCTCGCCGGCCGGACTCCGGCCAAGTCCGGCGAGGCACTAAACCCTCCAAAATCGACCGTTTCTTGTTCCCGAAACCGTCCCCAACCGTTATCGAACATGATTCGAACCCCATCAATCGTATTAATCGAGCTTTAACACTCAATTGGAACACCAAAACATCGTATAACCGAAACCATTACTACCCATAGCCGTTCGCACATTAAGGACCAACATTAACTCAATTAAATGAATCTGAGCAATCGTTTAGTTACCTCAAAACGATATCCATTATCAATTTCATCTAATAACATACAAAACACACTAATCGATCAACCATCCCCATCGCACCTGCAATTTAATCAAACACTGTCAATAGGGCTTCAACCTTCGAAATTTATAAAGGGCTTTTCATTAGGATCATCACTCGAAGCTTTCTGTGCGGCGAATTCGTTTAATATCATCATTTGGGCATCGATCGAGTTGTACGTTGTTCGCGGCCGGATCCTCGTCTCGAGCAGTACCAAATCGCTAACAAACGGGTAAATTGAATACATATACAAACTCGATTAAGCATGGGGAACAAAAGCCCCATGGTTAATTAGTTATCATCAACATTTGGTTGATCAATTTAGCTCGAATCTAAACTAGGGTTCACCCAATTTGGGGGTTTTGCTTGGGTTATGTTTAAAAGGTTTTAAAACGAAGATAAACCGCGGCTAAGGCCTTTGGTTTACTGGTAAGGCGTGGGCAGTGTGGACTTGAGGTCCCGGGTTCGAACCCGGGGACCTTCAATCAATTCTTTTTGATTTTTTTTAAGTGTATTTAATATGTAAAAATCCTATAAATTTCTAATAGTAATTTTTAAACTTGATGTATATTTTTTTTTCTTAATTCTATAAAATTTATTTCTTAAATGATTTAAATATCTATAAAACAAGGGTTATGTGAAGTTTTTTTTATTTATTTATTTTTTTTAAAAAAATTTAATACTATGTATAAAGTAGACTTTAAACAATGGTTAAAACGCTAAATTATTATTGGCTCGAATAATATTTATATGGTATCGTTTAAATCATAAGTATTTTTTAAAAAAAAACAAAATTTATAAAAGATTATTTAAACTTATGATTAAACTTTACTACCAATGATTTTCTTCATTGCTTTACAATAAAATGCTCGAATATTATATTTAAACTTTAATAATCATCATAAACGATTTAATTTCTTTTTCTCTATATCTAAACATATAATAATATAACTTGTGCTTAAAATATTTATAAAAATGCCCCAAATACCCAAGTTGAACTTTAGCCCTCGTTAATTCATTAACACCTGTCATTAAATTTAATCTTGTAAATATACATATATTTAGGTGCCTTGTGATGATTCCCCTTGGAACGACGCCTATTATTTATCTTATTAATCGTCATTTTTATACTTATTGCCATGTGAGTTTTCCTTGTCCCCTTTTTATAATTTCACACTTATTTGGGGTGAAACATGATGCTTATAGTACATACACGTTTAAACATTTGAGACTTGTAATGCACATGCAATTCTACTTATTTTTGGTCATGGTTATTTGTGTTTTGTAAGTGTTTATATGAGATACATAGTTTGTTTACAATCATTAACTATTGCTAGCCTGGCGACGTCTTAGATCTTTGGGCCTGACAAGCCTATTTGGTGCTAAAGTCGAGGTATTGCCGACTCCTAGGGGCCGTACGCTTGTGCACTAGGGAACCAAATACACTTACCCAATCTTATATACTTGTAATTAAGTCGAGGTTTGGTTGTAACGATATGTGTTCTATAACCTTACTAGCTTTAATCCATGACATGAATTGCTACTTGTAATCTTATTATGTATGAAAACTTGGAAACTCACCAACTATTTTTAGTTGACTCTTATTTTCATCATGTTTCAGGAAATCCCCAAGTTTAAGGTGGACATTTGAAGCTTGCAATAACACTAGGACTTGGACCTAGTTAATTAAATAAAACATTATGTTATGTTTGTGTTATGTTGAACTTATCACGTTATGGTGACTTATGGTTGTATTACATTTAAATACTTATGATAATAATATTTGCAAATTTAAATATAGCGTTATGTGGCTGTGAACAATCTTAACCCTCACATCTCGACGTTTCCGCCGTTAAGGTTGGGGTGTGACAGTTATTATGACTCGCGGCTCCATACACTTGTTTAACGTATCTTTCAATCTATTTAGCACCCACTTAAAATTATCTTCTCGTTCTTTACTAATAAATGCATGAGCAACACAAAATGTCTTGTGTGTCGAGGTCACACCAACAATCTGAACAAACGGAAGTTTGTACATGTTTGTTTTATACGTCGCGTCTATCATCAGCACGTGCGGGAATGCACACCAAGTGTCGTATGATTTTGGATGACAAAAAAATATATCATCTACGGTATTTTTATCGGGATCTTCTTGGGTGTAATAAACATACCTTTTAGAAGATAAAAGGTTTTCTAAAACTTGCATTGGTGTTTCACTGACTTTCTTTTCACTTCTTATCTTATATTGAGCGTTGTATACGTCTCTGGTTATGGATGCGTTCTTTGGATTTTGCTTTTTCAAAGCTGATAAGATGTTATGAGGCTCGATGTTCTGATCGGTAAATTATTCCACCAAATTGAATTCGTTTTGAGAAAAGCTTCTTACAAATGGGTGCCCCTCCATATGTTGAGCGGGATCATGGTTATGTTCGTCATTTCTCACCTCTAATTTCCACGAACGACGTTTGTTGTCGTATATCCCTACTAATTTAAAAGGACATCCGATTGTTTTGCTACCAGATCGTCTAATTATTGCTTTACTTTTGTGTTCACCACCACGATCACAAATAAACCACACCTTTACGACCTGACCTTCCTTTTTCTTCGATCTTCGTGTAATAATAACGTAACCATTATCACATCCCATATTAACAACCCAACAGACTAGCTCATCGAGTGATAAAAAATCTTGACATGTTTCAAACGATATTTTCGTGTTTTGATTTTCAGCACTCGAGAGATAGTTTATATTACTTTGTTGCGGATCATAACTTGATTCTCGGCAAAACTCAAACTCATCATCGGGAACATAAGGTTGGTTTAAATCGGGCAATTCGTAAGCAGATTGAACGTACGAATCATCTTGATTACTATGTGCCACGTACGAAACGCTTGAATATTCACCAAACAAATAGTTACCATCCCAAAACGACATAAAGAACGAAGAATCTTGGATCACTTCAAATTCAACCGTGCTATACGTTCCATGGCAGCCCTATAAGATAAATGAGATTTTTTAATAAAATAGAGTTCTGTGGTTCAACTATTTCTTCAAAATAATAATTTTCTCTAAAACTATAACTCTTATTTCTTTTATATACATACTTACGTAAACATAAATGTCTTGAGTACTTAATAATCATTTCAACTAACTCGGGTTCCACGATACTAGTCGGTTATGATAAAAAAATTTGAAAATAATTAAGTTTACCGTAACCGACAAGCATCAATGGAACCCGAGTTAGTTGAAACGATTTTTTAAGTATGCAATTCAAATATATGTATATAAGTATGCAAATACTTAATGAAATAAGAATTAAATGTTTACCGAGTAATTATGTGACAGAAGAAAATGTTGAACCACAAAACGCTAATTTCCTTCAATTAAGATCAACGTTTCCTTCGTAACAAACAAAATATGAACGCATTCGTTTGATTTTCGATGCGTTATATATCATCGAAAGAATCTTAAGTCCCGTCAGTATATGGGTCGACTTTTCAGAAGACAAAACTGACGAAGTCAAATCAGTCATTCAGCGGGTCTATACGCCGCGTATGGGTCCATACGCGGTGTATAGGCCTGGGTCGTATGGGTGTGGACGCATCTCCACCGACACCTATACGCCGCGTATGGTCCCATACGCGGCGTATAGGTGTCGGTGGAGATGCGTCCCACACCCATACAACCCATGCCTATACACCGCGTATGGACCCATACGCGGCGTATAGACCCGCTGAATGACTGATTTGACTTCGCCAGTTTTGTCTTCTGAAAAGCCTATACGCCGCGTATGGGTCCATACGCGGCGTATAGGCTCACTGATGTGACGTGAAATTCTTGGCATTTATGAGGGAGACCTATACGTCGCGTATGGACCCATACGCGAAGTATAGGTGGGTATCGATTTAACTTTGGTGGTGTCTTTTTATTAGGACTTTTAAAAAAAAGTAACCTTAAACAATTTTCTAGATAAATAATTTATATCTATAAAAGAGTAAAAAGATTTTATTACACAAAGAGTTTAGAGATCTATAAAACCTAAACCAATTTACTACACAAATAATTCACGTCTATAATCTACAAATAACACCTACTTGTAGGCAGAAGCAAAGAATCTTCTTTGGTTACGTTGCATCACTTTTCAAACATCTTTAATTTTATATTATATTTTATCATTTTTAAGACAAATACATACAAACTACACACTGCGTGATTTTGATTGTTATGCATATCACTTGGCCGTTAGTATGTCTCTTGGGTATTCAATGAATATTTAATATATCAAAGCTACTCCCCTGTGGTATGTAGAACACATAAATATAAGAGTTAAAAAGTTCGATTTGCTTGTTAAGGTTTTAAAAAATAACCATTTTTTTTCGATATATTAAAAACATTAAATTATTTTAAAAAAATTTTATATGTTGTTTTAGTTTTAGTATAAAAAATTTATTATTATTTTAACTTAAAACCAAAATAATAAAACTTTTGGATTAAATTAAAACCACTTATGAAATTTTCGGAGGAAAATTAGTATGTTTAATTTATTGGAGGAAAATAATTATTTTTATCAAACCTTAAGAAGCAAAATTAAAATTATGTATTATACTAATTACCTAGTAGTTTGTGCATTATGGATTGTATCTAAGCTTTAACGAGATGTATCTATTTTTGTTTTTTTAGTTTTCTTACTTTTAGCCTTAATACTTTTACATCATTTACAATTTAATCCTTATATATTTTTACTTTCAACTTTATTTCCTATCTTTTTGTCTTTTTATAAATTTTTCGTTTTACGTTTCTTGTTTAAAACTTTATAATATTTTACGCATCACGTGCAGGGTCAACGTTTATACGTCTACTTTCGTTCGGTTTTATTTTCCACACCCTTATTTTTTTAATATAAGTTTTTTCGTTGTTGATAGTCGCTAACGATGATATAAAATTAATTATATTTGACACAGTTTTACTTCACGCAGCTTATTTTTATATTCCAATTGTAAGACGACACTGATATCTTTCTGGTCTATGTCTATCTGCTACTTAGTCTTTGAAAACTTGTTTTTAAATCATATCTGGAAACATCTAGACACATGTCATTTTATCTTAAGTAAAAGCTGTAATAATAATAATCATTTCTGAAAATAATTTAAACTGTCTATATATCTTTCTTCGAAAAGAACCACTCCACTGCACTTTGTTCAAACTCTTTTATCTTGAGATCAAAAAGTCGGTCACACGTGGCACTCATCGGTTGTCTTCTTTAAAAAAAGCTTTTAAGGTCCATGTTCTTGACTTCTTGAAGCCATATATATATCTAACTAATTAATAATAATATTAATAATAATAAAACTCACAATTAAAAAAGCCAACAACTCCTCTCCACCGGCCTTAAACGTCCCAAAAACCGGAAATAAATGTTCCTTTTATTTTTTTTATCTTATTGTCACACTTGGTGACAAACTTTTCCACAAGTTGTTGGTTATTTTAGTCTGAATTACATATTTTTATAGGAAGTTATTACGCAAATATGACATTTACTAGGTTATATCATAGCAATCTTATTGTTGCTTTCGGTAACTAGCCATTTGTAATTGTAAATCATAGATTATATTTCAATGTCAATGTGTTTTATATATTGCAAGATAGTTAACAAGTTTCTTAACTTTATGAATATTATTGATAGTAAAATATGAAAATGAATCTAAATAATTCAATCTATTAGCTCATAACAACTGAAATTTGCTACTGTTACATTTTCTTCATCAATGATAGTTGCACTCATATCATCATCACATATATATTTTTTAAACTTACTAGGTACGTAAAGTAACAACCAATGATTTTATAGTTCAGTGGTATCGGATGGTGTATATGACCGATTCACTCTATATACGAATAAGGGTTTGATCTCATTAAGCAAATTCGGAGTTTATGATCATGTGTAGCGAGCTGTCATTACTACACTCAATGGAATATGTGTAACAAACTCGTGATTATTCGTCATAAGCTTTGTCTTTATTGTAAAATCACAATTGTTTTACATATTGACTCGTCTTTAATTATAGTTTTTCTTAAGATTAAATTTTAGAATCTAAACCAACTTCACATATAAAAATTTATCAACAGTAATTTAAATAATATCTACATATTAAAATAGATAAATAATTTAATTAATTACTATTCTCTAACAAAACTAAGTAACTTTGCACAATATATCTTTTTGTAAAGGAAAACTTTACATTCGTTTAGGACAAATTAGGATATAAAATGTTGTATTTTATAATCATAAATACAGATTAATATGTATTTAGATTTATATAATGCTAAACATGAACAAACAGAAAACTTCATCGGTAATGAACTGCATTCTTTATATATTAGTATTATAGAAATTTAAAAGAATAGTTGTTGACTTTTAATATGCATAAAGTATATCGTTGTCGCCTTAACCATAACATTTATTTCACCAAACAAACTTTGTTTCTACAATATATCCGTTATTATATAGGAGGGTTGGAGTGACCGATACAATGGTTAAATTATGAATTAGCTTGTTTCATGTGAACAAATGAAACTAAGGATGATCAATAGAGAACCATTGATGATTACTTCCTATGTTGGTCGATTGGCTTTGATACTAGGTTAGCTAAAAACACGCTAGTTAATCATGAAAGCTACAACTTTTAAGGACCAATTTGATTTTGAAAGCATTCACATATATACATACATATATGTGTTTTGTGTGTGGATGTTGTATATTGATTAAGGGTAATCAACTCTTAAGATCAGAAAGTATAAAACAAATTCTATCGTTGAAGACGGGAAAATATCAACGTTTGGCAGAATTAGATCCTGATCCTTTTTATTTTGAGCAAAACAAAAAAAAAACCGAATGTAGATAGGAGTACAATACATTTTTTTAAGAAAAAACACATTTACTAATTTGATAAAAGAAATAGCATGTCACATGGACCCACCATGCGTTAGTTTTGGCAAAGAATAACAAGGTGATAGTCGCCAAGCCGAACCATGGTGGGCTCGGGCTAGGATCAATTTAAAACCCAAGTCAAGTGGCTTGGCTTGTTTATATTAACGAGTTCAAATTGTGAGCTAGGGTTTGGCTCGTCTATACACAAGCCAAGCAAAGCTGGCTCATGAGCCAATTTATTTTATTTTTAAATAATTTTGTTATTTTTATACATATTCGTATATGCAGCAACAAAAAGTATAATATTTTTATATTTGTTTATCTTAACTCATTGAAACAATTATATAAGATTTGTATTTTAAATACTATGATCATCTTTTTATACATTTTTACCTAGTTTGTTATTGGAAATGTCAAAATAATCATATGTTTATATTCTATTTAAATAATACTAGTTTTTATCACACGCGTTACGTGACGGAGTACGTAATTTTTTCTATAATTATAATTGCAATTCACGTAGCCATTACTCTCTGCAAACAAAATATATATTGCTTTTGCACATTCAGATCCCAAGAAATATATTATGACATAAGGGAAATATATTATATTTAAAAATAAACTTTAGTGGTCAAAATAAAAGTTTTTAAAGTTTCATGTAACTAACATTGTTCTTATATATATATATATATATATATATATATATATATTATATATATATATATATATATATAATATGTCATAGTTCTATTCTAAAATTTATATAAAAATTTTAATTTAGGTTTTAGTTTAAATGAGCGAACCAATAAGTGAGCCAACGAGCTAGTTAATGAGCAAGCCACAAGCCGAGCTGACTTTGGCACGAGCCCTGAAATTTAATCGTATTCAGTGTCTTTGATCCTATACGTCGTGTATGATACTATACGAAACGTATAGAGGGGTACCGATTTATAATACGAGGGTGTATGTATATTAGTACCCAAACAAAATTCAAAACATTATCTTTAAAAACATATTTCCCTAGGAAAAAAAAGACTTTTAGTAACTTTTAAAGGGTTCTAATATAGAAACATCCACCTAGATAAATCAACACCTCTTATACGTCGCGTATGAGTCCATATGTAGGGTCGAATACATTGAAAATGAGGAAAATTCAAGGAGTGTGTCAGAGAGCTATACGCCCCATATAGCCCTATACGACCCCCCTTCCCCTTATACGATACATATAGAGCTATACAACACATATACAAAATTTCAAAACTGATTATAAGGAAAAATTTAAGGGACTGTCAGAGAGGTTAATTATATGTCCCGTATAAGGTTATATGACCTCTTCTATACGACGTATACGTGGCTATACGACACGTATAGAAATTTTAAGGTGTTAATTTATATTTTTGGGGTGTCTATATATCAACGCCGCTTGACCTTGATGTTAAATTAAATCACAAAACAGGCAAAATTAATCTAGTGGACGAGTCCTCAAGTGACACTACTTATTACCTCCTACTAAAAGTCTAAAACAATGCGATTTAAAATCTTTCTAAATATACAAGTCAATTAAGTAGTATTTAAGAGCAAAAGATTATTCTTTCAACAGAAATATAAATATATAATCCTGTCTTAAAAAAAACCATATCATATAATTTAATAAATAACTAAATACCAAAAAAAGAAAAAGAAAAAAAGAAAAACAAAAAGCCTCTTCCACCACTATAAAATGCATCTCCCCTAAGGCCTAAACCACCACCACACCTACGCACACCCAACTGAAACCAACCCTGAAAACAAATAATAATAACAAAAATGTCATCTGAATCTCCTCTACCCATTCACCTCTGCTTCTTCCTCACCATCCTCTTCATGTTCGTGAGCTTCTCATGGTACTCCAGTTACGAGTCCATGTTCGAGGGCTTATTCGATAACCTCAAGCTCTTCTTCATCGCCTCTCCGGTGCTTCTGCTGGTGGTTCTGCAGCTCGTCTCCGCCTTCGACGCCACCGCCCGCCGATCGCCCTTCTTCCTGCCGGACGCCGACTCTCCGGCCGCCGGATCCCCGCCGTGGGGCGTCGGGTTGGTGCTTGTGCTGCTCTTCTTCTTGCTTTCCTACCAATCGGATCTCCGCGAACGGTGGTTTCCGATTCTCAGTTGATGGTTACAGTCTGAAAACTTTATTATTAAAAGTGGGACGATTGCATAACTGCCACTTGTGATTTAAAAAAGATTTGGGTACTTTGTACCTGTAGGAAGTAATCATGTAGTGGATGCTGAATGTAAATGTTTATAATTAATGTTTTTTATGTGCTTATTATATTATGTAGTTTCTGTTTCCCATTATTTGTTTATGAGAGTTGATTATTATGCTTTTGTAAACTTGAACGGTGGTTTCCGATTTTCTGGTTACGGTGGTGGTGGTGGTCGACGGTGGTGATGGTGGTGGTGGTATAAAAGTGATCATGTAGTGGAACATGAATGTAAAGTTTTCATATATGAATTATGTAGTTTGCAACTATTTGTTTACGAGACTTGCTTGTTATGCTATTGTAAAGTATACATTTTATGGTCATTGGATTAATCCCGACGTTTATTTTTTGGCTAAGGTTAATTCTAATTTATGAAATGTTTATAGATGATCCTAAAAACTTTAAGCTTCTTTATCCTACAATAATCATTTATCAACCGACAGTTAACTCTGTTAGTATATTTGATTAAATGGGGCTAACTTTAAGGCAGTTTTCAATTTTACCGTCGCTCAGCTCTATCAGGTTCGATTTTTGGTTTCTAGCCACCATCGTAAGTTGAAACATACCTTTCGATCAATAGGTGGAGATTGACAGATTTTCGTGTGGAAAAGTTTCAGATTAACGAACTTAATGGTGAATTTCATTTACGGCTTAATATTTTGGCCAAATAAGCAGCTCACGTTATAAAAATAAAAACAGTATTAACTATCAGTTAGTAGTGATTGCTAAAGAATAATAAGATTAAAGTTGGAAGTGACTGTAAATATTTCTTCATTAATAGTAATAAATAAATAAAAATTGAGATTATTTAAATCTAATAACTTTTTCTTTTTTAGTTTTCTCTTTTCATATATCGTAGAAGTCTTAAAAATTTAGACACATTATGATAACAAGACGAGTTAAAAAAATGTTTTTCTTAAATAATACATTTTAAGTAAATTAACCAAAATGCTAGCTTTTGTATTTCTATTACTTATTATTTATAGAAAAGTGTATGTTTGTAAACCTCACATCACCCTTGTTTCCTTGCAAATGAAGAATGAAAAAGATTCACATTGACCATGAATTTCGAAACTAACACTAAAAGACGATGTCTAAATCAACAACATAAAAGGACATTGGTATAAAAGTGCAACTTCTAGTTGATGTATATGTTGAATATTGAATAATTGTTCATTGATAATTGCGACAACCCATATAGTGCTAGGATAATAATCAAAGATAATGATAAAAATAACGTTGCAATTACATAATAATATTATGCATCGTGTTCGCTTATTTTGAATTATTTATATATTTTTTTAACGGTAAACTATCATACTTCAACTTTTAAACTTTTAACCTGAGTTTTAAACATAGACATGAACAAACTTTGTTCAACTCTTGATTGACCAAAACTCAAAACCAAGAATTCAATATATTAAAACTAAACAGGAGTTTGTCTATTATAGGCTTACAAGTATTTTAAGCTAGATAAATTCTATTACTAGATAAACACAAAATAATAAACTAATTATCATTATCTCTAACTAATATTACTTTCTACCTAGTAATATGATCTCCTCCAAATCCGCCTCTTATCTATGTTGGTATTGCATTACTTTTCACATAAACTACTTCAAATTATTTTATCTCATAATCAGATTTAGGATAATAGCCTCATATCTAAGAACTAAGAGTCTAAGTGAGCTAGTGTGTCTAATTGTTTATGTTTATCTCATCCTTTTTGCTTAATTTTTCTATTGAAAATAGTAGAAGTCACCTAAAAGAAGAAAAAAACATCACCCAGATAAACATATTATTATAATAAACTCAATATATCTATTATAATGCAACTTTTTATTCTTGAAACGTGTTTTAGTTGTATGACAAATGAAAATAAAATATTTGCTTAACAATATGAACGAAAAGTATTTTTTAAGTCCAAAAATTATATTATAAGCACTAAATGTATATTAAAATGCAGAGGAAAATATAATTAATCACAGCTAACTATTTAAAACGGTATAAACTATATTGAGTATAAAATATAACTAATCACAACTAAATTTTAACGTTTTCGTTAGGTGTGTTGTTTTTTTTTTAAATTTAATTGATTGATGTGTGTGAGTGATTAGATCTAACATAACAAATGGAATCTATGAAAGTAGTCCAAGGCCATGTGTAAGTTCGTCAATGTATTATTTTATGAAAAAGTAAATAATAATTGAATATTCACTGTTTGTGGGGCTCCCTATTTCAATAATTAGATATCAACGAGTATTAAGCCTCTCGCGTTACAGCGGGAGGCATAAAATTATACCAAGTATTACCAATATTCACATCATCGTTAGCGGTCAACAACACCGGATAAAACTCATATTAAAAAAGAAATAAAAACAAAAAATCAAATGGAAAATAGACGTAAAAATATTAAACAATACACGTGAAACGTTTAACATTAAAAACAAAATAACTAGGTTGAATTAGGACCACCCGCACGTTGCGACGGGACCACTAAACATGGAGAAATAGGCGTAACAAAGTTAAACTATATGTGCACGTTACAAAATGTAATTCTCAAAATTTAGTTTGAAATGTAAATGAAAAAATGTAGGAGATGAAAAATATAAGGTAACAAAGTTGAAAGTGAAAAATTATAGGATTAAATTATAAAAGTTGTAAAAGTATTGGATACAAAATAAATAAATAAATATATATATATATTATATATATATATAATTGTACCATATGCATAAAAATGTATACATTCAAGTTAGTAATTAAAATATATATAATAATATTTTCTTATATCTTTATTACTATTTTTTTTCTTCTCCGTTCACGATCATTTTCAAAAATATTAAAATTTTCATAAGAGTTAAACATTAAATGCTCAAATTTACAAATAAGTAGTAAAATTTCCTCTTTAATTCACTACAAACCATTTTATATAATATAAGTATTTTAATCACACGTTTACTCTGAAGGCTTAGGTTATATGAATACCCAATATTTGTTATATGAACACCGACGTCTCTCTATCTATCTTTATATATATGTATGTATGTATGTATAGAAAAAGATAGAGAGAATGTAAATGTAATGAGTATATCTATAACATACCTCTTTATTTTGAATTAATATAAAATGTTTAAAATTACTTTACTTGAGCCTTGTGCAATACAAACTTTAAAATGTTAGAAACTGACAACTTTAAAATGTTCGAACCGGATTTTGATTTGTTATTTTTATAATGGGTAAAAACGAAGTGTTAAACCATAAATTAGTATGTTTGATATACAAAAAATGTTATATATAACTATAATATACATATATAAATTACTTATGTTTATTACATATATAAATATAGTTAAATCTAGTCCAACCGGTCCGACTATCAAATTAGTAAGGCATCTGGTTCGACGTCCGATCCGGTTCGATGTCCGATCCGGTTCTGAAAACATTGTATATCATCACACATGACCTTAACTCATTTGACTCTAATTTTTAAAATGTATTAAATTTTTAAAAATGCCCTAGGCTTTCATCACATATAATTATACTGGAAAGTTAGAAACATACATGTATGTCAATGTCTAGAATTATTTTGTGTGAAATGGTCAAACAGTTGAAGTTGACCTCTTTTCTTGGTCATTTTATAGGCCACAATTCTGTTGGGCTTCTTCTTTGGGCTCAAGTATATTGGACTCTTTTCTTTTGTATAGTAACTAATTTACCTATACCTCGTTATAAATCACTCTATAAGAAATCATATATGTAAATTGTAATCAAATCTTTATACAAGTATTTAGGAAAATGTTATTAAATACTAAAATTAATAAAGTCCGTGTTTTCCAATGGGTAAATATTTTGTGGTACTTTTTTGCAACTTGTATTTACATGCGCACATCATGAGTAAAGATTTAATAGTCGTCATTGATTCATTTGCGGTATTAATCAATAAAAGTATTTTTTATTAAACAGATTTATTTGTGTCATAAACGGATCGACAATTACCAGCCCTGAATTTATGCTTAAGCTAACCAATAAAAGTTTGATTCATTTGTGGCACTAATCAAATCGTGTTAAGGCTTAATTATTTTCTCAAAATTGTCAATTTATCACACAAAATCAAATTCCTACAAAAATGCCGCGTCTTTTGGTGGAAGTCACTCGTATTCACCTTTAATACCAATATTGGAATAGTGTAATTATTATTTCTAAAGTGCTCGATTACAAGTGACTTTAACTTTTTCTAATTGTTAATTAAATATTCTTGAATTATGACTTACTGATTTTCAAATATTTGGATGTATTTGGATCCACCCGTAAAGTTATAAATGGCTAATTATAATATTGTTAAAGAGACCTTCTTCTAATTTGGATATTTGATTACTTAAGTTTATAATAATATAATTGTTGTACTTTAAAAAATCGTCATAGGGACCTTATTGTAGCTTGATAAAGAGACCTAACCCTTAATGAGGCTACAATATTTTTTTATTTTTTCTGAGGTTTAGGCAACAGAAAGTTTAGACATCAGTATATTTATATGGATAAACATTGTTGCAACATTTGGTTTCATATGTGAGAAATCATATGTCAACTTATGGCCTGAATCATTGACTACACTCTCAAAAGCTGGTGAACAACTTATGCATAAACAAGATTTCTAATAAAATGACCAATAAACACAAAAATATTGAGAATGTAGTTTCTTTTACGAATTTGATACAATTGATGAGTCATTTTTTATATTTTATATTTTTAATTCAAGATTACCAATCTTGTTTATATAATTTTGAGACATTTTTTAATGTTATTGGGATTATAAATTTTTAAATCGGTATTTAAGATTCCAAGCAACAAATTATTTTCTAGCAAAAATAAATAAATAAAAGAGAAAGAAACCAAAGTGGTACCAAATTGGTAAGTAACGAAAAACCAATTCCGATATTAGTACCTTACCGGTACTAAACGGATAGATTCCGTATGGTATCCCCCATCCACTCTTCCACACTCTGGGATCGGTAACGGTGGGGTACTGGTTTGGTACCGATGTCATTTCTAGTCGAAGGTGAAAATTGCAATCGTAAAAAAACGAAATGTGAATATAAATCTCAAATCTGCCTACGTAATTACTCGGTTTAAACGGTTAGATTTGTTACAACTATTTTCAAGCACCCATATTTTTCCATTTTAATACTTAAAAAAACATATTCTAAGCTGTAGTTTGAAGTAGTGTTATGTTTAACTCGTAGCATAAAAAACTACCATAAACGCGCATAATTAAGTATTATATTATACGATAGAATAATGAACTTTCTGGTATGTATCGTTTTATTTGCATTTAGTCATGATATAAACATATTACAAATGTTAAATAAATTGAAAAATTCAATCAAAACAATTCATGTAACAAAACCACTCGTATTATACAAACAAATCTTTCTATACCCTCAACTCAATCATCATCTTCAATCTCATACATCCTGCGGCTAAACACATGAATTCCTTTCGTCAAGTGGCGGTGACGCATGTGCCCTAAGTTCGGCCGCCCTGTCTCCTTGAACCGTTGGCGAAGCAACGGATCAATCACACATTCAGGTGGTGGCACGGGATACCTCAAAGTATCATAGCAATAAGAATAATACATGTACTTTTCCCTAAACCTCTTCATCGCGCTCTTTTGTCTACGTGTAATGTTATTGTATCGAATGGCTTCGAGTTCTTTGTCCATCTGAATACAACCGTCGATTGAAAGTTCTTGAATCGGGTTCGAAACGCAACCGTGGAGAACGAGGTCGGTCATCTCGGTGACGAAAGGGGCATATTTGTAATTTACCTTATATTTACCACCATTTGTGGCCCAAGTAGAAGCATCCCATATGGTTGCATATAATGCCATCGGTTTTGAGGGAAAATCACTACCCATTTCAGGGCTTCGTAATATCTCTCGTATAGGAACATCATCTATATAAAATCTGCAATAAAAAAGAACTATAAAACTTTAACTCATTATATACTTATTAACTAAAATTAAGTACATAAAAGTTTAAAATAACAAAGTTTTATTTGCTTATAAAAACAAGTTCTTAGCAATAACACTGCTTAGATTTGTTTATAAACATTGATCTTGTTTATTTGTTGATTTGTATACATTTTGTAGTCTAGACTTATAAAACATATAAATCATTTACGAATTTAACAAATTAAAATCTTTGTAATAAATTGTTTTTATGATTATAAAAGCCTAAAACTCAAAGTTATTTTCTATTGCTTTTATTAAATTTCAAACGATGTAATATTCAAATATAATTTAATTGGAAAAGTAGGATTCAGTTATAAAATATATAAACATCTATATCACGTAAGTTTGTTTAATAATTTATTAATACTTAAAAAAACAAAAGTACATTAGGTGTAAATTGTATATACATGAACATTATCAAAACTATATGAACCTTTATTAATTGGTGTCTTTTCTTTATGACTCACTTTCTTCAACTCCAAGTTTCAAAATTTATAATGTTGATTGAGTTTTATTTAAATAACATATATGGACGTCTATTATACAACAAAAAAATTATAAGAATCATACAATGGAATTGTACTTAGTCTATCACATGTATAGTGAAAGAGAGTTACAAAAACCATCTTATGTGATACATTAAAGCAATATACACACTCAAGTTTTATATGATTCTTATAAGTATTTACTTAAAACTGGTTTTACATGAACCTGTTATGTGTCACAATATCTCGTAAAATCGATATAGTTTAGGAGACCTATAATATCGAGATTGTATAAGATAACTAAGAAGCTAGGGAAAGAGTGTTACATGATTTTGGAAGATGCCCATAGGATTGTATAACGATGGTAAGCTTTAGAAGGATCAAACCACAAGGTGTATCTTTCTTCTCTACCTCTACTTGTGCTTCCATTGCCGTAAAAATTCGTCTGAAACCTCCATGGTTTCCCTTTGATATTCCCCAAGAACTCGAAGTCTAACTCGTCGTGTGTCTTCTCGAACACATCCCCGTTTGAAGTCTGCATGTACATCAAATGACACCTCAAATTATATATGAACAAAGGGTATCATATCTATATAATTTCACTTGTGCATAGTGTTTGGTAGATTAAATTAACTAATAAAACAAAGTGAAAGTGTTATAGTTAAAGCAAACTAGACAGGTGTTTATAAGATTCTTATAATTATTACTTAAAAATGATTCTTTTTATTATATTTCACTAGTTATATCATCAATAAAAAAGAATATATATTATATAACTAGACTAAAAACCTATTTATTACACTTGTTAGATATAAAAAAATTTAAATGATTAGTAATGAAAATTAAAAAATTTAAATAAAAAAAGCAACAAAACAAAAAAAAGAAGGAAAAATTAAATAAGAGCGTAACAAGTGGTGCTCTAGTTTACTTATACTTAATATAGCTAGTTTGTTTTGCGACAATATATTACTATAAGAAGCGAAAATAAAACCATCTTCGTGTCAACCATTATCGGACCAAAAATTACATTACCGACAACGATTATCGGACCAAAAATTACATTACCGGACTAAAGTTTTACATTATCGGACCAAAAATTAACACTGATGACGCAAAAAGAAGAAGACGATGCCCCTCCCGGCCCCTTTAATGCCTCGCCCATGGAAACAAGTTGTGACGGATTTTTTTTTCATCGATCCTCTTTGCAAATGGTTGCAACGGATCAGCGACGGGTCATTTCAGTCGCAAATTTGTTCTAAATTTGCAACGGAATATGTTGGTCGCAAATGCTCATATCCATTGCGTAATAGGGAAGATTTACGTACATAAAATGCTACCACAACTCCAGCAGTATATTCAGAAGGTAGCTTGATTCTTGCACTGAATAACCCATGCTTGTACATATCCGAAGATCTAAATCCAGCCCCTGAAATTATTATTATTATTATTATATTATTATATTATTATTATTATTATTATTATTATATTATATTATTATTATTTATTATTATTATTATTATTATTATTATTATATTATATTATTATTATATATTATTATTATATTATTATTATTATATTATTATTATTATTATTATTATTATTATTATTATTATAACTAATTATCACCCATCATAGCTTTTTTATAAATATATGCGTACATAAATACACACATATAAAAACTGTTTATTACACAAACAGTGTTTTTCACGCAAAATGTAAAAAGAGATGGAGTTTTCATTAAAAAAGATTTTACACTTGAGTACGTGACAACTATCAAACAATACTAAAATTACCAAATAAAATGGTAGAATTAGGGTGAAATTATCACGTAAAAGTGAATAATTATGCAAGAAATTCGTAGAATTCTATACACAGGTAGTGTATATATAGACATATGTATATCTGTATATATGTAAATAGAGAAAGAATGGATGCCTGTGTATTGATTGAGGTGGAGATGAACGGTGTTGTCATCGTCCGATCGGAGGAGATTGGTGTTGCCACCGAAGAGCTGCGTGAAGCCTTTCTGAAAGGATATTATACGCGGCGGAGATGCGGCGGCACCACCGGTAAGGGGCTGCAGGAGGAGGAGGAGAAGGGATATGCAGACGGTGGTGTTAGACATTGAATTAAGGAATTGATCGATCATTTTTCAACTAGTGTTTGTGTTTGTGTGTCTTCTTTGCTTTTATATATGAATGAAAGTGACACAGATAAAGGGAATAATATAACAAAATTAATAATTATTTTGAGTTATAATTTATTGAGAAAATTGCATGAATGGTCCTTGCTTTAACTAGATTTATGTTTGATTCTTAAAATTTAATAAATACAAAGTTAGAGGGGATAATATAGCAAAACTAGTAATTATTTCGAGTTATAACGTATTGCTTGGGACAAGCCAATGACAAAATGTATTCGCTCTATATATATGCATGATCGAAAGTTTAAATGTTTATAAGATAAGCATTAGATGATTACAATTAACATTATTTTATAACAAACTAACAAGATGTATACAAATTATTTAAAGTTTATTAAGGCTATTCAATAAAATTATAATTCTTCTTGTTGATAATTTATTGTTTCCAATATTGTATATCACTATATATTGTATCAAAAGTATACAATTATATAAGATTAGAATATATATACTCTTTACATTATAAAAGTGACGGTTTATAATAAAGTATATGCTCTTAAGCATTGTGTGCACTTATTTTATGCTTTTAAACGGGATTTACAAATGCTTCCACCACCGCCTTCTCTTGTTTATAACAATGTAACAAACTAGACATATACAGATTATAAAACTATATCAATATTATTAAATTGGCTGACCCATAATTATGTGGATAGCTACATATATTCAATCCTTATTCCCTGCAAAATAAGTTAGAATGTTTAACTCCTTTTAATTATTTTGTCTAATGTTTCTTAGTAGATTGTAACCATAAAAAAACAATTATCATATATCGTATATGTTTGTTATATTGAAGTCTCTATAGATCCGTCCTTTGATACATATAATATTAATATATTTGTTATAACACTAATTTAAGTAATACAAAGTTTCACCCACATGGTATGCTCTATCCGTTTTATAAAAAGTAGCGTCGCTTATGATTTTGGAATAAAAATATAGTAAAGTTTTGTATTTATTAATTATATTGAAATAAATTTGGTATGATGAGTATTGAGTTTGGTGGTGTAGAAATCATGTGAAATATAAACCACAAAGATTATTTTATACGTTGGCCGGTGAAATATGCACCATGTTTGGCTGGGGTGAGATACGTTAGACCAGGGGTATTTAGTAATTTCAAAACGTAGAAAAAAAGGTCAAAAACAGAACCCCTTTGCGTGGAACGTTGATAAACCGTATAAAGGTGTGCTTAGAAACGCAATGAAACACATGATCAAATGGAATATTTATTGGTTTTAACTTTATAATGACTTTAAATTAAATGTAAACAATAATTATATATAGGCGTGAGATATAATGCAAAATGAAAAAGACTTGCGAAGTAACATTGTAGTACGGTTAAATCAGAGAATCAGGCGTGTCATTTTGTTAGTAGGATGAAAAGACGACGTGTTGTTTAAGATTTGTTTCGTCTCTAATTGATGTATGATCAAGGAATGTTACCTATGAGTTGAACTTGTTAAGAATACACTGTACTAAGTTACTCAAAAAGAGTTAAAAATCTCAATTTACTGTACATTAGATGAATAATTTTATTTTTATTTAAAACTTTTGTCTTTGTGTGATTCTATCAATAATAATCTAGTATTATTAAGAAATTTTTGGGTGTTTCTTGTGAGTAGTCTTTTATGTTCCAAGTGTTGTTTGTTTTGGATTTTCTTATATAACAAACTATGTGATTGTTAAGAACTTTTTGCAAAATATAATCTGATGTTATAAAGCATTGTTATATATTAAGTTAAAGTCATTACAGATAAACAACAAAACTTATGTCTTTCTAATGATAATGCACTCCCACCTAATCAATTCAAGTACGGTGTTTATTTATTACTAGATTAGTCTATGTATATTATACGAATTAAATAAATAGCAATAAAAATTTATGCATTATAAAATAATGCTTAAAGAATAATATATGATTATAATTACGTATAAATAGCTACTTTAAGTAAAATAAACAATAATGTATTTTTCTTAAAATTTTGTTTTATAGAAAAATTGTGATTTTCAAATATTTTTTTATTTTATTTTAATAAAAATGTTATTTTATTTTAATAAAAATGTTCTTTTTTTATAAAAATTTTGTTGTATTTAGAGAAATAAGATAAATAAGAAGGTAAGTACAGTGACACTTACGATTGTTTGATGATTATTTTAGTTTATTTATAGATAAATAGATAGATAGGCTAAAGACATATTAATTAAACGAATTATAGTTAGTTATAAACAATAATAGTTATAATATCAATAAAATATAATTAAAATTATATATACATAATAGTTCAAGAAATAATACAATTATACTAATTTTTAACTATCTTATTTAAATAGTTTCATTTTAAACATACGTTTTAAGATATTAAAAAATATTTTTTTATAAATATCTTATTTTTCTAAACTCTTGTTTGTAATTATTCAGATTGTTTCAGTAAGACGGTCCATAAAAAAATTCACATGCTTATAACTTTTTCTAAAAGTAAAATGATTTAAAATATTTTATTTCAAAAGGGTTTAGTGTTTTGGAAAATTTCATATTATGTAATATTTTAGTTTCGTATTAATTAGATCTTAAATTAAAGATGTGATTTCTAATTTATTTAATAAGAACTATTTTTAAAAAAGATAGTTGGCTTTTAAAAAAATCTAGATAAGACAGAAATATATAATAATTAATAAATTCATTTTTAATAGATAGAGAAATTTGTATGAGTATTTAAATTACTATAATAACCTTATGAAAGAAAAATTAATGTGTGGATGTCTAAAAAAATGACAAATGGTAAAAAAATAGGATAAGAGAATGATAAGTGGCAAAATAAATTTTGTTTTATCAGATACTAAGTTAGTACCTCGTATATTAGATGAGTTGAATAAATAAAATATTAAGATAATTAATAATGATAAAATTATTAATTAAAATTATATTTTAAAATATGATATTGTTGAAATTATGTATGAGTAAGGATTATAAGTAATAAAACAATGATATTATTTTTTTAAACTTATTTATAATTATTTTATCTAATAAAATTTAAAAAATTCGTTATAAATCAAAAAAATTTCTACAAAATGACATTTTGTAATATTTCTTATAATAACTTTGAATTTTTATTTTTTTATGGTTCATTAAAAAAATATTTTTTAAAAGCGTTGATTTTAAATATTTTATATTTTAAATAGAAGTTTGATATTTTAAAATTACTTTATGTTACATAAAAAATTGTTTCTATAGAAATTAATTTATAAAAAAGAACTCTTCTTAATTTATTAAAAAATATTTTAATCTAAAAAAGAATTAAAAATATAATTAGTAGTTAATGTAAATCTATAATCTATAACATATAATAAAAGAATGTTTTTTCAAACTACATGTCATCATTCTAGCACATCTAATAACACATGTTATCATTTTAGCATATAAAAAAATATATTTTCCGCCTCTCACTCATAATAATATGAAAATTATAAAAACAACTAATTTGACTTTCATTTATTATTAAAATATATTAAAAAAATATATCTATATTTATGTTTCTTGTCACTCTCATATTAAATAAAAATTATTTTAATAAGTAAATTAAACTATTAAACAACTACAATTTAAATTATTCTTATTTTAATAATTTATTAATGCATACTAATTATATGATTTTAGATATATGATATCTTTAAATGTAGCATAATAATTTTTAATTTCATTATTTGTAATAATTTTTAGATATTCATTATATTTTTATTTCATAATGACTAATATTTAGAAAACAAGATATTCATAAAACTATTGGTTTTGACATGTTTTATTTTTTCCACACATGTAATATATGAGCTTTAACCAAATATTTAATATGAGAGAGAAACTACAAAATTAATCTTAGGAGGTCTAATATTATGACAAATGGTAACTTAAAAGTTTCTTTTATTAGAATAGATAGACTATAGATTTATTTGTTGTTTATTGCTCTTTATTTATTGATGGAACATTTTGCCTATAACATCTGTCTATTTTTGAAAATAGAAACTCAAACCCGAATCCGTTTGGATCAATTTTAGAAAATCAAATACAATAGTTAGAAATTTAGTTTATTTTAATCTTTCAAAAACAATAATAATACTACTTATTCAACTTCCATTTACTAAATCAATTCATGGTAATTTCATGATTTATAGAATAAAATTTTATAAATTCATGAGGGTTATTTGTCATTTATGAGTGCTAATTATAAAACTAAAATAAAGGATTAAAATACAAAATTCATTATTTTTACAAATATGTAAGGTCTATAAAAGGTTATTAAATTTATAAGATTTTAAACATTCAATTAAAATAAATAATCAAAGTACAAGTTCTTATTTGATTTATAAAGTCTACAAAATTTTAATAAAAAAAAGTTGTTAAATTAAAATTAAAGTTTTAATAAATTTAAAGTTTAAATTGTAATTATTCTTTTATTTATTTAAATTATTTAAATTTATATATATATATATATATCAAATTTCAATCATAACCCTCTTTTAAAAGACTTAAAACTCACTATTAACACCATTCATAACCTACTCCTAACCTCAACTATAAAAACAAGCCTTAGGTCTTACTTTTCATTTGTTTATTCTCTAAAAATCTCACTCTCATATTTTTCTTTCATCCATTGGTTATGATCAGTTTGATCATCCATATTTTTCTTTCATCCATTGAATAATTTTATTTTACAAAAAATTTCAAGAATTTTTAATAATAAGGTAATCTTTTATTGCTTTTATATTATACATTTCAACCATCCTAACATCCAAGTGTTCTTATGACTTTATGTTCTTATTTTTATTCTTTCTTCTACTAAATCTCTTTTAATTTGATTTATTATCATTTCATCACTAACTTTCTAACATTCACTAACCTTATAACAATCACTAACATTCCTAAATCAAGATAAGAACACATTAACGTAAACAAATAATCCTGTTTGCATATAGACGGCTATGTCACCGCATTCGGTTATTCTACAAGATTCTTTCCCTAAGTGATGGCTATGTCGAAATCTTGAAATATTTTTATATAACTCAAATAAAGTCTAATATATCATATATGAACATAATAAATTTATTCTCACTCGTTTCATGCTTTAACGATTTTAAAAGTGTACTTAAGTGTCTTACTATAATTTTGGCAGAATATAATCTGACTTCAACCGACCACAACTTGATCATAACAAATTAAATTTTAGTAAACTCAGACTCCAATATTAGGCTCATTGAATTACCTTTTTAACAATAGTTTATACTTCTTCAAACTCAATCGAAAGACTCAACAATAGCCTTCACTAGATAAGTGTGCATTTCAGCATCTTCTGTCTTGTTCTGATGTTTTGACATGTTTACGGATCTTTTCATAAAAATATTTCTAAATGAAAGTTGTCCGGGAGACTTTGAACTAGTCAAATGTAAATTTTATAATTTTATAAAACCGTTTTCTATTTTATAAACTTGTTTAAACACGTACCAAATATTCTGTCCAGAATCTAAAATTGGTACAATAATCGTTTTTCAATCTACCTTTTGCTTCTTGGAATTTCTAAGCGTCCTAACTTCTTGTAATGAATTCTAACTTTAATTTATTGTTTTTTATCATCTAGGACATCACCTTTGACTTTTGGCATCCAAGCTTTCTTATGTACTCTACAACTATCACTATACTTGTAAGTTTTTCATGTGAGTTTTCCATGCCCCCTTTTTTACTTTATTTCACACATTTTGGGATGAAATATATTAACCTTATGAACTTACACTTGTAAACATCTTGATACTTGTAAATGCACAGATAATTCATCTTTACTTTTTTGTCATGATTATTGGTATTATTGTGAGTGTTATATGAGGTACATTATATGTTGACAATCATTAACTATTGCTAGCATGGTGACGTCATAGATCTATGGGCCTGACAAGCCTACTTGGTTAATTCTAGTACACTTAGATAATAGTTTAATCTTGTAATTTTTCAAGATTTGATTGTAGCTATATGTGTTCTATAAACTTGAATAATTCATAACCATTGACATGAATTGCTACATGTAAATCTTTCATATATTTATGTATGTTTAACCCATGGAAACTCACCAACTTTTAAAGTTGACCCTTTATTTTTAACATGTTTTAGGTTTTATACTTGAGAATCTCTTCGTACTCATATAGGGCTTGGACTTAGTTTAATTGAAAATATTATATTGTTGCTTACATCTTGTTTGTATTGTAATGACTTATTTGTCTAGTATTATTTAATGAAAAATCGCTTTTAATATTATTTAAACTTATTTAATTCCATGAGCTATGAACAATCATTTCACATTCGATCGTCCCGATTATTCCGCTGTCGGTCAGGGTGTGACATTTCCGTCCTCATTACCCCTATATTATTCTACTACTTCCCCTGAACATTTATACATAAACCTAAAAGCGGTTTAAGGCACAATTGCGCCATTTCTTAGGCAAAGTTGTGCCATTTCTTAGGCACCATCGTGCATTTCTTAGGCACGATTGTGTTTCACATACAGGTATGATTGTGCTTTG
Organism: Flaveria trinervia; assembly: GCA_025506515.1. NCBI lineage: Eukaryota > Viridiplantae > Streptophyta > Magnoliopsida > Asterales > Asteraceae > Flaveria > Flaveria trinervia. The sequence continues at coordinate 9,820,614 of CM046446.1, forward strand.
TTATAGCCCTGGTCGTGCCTTATTCTTGGCACGGGTGTGCTTTCCATTTCTTATACAGTTTCTTGATGGCTTTTTGTTGACTAGTTATGCCTCTCGTAATTTTAATCCTACTGGTTATGGCTCTCGTAATTTTAATCCTAACTCAGTTGTGATTGTTAGAAATTTCGGTATTCTATGGTGTCAAATTTTTAGGTTGATACATGTTCATAACAATTTGTTAAAATTATAAGAGAGAGAGAGAGTGTGTGTGTGTATATATATATATATAAAGAGAGAGAAAGAGAGAGAAGTAATGGTTCTGATACAAATGAAGTGTTATCTAATACCTTGAGAACTAATCTAGTACGTTGATTAATTAAATAAAAGCCTATAAATATTGTCAACTCCACTGTCATCATTTAAAAAATCTATAACATGTAATAAAGTAATGTTTATTTGGTCATTTTTCATTAGCTTAAACTATATTTTTGACACTTGTCATTTTTCAAAATATTCGCATATCAATTTTCCCTCAAAAGGTATTATAGTAATTTAAAAATACTTCTACAAATTTATCTCTCCTATTAAATGTAAATTCTATTAGTTGTTATATTTCTCTCTCTTAATTATTTTTTAAATCAAGTTATATTTTTTTAAATAGATTTTATGAAATAAATTAAAAATCACATCTTTTAACTAAAATCTAAATAACAAAAAACTAAAGTTTATATAATACGAAATTTTCTAAAACATAAACATTTTGTAAACAAAATTTTTTAAATTTTTTTGTTTTATAACAAAAATTATAAACAGGTGAAATATTTAAAACGGTCTTTTTAAAACAAGCAGAATAATTACAAACCGGGTTTTTTTATATTTGTATAAAAAAAATTTATAAAAAAATTTTAAAACGCATGTTTAAAAATGAAACTATATATATAAGAGAGTTAAAAAATAGTATAATTGTTTTATTTCTTGAACTGTTATGCATATATAACTTTTTATAAAAGCAAATGTTTAAGAAAAATACATTATTGTTTATTTACTTAAAGTGGTTATTTATACGTAATTATAATTATATTTTTATCTTCAAGCATGATTTATAATGCATAAGTTTTTATTAATAATCATTCAGTATTTTATTTATTCAATCCATGTATTACACGGGAACTAACCTAGTAACAATATATTAGTAACTAATGCTAGTTAAAGACATTCAAAAGACACACATAAATGAAGAGAAATTACTACTTTTAACTCTTTCCATTAAATACTAATATCATCCATTAATTAGAACTAAAGTAACTTTTATATAATTTATTATTCTTTAAATATTATAGTATAAATCAAGTACTTTTTATCGTTTATAAAGTTATAATAATGCAATTTTTTTTACCAAGACATTTTTTACAAAGTTTACCCAGTGCTACTTACATAATTTATACGGTGCTAGGTATGCAATATGCTACTTTACACAATGCTATTTACATACTTTACACATTGTTACTTATATACATTGCCACTTTACACCATATTTCTTACATAATGCTATTTTACCTATTTAACATGTCACTTATAAAACAATGTTATCTTCTTGTTTGGTTTATTTTGTTTGTTCATTGACTAGGTTCATAAACTAGTTTTAAATAATGTTTACAAATAAAAAATAAGATACTTTGTTTGCTATGAATACAGAGATGATAAACATGATGATAATGGTTGAAAAATAAGATTACAAATATGATTAAGAAGAATATCGATGAAGTCAAATTAAATCAGTTGAAAAAAAATCATAAAATCAATATTCATTGTTAACACGTAATTAGAAACTAACATAACAAACTATCATACGGATTTGCCTGAATTACTATTGGTTAGTGGTTATCATCTGATATACATAATAATTTTTATTGATTCTTAAATTTTATTTTCTACAAGGAAATATATCCTAGGATCCTACTCAACAAACACACACATGCAACCATAGTAGTGGTGAAATGAGGCGTGGGCGAGAGTTATGGTACTGCAGCAGCTACGATAGTAGTAACATGACAATGAAAAGAGAAAATAAATAAACCTAATTTATATATGTGTACAAGTTTTATCGGGGTAAAAATAAGGAAAATCCATAAAAACATAAAAAGCAAGAAAAGACTTCATGACGGTAGACATATCTACGGCTATAATAGTGATTAAAATAGATGAGGGAGAGCTATAGTGCATAAGCTACGAATGTGACAGCATGACCATAACAAAAGAAAGTAAAGAAACCTAATAAACACACAAGTATGTATTTACATACTATGTAGCTATGTACTTATGTACATACCTATGTATGTATGCATATATGCATTCATGTATGTGTGTCTGTGTGTTTGTGTGTCTGTGTGTTTGTATGTTCGTGTGTTTGTGTGTGTGTGTGTGTGTGATTGTGCCTATGTATGCATGCACATGTGCAAGTACGTACGGATGTACAAGTGTCCTTGTGGTAGAACGAGAGGTGAAGAAGATAAAAAAAAGTTATCACACTAAGAGGACAATGCGAAGTAGGACTAACAATCAAATATTGTGTATTATTGATCAACTATTTATAAAAGTATAAAAGAATAATTAGAAAAAAATATAATCAAATCGTATCTTCTAATTATCATAAAGATCTAACCATGCAAAAAAATAAGCTTTTCGGGAACACATGACATGATTCTAGAGCATCTAAGTCTACTTTTCTAGCTTATATCTTATATTAAATAATTATATTAACTACTAATTAATGATATATTTAATATTTTTCATATTAAAATATTTTAAAAAATTAAGAAAAAGATCTTTCTATAAATGCAATTTCTAAGAAATAATTATTATTAAATAAGAAATCTTTCTAAAATATCATTTTTTAAATACAAAATGTTTTATAATATAGCTTTTAAACTAATTTTTATAAAATGCAAATAATTAAAATTCAAAGCTATAACTAGAAAATTTTTAAAAACAAGGGTTGCTAAACAAAATATTTAAAATATTAATTTCAAAGAAAAAAAAATAAAAATTGTTTAAAAATAATATCATCATTTTATTACTTAAAGTTTTTATTCATACGTAATTTAATCATATTTTATCTCAAAATATTATTTTATAATTTATAAGTTTTAATTAATAATTATTTAATATTTATATATTCAAGCGGTTTAATGCACGAGTATTAACCTAATTAATTATAATAAAGCGTAAGTAATATCTTCTATCTAATATTAGTGTCCATATTTTAATGTAACTACAACAAAAGAAAAATATGCAAATTGCGTTCGAGCTTTCTTAGTCACTTGATTCTAGCCAATCTATACTAATACTAATATATGTTTACACTAGGTTAGTATCCCGTAAGGACTATAAGTAATAAAATAATAATATTTACTTTTTTTGAAATTTTGTTAAAAAATTCGTTCTAAATAAAAAAATGTTTTAAAAAATGTAATTTCCTAAAAAAAATTTATTATAACTTTGAATTTTAAATATTTATGGTTCATAAAAAATTAATTTCTAAAAACATTGATTTTAAATATTTGTAATTTTAAAAAATTAAGAAAAAGATCTTTCTATAAATGCAATTTCTAAGAAATAATTATTATTAAATAAGAAATCTTTCTAAAATATCATTTTTTAAATACAAAATGTTTTATAATATAGCTTTTAAACTAAATTTTATAAAATGCAAATAATTAAAATTCAAAGCTATAACTAGAAAATTTTTAAAAACAAGGGTTGCTAAACAAAATATTTAAAATATTAATTTCAAAGAAAAAAAAATAAAAATTGTTTAAAAATAATATCATCATTTTATTACTTAAAGTTTTTATTCATACGTAATTTAATCATATTTTATCTCAAAATATTATTTTATAATTTATAAGTTTTAATTAATAATTATTTAATATTTATATATATTCAAGCGGTTTAATGCACGAGTATTAACCTAATTAATTATAATAAAGCGTAAGTAATATCTTCTATCTAATATTAGTGTCCATATTTTAATGTAACTACAACAAAAGAAAAATATGCAAATTGCGTTCGAGCTTTCTTAGTCACTTGATTCTAGCCAATCTATACTAATACTAATATATGTTTACACTAGGTTAGTATCCGTAAGGACTATAAGTAATAAAATAATAATATTTACTTTTTTTGAAATTTTGTTAAAAAATTCGTTCTAAATAAAAAAATGTTTTAAAAAATGTAATTTCCTAAAAAAAATTTATTATAACTTTGAATTTTAAATATTTATGGTTCATAAAAAATTAATTTCTAAAAACATTGATTTTAAATATTTGTAATTTTAAAAAATTTAATATTTTAAAAAATTACTTATGTTATACAAATGATTATTTCCTTAGAAATTACATTTATAAAAAAAAACATTTACTTAATTTATTAAAAACTATTTTAATCTAAAAAGAATTAAATAATATAATTAACACTTAACGTATATTTAATATGAGAGAGAAACAACAAAATTAAACTTAAAATGTCTAATATTATGACAAGTAACAACTCAAAAACTTCTTTTATTAGAATAGATAAATTGGGTGGACACATATAATCATTACACAATTTTTTTAAAAAATAACCTATAAATTATTTTAAACAATGTATCTTTTCACATATATGAAATATTCTAAAATCAAGAATTTTTTCAAATAAAACTTTTATATAAAATAAAATTCTAAAAAAACATTTTGAAACCGAGAGCTTTATAACAATCAGATATTTATAAAAATAATATTTTTTCAAATCAAACCTTTATTAAATACAAAAAAATTATAAAACAAAAATTATTTAGAACCACAGTTTTGAAATGATGAGATTTTTATTAAAAAAGACATTTATTAAAAACATTATTCTTAGAATGAAATATTTATTAACAGATTTTCAAACGAGAGTTTAGAAAACACTTTTTTAAAACGAAAGTTTTACAAAAATAATAAAAGTATTTTATTAACTAAATTACTTATTTATTTGTAGTTTTAGTTATATTATCTATCAAAATAGTATTTTATATTTCCTAAATTATCATTAATTTTGTATATTTTTAATTACACAAGGTTATAAACCAGTTACTTAAAAAACAAAAAACATGCCAATTTTCGTATCTACCATGTCTACATAATTGGAAATTTATAAACAGATTCCATCATGAACTTTATCAACTGGAAGAATAAGAATATTTGCACAAACAATTTAAAATAGAGAAATAAATAAAAGATAATTGAACACCTAATGAATATATTATGTGTGGTTGATAGGTTCTTTTCTTGAGTTTATATTGCGTTTCATAGAAGCTACGTTAACATCATTAATATTCAATCGATTCATGTTACTTTATGTTTGTTTGACAGCTAGTTTGTGCCACAATCATCAAATGCTAATATTTTTAGGTATTTATCTTTCCTTTTTTCTTCCTTTCGGATGGAAATGTTATTGTATATCACGGGTTTGGTATGCAATTTAGCATCAAGTTACATGTGACACCAATTTAGCATCAAGTTATATGTGAGGGCATGAATTATACACATACGAACCTAACATTGCTTGGCCCAGAGTGTCTCAACTTTAAGAATATTATTATGAACAAAACCACACCAAATATAATAATTATAAATCCCTATTTATACTACTCATATGTTTATCCTAATCTAATTCAATCTTCATAAGATATTAATAAACTAATATTGATAATTATCTTTTTTTTAAATCAAGATTAAATTTTCAATCTTCCAACCTAATCTTGATTTGTTCCATCGGGATCTTAAAGACCATGTAACACTCATAACTCTTCAACATTAATTTTTGGTTTCTTGTATTCATCCCACAACAAGACCCTCAATGCAACGATCATAAAGACGCACCCATTGTGATTAGCCGTCTCAAGTCCTTTGAAGCATACACAGTTAAAATATGTCCAAACATATGAATAAAAACACAAGAATAATCACCATCAAGTTCATTAGTTTTGTGCTTTTTTTCTCCACAAATTAACAACAAAATCTCTTTCTTTTTTTTCTTTAATCACCTCGTTGATCATTTCTTCTTACGTCCTAGAACTATAGCATTCCTGAACACCGATCAAAGAAAAAAAAACAAGCCCACTACCCTGCTACTTCTATCGTTTTCTTCTTTACTTGCTAAACAAAACTAGATTCAAAGCCTTCTATATTAATGAATCTTTTACCATTCGCCTATCTACAAATTTGATCGGATATCTTCTGACAAAAAAAACTACCTTGACTACACTGTTTTTATCCTTAGCGGGGAAGAAAAAGATTTGTTGTTATCCTGACCATGATGATTTCTTTGACATAATTGATATCACCTTAATCAACTTCTTAAGAATTCGCACAAACTTTTTATTTTACTATGTTTGATTAATCCCTTCCGGATACAATCAGTGGTTTGTTTTCCTGATCTTTTATTCGTTGTCTTCAGTATTTGATTCTTGATGTTGACTACACCCAAGTTTTTGATCTCATGTCTTCCTTCCCGGGTATGAGCTACACTTAAGCTCTGATACTAATTGTTGGTCTAAAATTAATAATATTATCACAAGAACACACCAAGAATTTGATGACAATTCGTCTCGACTTTAAAAATATTATTATGGACAAAGCTACACCAAATATAATGATTATGACTCCACATTTATATTACGCTTATGTTTATCCTAATCTAATTCTATCTCCACACGATATTAATAAACTAATATTAATAATTATCTTTTTATTTAAATCAACATTAAATTTTCTAACATATAATTCACCGGTTATGATTGGGTAAAAGCGGATTGGAATTAGTTTTAGACCCAACCCCTTAAAGATATTTATCTAAACGGATCGGTTGGATAAACATGAGATTTAACATGTTTGTTGGTTGGATAATTATGGCTAGAGATTGTGTATGAATTTTTTTAAGTTGGGTCAAATATATGTTCTTATAATCTCTTATGTATCTATTAAAGTATTTTAAGAATTCTATCGTTGGTTATAATGGTGTGTTCCAAAGTATACCAGAGTAATATTATTACAATAATAATCTAATTGATTCTTGCTTATGTTTCGATGTTTAGTGACATATACTAACTTCAATGATTTATTAGACCAAGTCTTCTTCTTATTTGAACGGCTACACGTGAATAAAATAGTTTTACCGCAAGACATCGAAACTAAAAAACACCAAATTACGTCAAAAGAAAAAGGTTTCGTAGCAACTCATCCCAAACACAAGAACTTTGATGGTTTTCATCATTTAATTTAAATATTTTTTATTTTAAAGAGATGTTATTGGTAAGCTTTATATATAATTCTTTTGTTTTCTTTATCAACAGAGTTTGTCTTTAATTTTTAATGAAGTACATAATTGGTATTTTATACTATAATTATCAATTGAATATCTACAAACTAAAAAGTATTAATGATTGATACTTTTTAACAGGGTTTGAAACTACCTTCAATTCCTTAGTGTGTCTTCCTAAGACGAGATTTCAACCGTTCATGTTAATTTTGACGCTCCAGACCTTACTTGCCCAAAAACACTATCAAGGAAGAAACTCATCACTATAAAAAACTCCAATTGAGTCAGATTTTGATCATGAGAGTTAGAAAATCCCAAGCTTTAACCATCATGTTTATATCATTAGATCAGAAGACCAATGATAGATAGATACTTAGATGTTTAATAAAATACTCTAACCAAGTGGTCTTGTTAGTCTTTTATAATAGTAGCAAATGTTTAAATTTTTACGAGTACAAAGTTAAGTTGAGTTAGATGTTAGTAAAAATATTAATATATTATCATTAAAATAGGTGTCTAGTAAATTATCTAGATCTACTAGTGACTTTAAGGAAACAAGTTAACCTCCAAATATGTTTTCCCTCTATAATTTATAATTCTTTCTTTATAAGTTGTAGTTGTTTTTAAGGTTTGTTTCGAAAAGCATAAGAAACCTTCTTTTTAAAAATAATGGACGTCCCTAGAATTTTGTTTGATTATTTAATAAATGATTAGTAGAATCAAAAGGTTAATTAAAGGTTGTGAAGACCTTTGGAAGGTCTTTTTCATACAACTAACACACTAGTTACTTAATTTCAGAAACTTTTAAATATATACGTGATGGCACACAAACTTCTTTCTTTTTTTTGAAAAAAACTTTGTCTCACCCTTTAAAAAGATTTTATAAATTAATATCACTCAATTGTCGTACATAACATATGAAAAACAAGTAAATGACGTCCTATAACATATAGATTGTTAACGGTTGTGATATGAAAGTACCGATCTTTGCTATTTAGGTTCTTTTTTATGTGTATTGATTCAAGCGTATCTTTGTACGTATGCATGTTGTGTATTATATGTGCATGCATGTTTGTCATTTTGTGTATTTACAATGTTGTAAAAATCGTTAGACGCTAGTTGGGCGACGAGTTAGGGACTAGCGATTAATCATGAGTAATCGGGATTTATCGGATTGGGATTTTTATATATAATTTTCAGTTTTATATATAAATACACACATTTTCATATGTGAAATTAATAAAAAAGTTAAGTTTTATATATAAATTAACATATTTGGCCGGAATTTCAAGATTTTAGCCGGAATTTTCAATTTTTGGCTGGAATGTTTGACCTTTCGGCGAAGGTTGCCAGAATCTCGCTAGAACCCTATCGGAATTACAGTTTTTTGGCCGATTAAGACCGCCTAGCTCCGCCTAGGGTCCGCCTAGGTCCGATTTTGACCTCTATTGACCGCCTAGCGATTAATTGGCCAATTAACCTAAATTTCCTAGGTGATATGTCGATTACCGATTAATCCCGATTTTTGCAACACCGTGTATGTATTAGTGTTGTAAACAAGCTGATCTGATGTTTAAAGTTTTGGATCGGCTTGTTAGAAATTTTCCTAGCTCGAGTCCGGCTTGAGCTTGAATCATTTAATATTTATAAAAAGTTTAATTAATTTACCTTTTATATATACAATTACAAGTGCATACATGACAAAGTTATATTATTTAATTGCTTTTACCATAATTTATATTCTTTATTATAATATTATATGTTTATCATATACAATAAATTTATATACATACACATAAATATAATAAGCTAGTTTAGGCTCACATGTTGTTTTAAGACCTTGGTAAGGTTATTGTTCTGTAACATTGAGGTCATGAGTTTAGGTCGTGAAAATCAGGCTCTTGCACGAAATGCATGTAATATTCCGTACATCAGATCGTAAAGTGAGAGCTATGTGAAACATCAAGTGCGCACTAGGCACGTGTGTCTACTCAAGTTCAGTATGTGAATATCAGCTCGAGCCCCTTTACTACATAAATTCTTATTTAGACTCATGATCATGCTCAATCCAAGTTTTTTACAAACCAATCTTGATTTTAGATAACTCATCGATCAGTAGACTTCTTGTTACACCTTAGTATATATACATTGTATGTATGTGGGGAGAAGATTAATTAAAAGATTAGAGTTTTCTAAAGGTGGTTACCCCCACTAGGTAAGTGCCACCAAGAACACCCACACCCACAACACATAAATAAAATTTATTAAATTGAATGCAAATAAAAGGGTTTTTGAAGATAAGAATAGACGTCATTTTCTTGCGGTCACTAGTCACATGCATTGAACAACTTTTAATATTATCCAATTGGTCAAAATAACACAAATAAAATAAGTTTAAATTTTGTCCAAAAAAACATAATTAAAGAAGCCGAAGTGGTAAGAATATATTGGTGGAAGATTGCTTTCTCGCCGGCCTTCATTCATGTAACTTGATGGCCCCTTCTTCATCATTCAACTCTTTTTGTCCTTTTAAGTTACATGCCCTACAATCCCATGTACTTACTATTGTCTATTTTATCATGATTGCAATACTAAATAAAGTAGTCGAGTAGGGTATGTGTGTCGTGTTATTTTACTAGAAAAAGATTAGGATATCGAAGAGTCAGATAAGTTTAAACAAGAGGAGGATGAAGATTATCATTTAGAGTCGTAATGTCAGTGCAAACGTCTGTATATAAGAATGCAACATAGAAAACACATGCCACTTGTTACATTGAACTTAATGAAGGGCTGATGGTTTTATCATCCGCCTGTTTTTGGTTATTCTTGTTTTCAACATTTCTTGTTTTTATATAACGATTGAAAGCTTACTTATGTTCATGTATCATATAAATAACTTCTAAGAACGTTGAGTGAAAAGTTGATACCACACAGTGTTATGTATCACAAACATTCAAGGCGGTATTGATTAATGGATTAAAGCCTCATACACAAACAAAGTATAAAAAATAAAAAATAAAATAAAATAGAATCATAGATATGAATTCACGTATCCGTAGCCGAAAGCATTTTCTCTAAATAATAGCTAATTTATAAATTGTTCCTTACTATAAGCTAAAACCTCTTAAAAATATCTCAAACTATTTAACAATTTTTAAAAACTATAGAAAGAAATAATTAGACTATGAAAATAAACTAAACTTGGTTTCACTTCAAATTCTATAAAGTTGTTTCATTTTCTTAAATACTATAACTAAATTAATCTACCAACAAGATCAAGTCAAAAATGAATTATATAGAAAAAACATATATAAGCCAAAATGATAAGATCTTTAAAGCTATCATCTTCATGATATGATAACTCCATGTGATTAAATAGGACATAATAATGTATATACATGGTCACAATTAGTTAGTGATTTAAGTTGTAACTGTTGTTAATAGTGATGGTTTATCGGGTCATATCAATTTATATCCACCTGATGAATTGATGCTATACATTGATGTTGGCAACCATGTGATTTGTTGCTAAACCGCCATGATATGATAAACATAGTTAATTCATCATTAAGTTGCTAACCACTTTTTTTGTTAATGTGCCAATTAACGATGATTTGTAACCGTCATGAAAGTTTTTCGTTATTAGTACATATGTTTAGAACTAGTTTTAAATCATAGAGTAAAAGTTGTCTTAAAGGTGGTAACCATGGATGTAAACGTTCGAACTAAACTGAGCTTAAATTTAAAGTTATTTAATAATTAACTCGAACATGTGTTTAACACCTACCATAAGTTTGATTAGATTTACGAAACTAAAAGAGTCTACTTTACACACACATACATTATAAATATTAATATATACAAAGTGAAAAATAATTAGTACCGTCTATTTTAGTATACATATAAGATCATAATCATATGTGTATATATTATTATATACATGCATAATAAATAATATATAATAAACCAAAATGAGTCAAACTTGAGTTCAAAACCATATTAACAATTGAAATTCAAGTTTAACTCAAGCTTTAAACATAGAGATCAAACCCAAGTTCTTCTAAATTAAACAAGTCAAGCTTAATTAAGTTAGATTAAACTGTTAACACTTATAGTATTTATAGGTCATCTGTGAATGTTTTGAACAATCACAAAGGGATCCATGACGTTGATCACTATTGGATTTCTATAAAATTAAAAGTAATGATAAAGTCTCGATATGATTCATATATAGTTAAATCTCCCTTCGGTGATATTGGTTAACTCTGAATTTGTTAGAATATGTTTTGATCACACTTACTTTAAAAAAAATTATGTTTTATTATCAGTTTCATAAAATAGATTTGTTTGCTTTTCAAATATAACATGTTATTTAATCGTCGCTACACTATTTATGGCAATTTTATGACTGCATTTTTTTAAGGAAAAACTTCATAAAAAAGTAGCACAGTGCTCAATTAAATTACTTATATTTTTATTTGTTTCAATAAAGTAATTAAAGTTTTAGAAGTGTTTCAATTAAGTTATTAATATTTCTATCTGTTACAATCAGGTCGCTATAGTTTTAGAAATATTTCAATTAAATCACTTCTATTAAATAGTTCACATTTTTTTAAAAATAATATAGTTTTTTATATATATTGTTAATTTTTTTAATCAATTTAGTTTTTGTAAACTTTTTGCAACTTACAAATGACTTAATAATAACAATCTTAAAACTTTAGTGATCTAATTGGTACAAAAATTTTTACGAGTGACCTGACTATAACAAAAATCTTTATGAGTGACCTGACTAGAACAAAAATCTTTATGAGTAATCTAATTAGAATAATTCTAAAACTTGATTACTATTATATAAAATTACTTTTTTATAACTGTTAAGTGTTATCAGAATCGGAGACGTAGAGTCTCTTTATCTCATAATATAATAGGGTTGAGGGGTGAGGTTTATTTTCATATTAACCTTCTTTAGCCTCTACTTCATAAATCGAGTTACCAGCAAAATTGGGCTGGGTTTGCAGATAAACTTTTCCAATGGGCCTCAACTATATAGATGATATCACGAAACTGAATATTAAAATCAGAATACAAAAAGTATATCATCTATCGCTCTGACTTCGAACACGAAGACATCAAGCAAACGGAATGAAAGAAATAATGTCAATATAACAGAATAAACTTAACAAACGTGTCAATTCAACGCAACTTTCACATATTTTATGATACAAATTAAATAAACAGGTATTTAGAATTATTTTTAATTATTAAAAATAAAAAAAAACCATATAAATTTGTGGCCAAAACCCAAAAACTAAAAATTTCATGTAGCAAGGAGTTCAAAATCATATAGATAGGCAATGTTTTTATTACTGACTACACTTATTCAATCTATGCTAATAATTAGTATGTGTGACAATCGATGTTTTCAGGATTGGATTGGACGTCGAACCAGACGTCTTACTGGTTTGGTGATCGGACCGGTTGGACTGAATTTAACTATATTTATATATGTAATTAAATATAAGTAATTATATATGTATTTTATAGTTATATATAAATTTTAACTATATTTGTATATCTAACGTACTAATTTATGGTTTAACACCCTGTTTTTATCCATTAAAATCCAAAAAAATAAAAAATAAAAAAAATACCAAAACCGGTCCGAACCAGTCTGGTTTCCCGGTCCGACCAGCGGTTCGGGACGAACCGGCCGGTTCGACCACTAAAAAACAATCCGTATCAGACCGGACCGGCCATCGGACCGATCCCCGGTCGGACCGGCTGGTCCGATCCGGTCTCTAAAACACTGATCGGTTAAGTCGGTTTATTCAGTTATTGTTCGTTTAAGTCAATTTTTGCTTACTCCTAGTAAAATACGCCATTTGAGTGTCTTGCACGGTCACAAAGTGAATTCCATGTTTTGTTTTTTAATATTTTAACCCAAACTTTTCTAACATCAACTATCCCTTATATTAATTTGAAGGAATTTCATCGTAAACAATTCAATACACCTTCACCTTGAAATAGAACTTTCAAATTCTTTTAATGCCCTTTCAAATTAATCCCAATAAGAGATTGATTTACGGTTGGTGGTGGGGCTCATCGACATGAGTAAGAGATTGATTTACGGTTGGTGACTTCATCTGGACATCATTATTATCAAGACTATGTGCCTCCTTCAACGGTTCAGCTTTAGGTCTTGGTTCAGGTTCTTTTTATGATTGTGGTGTTACAAAATATAGACAAATGAAATAGTAATGCTGGAAACCAGAGAAAGTCGAAAACCGTCGGTTGCCTTTCGAATCAAAGTAGCAACGAGCTAGGGTTGGGTATTAGCTCTGATGGTTCTTTTTTATTGATTGTTTACGACCTTTAAAACAAAGAGAAGCGTTTTTGCTACTAAGAAAGCGAATAGTTAGAGTGAATGTTCAAGGGGAGTGGCGTTGAGAAACATGACATCATATTAAAGTGTTGTGAGTTTAACGGGGCCTTTTTTTTATACTAGGTTAGATGCTCATGTGTTACACAGGTTGAAAAAGAAAAACTATGTAATACATATTATATATGTATAATCTAATATACGTTATAGATAAGACATTAATGAAAATATTATAGATAACAAACATATTAAGTTATAAACAATCATATACGAAAGAAACAGTAATTATTAATCATAAATATTCATAAACTTTTTATATATAACATTTGATGTTTGGTACTTAAGTTTTTTTATTTTTGTCTAATATTAGTAATTTTAGTCTCTGTCTACTTTTAGCTTTAGATAATACAACATAAAATCAACCATGCATTAAAATAAATTGTCTAAAAATTAAATCAACTTTGTATAATAATTGTTTTTTTACTTTTGTTTATCGTCGTTGCAAAAAGATAACGTATAGAAGCTGGCTTCTTTGAAACTTGAAAAAAAAATCCTATTATTTGAAAGTGTTAAACTAAGGTGTGGAATTTGAAAGTGTTAAACTAAGGTGTGAAACAAAAGTCTGATTTCCTATATTACTTTGCCATATGATATGACCAGCTTAAACAACATAATTAAGCAATGCTATCAATTTTAGTTTTATTTCATTATATAAACCATCTATTTGATCAAAATTAAGTAATGTAAGACAGTAATTAACATAATATGCAATTAAAAAAATTACTTTTTCTTATCAAAATTAAGGTTGTAAAAGGGGACAATTTAGACTCATTCATTTATAATTGACTTTTTAACTCTCAGATTAGTTTTTAATTTAAATTTATTCCATGAAGATACATAAATATCAGTGATCTAATTTGAACAATTAAAAATATAAATGACCTAATTAAAACACTTTTGAAACTTGTTTAATATTATGTAAACTCTTTTCTATTATAATAATGATAAACAAAATCATATATATAGCATGAAAAAAGAAAATTAAATCCTTAAGTTATGCGCGTCAATTTTAAAATGAAATGTAGGTTTACTGTTTTTGAAACCTTATTTTAAAATCGATGTAATTTCAATAAATTTATGGACAAGTATTTATTAGTAATTAGTAATAACTAGCGACTGTAATTATTGTTGCATTACCGCAATGAATCCACGAACCGAACTGATTATGAATGAACATTATCGTTTCCGGCATAAGTATTGTCAGAACCGGTATTGGTATTCACTTTATTAGTTTCCGATGAGTCGAGCCAAAAACAAACATAGTCATGTCGTGTAAGATAGGGGAAATGAACCAAACTCTTGCGCGTAACGCGGAATAACACACTACTTATATTATATGTTATAACACATTTACAATGGTGGGTGGATTTTTTTATTCAATCACAACCTTTATGTTATATAATAAAGTGGACAAATAAAAACATAACTATGTGATTTGGTTTAGTGGTTAGAGTATTTGTGTTTTGAGTAAACTAGTATTAAGCCCCTCACGTTGTGGTGGGGTACCAATGTTATACCACCGTCAGCGATCACCAACTCCGGGAAACTCATATTTAAAAAGAGAAAAAGTAAAAATAAACGAATATTAGACATAAAAATATTAAACTACACACGTGAAACGTAAAACATTATAAACAATAACTATGTCGATTTAGGATCCACAAAATACAACAGGGTCGTTAAATAGGAAAAAAATGGTGTAACAACATTGAATGATACATTCACGTAATGATGGGTAACTCTCAACATTTAGACCAAAATGTAAAACAAAAATTTATAGAAGTTGAAAAGTATAGTGGAACAAAATGAAATGTAAAAAGCTGTGTTGGACCAAAAGAACCAATGAGCCAGATCAGAAAAACCTTTAAGTCCCACAGACATCAAAACAACTAAAGTGATCTACAACAGCTGAAGACAAAGTCTGAAGACAACTGCTGAAGACAAAGTCTGAAGACAACTGCTGAAGACAAAGTCTGAAGACAACTGCTGAAGACAAAGTCTGAAGACAACTGCTGAAGACAACTGCTGAAGACAAAGTCTGAAGATCAAGTTCTCAGAAGTTGTCACAACAGCTGAAGTAGTTCTCTTCAGTAGTTGTGATGGTTTACATTTCTGTAGTTTGTAATCAGTAGTTTTACATTATGTAAAACATCTGAAGTTCTTATATTTCAGATGTTATAAATTCAGTAGTTGTAATGTTTGTTTATACTTAGCTTTTAATGAAGGTGTCCTCAGTTGTTGTTGACATCTTTAGTAGTTTAGTTTAATTTCAGTTGTTTGTATAAATCAGTTTGATGTCACTATCATGTGACGTCAGCTGATGTCACATTCCTTATAAAAGGAATGTTGACCTAATTTCCCTCGACGGGAAGTTTGTGCATACATTCTTTTTGCAGAAAACTCTCTCTATATAACTGTTACTGTTTAATTGAAAATTCATATTATTCTTGCTAGAATTTCGTCTAATTCGTGTGTTATTCCGCTACAAATCCTAATCTAATTGATCAAACTAGATCTCGATCTCTTCAAATGGTATCAGAGCAGGTTAATCATTGATCGATTTAACAATTGATCATTGAAACTGTTCTTTTGATATCTTAGTTTGATCGAATTAGCAAATTTGCAAGAATTGGTTATAGAGTTTGTTTTTCTGTTGCTTCCTGTGAATCAATTTGAGATTCTTCTTGTTTCAAATTGTGTTGTTGAGTTTTTGAGTTAGATCTGTTAAACTCTTATTGAACCTGTTTGAATTGGTGAAAATGGCTGCATCAATCAATGATCATCACAATACTGGCTCCTCAACAAAGCCTCCGATGCTTGTTAGGAGTGAGTACAACATATGGCAACGACAAATGCTCCATCACCTGTCTGTTAATAGTTCAGGTTGTTGGAAATCTATGGTTCATGGACCATATAAGCCTATGGTGAGTAATCCGGAAACCAATGAAATGATTCCGAAGAAGAAAGAGCAATATTCAGATGAAGATCTGAAACTGTTAGAAATTGATGCTAAAGCCCATGGAATTTTGGCCATGGCACTGCCTAATGAAATCTATTCTGGACTTATGCATCATGAATCTGCTCATGACCTCTGGGTTGCTCTGAAAGAACAATTTGGAGGAACTGATGAGGTCTTAGCAAACTATAGAGAAATCCTTGCCCGGCAATATGAGACATTCTCTCATAGAAAGGGTGAGTCACTGACTCAACAGTTTGAGTGATTCTCCTGTTTGATATCTGAGTTGAAAATGGTTAAACATGAATATACAAACAGTCAGATGAACAACAGATTTCTCAGATCCCTGCCTGAGAGATGGGACACATATACCATTGTCCTACGCTCCAGTGCAAATCTAGATAATCTATCTCTCACCCAACTTCATGGAAACTGCTAACATTTGAAAGAGAGATAGAACAGAAAAAAAACTGACTTCATCTGGGAAGCTCACTGATGATTTTGTACCAGGGAATACTGCTCTGGTTGGTCATGAGTCAGAATATGCTACATCAGAAAGTTACTATGATGAGCATATTGATTTCTCTTCAAACAGTGGAGATCATGCTTTTGTTGGTATTGATTGTAATTCAGGATGTAATAGTGACAATCTGTGCTTTTTGATGGATGATTTGAAAGGAATTGCTGATGATGATTTGGAATAGATGGATATTTTGAGCCAAATGGCATTAGTTAATATCAGATCTCAAAATTTTTACAAAAGGACAGGTAGAAAATTCCCTGGTCTCTCTGGAAAAACCAAAGTTGGTTTTGACAAGAGCAAGTTGAGGTGTCACAAGTGCCATAGAGTTGGACATTTTGCAAGGGAGTGTAGATCATCTGGATCTAACTCTTCTGCACCCTTTGTGACCTTTCCAAGCAATAATTCACAAAACAAAGGGCAACATTCTACCAGTTCTGGTCATCATTCACAAAATCAATCATCTCTTGCATATTTTGTTCCTCAAGGTCAAATGCCATATCCTTATCCCTGTTTTTACATGCCACAGTCCAATCATGTTCCTGTACCCATAGCTCAACATTCATATGCCCTACCTGAGCCTCCACCATCTCAATCAAGTCAACAATCTCAATCTCAATCTCAATCACATCAAAGCTTTTTCACTCCTGGTGTTGTTGACTTGAGTAGTTTACCAGATGATCTTTCTGGTTATTCTGAACAAATGTTTTTTGGTGCTGGTCAACATGGTGGTGAAAATCCTTTTGGAAATCTTGCTCTTATGGCCCTGGAGTCTACTGGTGGTTCAAGCTCAAATGCTTCATCATCACAGGTACCATAAGTATCTTCTGAGGCTAAGGCCAAGTTGTGTTCTGAGTCATGCATAGCTGCTTTTGCCTCAATTAAAGAAGCAAATGTAGCTTTAATTAATCAAAATCTTGACCTAGAGAAAGTGATTTCCAAAAGAAAAGATGAGTTTGAGTTTGTTTTAAAAGAAAAAGATGATGAGATTTACAAATTAAAATGCCAAATCACTGATGAAAAGGCTAAGGTAGAGGTCATTTTAGAAAATCACAAGAGTCTCAAAGAAACACTTGCAGCTACTCAAGTGGAGTGTGAACGCTGGGTAACATCTTGCAAGGGGTTTGAAATGCTTCTCGGTAAGCAAACTGCTTCAAATGTGAAGTTTGGGATTGGATATAATCACACTGAACCTCCTACAGATTTTACTCCCAAGACAGAAGTAAAATCTGAAGGTGAAATCAATTCCCAAACCACATCATCATGTGTCTCATCCTTAAGTGATAATGTACAATCAGAGGATGAAGTCAGTAATAGTACCTCAGCTAATCAATCTGCTGATGGTCCTACTGCTGATGAACACATGATCAAAGAAAAGCTGAGTACTTCAGGTGTTGTCTCAAAAGGTATTCAAAGTACTGAAGAGCAAGTAACAACACCTGAAGAACATTTCAAACCAAATGGAACCAAACATGGTTTGACAACTGCTGAAGAATATATCAAGAAATCCAAATGTACTGATAGAAAATCTCTGAAGAACAAGTCTTCAGTTGTTACAAATCCTTCAGTACTTCACATAAGTACTGAGAGGAAGAAAGTACTGAAGAACACACCTTCAGTAGTTTTATCTTCTTCAGCAGCTGTTCAACAGAAGATGAAGAAAAAGCCATGTGAAATATGTGGTCTATTCAATCATCTCACTGATGAATGTTGGTACAGAAAGGGTTCCAAATTTAACAAGAATAAAATCATTAAAAAGAAAATTAATAAAATGAAAGATGAATTTGAAACCAAGTTTGTGCCACAAACATCTCAACCCGATAAACCAAAGTCTTCACAAAAATCTAAATAGAAGAAAAAGGTTTATCATAAAACAGCTGAAACTACTCCTCAATGAGTATCAAAACAACATGATGTCTCACAGGAACCATTCACAAACAAGTACTGATGTGTCTGCTGAACTGAAAGCTTTAACAACCAATCAGACACAACTTGTTATGATGGTTCAACATCTGTTTGGGAGAGTTAACCGAATAGATGTACCTGTGATTAAACCATTGAAAAGGAAAACTAAGCCAAAATCAAAGGAATCCTTTTTAACACCATCTCCATCTTCAAAGGCTGTTAATCATGACAAATCAGTTAGTATAAAAGCTGTTGATGAGAACAGACCCATAACCAAAAAGGTTTGGGTCTCAAAAGCTAACTAGTTGTTGTGATATATGCAGGGTTCTTCAACATGCCATAGAAGCATCTGGTATGTGGATAGTGGAGGATCTATGCATATGACTGGGAGTAGATCTCTTCTTCATGACTACTCTCAAGGAAAGAAGGGATTTGTATCTTTTGGTAATGGTGCTAAGGGTTACATCATTAGCAAAGGCTTTGTTTCAAATGGTGAAATAAGGTTTGATGATGTCAACCATATGGAGAATCTCAAGTATAATTTGTTGAGTGTCAGTCAAATGTGTGATAAAGGGCATGTTGCACTTTTCACCAGTTAGAACTGTCGAATTCTGTCTTTCAATGTTTTGAATATGATTGACAAGATATTGGATGAACATACTCTCCTGAATGCCAACAGGATTGGAATAGTATATGCCTTATACTTATCAAAGAAAATTGATCTAAAAGGCCATCCATGTCTGTTCTCCAAGGCCTCTTCTCAGGAATCTGAGCTTTGGCATAGAAGGCTTGGTCATGTGAATCTTAGAAATATGAACCAGCTGATCCTTCATGGCTTAGTGAGAGGTCTGCCATTAAAGGAGTTCAAATGTGATGATAATTGCTCTGCTTGTTTAAAAGGAAAGCAACATAAAGTATCATTCCCTCTAATAGAAGAACCAAAGTCCATTGCCTGCTTGCAATTACTGCATATGGATCTTTTTGGTCCAGATGGAGTGATGAGCATGGCAAAGAAAAAATACTGTTTGGTAATTGTGGATGATTATTCCAGATTTGTATGGACCTTCTTCTTACATTCAAAAGATGAGGCTGGTCAAATTATCATCTACTTTGTGTTGCATGTGGAAAAGCAGTATTCTCTTTCTGTCAAGTGTGTGAGGAGTGATAATGGCATAGAATTTAGAAATCACACACTTGATGAATTTTATTTCTCTAAGGGAATCAAGAGGAAATTTAGCATTCCTAGAACTCCTGAACAAAATGGAGTGGTGGAGAGAAAGAACAGGACCCTTATTAAAGCTGCAAGGTCAATGCTGGCTGATTCTGGTTTGCCACTAACCTTTTGGGCTGAAGCTGTTAACACATCTTGTTATGTGCAAAATAGAGTATTGGTAAATCAAAGGTTGATGAAGACTCCTTATGAAGTGTTACATCATTTGGCTCCTCTGATTTCCTGCTTTAGAGCATTTAGGTGTCCCTGTTATATTCTCAACATAAAGGATCCACTTCAGAAGTTTGAATCAAAGGTGGATGCAGGGTACTTTGTTGGGTATTCCTCTACTTGCAAGGCATACAAAGTTTTTAATTGCAGATCAAAGATTGTAAAAGAAACCTTGCATGTAAAGTTTAATGAATCTCCAAAGGAGAAAATCCCACAAAACCCTGTGGAGTTATTTGATCTGGACATACTGCAATATGTTCCTTATCAGTCTCCAAATGTTGCAGGTTCTGTGAATCCATCATCTTCTGCAACCTGTTATCCATTTGTTGGTATAAATGCAAGTTTTAATAATCAACTGCCTGAGTTTACTAAACTTGATGTTCCTGTAGCTTCAGCAGTTCCATCCATAACAAATGCTGATGAGATCTCTGAATCCTCTACTTCATTTGAATTATCATCTCATTCTAGGTTTCAAGAATCTGGATCACCATCTGTTGCTGCTGAATCACCTACAAACACTTGCACAAATCTTATTGAGTATCAAGAACTGAAGAATCATCCAATGTCTCAGATCATTGGTGACATCAATGCTGGTGTTTCAACCAGAATCAATTGTCCAACTTTTGCTTCTATGCTCTCTTCATCAGTCAGCAAGAGCCAAAGAATTATCATATTGCATTAAGAGACAATGGATGGGTTGAAGCTATGCAACTTGAGCTTCTTCAGTTTCAAAAGCAGCAAGTGTGGGAACTGGTTCCTCTTCCCCAAGGTAAGTATGCCATAGGCACTAAATGGGTGTTTAGGAATAAAACTGATGAAAAGGCCAAATTGTCAAGAACAAGGCCAGACTGGTTGTACAGGGGTTTTCACAAGAAGAAGGTATTGATTATGATGAAACCTTTTCCCCTGTAGCCAGACTGGAAGCAATCAGATTGTTTTTAGCTTATGTTGCTTTTCATAATCTCAAAGTTTTTCAAATGGATGTCAAAAGTGTATTCTTATATAGTAAAATAAAAGAAGAAGTTTATGTGTGCCAACCACCAGGTTTTGAAGATCATAAACATCCAGATTGGGTGTATAAGCTTGATAAGACTCTTTATGGAATAAAACAAGCACCTAGAGCCTGGTATGAAACACACTCCAATTTTCTTCTTTAAAATAATTTCACTAGAGGCTCCATAGATAAAACCTTGTTCATTAAGAAAGTAGGCTTGCATAAGCTCCTTGTTCAAATTTATGTTGATGATATTATTTTTGCATCGTCTGATCCACAGTTGTGTGATGCCTTTACTAAGTTGATGCAACAAAAGTTTGAAATGAGTGCCATGGGAGAATTACAGTTCTTTCTGGGGTTGCAAATCAAACAAAAGGCTGATGTAACTTTCATTCATCAGTCAAAATACACAAGGATTTGTTGAAAAAGTTTGATTTACAAAACTGTAAGCCTTATTCTACTCCCATGTGCAGCACCACACAACTGGATGTTGATCAGAAAGGTAAAGCAATTGATGAAACTCTTTACAGATGTATGATTGGTTCCTTGATGTACCTTACAGCTTCTAGACCAGACATTATGTTTGCAACTTGTGTCTGTGCTAGATTTCAGGCTGCACCTAAAGAATCCCATATGATTGCAGTCAAAAGAATCTTTAGATATTTGTAAGGAACTCAATCTCTAGGACTTTGGTATTTCACTGGGCACTCTTGCAAATTAGTTGCTTTCTCTGATAGTGACTATGCAGGGTGTAAATTAACCAGAAAATCAACCTCTGGTGGATGCCAATTTCTAGGTAACTGTTTGGTTTCTTGGCAGAGTAAGAAACAAACCTCTGTTGCTACATCCACTGCTTAAGCAGAGTACATTGCTGCTGCAAGTTGTACATCTCAGGTACTCTGGCTTTAGAATCAATTACTGGATTATGACATTACAGAGACTAAGACTCCTTTACTAATGGACAGTGCTTCAGCTCTTTGTATTGTTAAGAATCCTGTCCAGCATTCTAGGACCAAACATATTGAGATCAGACATCATTTTCATGGATTGTTATGAAAAAGTCTGATTAATCCAAAGTTTGTTCCTAGTGCTGATGAGCTTGCAGATATATTTACTAAGCCTTTGGACAGTGCAACTTTCCAAATCTAGTGCTAAGGCTTGGTATGCTGCAGCTTGAATGATTTGACAACTACTGATGATCTCAGCTCACAAGTACTGATGAGCATTAGTATACAGCTATCAAAATAAGTACTGATAAGTTATTTTATCTTCAGCAGTTTTCATAACTACTGAAGACTAAATTACTTAAAAGTACTGAAGTACTTTATCTGTTGCAAAGTACTGAAGTGGTTACAACTACTGACGTATGTTCTAACAAATAAGTACTGATGACCAATGAAACATCTGAAAATTAGATAATCTGCTGAGTAAGTGTTAGGTCAAATGAAACAACTGAGATATGTGAATTGATGATAACAACTGATGAGTAATTTTATTCTTCAATTGTTTCAAATAACTGCTGTTTCATTCCAAACACTGAAGCCAAACCAAGTCTTCAGTAGTTTTTCAACTACTGATGACAAACACCAAGTCTTCAGTTGTTTACAACACCTGAAAGTTAAAACCATATCTTCAGTTGTCTTCTAACAACTGATGACTAAAATCAACACTTTCAGCTGTTTTCTTTTAGCAGTTTTCTATCCTATAAATACCTAACCCTAACTTCAAACTTTTCATAAATTGATTTCCAACGTTCATCTCCCATTAATGGCGACCATGCAAATCAAACCTCGACACAACTGTGTTGCCTACTTCACAAAATCGACCTTTTGGACTAAGTTTGATGATGCTATTGATCTGATGGCTGATTCCTGGTATCGAACTGCTTTTCTTCTGAATCCAACCATCTATCCCGACTCTCTTCGTCAATTTCTGGACAAATGTCACCATCCATACCGTGAGAATGATGTCGCGATCACTCTCCAGTCATTTGTAAACCAGAAAGGTGGTAGTCACTCCTGCTATCATTCGCCAAACGCTAGATCTGAATGATGCTACCTTTGTCACCAAATACCCGAAGGGCACCATTGATCTATCATTCATTAACCATGGATATGAGGGCAACCTAAGTGCTACAACCATTCTGAAGAAGCACTTTCATGATGCTGAACGCCTAATCTTTCACATGATCAATGTTTGCCTTGCCTCCAAAACCTCTTCATGGGATCAAATGTCATCCAGGTGGCACCAGGTATTGTATTCTATTCTTGAACGACAAAGCTTAAATTTTTCTGAAATTATATTTTTAGAATTAAAAGATCTGGCAATGAAACCTGTACCTAACAGATGGCTATTATATCCAAGGTTTCTTATGGCCATAATCATGAATCAGTTACAATCTGATGGCCCTGTTGGCCTTAGAGTCCCTGCTGTGGTAGTTTTGCCAGAGGTATACTCCAGGCACAACTCTGACCCACACCTCAAAGAGGCTGCCAAACTGCTAAAACCCAAGCAGAAGGTACCCACAGCCTCATCCTCCAGATCCAAAGTCCCATCCAAACCTCACTCCAAACAAACCAAAAAGGCTACTCAGGGAATTGCGTCCCCTGATGATGCCCCTGCAACACAAAGGCAGGATGAAACTATGGGTAGTAATCCCCTGTAGTTTCTAGGACTCTACCAGCTGAACCGCTCAAGAATCCTCTCAACAGGATCCTGATACAACCAAAAATGGGGAAACAACATTACTGGAATCTCTCTCACTTGAGAGGATTGCCATTGAAGAGCACCATTCACCCCAGGTGCAATCCTTTTCACACCTATCTCCCACTGAAGCCACCCCTACAAGCCCAACTGTGGTTATTGCACAAGTGCTGACTCAACTACATTCCTCTACCCCTCCACAGAAACCTATTACTACTTGGGAAACCTCAACCGTTGAGGGAGAGGATTATAATGTAGCTGATAACCCACAGCACAGGGATTACAGAGTTCAATTTCCCTGTGTAGAGGAGGAGATTAGAACATCTGGTGAGGCCGCCTCTTCTCCTTGTTCAGCACATGATTAGGATGAAACTGGTATCATTTCTAAGTCCTCACCAGAGGAAACTGCCAATGAAGGACATTATCCTGAGGCAGGAAGTCCCCAGTTCCGAGAAATAGGAGCACATGTGAATACTGATCTACACTCAGCACATGTTCATCCTGATTTCATCAGGAGGTCAGCTGATTCAGCACAGTCTGATGATGACCTGGGCTTTTTCTTTGATGTTCTAGCCCACAATACTATTCTTGAGACTGAGGTATGCAGACTACAAGTACTGCTTGCCAAAATGTCACAAGAATCAAGTCCATCTATCCATATTCACCCACCAATGGTAGTTTCTCCTGAAACTATCCCAAACAATGAGCCACTCTCAACAAATTTGCCACCAGCCTCTGCTTCAGGTGCCATTTCTCAGGGAAAGAACCCCTCTGAGCAAATGGTTGCTGCCTTTCAAAATCCTTACCTCTCATCACTTCCATAATCACAAACACTGTACATCAAGCCATTAATGAGAGGCTTTCCTCAACTCTTCAATCTTTAGTTGATGCTGTGGTTTCTAAGAGACTTTCTGACATTCACACTCCTGAACCCAATGCAACCAAAAAGGGGGAGTCTAAGTCAGTAAAAGTAGACAAAGAAAAGAGCTGAAAAGGAAGCAGAAAAAGAGCAGAAAGAAAAGGAGATGATCACCTACAAAAGGAAGAAAAGATCTGAAAAGACTAAAGGTGAGCAAAAGTTAGAAGAATTGATCAAAGAAGCTAATGAGCAACATAGCAGATCTATGGATAAGATTATTGATCAACTCTTCAGACAAGGATTTGACACTGCCAAACTTGACTCTGAGATCAGAAGGTTAGAGATTCAAGAAATTGAACAAAGATGGGCAAGTTGGAGTGAGAAAGAAAGAGAAAGGCTGGAAACTATGGCAAGATTTATATCAAAACATCTGGGAAGGTCAATCATTGAAGTAAAGTCATGGTCCAGAGATAGTATTTTGGAGATAACCACCAGAATCTGTTCTTCAGAAGTATTTAACAAAGGATTGATCATAAAGCTCTTGATAAAGCTGGTGCTGGGAAAAGGATTGATATGGCAAAATTATCCAAAGCTTCACTCACATCCAAGATGCTAGAGCAGCCTACACTATCACCCAAACCAAAACAACCACCTTCACAACCCTCAAACCAACTCCTTTACCTAAGAAACCTACTGAACCCATTACCAATGATGCACCTAAGAGGAAAAGAATGGTGTTGAGGATGGAAGAAGAAGAAGAAAATGATGAGGATGATAGTCTACCACTCTCTGCTGTTCTCAAAATAAAAATGCCTGAGCCTAGGAGTCAACCAACAATAATCACACCTGACTTCCAAAGGCAAATGGTAAAAGTCAACTTGAAGAAGAAGAACAACACAAACAACATGATGAGCAGCTGTTAAGGATGATTGATAAAAGTTTCCCAAGTCTTCATCCATACAAGCTATGAAGAAACATGCTCAGAGGTTGTATGCTCTCAGATTTACATTCCAATATCAGAAAGAGAGAGTGAGAATTTGGCCTGACCCCAGAGTAAGTGACAGAATTCACAAAATGAAGATTCCAAGCAGATACAATGGTCAAGTAAATAAGATTGTAGATGCTGTGATAATGCTGGCCATTGTAGTGTCACCCTGGGAAATTCTTGATGACTTCAAGAGAGCTTACAAGTATAAAATGACTCCACAAACTTTACTAGAAAACAAAATGGTAAAGAAGGGGTTAATCTACAAGAAGCTTGAAAAAATAAGAAGAAATGAGCTTCAGTTATTGCTTGAAGGCACTCATCCTGATGAGTTTGCATACAGAGAGATAACAACTGTGGAGCTGAAAAATGAAAAGCATATTAAGTACTTATCTGAGTACTATGGGCCTGAGTTCTTCTTTGAAAGTGGAGCTGAAGAACTCACAATGGAAGAACAAGTTGTTTTCCTTGAGGCCTATGTCAGAGAGTCTTACAGACTTATCATTGGGAAGTAGGTTTCATGAATGGGGTAATAGCTCTGTGTCCAATTCCCCAAGACAGAGTTCCCATTCATCCTTTGTCAATCAAACCTTCTGAAATCTCTTCCTTGGCCTGAGCTTATATTGAAGAATTCTGAGCTGATCCAGATTTTGTTTCTGCCAATAAGTGGGACCTCAATAATTTTAAAGGTTTTGGCTGCATTGGTTCAGGGGGAGTTTGTTGGACCAAAAGAACCAATGAGCCATATCAGAAAAACCTTTAAGTCCCACAGACATCAAAACAACTGAAGTGATCTACAACAGCTGAAGACAAAGTCTGAAGACAATGCTAAAGACAAAGTCTGAAGACAACTGCTGAAGACAAAGTCTGAAGACAAAGTCTGAAGACAACTGCTGAAGACAAAGTCTGAAGACAAAGTGTGAAGATCAAGTTCTCAAAAGTTGTCACAACAGCTGAAGTAGTTCTCTTCAGTAGTTGTGATGGTTTACATTTCTGTAGTTTGTAATCAGTAGTTTTATATTATGTAAAACATCTGAAGTTCTTATACTTCAGATGTTATAAATTCAGTAGTTGTAATGTTTGTTTATACTTAGCTTTTAATGAAGGTGTCCTCAGTTGTTGTTGACATCTTCAGTAGTTTAGTTTATTTCAGTTGTTTGTATAAATCAGTTTGATGTCACTATCATGTGACGTCAGCTGATGTCACATTCCTTATAAAAGGAATGTTGACCTAATTTCCCTCGACGGGAAGTTTGTGCATACATTCTTTTTGCAGAAAACTCTCTCTCTATAACTGTTACTGTTTAATTGAAAATTCATATTATTCTTGCTAGAATTTCGTCTAATTCGTGTGCTATTCCGCTGCAAATCCTAATCTAATTGATCAAACTAGATTTCGATCTCTTCAAGCTATAAGGGGTTAAATTCTAAAAAAATAAAAGTATTAAGATTAAAATAAAATTGTAAAAAGTTTAAATTGTTGTACTATGTGTGTGTGTATATATATATATAAATATACATATATATATATATACATATATAATATGTTGGTAATTAGAATATATATAATACATAAATTAGTTTAAAAATTGACCCAACACTTAGGATTTAGTTGACTAAATGAGAATTAAAAGTACTACTTTTGAAAGCTAATGTACAACCATAATGCATAATTCATATTGATAATTAGTATTATATAAATAAATATTATTGGAATACGTTAAAATTGATAATAATATTAAAAGTATGGAAAGTAAGTAAATATTTTAAGAGTAAAGTTGGTGATAACATGTGACAATATCTAGTAAACATATTATTATTTTATTATAAGATATATATTATAGATTTTTTTCACTTAATATACCATAAAAGATGCATAAAGTACAAGTTTGTACAGCAATGTTTCTTCTGTTGGGTTTAAACTTCAAACTTTAAAACCCACCCTGAGAACACTTCACCTGCTATCATCACCTATCGACAATGGAGATCGACGACAAAGAAAACCCTAACCCTAACCCTAACCCTAGTTCAACCACTGTACCTCCAGACTCAATTGCTCAAATCACACCAATTGAACCCCCAATTCCCCTAATTCCACCCACAATCCTACCCCCAATCGCTCCAATCCCCGTACTTCCTCCTCCACCACGTCCACTCGCCCCAATCCCCTCAATTCGTCCACCAAATGGAGAAACTGCAAAGAAACCCACCGAAAACACCGATTCCGACGACGACGGTGATGATTCAGCTCCCGAATACGAGATTTCCGAAGAGAGCAGGCTGTTCAGAGAGAAACAGGAGAAAGCGAAACATGATTTCCTGATGAAGCAACGGGCTGCTGCGTTAGCGGTTCCGACGAACGACAAGGCGGTGAGGTCGAGGTTGAGGAGGTTAGGGGAACCTGTGACGTTGTTTGGTGAGAGGGAGATGGAGAGGAGGGATAGGTTGAGGATGATCATGGCGAAGTTGGATTCTGAAGGGCAGTTGGAACGGTTGATGAAGGTGTTGGAGGAGGATGAAGGGGTGGTGGGGGTGGAGGATGGAGGGGGTGATGATGAAGGGGAGGTGATTGAGTATCCGTTTTATACGGAGGGATCGGTGGCGTTGTTGAAGGCGCGGTATGAGATTGCGAAGGATTCGGTAGTGAAAGCTGCGATGAGGTTGGAGAGGGCTAGGAGGAAGAGGGATGATCCGGATGAGGATTTGGATGCGGAGGTTAATTGGGCGTTGGATGGTGCCAAGAGCTTCGTGTTGGATTGTAGTGAGATTGGAGATGTTCGGCCTCTTGCAGGGTGTTCGTTTTCGTGTGATGGCAAGTTTCTTGCCACCTGGTATGGCTCTTCTACTTTTTAAACATATGTGTTAGATGCAACTTTTGTATTACTTTATTGGTTGTTTAAACATCCCACGTTAGAGTATCAGTTGTGCATTTAGAGTATCAACAAACAAGCTGCATGATAACTAGTTCACTACAGGTCAGGATTATAGCAATGCATTTGTACCAGTGCTTATGACCTGATCCATCATATCACATCATTGCAACAAAGGCCATTAGAGCCCTGTTAATGTGCACAAATGCACATATCAACCTTAAGCATCATTTAGGCCCCCTTGCTTACCCCTATCACCATCACAGAAATTGATGGTCCAGTGCAGCAGACAGCAGTCCATTTTTAACAATATTTTACAGACACTGTTCATAGATTTTATTAGTATGACATAATTAATTGTTAAGAAATGATTGAAGATTACACCATATTTGTATGCAATAGTTTGGTGAGGTTAGAGTTATCTCTTAAGTGGCCAGCCACCTTTTAGAAAGGTTAGTTGATTTTAATGGATAGTTATTAAGAACAGAAAACCAATTTAAAAAAGTTGGTACTTGGATGAATTGAGAGCTCAGGTTAGCTGTGTAACTTGTATTAGAATTGGTGCGGGCAAAATGGGTTGATTGGGTTGGATAATTGGTTAAACAGGGGTTACACTGAAACACGTTTAAGTCAAAATGGACAAGTTCGAAAATCGTTCAAATGGCTTAGGTCGGGTCAATCTGGCTTGTTAATTATGACTTCTTTTACCCTTTTTTTATATTTGTAGATGACCATTATGAAATTTAATATATTATGGTAAGTTAAAGTTTCTAAACTTTGATTTTTGTTAAATGAATTTTTGGATTATTTTGTTTTGTCAAAGTTATCATTTACTAATAAAAAATAAAAATAGAAAATAAATGGTAATATTAATTTGTAAATGGCAAGAGAGAAGTGGTAATAGCAGCCACTTGCTTTCTTATCCATTCCCTTAATTAATCATAGACCAGGTTGCTCAGCTTCAACTAAATATCATCATGGTTACTTGCTTTACATTAGCCTCCACTTGTTTCAACACATTGGACGTATATCATGGCCCAAGAATTTCCAAATATTTAGTCATTCACAATATTTGGGTTCTGTCTACAGATTTTGGGGAGGAATTGCCAGGTGTACTTAGGATGTATGATAGTTAGTTAAGCAAAAAACTGGAATTTTTAACAATCAGTGATAACCCCACTTGGCATTCCTGATTTTAGGCTCTTGCAGGGTGTGGATATATATGTTCCTCAATCTGTGCTATATACTTGGTTATAGTTTGACCTATAAAAGACATGTATATGGTCTGAGCTCATGTTAAGTAGACATTTTTTTCCAAATCCAATCTATTTAAGAAATATTATCTAAGTATGGAAGTTTGTAGCTATGTCTCGGTAGTGAGATTTTGTTTTGGCATTACCGATGATGCCATTTGGTAGAGAAAAAGGTATTAAGCCAAGTTGTATTCTTCTCTTGAAACTGAATACTAGAGAATGAAATCAATATTGTCTTAGGGGTTTGCCAGTTTCTGAATGATTAAGCGTTGAACCAATAAGAGGTTTGAACCATTAAGAGCTTGGCTTAAAAAAGCGCGAGGCGAGGCGAAGCGCTTTGGTACCAAAATTTGAGGCGCTACACCTCGAGCGCGAGGCGAGGGCTTCACATATGCGAGGCAATACAATTAAAAATAATAATAATAAATTATTATGCATGACACATTTCACTTCAAAATCATAAACACAAAACATAAAACATACTTAGAATTTAAAGTTTAGAACATAATTAAACATTTTAAAAATGCAGAAAACGCAGAACCGATGTCGCAAAAGATGGAGAAGAATCGAAGGCTGCAGAAAACGCAGAACCGATGTCGCAAAAGATGGAGAAGAATCGAAGGCTGCAGAAAACGCAGCTGCTGTGATTGGAGAAGAACTGAAGTTGATAATTTAGGGTTCTAAAATTAACGTGTTCTGATTTTGTTTAAATGGGTTGGTTGGTTGGGTTGCAATAGAAATAAAACAGGGAGAGATGGGCAGAAAAAAAGGCCCAATATTTAACCAATTTGACAATTTAAACAAACAAAAAGGCCCAATAAAAAGGTCAAACAGATGAAGCATTGCTTTATGTCGCCTCACGCTTTCCTCCTGGAGTGGCTCCTCAGAGCGCTTCGTGTACAGACAGCGCCTCGGTGAAACAAAGCGCCCGGGAAAACGCCTCTAGCGCCTCACGCTTAAGGCAACGCCTCATAGCCAATTCCATTTGTCGAGGAGCACTTCTCGGGCTTTTTTAAACCAAGATTAAGAGGTCTGAACCATTGAGAGTTAGTATATCGCTTAACTATTCACAAACAAATGTCTGACCAGTTTTAGATTAGAGGTCTTAACCATTCAGCGTTGGACATTTTAACCATTCAACATTAGTATAATGCTTAAGCATTCAGAGGCAAATGTTTGAACCATTCAAAAAGAGCCACTCACATATTTATATATTTGCTCATGAAACAGACAGTTTGAACCATTAAGTGCTAAACCTTTCTGACATCTAAATCACTAAGAGACTGATTCAGATGCTGCCAAATAGCCCCTTACACCCTTTTTTCCTAAAAATAATTTGAGCTCATTGAGTCTCTTTCAGCTCATATACCAAACAAAAAGAGAAAGAGTGTTGGAAGGTTACATTAGTCTCTTTTATCTAACTTGTTCTTTTTATCTTTTCCCTTTTTCCTCTCATACTCCAGGTTAATCTATTGTCTTTGGCTAACAGGTTTTTTATGTTAATGATTATCATCTAGTTGATGTTAATCAATGTCATTGGTTTATGATGTTCTTGTTGACATTACTTGAATTTGAATGTTAAGCTGAAAATCTTATATGGATCATATCAAGTTTCACTTAATATTTTACATTTGTTTTTTTTATCTTTTCCAGTTCTTTAACTGGAGTTGCTAAGATATGGAGCATGCCAGGAGTAAAGATTGTGTCTTCACTAAAGGGGCATGCCGAACGAGCAACCGATGTTAAATTTTCTCCTACAAATGATCAAATAGCTACCGCGTCTGCTGACCGGACTGCGAGGTTATGGAACACAGAGGGAACTCTGCTAAATACATACAAAGGTCATTTGGATCGGCTAGCTCGTGTTGCTTTCCACCCATCAGGGAAATATTTGGGTACAACTAGCTTTGATAAGACCTGGAGATTATGGGATACAGAGACTGCTGAAGAGTTGCTTCTTCAAGAAGGTCATAGCCGAAGTGTGTATGGTTTGGCTTTTCACCCTGATGGCTCTCTAGCTGCGTCTTGTGGACTCGATGCACTTGCTCGTGTATGGGACCTACGGTCAGGGAGAAGCATTCTTGCCCTGGAAGGTCATGTGAAGCCGGTGAGACTTCATATATCTGTAATTTATTAGAGATCGCAACTGGCGAGTCATTTTCTAGTATGGGTTGAAACAGGCTTGGTTGTGTTGAGTGTTGGCATGCTCTTTTTGAAGCTTTTTTAGTTTATAGTTAAGCATTAATTATGGTTACAATATGTAATATTATGAAAACAATGCAAAATTTTTAATAATACAAATAGGAGATTGTATGCATTAGAAACAATTAGCCCGTTTGACTCTTTTGGCCTTGTTCTTCTAGCTTATTTTTTCAACTTATTCACTGCCATCTGTGTATTTCTTTTTTTTTAAGTTAGCTGAACTTTGTTCTTGATTACCTTTTTAGGTTTTTGGTATCAGTTTCTCACCCAATGGCTACCACTTAGCAACAGGAGGTGAAGATAATACTTGTAGAATTTGGGATTTGAGGAAGAAGAGATCACTGTACACAATTCCTGCGCATGCAAATCTTATTTCTGATATTAAGTTTGAGCCTCAAGAGGGATACTTCTTGGTAACGGCTTCTTATGATATGACTGCTAAGGTAATCCACCAAAAAATCAATAGTTTTCTAGTTGTTGAATGTTCTGTCAATAACTCAATATTAATGTATATCTAATTCTTTTCTTGTATTTGTCATTTGATAATGCCTCAGATATGGTCATCGAGAGATTTTAAACCTGTCAAGGTTCTTTCTGGTCATGAAGCTAAAGTTACGTCTGTTGATGTAGTTGCAGGTAAGCTTCCTATCCTTTGGCCTACGCTTTCTGGTATTTTCTTTATTTTGACCTGTCTGGGATAGCCTACACATAGATTCCTCGGTACATGTGGCAATTTTGTCCCTTGGTTGATTCTGGTTATGTTTTGCCTACACATAGATTCCTCGGTACATGTGGCAATTTTGTCCCTTGGTTGATTCTGGTTATGTTTTATATCTAAGAGCTTAAACGAGCAGAAATGGGTTGAAACTCCCTAGACTGTATTATCTAATGCATAAAACTTCTAATTGATTTATTTAGTGCATAGTATAATTTTGGTAACATATAGACACTATTTGTTCATAGAAAAACTTGAAACATTTGGATAAACTCTGTTCTGGATCAAGACCCAATCCGACCTCATTTGTACCAAAATTTACCACCTGAAAATGTTACAACTTGTACCCAATCGTCAGCCATCCCATTTTGCTACCTCTAGAACGGAGTTTGCATACCATGTTAGCTGGAATTAAAGCAGTGAGGTTTGACCTATGTTTGTTTGTTTGTTTTAACGGTCCATCATTTGTGATTTTTTTGGTGTTATTGGTTTTGCAGATGGACAAACTATTGCCACTGTTTCTCATGACAGGACAATAAAACTATGGTCTAGCAAAAATGCCGAAAAGGACAAGGCAATGGATGTTGATTAAATTTTCCTCAGGCAAATTGCATACACGGAGAAGTCTTCCTATCTTTTTGCCTACACCAGGACTGCTTCGACCTTTGATTTTTCAGGATGTGATTTTATAAAATTATGTAGGAGACAAGAAAGTATGCAACATTTTCTAAATTGCAAAGAGCAACAAATTTTGTAACTTCACTGTAGCAGATATATGATCTATCTTTGGTGTAAATTTCCAGGACACTAGTCATTGATTAAAAAGGAGAGTTTGCTAGAGCATTATGTTTTTCTTTTTATTGATCCGCAAACACATCTGATTCTTTCAATTATTCCAAGTTGGTAAGATAAACTATAAATAAAAAATAATAGTTATAGAGTTGAGGCTTTTACTCTTTTCAATACGACCAAGTTTGAAGGATTTATGTATTTGGTACGTCCATTGATTTTAGACCTGTTTGTCATCTTCTACCCATTTAACAAGTCTTGTTTAGCATTGAAAACTGTACGAACGCTTATCAATCTTCTATTGTATATACAAAGCATTACAAAAGTCATATAAGAAAGGTTTGAAGCAATGCAACATGACGCCATATAAAAGGTTTGAAGCAATGCAGATTTTTTTCTAAAAATAGGGTATTTAAGGAGAGAAAAATGACAAGGGGTAAATCTTGACCCGTTGTGACATTAAGGGATCCAGCCCTTGCCAGGGGCGGGTTCTGCTCCTGATGTGACTGCCGTGTGACCATCGACCATGTTAGGGATCATGTACTGGACGATGTACTAACTGATTAACGTGTATACCGAACCAAATAGTGCGGAATCCTATTTGATTGGCGGTCCAATCAGTGAGAACGCACGTGGAAACAATTATGTAATTGAATCTAACGTTAAGAATCGATTAGGAATCGATCTAATGTGATCTATGAACTTGGAGTATGATCTTAGAGGTCTCTGGACGGCTAGGGTACGTCTGGAGTCGAAGTGTATTCAATGCTTACGTTTTTCTATGAATTAGGTGGTATTTATAGCTTAGCGTTACTCATTCGGGCGACTGAACTATTTGCATAGTTCATTCGTGCGATTGAGCCATGCGGTTGATACTTTCGCACGACTGAGTGTTCAGTCGTGCGACTGAGTCAGTCGCATGAAGTTGTTCAGGCATATGGACTACTTAGGCGCATAGACACTCAGTCGCATGGCCATTCGGACGCATGACCACTGTTGGGGCGCATGGTCCAGTCGGACGCATGAGAACTTCACTTAACCAAGTTTGAATGTATTAATTATTATAACATTATATATATCATTAAAAGAATCACAAACCTATATAATCTAGTCAATATGCGTTACACAACTCATTAATGAAATATTCAATATTCTAAATCACAACCAAACATTCTCATTTCATTAAGTACCCAAACATTACATAAGTGTAAGACATTAAAGACATATTACATTAAGTTCCGAAACTAAGGACACATGTACCTACAAACTCCCCCTTGGACATAGTTCCATCTAATGTCTTACCCATCTTCATAACCTCTTCATACTTCTTGTACTTCTCTTCTCTTGTGACGCCTGCGTGTATCTCAAAAGCAAAGCAGAGTCGTATCACGTTCTGTAATTGTAGAGCTTGTACAATGTCTTGAGAGTCATAGAACAGTGACCACTTGGATAATGTGTAGACATCATTAGCAGACAAGTTTGTAAGCCACATCGGGTCAAACACCCTAATGGTTTCCATAACACCATTCTTGTTCAGGACTATGACTGCTTCTCCTGTCCTCTAATCATAGTACCACCATTTGAAGTGTGGAGTGAAGTCCTGTGGCATCTCCCGTAGAGGGATCTTTGACATTGTTCGCGGTGGACTCCACTTAAGCACTATCTTCGGTTTTCTAGTAATGGGATCAACCTCAGACCGTTTGAGATACCTCGTTGGCTGTTGAGGTTTGAAGTTGACCTATCTGGTGTGGTACGCTCTTTTAAGAGCTGCTTCAAACCAACCAGACATCTTGCGTGGATCAGCGTATAGCAATTTCAGCTTCGCTAGCTGGTTCAGCTCAAAGCCAGGAAGAGTCTTCAGGTCATGTGGGAACCTGAAGTACTCGATCCCTTTCTCACGTTTAACTGCATAAACGTTGAGATCTTCAAAATACACCCATGCTATGATTCTGCCCGACACCTTTTGATGTTTCTTCACTTTGTACAGCTTGGTGTAGGCAGTTGACGTTGAAGCACCGCGTTGGGCTCGTATTTCTTCAAAGAATGCAGCCCACTCAGTCTTTTTGATATTAACTTCAGCTTCTGAGGCTTGGGCTGTGTCTTCTTTCTTGTTTGACTCTTCTTCCATTCTATCGAGAGTCTCAAAAGTTTCACTGACACGGTTGTCGCCGAGATTGGGAACGACATTACCTTCAATGTCAGTGTACTCTGGATAGTGTTGGTTTGTGACATCTTCTATCTCGATCTCATCAATGTCGTTGAGCTCATCATCACTTTCAACTTGGACTGTTGGAGCATCCTTGACAATCTCATCAGGATTTAGCTTGAACATTTCAGCAATTTGCTCGTCGGTGAGATTGT
This sequence comes from Flaveria trinervia, assembly GCA_025506515.1. NCBI lineage: Eukaryota > Viridiplantae > Streptophyta > Magnoliopsida > Asterales > Asteraceae > Flaveria > Flaveria trinervia. Next base: position 9,856,929 of record CM046446.1, read on the forward strand.
GAATGATCCCTCCTTCTTCAGGAGTGTACATTACAGATCTCCTGACTATACCCTGCAGATCAAGAATCATCGTGAGCTGAGTCTTGATCTGTTGGGGGGAGCAACATCATGTTCATCCCTCTGAAAGTTTGGATCTGCTTGATTTATACATGTAACACAACAATCATTAGTTAATAATCAAGACAGAAATACCAACATTAAATATAATCATTCATTACATTAATATGATACAAGATTCAAATACATATGATTTAAATAACAAAAAAATCTAAGTATTACTCTTATCCTGTATCCTCTGCTCTTCTGCTACCGGGGCGGATGTGGAGGCACTCTGATCTTGAGTCCTTTTGGTCCTCCGTTCGCTTGTAGATGTGGCACCCGCAATAGAAGAATCCTCTTCATCATCATCAACATCTACATCCGTATCACCCTCGTGATCATCACCATCATCATCATCATCATCACTTTCATCATCATCAGCATCATCGTCTCCATCTCCATCACCAATCTTTAGAGGCTCCTCCTTCGATCCTTTCAGCTTCAGCAAGATGTTCTTGTTTGCAGCCTCCAACTCCTCAATCTTCTTAGCATGTTGTTCCTGGAGCTGAGACATCTGCTGAGCCTGTTGATCAATCAATCGAGCCTACTAAGAAATCTGCTGAGATTGTGCAACAGTACGATCTACTAACTGATGAATCTATGCAGTTTTCTCATCATCGGCTGCTAACAAACGCATCACCATACGGTTCAGCGCTGATAGCTGTTCCTCTACCCCAAAGAGAGGTAGAGGTGATACAGATGGATATGGAGAGAAAGATGATGGTCCGACATGGTGGCTAGTGGTAGTGGTGGTGGCAGTGGTGAAGATTGGGGGTAATATAGATGAAGGTGGTGGTGGTATGGGTGTGGTGGATATGGTGGTAGATGGGGTGGTAGTAGTGATGGTAGGTGGAGTGGTGGTGGTAGATGGATTAGTGGTAGTAGATGGAGTGGTGGAGGTGGTGGTAGTAGTGGTGGTGGTGATGAAGGTCAATCTTCTCTTCTTCTTCTTCAGTCCGTGGGGCTGAGCCATCATTTTCTTCCTCGAGCCCTTCGAGGAGGATGCTCCCCCTGGAACACTGCTTGGCTGATCGGGAGCATAAGTAGGATCAATGTCAGTCTCTTCCGATCTACCAGGGCGTTCACCAACCGCTCGGAGCCCTCGCTCTGTGGCAACCACTTTGCTGCCAACAGTCCGAGTTAGGGGCTCCTCATCCGTATCATCCTCCTCATCAGGTTGGAAATCCTGATGGAATCCTGCATCCTCAGTCTCTCTGTGGGTGGGTGCTGGAGATGCTATATCAGTAGTGGGGGCCCTTGGTTGAGTGGGCCTTGCATCTCCATCAGCACCACTGTCGTCGTCATCTGAATCATCATCTAGGAGCTCGATCTGCTCAATATTTGAGTCACTGTCGTCGTGGCGCCACTTTTTTCGTGACGGCGCCATATAGTCTTCACGGGCCAGATGCCCAAACAGTCGCCTCACAGGGGGTTTCACCTGCTTCCCCCTGTATACCTTCATCCGACCCAAGGTGGTATCATCCATCACCTCGAGTGCTACGGCATCCTCCTTCTCCTTTGGCAACGAAGGGAGCTTTTGGTCAATGATCATCTGTATGAATCGAGGGTACATGCAAAAGCCCTCCTTGCCATTGGCCTCTATGTTCTCCACTAGGTAGGTGAAGATCATCCTGGAGAAGCTGAACGGATGGTTCAACACCAACGCCACATATGCGTTCTGTATCTGATCAGACAACTCATCGAACCCCCCTTCCATGAGGCAATGCACTTGAGCAGCACATGGGCTAGGTACTTAAACTGAGGACACAGGTTGCTCTTGTTGAGCACACCTGAGTTGATGTCCCTAGAGTACTTGGCCCGCAGAAAACAGCCTCGTACGGTCAGTGGGTGTAGACGGGTAGGGCAATTAGCATCATCCCCGAACTCTAATACTGTCCTGAGATCATCCTCAGTGATCTCTATGGGCTGACCAAAGATAGAACTCCTGATCTGGTGGGGCCCTGAGGTCCTGTCAACAACTGCGCATTCCCAGATGGCCTGCTGAATCGAGCGATAGGGTGTGCACGGAGTCGAGATGGCTCGGAAGATCCTCGATCTCCGTAGGAAAGTAATAATGCCTGAGAAGTCAGCTGTGTTCTTGGATGTCAGATCCAGATGAGCACAGATGTGTGCTTGGTGCTCATAGTCCAACGACTATCCATCTGTTACATAATGAATATAAACATTAGTATCTGTCAATGAGTAATAAATTGAATCATTTGAACTTGAAATTTTTCTGTTATGTCGTGCGAATGAGACTGTGCGACTGAGATCTAGTCGTGCGAATGAGTAGTGCGACTGTGATCTAGTCATGTGAATGACCTCATACGTACGACTGAGAATGTGACTAGGCTCATACGTATGCAATCTCATGCGTATACACTAGTCGTGCGACTGAACTCATACGCATGGTTCAGTAGTGCGGTTTAGCCATTCGCTCCTCTCAGTCGTGCGACTGAAGTTCCTCAGTTCGTCCATTCGCATGACAGACTGACTGTTCAATTCAAAATCAATTTTTGAGCAATCTTTAATGTTAGACATCGTGATTAGGCTCATTAGACTCGCATTGTACCGATAGAACACATTATAACATTTAATTGCACAATGGACTTAGTTTTATTAGTTTATTTATCAATGTAAGTCACGGTTTCTTTTAGGGTTCATTTCAGCCGATTTTGGCATGAATCGATGGACATTCTCATGGATAGCACCGCATTATACCTGTATAATCACTATAGACCGTCAGTAAGCAATAATCAAGGATCTAGAGTAGTCAAATAAGAATCGGGCAGAGTAACGGTGTTTCGTGCGATTTAAGGGCGATTTGGGAGTGATGAACAACTACGACCGACTCACCCTCTATTTATACTAGGGTTTACTTTCAGTCGTGCGACTGAGTCCATTCGCATAGTTGATTCATGCGACTGAAGATCAGTCGTGCGACTCGCACAGTCGGTCACCTTCAGTCGTACGACTAGACATCCATTGTGCGATTGAGTCATTCGGTCACCTTCATTCATGCGACTAGACACATTCGTGTACACCAATCGTACGACTGATCCATACTCATTGTCTAGTCGTGTGAATGAGTTATACTCAAGGTTGTTTGACTTTATGACCATTCGACAATTAATACCCTTTTACCTTTTGAATATACTTTATGAGCATTTGACCATCTTAGACATGATCATTTTAAACTTGAAAAACCTTTGATCACCTAAGATGTGATCCTTTTAAAATACTTTGTCACCTCAGACGTGACCATTTTTATTTGAGAGCACGTGTGGTCACCTCAGACGTGACCTTTTAGATGATAAGGTTCCCTATCAACTTCCATGACATAGTCCGATATTAAACAAACTGAAATTGACAAACTTTATATAGAAATAAAAGAAATAAACTGAAACTTAAAACTAAGACATGTTTTTGTGTTTTTGTGAGGGTTAAATCCTAAGATGTAAATCTAAAGAATTATTTTTCTGAAGAGGTAGCTTCAATTCATTTAAACCATACATGGACCAATTCAATTTGGAATCATACAGGATATTCAAATCATTCGGGACAAGTTATCTAAAACCTTTGATGCTCTATTCTTGTTTTTCATCTAGAGTCATTTAGCAAATTTAGGAAATCATACTAGTACTATTAGGTCCTCACACTAATTTGAACTTTCAAGAATTGTAGCCACAATGATTGTCAGTATACTTGTCCTCTTAAATCCATACACAGACTTTTAACATAGATTGGTGATGGTTTAAGGTTTGTTTATTTCAACAAGCATTTGTGGATCCCACACTTATATGGTAATCAACATTCCTCAGGAGATTTTTGAGCGGTCTCAGGGTAGTATTCAAAAAGAAACTATTCTTAGAGCTTTCAAAGAGAAGCCAAGCCTCAGGTCAGTGCCACTGCACAGTGGAAAGGCAGCAAACAAAAATGAATTCTAGAATATATAGGTTATGCTTATCCTCAGGTCAGTGTCACGGCACAGCAGAGAGGCACATAACCTATCTTCTTGTTTGAGCAATTTAATTCTTTTTGTACAGATCTCACCAACAACATAGGTTATCAGTTTGATTGTATTTGCATTTTTATGTGCTTTTGCTCATGCTTTGGTCTTATGCACACATTCGTGGTGTTTATTTTGCTCGTCACCCCTTATTGGCATCTTGTTGATTGTGTTAACTAGGGATAAGGTGTTACCCACAGCTAGTCAAACATTTTAGTTTAATCTTGAGATCACCAAAAATGTCTAGTCATCTATTGTGTTGAATCTACCGACATATCATCTGTGGTCTAGCAACCTCTAGGTCTACTTTCTTTGTGTTACCTTAGTAGTAGCTAGTTTATCTATCATATTTCCTTTTATATTGCTCAGACTACACAGACTTATACTTCAGCTTTGCATCTTTTTCAATTAAAAATTTTAAAGTCCCAAATGGTTTGCTCTTGTGTACTATCATATTCCAAAGATTGAATCAGTATCACACATACGATCTTATTTTTATCAGCTACCTCTCCTCCTCCCTCATTTTTTTAATACGGTCTGAACCTATTCTCCCCCTAATATTTTAAAACCGTAATGGATTAGCGTTTTAGGATTCTAATAGGCAAAGAAATAAGACCAATTGTAATTAAAATACTTAAAATTAAGCAAATAAAATAAAAAATTGAAAAATAAAAGAAAATTTACATGACTCATCGGACTACACATGGTCATCTTCAGGAATGACCTCACTTTTCTTTTTAACGCCGTTGACCTCTAACAGATATAGAAAACGTGGTTAGTCAAAAGCCATTGCATAGAGGTCAGCGCGTTGAAAATCTGTGTTTATTTTTACCACATCAATTAAGTTCTTTTCAAAACAATCACGTATAAAGTGATATTTATTCCGATGTGTTTGGTCTTGGGATGTTGGACCGGGTTTTTACTGACTGCAATTGCAGCAGATTATCAACAAAGATAGGAGTAGAAGAGAATTTCAAACCATAATCCCGCATTTGCTGTTGAATCCATATGATTTGTGAACAGCAACTTGCAGCAGCAACGTATTCGGCTTCACAGGTTGACAATGCAACCGAGGTCTGCTTTTCACACTGCCAGGTTACTAATCTTCTCCCAAGAACTAACACCCTCCTGATGTAGACTTGTAGTTCATCTTGTAGTCGCCGTAATCCGAGTCGCTATACACCGTAAGCTCAAAGTCATCATCATGAGGATACCACAACCCAAGTGTGGGTGTACCCTTCAGATAATGAAAAATCCTTTTGACCTAATAAGATGGTTCACCTTAGGCTTTGCCTGATATCGTGAACATAAACATGTAGCATACATGATATCAGGTCGTGAGGCAGTGAGATACATGAGAGATCCAATCATCCCTCGGTACATAATGGCATCTACCAGATTACCATTCTCGTCGGGTGCTACATCATGGTTTGTAGCAAGTGGAGTTCTAGCTATAGAAGCATTCTCCATATCAAACCGACTGAGAATATCACCTACATACTTGGTCTGATGTAGGAAAATCCCATTTGGTGTCAGATCCACCTGTAACCCGAGAAAGAACTTCATCTCTCCCATTGCACTCATCTCAAAATCCGCCTTCATTACTGCTTCAAACTCTTTACATAATTCTTCGTTTTTGGAACCGAAGATTATGTCATCGACATAGATTTGTACCAGCAGTAAATCCCCATCTTTTTCCTTTATAAACAATGTACAGTCAATGACTCCCCTGCAAAAACCGTGTTTCACAAGATGAGTCGAGAGTTTCTCATACCAGGCCCTCGGAGCTTGATGAAGCCCGTATAGCATCTTGTCGAGTTTGTAAACTCTGTCCCGATGATATGGATCCTCAAATCCCTCGAGTTGACTGACATACACTATCTCTCGGATCTCACCATGAAGGAACGCACTCTTCACATCTAGTTGATAAACTTTGATCTTCATATAAGATGCATAGGCAAGGAAGATGCGGATTGCTTCCATTCTTGCCTCGGGTGCAAACACTTCATTGTAGTCAATACCCTCAACTTGTCAAAATCCCTGAACAACAAGCCGAGCCTTGTTTCTGATGATCACTCCTTGATCATCTTTCTTGCATTTCAAGACCCATTTGGTGCCAATGACCTTAGCACCTTTAGGTCTATCCACTAGAGTCCATACACCCAACTTCTTGAACTGAAGAAGTTCTTCTTGCATGGAACTCACCCATGCCTCATCATTCAGGGCTTCACTAACATACTTTGGCTCAAACTGAGACACAAAGCAACGATAGGAACCGTCGTGAAGGTATCCCTTTTCCATCACAGAGGCATAATCAACTGAGTACAACTGATTTCTGGTCTGAACTCCTGATCTCACATCTCCTATGACATTATCCAAAGGATGATAGACGTTTAGACGTGAGCCGGGAGTTGTTGGAATAACCACCTCAGAATCAAGATTGTGAACATTTGGTTCTGGATCTGAGGCAATAGGAGTCTGAGGTTTAGAAGGCTCATAAGCATCATTGTCAGATGCTTGTGGACTTGTGGTAGTCGGAGTCTGTTCATCCTGGTTGTTCTGTTCATTCTCCATATTTTCTTCATCAGAGGAAGAGTCACTCACATCAAGTGCTTCCCCTGAGTTGGTAGATGATTGACTTTGTGAACCAGATGGTGTTGAATCTTGAGACGATGTGTTCAAGACATCATACATCATCTTGTTTGCTAACTCGTCTTCAGAGGTGGAGAGAGGTATGTTGAAGGACTTGAAGAATCCATCATAGTCGAAGAAGTAAGCAGGCCCTTTTCCAGTGGGTGGTGTGGTGTATCTCTAAACATCAACGTTACATCATACTTCTACTTGACCTGTTGAGTTGTTGTAAACTCTCTTGTTTGGTATGTTGTATCCTAGAAAGATCCCTTCATCAACCTTCTCGCTGCATTTTCCCTCCTGAGTCTTCTTCAGCAGGGTGCACGGAGCGCCAAACGGCTCGAGATAATCTAAGTTAGGTTTACGTCGTTGTAGTAACTCGTAGCAGTTTTTCCATGGCGTTTAACTACCTGAACTCGATTGAGTGTATAACATGCATTTGAAACAGCCTCATTCCAGAATTGAATAGGCATTTTCGAGTCTACTAGCATAGTCCAAGCTGTCTCTATCAAGCTGCGATTCTTCCGTTCAGCAACACCGTTCATCTGAGGAGTGTAGGCAGAGGTAAATTGATGCACAATTTCCTTTTCCTTGCAGTAGGCCTCCATCCACTGATTCTTGAACTCGGTTCCGTTGTCTGAGCGCACTTGTTGTACTTTCAGCTTGTATAGGGATTCCAGTGTAATTACTAATTCCTTGAAGGATTCAAATGTTTCTGATTTGGACTTCAGAAACATTACCCAAGAGAATCTTGAGTAGTCATCAGTAACTACGTAGCAGTCCAAGTCGCCTGCGATGCTTCTTGTACTGACTGGACCAAACATATCCATGTGAAGAAGCTCAAGAGGTAGTTCTATGAAATGAACTTTCTTTTCCTTATGAGACTTCTTCGTCTCTTTGCCCTTCTTGCACGCAACACAGAAATCCGGAAGTTGGAAGTTTTTGACATTCACCCCCCTCACTAGATCATTCTGGATCAAGTGATTCATCTTCCTTGGATTTATGTGTCCCATTCTCCTATGCCAGGAGATGGAATCCTTCTCAGTAGCTTTGGACAAGAAGCACTGAACTTCAAGATCCGTTGTGGAGGCCTTTGAAAGATCCAAGACATAAAGATCATTATATCTTGAAGCTAACATTAGGATTTGGTCCTCCGGGATCACATAGTCCTTCTTCAGAACGTAGCACTTCTTGTTGTCAAAGACTACTTTGAAGCCTTTATCACATATTTGAGAAACAGAAAGTAAGTTATTTTGTAATTGTTGGACATAGTTTACCTTGTCAAACTTAACTTTCTGATTTCCCACTTCCCCTTGGGTTGTGATGTACACGCCTTTGTTTCCAGCAAATGAAACATGACCTCCTTTGATTTGTCTAACGTTTGATAAGAGAGCTCTATTCCCCATCATGTGCCTGGATGCTCCGCTATCTACAATCCACATGTTAGTCTCAACACTATAGCGAACACCCTACACATTCAATGAAAACGTTAGTTCATGTTAGGAACCCAAGCCTTCACTGGCTTGGGTTTCCCCGAGGCATCACACAACATAAACTCAACCCATTGACCATTTGAGGTTGAGGGAAGCTCAAATGTCTGTTTGTTCTCATTTTCAGACGCTGAGGTGGATTTTTCTTTCCATAGGCCAGCTTTGTGTAAGGCCTGTTTGTGATAAACATACGACTGGCTGATGGGTTGAACTTTGGATTCACTATCCCTTTTAGGAGACGTCATTGAGTTCCTCTTAAAGATCTAGTTATAGATGCAGGAAGTTCAACTTTCCTCCTCGGTGTCTGATAATAAGGACAATTAGACGCAATGTGATCGTACTCTCCACAATTGTAGCAAGATCTGCTTTCAACTTTACAGTTTATTTGTTTTTGTGGAGATGTAGGTGTCACACGGATGACCTTATTTTGTTTAGATTGAGACACTTCTTTGTTAGATGTATGGTCGGGTTTTATAAACTTAATTGCTTTACCTGGTTTTACATCTTTTATTTCTTGTTTACCTGGACTTTGACCTGATGCTCGTGATTGATTAGGTTTAATAGTCTTTTTGGGTTCTGATTTGATTTTGTTTGAACCTAACTTTAAATTAACCTTTTCAAACTCTTTTTCCAGGTTAACATAAAGCATCTTTCCTTTTGCCTTTAAAGTGAACTCCTTTTGTTTAGTGCCAGATTCAATTGATTTACTTATGGAATCTGGGTCACTAACAAAAGGAGTGGACACCATATGATCCTTGATAGGGTTATCATTAATTGGTTTACTATTGGTGTTCATCAAGGTCTCAGGTGGTGGCAGAACCACTTTGTATCCCAATCCCTACCCGTTGTTTCTCTCTCTCACTAAGTGTTGGACAATATGAGACGAGCTTGTCCAACTGTGCAGTTTTTGTTTTAAGGAGTTGACTTCTACTTCTAAAACTGCTTTTTGCTTCTTAGTGTTCTCTAGGGAGTTAAGATAATACCTAATGTCATTAGCTTGGTTAAAGGCAACTACTTCTGTTTCCCTAAGCTGTTTGTTCAAAAGGTCTATCTTTTCCTTGTAACTATGCTCATTTTGTTTTAAAACTCTATTAGCTTCAGTGCACAGTTCCAAATCCTTTACTAAACTATCATTATGATCTAATAACCTAGCAAATTTTAAATCTATGCTTTCTTTAAATTTATTACAATCAGAACAAGCACGATTATTAAACAAATGGTCAGTAGTACTTACCTAAGATGTTGAAGAGGAATCAGCCATGTGTACAGAATCTGTTGTCTCTGGTTCTGGTGATTCTGACGTTGAAGTAGATTTTTCTTCTTCAGGCAGGTGGTTGACCACAGGTTCAGTGTCTTCAGAATTGAACATCGCGACCTGTACTGCTATGTCTCCCTCACTGGCGGAATCGTCATCTATGTCCTCCACACTAGCTATGTTGGACTCTCCCGGTGAGACAAACCGAAATCTCCAGTCCTGTCCTTCATCCTCATTAGCAGTCAAGGCTTTAGGGTCCTTGCTTGATGAAGTAGAACTACTAGATGTGGCTTTGTCCTGACGATTAAAGGACGAGAAAGGATTGCCATTACCAGTCTTCATTGGCTTAACATACTCCCCTTTGAAGTGCCCCTTCTCACCACAGTTGAAACATGTTACCTTTGACTTGTCGAAGCCAAAGGTCGTGTCCTTAGTTGCAACCAAGTTTTGTCCGGTCTTCTTGACAAACTTCTTTGCTCGTCGGACAGCGCTCGCTAAGGCCCACATAATGTCCATCCGTTCAAACTCAGTCTCGTCCACCTATTCATAATCTTCATTAGCCAGGTGGTAGTTCCCTATCTTTCCAGCAATTAGTCCATCATAAGAGTGGACTACAGCAGCTAAAAGGTCCATGTGTTCTCTGGCCACCTCAACTATCACACCCCAACCTTAACGGCGGAAACATCGAGATGTGAGGGTTAAGATTGTTCACAACCACATAACGCTATAATTAAATGTAAATATTAAAATTATAAGTTTCAAAAGGAAATACAAACATAAGTATCAAACGTGAAATAAGTTCAAACATAAATCAAAACATAACATAACATTTTAATTATTAAACTAGGTCCAAGTCCTAGTTTTATTACAAGCTTCAAAAGTCCACTTTAAGCTTCAAAAGTCGAACCTCAAGAAGTGTTTGGCTGAAGAATCACTTCACGTACCAATTGAGGATATCAAAATCGACGAAAAGCTTCATTTTATTGAGGAACCCATTGAGATCATGGATTGAGAGGTCAAACAGTTGAAGCGCAATAGAATACCAATTGTTCGTGTGAGGTGGAATTCAAAGCGAGGGCCAGAGTTTACATGGGAACGGAAAGATCAGATGAAACTTAAATATCCACACCTATTCGTGGATGACACTCTTGGACCTAACTTCAGCTGAATTTCGGGACGAAATTCTCTCAACTAGGGATACCGTGACATCCGTCACTTTAAGGTCCGTCAAACAACATAATTAACCATCGAATTATTCTTAATTATTCTTCCTCTTCTTCATGAACTCCTGTTATAGAAATCATGTTTGCTTTATTACCCTTGTGCCTGTACTTCCTTCGTGAACGTGTGCTAAACCTAAACCTTTTATAAATTTCATCATCATTATCACCAAATATATTATTTTTAATTATGACCATCGTCATTAATAAAACCATTTTAAGTCATCAATTACCATTAAACACACTTTTAACATTAAAATAACGAGCACTTTTAAAGTCTTTTTCAACCAAAACAAACTTTGGGAACTCGGGGGCTAAGTGCAGGGACTAAAATTGACATTTTGCAAACTTGGGATGGGTATGAAAACCCCATTCCCAGCCACATTCTTCATCTTCTTCACTTCTCCATTTTCTTCTTCACCACCTATCTTCTTCACTTTTGCACCAAAAACGCTCCATTTGGTCTCGTTTTCGTCGTCTAGACGTCACCTACAACCTAGTCTACTCCATCCTTGCAGGTAGACGACCTTGTTTGTCCATTTCTTGCTCGTTTTACTGCTGCCCATTTCTAGGGTTTTGGGTGTTCGGGTCAACCCGAACACAAGAGGTCGTGTGTGTAACATCTTGTAAGTTTGAGTTAATTTAAAGTTAGCCTGTTAAATTTTTACATGGGCTAATTGTGTTATTTATGAAAATTATGGGCTGCTTATGATTATACCTTAAGTGCTCTTTTGAATTTGTAAGGTTATAATATTTATATAATAATAATAATAATAATAATAATAATAATAATAATAATAACAAATTTTAAGAGTAATAATAATTATGTTACAAATAATAATAATAATAATAAGAACAATAATGGTAAAATGAAATGTAAATTTTTAAACTTGAAAATGTTCAAACATTAAACTTAATTTAAACTCAAGGGGCCTCCTGGTCAATTTTGAAACTGTAAAAAAATAAAGTTTGGGCACGAAATAACAACCTTAAAACTTCAGGGACCATTTGTGCAAATAACTAAAAATTAATCCAAATTTTCCCCCTTAACCGCGTTCCGGCCGGAAATCCGGCGGAGCTCCAGCGAGCTCCGGCGACGGCCAAAGCACCCAAAATTATTCGTTTCGAAGCCCAAAACCGATCCAAATCGTGTCGTTTACACGTTTCGAACTTGATTACTCGATTAAATTGCATTTAAACATCGGTTTCGAGCCTAAGCGATCGTATAACCGTTATACATTAAAACATATGGCCGTTCGAGCATTTACACATCATAATAGTCCAATTAAACTAACCTAAACGACTCTCTATCAATCATTAATCGAATACCATCCTCAATTGCATCTGAAACAACCACAATTTGCAAATTTAACTTCATACTCTTATCGCGAATCTTCACCACTCGAACACCACCACTCGAACACCACCATACGAGCCCGCTAACTACGAATTGGCAGAGGGCTTTTCATCTCAGAGATCATTTGAAGCTACCTGTGCAACGAATTAGATTACCAGAAACGTTTGATCATCGATTGGACACAGGAAGTGCGCAACCTGTTCTTCGTGTTGAATACCTCGGATTTGTCATCAACCGGGTAATTAATCACCTAAACTTACTCGTTTAATCACGAGTAACAAAAGCCCCATGATTGTAAAGATTAACAGAATCATCTAAGGTTGAATTAGATCAAAGTTTGATTCTAGGGTTATGTAATTTGGGGGTTTTCTTGGGATTATGTTTTAAGTTCTTAAAACCAAAGTAAACCGCGGCTGGATGCCTTGGTTTACCGGTTACACATTCGTTTGCAAATCTAGAGGTCCCGAGTTCGAACCCGGGCACCCTCAACCTATTTTTTTGGCTTTTTCAGCCTTTAAAAAAATATTGAAAATTTTCTTAAAATATTAAAAAGTAGTTTTGTAAACTTCATAAATTCTTAAAGTTATTCTACCTTTTTCTACGATTACCTTAACAATGTTTCTTATAAAATAAAAACTTAACAAATATTTTCCTAGTTTAATCATGTAAAAAAAAATATAATAAACTTACATAATGTTTTCTTTGAAATCATTTAATGATGATTTAGACACTAAACATTTTATATATATTGATCAATCATGGCTACTATAGAAAATTATATGTTTGATAAGTTAAAATTTTACAAAATTTTATAAAGGCTTTTAGTTCTTTAAAATTCTTTACATGATATTTGTCTTGAACTAAAACATATATATAATCTCTCTAATCAAAGTCATCATATTAAAAAACCCAATTGAAATCCTTGTATCGTTTAATCATTAAATATATTATTGTAACCTTTTAAGCATATAATTGTTTTAGGTGCATTGTGAAAGACCACGTTGAAACGTTGCTTATTATTATTCTTATTAATCATCAAATATATATTATTTGATCAAGTGAGTATTCCATACCCCCTTCTTATTTTAATTCACACTTTGGGGTGAAACATGTTAATTTATACTTTGCACTTGTAAACTTATTTGAGACTTGTAAACTTTATGGCAATACATCATGTTAAGTTGTGGTTAGTTGAACTTATGTGGTTACCATGTTATGGCGTTATATGTACAATCATTAACTATTGCTAGCCCAGCGAAGTCATAGATCTATGGGTAAGACAAGCCTGCTTGGTTGATCCAAGTACACTTAGCTGATCGTATATACTTTTAACGTTTGAGACTTGTAAAACATTGTCAAGGTTTGATTGTTGCATTGTCCATAGCATCCCTAATCATTATATTACTAACTTATGACTTGAATTGCCATCTTTTATATATACTTATGTATTAAAACTATGGAATGCTCACCAACATTATTGTTGACCTTTTATTTTTAACATGTTTCAGGTAATGCCCAAGTTTGATTATCTACACTTTGAAGCTTGCACACCTAGGAATGGACCTAGATTAATAAATAAGATAGAATGATATACTGCATTTTATGTTATGTCTTTATATCCTTTGAGACTTATTTTGTAATGTGACAAATGAAATTTATGTGTAAAATATATTTGGATTATTAATAGCGTTATGTGGCTATGAACGATCTTAACTCTCACTCCTCGACGTTTCCGCCGTCAAGGTTAGGGTGTGACAGATTGGTATCAGAGCCCATAACTATAGAGATCTAGGTTATTAGAAATGGTGACCTAGGCTATAGTATGCATGAACCTTATAGAATTATATTTCTATCTTGTAACTTATATATACTTTTCATGCTACATAATGCTATGCCTCTTATGTGCAATTTGATGCCTTAGCATAGGATTGCCTAAACATTGTTATTTGTCTCCCTAAACTTAACTTTGACCCTTTGACTCCCCCCGAACATGAACTCTCTTAATCTTATTCTCGTCGACACGTGGAATCTTATGTTTATGTTATGACTTGGATCTTTAGACGTTACGTCTAATCTGTATAAATCTCATCAAGGTTTTGAGTCTATGAACCTAAGAAATATTGTGTGACACATAGACACCTGTATCCTGGTTTTCCTGGCAAAAGGCCCTCGGGCTAAGGCAAGCATATCGCATAAATCCTACGGGACTAGTTATGCTTACCTGGGGATTTCTGGGATGAGTGATAAACTATGGTCAACATACACAACTTTCTAAGGTAAATGGGTCAATTCACCTTGACGTGTCAACGTTTTCAAATGGTAATGCGTTACCAAATGGAAACATCCCGTGTACCTTAAAACTCTTAGCTTATCTTTGTTAAACTACTATCCTCTGTTATCCCCGCTCCTGTAACTAACTCATTTTGTATATCCAGCATGTCTCGTCACCATGGAAAGCGTGGAAGTTCCAACCGTAAGCTGGCTGCCATGATTGCACGACAAATGGCTGCCGTTCTCCCGACTATGGTGGCTGAACTCAATAGCACACTAATGGCTAATAGCAACAACAACATCAATGGGAACAATAGTGGTGCTAATGGAGATAATAGCAACAATCAAAATGAGAACAATCAACAAGGGAACAACCGTACTTGCACCTTCAAACACTTTAATTCGTGCAAACCCACAAGCTTTAGTGGAAAAGAAGGAGCCACTGGACTTCTCGAGTGGTTTGAAAGTATGGAGAATACGTTCATTGTTAGCGAGTGCCCCAACGAGTTCAAGGTTTGCTATGCCACAAGTGTTCTTCAACAACGAGCACTTACATGGTGGAATAGTGAGAAGAGAAACCGTGGAACTGAGGCTGCTTTGGCCTTGTCTTGGGAGGAGTTCAAGGAGGTTATGATTCAAAAGTTTTGTCCAAGGAGCGAGTTACAAAAGCTGGAGGAGGAATTCTGGAATCTCAAACAAGATGGTGGGAATCATTTGGCTTATTCCACCCGACATCATGAGTTGAGTATGCTTCTACCTCACATGGTGGACACCGTGCCCCATAACATTGAAAAATTTATCAAGGGGGTGCCATCTCAAATTCAAGATGTTGTGGTGGGTAGTAGGCCCACAACCTTGGAGGAGGCGATTACTATTACTGCACAGCTCACTGAGAATCATATAAGAGCTGGCACGATGTCGGCAAAGGGCTCCAAGGCTATAGCGAAGGTGACACCTGAGGCAACAAAGGAGGTAAAGGCCGAGTCATCTTCTCAAAACAAGAAGCGTAAGTTCACCCCGACACGCAACTACGCTGTGACCGCCCCAAATGCACCTCAAAAACAAATGGTGGTTGCGAATCAAGCTCCCATAGCTAAAGTTTATGCTGGTCCACATCCTATGTGTAACACGTGCAAGTACCATCATTCAAGCAACATTCAATGCCGAGTCTGCTCGCTGTGTGGAAAGTATGGTCATTTGGTGGCTACCTGTCTTCGTGCACCAAATAACACTGCCATGCTTACCAACCGAACCTGCTACAACTGTGGCGAGGCTGGCCATATTCGCCCTCAATGTCCTCGTAATGCGGGAACTGTGCCACCGGCTCGTGGAAGGGCTTTCAACATCAACGCCAACCAAGCGCAAGCCAACAACGACGTGGTGAATGGTACGCCGCTAAATTTCTTCTAGTCCTTTCTTGTCTTGCAAAAATTTCCTATATATGTTTATCATATCAATAATAGGTTGTT
Organism: Flaveria trinervia; assembly: GCA_025506515.1. Taxonomy (NCBI): domain Eukaryota; kingdom Viridiplantae; phylum Streptophyta; class Magnoliopsida; order Asterales; family Asteraceae; genus Flaveria; species Flaveria trinervia. The sequence continues at coordinate 9,872,730 of CM046446.1, forward strand.
ACCAAACAGGTACGTATCTTGTAAATAATCTTTATGCATCTGTATTGTTTGATTCGGGTGCCGATAGGAGTTTCGTGTCCTTGGAATTCGAACCTATACTTTCTAAACCGCGTACAAAACTGGAGAGATCTTTCACGGTCGAGGTCGCCGATGGAAAATCTATTGTCGTTGATGTCGTGATACGCGACTGCACCTTGAGCCTTAACGAAAACGAGTTCTCCGTCGACCTTATTCCTATGCAATTGGGAAGCTTCGATGTTATCATTGGCATGGATTGGTTAGCCAAACACCGTGCGAAAATTCTATGTTTCGAGAAGTGTATCCGAATTCCGTTACCGACTGGAGATACTTTGAAGGTCTTTGGGGAGAAATCGTCTCAAAGACTCAAACTCATGTCTTGTATCAAGGCCCGTAAGTGCTTAAGTAAAAACTACATGGCTTTCATGGCATATGTAGTTAATACGAAAGCCAAGGGTAAGGAGTTGAAGGACATTCCTGTTGTGCGAGATTTTCTCGAAGTTTTTCCCGAAGATCTTAAAGGGTTACCTCCCGTGCGAGAAGTTGAGTTCAAGAATGATTTAATCCCTGGTGCAAACCCTGTGGCTAAATCGCCTTATCGTCTTGCACCTTCGGAAATGCAAGAGCTCGCTAGTCAACTGCAAGAGTTGACCGATAAGGGTTTTATTCGCCCTAGTTCATCACCGTGGGGCGCACCTGTACTATTTGTGAAGAAGAAGGATGGGTCATTCTGTATGTGCATCGACTACCGGGAACTCAACAAGCTTACTATTAAAAACCGATACCCTCTTCCCCGAATCGATGACCTCTTCGACCAACTTCAAGGAGCAACTCAATTCTCCAAGATCGATCTACGTTCTTGGTATCATCAATTACGTGTTCATGATGATGACATTCCAAAGACCGCTTTTCGTACTCGATATGGACACTACGAGTTCATGGTCATGCCATTTGGCCTGACCAATGCGCCTGCTGTGTTCATGGATCTCATGAATCGAGTATGTAAACTGTATTTGGATAAATTCGTGATCGTGTTTATTGATGACATCCTTATTTATTCCAAGACAAAAATCGATCACGAGACACACTTGCGACAAGTACTTGAACTTTTGAAGAAGGAGCAATTATACGCCAAGCTTTCCAAGTGTGAGTTTTGGCTGGAAGAAGTTCAATTCCTAGGGCATGTGGTGAATAGCCAAGGAATTCACGTGGATCCTGCTAAAATTGAAGCTGTGAAGAATTGGTGTGTTCCCACAACCCCAACCGAGGTTCGTTCTTTTCTGGGTTTAGCGGGATATTACCGTAGGTTCATAGCAAATTTCTCGAAGATTGCTAAACCATTAACAGCGCTAACTCAAAAGAATCGACTTTTTGAATGGGGACCCGAGCAAGAAGAGGCTTTTGAGACATTGAAGCGCAAGTTGTGTAATGCTCCTATTCTCACACTACCCGATGGAAACGACGACTTTACTGTATATTGCGATGCTTCTAATCAAGGTCTTGGTTGTGTTCTCATGCAACGAGGCAAAGTTATAGCATACGCGTCGAGACAATTGAAGGTTCATGAAGTTAACTACACAATGCATGATCTTGAACTTGGTGCTGTGGTTTTTGCATTGAAGATTTGGCGACACTACTTATATGGGACGCAATGCATAGTCTACACCGATCATAAGAGTCTCCAACACGTGTTCAATCAAAAGGATCTCAACATGAGACAAAGACGTTGGATTGAGTTGATTAGTGACTACGACTGCGACATTCGCTATCATCCTGGAAAGGCGAATGTTGTAGCCGACGCACTAAGCCGCAAGGTCCACAACAAGATTTTCTCACTTCAAGAAATCCGAGATCGAAGGCAATGGTTTGATACGTTAGGAGAATTTGATACCGAAATTCACGTGGATGTCAACGAGGCTACTATTATGCTCCAAAACATAAGGATCGATAGTGACCTCGAGTTATGCATTCGCGAGGCCCAACAAGCGGCACTAACCGATGAAGGAAAAGATGAAGATTTGATGACTAACGTACGGTCACAATTGGAGACAAAACCGAACGGCATGTGGTATTTCTTGAATCGACTCTGGATCCTGAATCGTGACAACCTTCGGCACTTTATGATGAACGAAGCTCATCAAACCCGATATTCCGTTCATCCTGGCTCCGATAAGATGTACATGGACCTACGTGGTCAATATTGGTGGCCTGGAATGAAGAAAGATATCGCGACTTATGTTTCCAAGTGCCTCACGTGCGCAAGGGTCAAAGCCGAACATCAACGACCAAGTGGTTTACTAGAGCAACCTGAAATCCCTATGTGGAAATGGGAACATATATCCATGGATTTCATAACCAAGTTACCTCGTACACTTCGTGGTCATGATAGTATATGGGTCATTGTTGACCGTTTGACCAAGACAGCACATTTCATACCTATACGAGATACGTACAAGGTTTCAAAGTTGGCTCGAATCTATGTTGACGAAATTGTGAGTCGTCATGGCGTGCCATTACACATCATTTCCGATCGAGATGCTCGTTTCACTTCGCACTTTTGGTCTTCGATGCAAGAGCTTTTGGGAACTCAATTGGATTTAAGTACGGCTTACCATCCTCAAACTGATGGTCAAACCGAACGAACAATCCAAACCCTTGAAGATCTGCTACGTCTTTGTGTCCTTGATTTTGGTGGTGATTGGAATACGCATTTACCGCTCGCGGAATTTTCGTATAAAAATAGTTATCACTCAAGTATTAAGATGGCACCATTCGAGGCGTTGTATGGTCGTAAATGTCGTTCTCCTATCTGTTGGACTGACATTGGGGAAAATCTTATCACTGGTCCGGAACTTATTCAGGAAACGACTGACAAAGTTTCCAAAATTCGAAATAACCTTGAAGTGGCTAGAAGTCGCCAAAAGAGTTATGCCGATAAAAGACGCAAACCATTGGAGTTTCAAGTCGACGACATGGTTCTTCTTAAAGTCTCTCCATGGAAGGGTGTTGTACGTTTTGGGAAGAAGGGTAAGTTAGCCCCTCGCTTTGTAGGACCTTTCAAGATTTTGAAAAGAATTGGGAATGTGGCTTACAAACTGGATTTACCTGCTGAACTTAGCGGAGTTCATCCTGTCTTTCATGTTTCAAACCTGAGGAAGTGCTTGGCTGATGAAAACTTGCATGTTCCACTAGAGGAAATTCAGTTGATAAGTCATTGCACTTTGTTGAGAAGCCTGTTGAGATTATGGATCGTACCCTGAAGAAGACCCGAACAACTACCACACCTATCGTTAAAGTCCGTTGGGAAAACAAATGTGGAGCCGAGTTCACTCGGGAGCGTGAAGATCATATGAAAGAGAGTTACCCGTATTTGTTCGCTTAGTTTCATTCTTAATTTCGGGACGAAATTCTTTTAAGTTGGGGAGACTGTAACATCTTGTAAGTTTGGGTTAATTAAAGTTAGCCTTGTTAAATTTTTACATGGGCTAATTGTGTTATTTTTGAAAATTATGGGCTGCTTATGATTATTACTTAAGTGCTCTTTTGAATTTGTAAGGTTATAATATTTATATAATAATAATAATAATAATAATAATAATAATAATAATAATATAATAATAACAAATTTTAAGAGTAATAATAATTATGTTACTAATAATAATAATAATAATAATAATAAGAACAATAATGGTAAAATGAAATGTAAATTTTTAAACTTGAAAATGTTCAAACATTAAACTTAATTTAAACTCAAGGGGCCTCCTGGTCAATTTTGTAACTGTAAAAAAATAAAGTTTGGGCACGAAATAACAACCTTAAAACTTCAGGGACCATTTGTGCAAATAACTAAAAATTAATCCAAATTTTCCCCCTTAACCGCGTTCGGCCGGAAATCCGGCGGAGCTCCGGCGACGGCCAAAGCACCCAAAATTATTCGTTTCGAAGCCCAAAACCGACCCAAATCGTGTCGTTTACACGTTTCGAACTTGATTACTTGATTAAATTGCATTTAAACATCGGTTTCGAGCCTAAGCGATCGTATAACCGTTATACATTAAAACATATGGCCGTTTGAGCATTTACACATCATAATAGTCCAATTAAACTAACCTAAACGACTCTCTATCAATCATAATCGAATACCATCCTCAATTGCATCTGAAACAACCACAATTTGCAACTTTAACTTCATACTCTTATCGTGAATCTTCACCACTCGAACACCACCATACGAGCCCGCTAACTACGAATTGGCAGAGGGCTTTTCATCTCAGAGATCATTTGAAGCTACCTGTGCAACGAATTAGATTACCAGAAACGTTTGATCATCGATTGGACACAGGAAGTGCGCAACCTGTTCTTCGTGTTGAATACCTTGGATTTGTCATCAACCGGGTAATTAATCACCTAAACTTACTCGTTTAATCACGAGTAACAAAAGCCCCATGATTGTAAAGATTAACAGAATCATCTAAGGTTGAATTAGATCAAAGTTTGATTCTAGGGTTTATGTAATTTGGGGGTTTTCTTGGGATTATGTTTTAAGTTCTTAAAACCAAAGTAAACCGCGGCTGGATGCCTTGGTTTACCGGTTACACATTCGTTTGCAAATCTAGAGGTCCCGGGTTCGAACCCGGGCACCCTCAACCTATTTTTTGGCTTTTTCAGCCTTTAAAAAAATATTAAAAATTTTCTTAAAATATTAAAAAGTAGTTTTGTAAACTTCATAAATTCTTAAAGTTATTCTACCTTTTTCTACGATTACCTTAACAATGTTTCTTATAAAATAAAAACTTAACAATATTTTCCTAGTTTAATCATGTAAAAAAAATATAATAAACTTTACATAATGTTTTCTTTGAAATCATTTAATGATGATTTAGACACTAAACATTTTATATATATTGATCAATCATGGCTACTATAGAAAATTATATGTTTGATAAGTTAAAATTTTACAAAATTTTTATAAAGGCTTTTAGTTCTTTAAAATTCTTTACATGATATTTGTCTTGAACTAAAACATATATATAATCTCTCTAATCAAAGTCATCATATTAAAAAACCCAATTGAAATTCTTGTATCGTTTAATCATTAAATATATTATTGTAACCTTTTAAGCATATAATTGTTTTAGGTGCATTGTGAAAGACCACGTTGAAACGTTGCTTATTATTATTCTTATTAATCATCAAATATATATTATTTGATCAAGTGAGTATTCCATACCCCCTTCTTATTTTAATTCACACTTTGGGGTGAAACATGTTAATTTATACTTTGCACTTGTAAACTTATTTGAGACTTGTAAACTTTATGGCAATACATCATGTTAAGTTGTGGCTAGTTGAACTTATGTGGTTACCATGTTATGGCGTTATATGTACAATCATTAACTATTGCTAGCCCAGCGAAGTCATAGATCTATGGGTAAGACAAGCCTGCTTGGTTGATCCAAGTACACTTAGCTGATCGTATATACTTTTAACGTTTGAGACTTGTAAAACATTGTCAAGGTTTGATTGTTGCATTGTCCATAGCATCCCTAATCACTATATTTACTAACTTATGACTTGAATTGCCATCTTTTATATATACTTATGTATTAAAACTATGGAATGCTCACCAACATTATTGTAGACCTTTTATTTTTAACATGTTTCAGGTAATGCCCAAGTTTGATTATCTACACTTTGAAGCTTGCACACCTAGGAATGGACCTAGATTAATAAATAAGATATAATGATATACTGCATTTTATGTTATGTCTTTTATATCCTTTGAGACTTATTTTTGTAATGTGACAAATGAAATTTATGTGTAAAATATATTTGGATTATTAATAGCGTTATGTGGCTATGAACGATCTTAACTCTAACTCCTCGACGTTTCCACCGTCAAGGTTGGGGTGTGACAGTGTGGGTGTGTGTGATGACTTTCTGCGTGTGCTTCTTGTTCGTGTGTGTTTGTTGTATGATTCTGGATGTCCTTGTGGTGTAAAACCCATGCTCGGGGCTGCCGAAGGCTGCTCTGCACTTCAGTAGTCGCGAACCTGCAGTTCAGGCGACTGGGTCTGTCATGCGATTGAGCCGTGCGACTGGGTGAGTCGTGCGACTGAGTCATGCGACTGGGTCTGTCATGCGATTGAGCCGGGAGACTGGGTGAGTCGTGCGACTGAGTCATGCGACTGGGTCATTCGGGCGATTGAGTCGTGCGACTGGGAACGTCATGCGACTGAGCCGTGCGATCAAGTCTTGTGTGCGATAGAGTCAATGCGGATGAGTCTTGTGTGCGATAGAGTCAATGCGGATGAGTCTTGTGTGCGATAGAGTCAATGCGGATGAATGTGGTGTGCGATTGAGTCAATGCGGATGAATGTGGTGTGCGATTGAGTCCTACGACCGAATGAATGCATGCGACTGTGCGTGTATCGCACGACTGAAGGCCAATCGTACGAATGAAGGTTCAGTCGTACGAATGAAGCTGATTTGTATGAATGAAGGTTGATTCGTGCGTATGGAGGTTAAGTTGTGCGATTGGGTGTTGTGTGGTACGACTGAATGCCAGTCGTGCGAATGAAGGTTCAATCGTGGGAATGAAGCTGATTCGTACGATTGAAGGTTGATTCATACGAATGGAGTGTTGAGTCGAGCGTCTGGTCCTGTTGTGTGACTAATGATGTGTGTGTGTGAATTCCCCTCCTGAATGTCTTGCGATGATAAGGTAACATCAGTAAAAGTGTCATTGCTTGACCACAAAGATTAAAGTCAACGCTATCAACATGCACATACAAATTCAATTTAAATCAACCTAACATTTTACAATTATCGACAACCCATTTGGGACTACAAATATTTAACAAGTACTATCTTTTATAACAATGGGATCTTTGTACAGATTTCATTAGCAATGACGACTACTCTTAGTACTTGGATCTACATAAGGTCTGATACGTGCGTCCGCTTGTGTGTGTGCTACCCACGACCGAACCGATACAACCCGAACCGACCAAACATTACTATATGCTTTATGCACGTCATTAATGCTTAACAATAACTGTCAATAGGTGTTTGACTGTTCATTGCATACAACTGTTGGGAACCTTGATCATTCATACTTACCACTTAACATGTGAGTTTCGTGGCCCCTTTTTATGCTTATATAACCTTTCAATCATTTACAAACTTGGGGGAAAAGTATGCTCACCCACTTTTCATGTTGTACATCATACATACAGTTTACATACTTGGAATCAACATGCTACTATTTTGTGAGTACTTATCTGATACATGCTTGAGTCTGCTTTGTGGTTCTTTCTTACAACCATTTAATTCCAGTGTGGGAACCGACGGATAGGTATTGGTAGTACTACTTGGGTTGACACCCCCACCCTCGTGTTGGTATACTAGTTAGTACCAACAGATGCCAGGAACGGGCCTTGGGTGAATATATTCCGACAAGATTCTTTGTGTACGTCGTTAGGTTTGGTTGTAAAGCTCTTGTCATGTGATTTTGCTTACTTATAACTGTATGCACAGTATTCTGCAACAACTTTATACAACATCAATACTTATTTACATTTAAACCTGCGAGCTCACCAACAATTTTGTTAACCATTTTGAGCATATCTTTTCAGGTGATCATGCTAGCTGAAGATCTAGGTGTGCTGCCTTAGTGGAGACCCTAGGATGCATTTTCGGGCTAAACTTGTCATTTTGAAAACATTTGATGTAGTTTGTTTTAATCAACAATTACTCTTTTGTTACTTGTTCTCGGGTTGTGGGAAAAATACATTACAATGTTGATATCCGTATTTGTGTGATCATTTGGTTATGTATGCTTATGGCTATGTTGTCGTGAACATTGACTACACGACACAAGTCCCCTTGTTGTCGGGTGTCGTCATGACACGCTTGTTATCATTTATTATATTGCATCTCTATCGCTTACCATGTGTTATGATGATTCCCGTCTCGTTACATCCTAGTGTCTCCGCTCTTAGCGGGGGTGTGACAATACACTGGGTACCAGATGACCCTGACGTCTCACAACCTAAAGTAGATGCTTGTGCGGGACCAGAGAAGCTTGACACAAAAGCAGTCTGCAGTGGTGCTCCAGATGTCTTGGCCTGAGGAGTCGCGTTGTAAAGAGCCGGATTTTGATCATAGTTGGCCTTTTGGGCTCTATACTTCATCCTAAGCTCCTCCTTTCTCAGTTTTAGAATGAAGTCATTTATATCTAACTTCGAGAGCATCCCATTCTGTTTGAGATTTGAAATGAAGGAAGCCCATTTCTCTGGTAATCCATTTGCAAAGTTGGATACCTTATCCTCCATCAACGTAGTTACTCCATGAGTGTGCATCTGACTCATCAAGTGGTAGAATCTGTCGATCACATCGTCCAGGCTTTCCTTTCCCATTGAAGAGAAGTTGTCAAACTCCTTCTTCAAAGCTTTGGCCTTAATGGCCTTGAGTGAGGCATTTCCGTCATACCTCTTCTCCAACGCATCCCATAATTTCTTTGCTTGAGTATACTCCGAGTACTGATGGAAGATATCCTTCAGAATAGACTGGGTAAGCAAAGCGTATACTTTCTTCTCAGCGTTGTGTTTCACCTTTTGTGCATCAGACATGCCACTTAACGTAAGTTTGACACCGTCAGCTCCTACTGGCATGTTGTCCCCGACTCTATAGCCTCCCACAAATTTGTATCTACTCCATTTAAGTAGATTTCGAAACGTTGCTTCCATTGTGGGTAGTCGTCTGACGTGATAAGCTTTGGGTGTTTATTATGAATTCCCACTTCATTCTCCAATAGCAGTAGATTCTGAATACGAGTGTCTCTACTTGCTGTGTATGCTGAAAACTGGTCCTCCATTTCACTTAACTTTACTATTAAACAAACTGTTTATGTGTGCGAATGAAGGTATGCGATTGGGCTTATTCGGGCGATTGAACTAGGCGAATGGTTCAATCGTGCGACTAAACTAATGCGGATGAGTCAATCGGCCGAATGAACTAAAATGGTTGAACAGTCCGAATAGGGTTCTCAGTCGTATGAATTAAGGTACGAATGAGTCCAATCGTGCGTTTGGGGAATGCGAATGAACTCAATCATGCGATTGAGCCAACCGTGCGACTGAACCTGCTGAAGTTTGAAAATTCGTAGGTTAAACGTGTTTTGGCCGCAAAAACTTGAATTTTCACAAACCCTAATAGCCGTATGCCGGAAAAACTAAACTTTATGGTCAGGAAACGTCTAAGACACCGTTTGACACAAAAAGATTGCGTTTTTAGTGAAAAACACGATTTTTGTATCAAAAACGATTGAATCAACACGTAATCAAGAGCCAAGGCTCTGATACCACTTGTTAGGGATCGCGTACCGGACGATGTACTAACTGATTAACGTGTATACCGAACCAGATAGTGCGGAATCTTATTTGATTGGCGATCCAATCAGTGAGAACGCACGTAGAAACAATTATGTAATTGATTCTAACGTTAAGAATCGGTTAGGAATCGATCTAATGCGATCTATGAACTTGGAGTATGATCTTTGAGGTCTCTGGACGGCTAGGGTACGTCTGGAGTCGAAGTGTATTCAATGCTTACGTTTTTCCACGAATTAGGTGGTATTTATAGGTTAGGGTTACTCATTCGGGCGACTGAACCATTTGCATGGTTCATTCGTGCGATTGAGCCATGCGGTTGATACTTTCGCACGACTAAGTGTTCAGTCGTGCGACTGAGTCAGTTGCATGAAGTTGTTCAGGCGTATGGACTACTTAGGTGCATAGACACTCAGTCGCATGGCCATTCGGACGCATGACCACTGTTGGGGCGCATGGTCCATTCGGACGCATGAGAACTTCACTTAACCAAATTTGAATGTATTAATTATTATAACATTATGTATATCAATTCAAACAATCACAAACCTATATAATCTAGTCAATATGCGTTACACAACTCATTAGTGAAATATTCAACATTATAAATTACAACCAAACATTCTCATTTCATTAAGTACACAAACATTACATAAGTGTAAGACATTAAAGACATATTACATTAAATTCAGAAACTAAGGACATATGTACCTACAACCATCTCACTCAAAATGACCCTTTTGAGAACTCGCCCTTGGCAAGGGCGGGTTCTCAAACCCCTTTATTTTATTTATCTAATTTAAGTTAGGTGCTGCCATTGGGTCGGTCATCTGGTTTATTTTATTATGGTTATCAATGTGTTAACACGAATATATGATGAGCTCATATTTTTGTTCACGTTTATGCGTTAACAAAATATCATGTTTAAGTTCGTGTTTTAAGTTCATTTGTTAACAAAATAACATGTTAAGAATGAACACGAATACTTGATGAGCTCATATTTTTGTTCACGTTTATGCGTTAAGAAAATATCATGTTTAAGTTCATGTTTTAAGTTCATTTGTTAACAAAATAACATGTTGAGAATGAACACGAATACTTGATGAGCTCATATTTTTGTTCACGTTTATGCGTTAACAAAATAACATGTTTAAATTTGTGTTTTAAGTTCATTTGTTAACAAAATAGCATGTTTAAATAACATATTTGTTAATAAAATAACATGTTCAAAGACGTATATCTCTATCTAAAGAATATTAAGTTCAAGTCTCATTTAAAAACACCTGATAAAATTAAAATTTTAAGATAAATAACTAAAATGAATTGAACGAATTGTGAAGGAAAATATGTGGTGGTTAAACGAATAAATAGTGAAAGTTGGTCAAACGAATAATTAAAGTATTAAAGGTGGTTGAAATGTGAACCGTAGATTAGAGGAGGTTGTTAGATCGGAAGGGTAGGAGGAGAACCCGCCCTTCCCAAGGGCGTGGTCTCCATGCATGGGTCACATCATCATCTACATCACATCATCATCTTCAACAATCGGACGGGTAGAAGGAGAACCCGCCATTCCCAAGGGCGAGGTCTCACTTTGACCAGTCACATCACCAAACAATTCACCACACATTCAAAACATTCAAACCACACACACGGTCAAAGAGTCAGAACCCGCCCCTGCCAGGGGCGGTATCCCCTGATGTCACACTCTGACAAGACTTACCCCTTTTGTCACCTCTCTCTCCTTAAATACCCTATTTTAAAAAAAAAATCGGCAATGCAACATGACGCCATATAACATCAAAACACAAAGATATATATGGTGGATTTACCACTGTCACATGACGGTTTGTAACCATTTGAAATGATATGTACATAATGATATGATGTGAAAGAGGTATTACAATGTCAAAGCTTTTGACAAAAACACTAAGGTAAATTGACAATCATCGGTATATCTATAAAGCCAATATGTAATGTCTAAACTCATTTATAAATAAAAACAAAAAGTCAAAGTTAAACCAAGTAAGAAGACATTAGATTCCAACTAATCTTCATGTGGGAAGGCATTGATGCCACAAATCTAAGGACATCTGGCTTGGAGTTTGTTGTTTTGTTGACATCAAGATGTTTGGCAACATTAGGAACTACAAGCTCCCTACAATGTAGATGCAACAAAGGCACTTTTGAGAGGACACTTCCTTTCTGTACATCCAGTCCTTCAGGCCTTCTCATCCTGTAGGGTTCCCCGGATATTGGCTCGTAATCCACCCTCGGCATTTGCTTCCATCTGCTGTGCATGAACCAACCATACTTGTAGTCCCCCACGATTGGCGTACCAAGAGCTTCAGCACAATGTACCCGAATCTAGGGGTAAAAACATCAAACATGTCATTGATGATTACTATTTGATGCTACAGATTAGTGACTTGAGAAAAAAGAGTAGGAAAGCATATAGAATTATGGATTATACAATATTGCACATAGGGGTGACTCTACTCGCGTTATGAATAATGTTGTAAAAATCGCTAGGCGCTAGTCGGGCGGCGAGATAGGGACCAGGGATTAATCGGAATTAATCAGATTGGAATTTTCATCTATAATTTTTAGTTTTATATACAAATACACACATTTTAGTATGTAATTTTAATAAAAAAGTTCAGATTTACATGTAAATATACATATTTGGCTGGATTTTCTAAGTTTTTGCCGGATTTTCTAAGTTTTTGCCGGATTTTTTAAGTTTTGGCCAGATTTTTTGAAAGTCGCCGGAATCCCACCGGAACTCACCGGAACCCTACCGGAAATTCGCCCGAGATTCTGATTTTTGGCCGATTAAAACCGCCTAGGTCCGATTTTGACCGATTACCGACTAATACCTCCTATTAAGTGAAATCGCCAAGGTGGACTCCCGATTTGCGATTAATCGGTGCCTAGAGCCGATTTTTGCAACACTGGTTATGAAACTGATAAATCTGAATTTTACAACTTGAAGTCTCTATACTTGATTTTTATAATCGAGGAAATTGCCTATAATAGTAACTAAAGATCGGCCAATGTGGGGCTAGCCCGCTTGGTAGAGGCTTTGTAGAGGGGAGGTCTTGGGTTCAAACCCAAGCATGGTGTAACTTGATGTAATTTAAGGAGTAGAAGTAGGATAGATTTACCGTTCAAAAAAAGTAACTAAAGATCCCAAATTTCTTTTTTTTAATAAACTTTGAGAACTCGTCACCGGAAAACTAAGGGGCCCACCAATACTTAGAGAACAAGGTAAAATGCATATTACAAAATTAGGCTGAGCAGGTGGCTTTTAAGAGGTTAAATACAGAAATTTCATTCCTATTTGCAAAAACTAAAATTTCACTCGTATTGACAAGAAAAGAAAAGGTTGTGTACCTTACATTCAGGGATCTTTGGTTTATCTTTCTTGACAATTTTCTTTTTGAAATTTGGATAAACAGACCCTGTTTCAAAATTATCTGATTATTTGCGGGTCAAAAACTCTTTTTGAATAATCAGTTTCATAGCAGCCACAATATATCTTGTTATGCAAGGGTAAAACAGAATTTGCTATTTATCGCTTATTACTAATTTGAAAGAATTTTATCGTAACTCATAAAAAACTCCTGTTACAAAAAAGTTCATTTTATCTATTAATTCAGTATATAATAGGGAATCTCCAAAATCTCTGATTATATAACTTCACACAACAGGTGCGCATCTGAACACTAAATTCTACAGCTCATTTATTTGATTTTATTACTCAAAATCACATAATAACTTTCAAAAAACACATCAAAACATCATCTTAAATATGAGATTAATAAGCTGACATCTTGACCAAGAAAAGAGTGGCAACATGGTTCATACCTGATGCTTATGATTAGTAAGTGGGCGCAACTCAAGCCATGAACAGCCATTAATTGTAGGACCAAGCACTCGATATTCCGTGACAGCTTCTTGGGAAGCTTCTAAACCACAGCCATAAGCCAACATCACCCTCTCAGCTTTCCCGCCATTGAGCACAACCTGTAACCAATAACTTGCACATTTTTTCTTCTTTTTCTCGATGATAATATATAAAGGCAGGAGATAGACAAAAACCTTTGTGAGAGGGGCACATATTAAGCCCTCTTTTTCCTTCGGAGCACCTATGACAAGTGCCCAGTACCTTTGATAAGTAGCTTCACATGCGTCATTCCATGCCTAAAGTTGTGATTATGAATAGCATTAGCTTGATAAACTTATAAAGAACTCTATGAAATCATACATGTGGGTCGATGTATACCTTATGTGAAGCTTTTGTTCTATTGGTGTCACTAAACAACCAATGAAGATGAGATATGCTCTCTTCTGATCTGCCCATTAGAATAATCCCGCTGCTTTCTCTATCAAGACGATGAACCTAAAGCGCAGCCACGTACTTAGACCAAGGAGAGGGATTTGATTTCATATTTAAAAGTTCACTATACATGTTTTTAGAGGTGAAAAGATGAGCAGTTTGAGTAATGGGCTGAATAGATTTGGGTAAAAAAAATATCAATTTTAAGTGCAGTTTGACCCCTCAACATCTTTTTGTCCTCTTCTTTTCAAGTGCATATATAAATAAGGTATTGAATATGATTACGAAAAATTTAATATTAAAATAATAAACTAAAATAATGTAACATAGATGTTATAAGCATTTGAATAGCCCTTAGGCGACTATGGGCCCATAGTCATTACAGTTTTTTTGTATTTAACACATGTGACCCATAATCCTATAATGAGGAAGAGCAATAGCAGTAACCAAAGGATTACCAGTTTAGGGCCCTCATCGTAATCATAACTTAATGCTGCAGCTGCCAGTCCATCCATGCTGTTATGAATAGGTAGATTCCCCTAAAACATAGATACATATAACATATTAAATAATTTGAGAACAGCATTGCAAACAGCCTAAAAGGTAAACTGTTTGAGCTAAGGAACCAACCTTGACTGGCACTTTTGGCGGTTTGTTTAGAACCAGTAGAGCAGAGTCCTAAAGTTTCAGAACAAAATGATCAAGAAAGCATATATACAGCATAATAAACTGAATAAATTGAAATCTTATAATTTTCACAAAGCTATAATAGGCTCTATAAAATTGCAAAACCTAATATTATATTCTATAACATGAAAGGTATTAGAGATAAAGACATACCTTGTAGATGACTAGCCTTTGCAAATATTTGATTTCGTCTGCATTTGGACATAGGGATGCACTTGGTATGGTATCATATCTCTTGGAGATTCTAGATTCAGCAACAGATACGGGAACATAAATTCTAGAACCCGTCTTCATGATCTCATTATGCTTAATCTGAATGTTAATGATGTATTAGTAAATCAAACAAGATTAAATTTGCAAGCACATACCACATGAATTCAATAATACCACCAAAAGTGAATTTTATAGTGCAGCTATTGACATGATTACCATTACACCATGCATTGCTGACAATTACACCATGCTATTGAATAGGGTCTACCTTTTTCAAAACATTTGCCTCTCCTTGCTTCCCTGCATCATCACACTCCATTTTCACCTGAGCAAATATACAAACAAAATTATATAAAATGCCCTTATCGATGCAAGTGCCCCGTAAGATAGGTCAAACGGAAATGTACTCACAAGACCCTTCTTAAAGTGTGACTGGATCACAGAACCGGATACATCAGCAAAGTAATACTTCATCCAGCTAATGGCTGTGATATGTGAATCAGGGGAAACATTCTTTCCAGGTAGAGGATGAGATGGAAATGGGGGCAACGATAAGAGCTGACGTGGCTTGTGGCCCGCTTTAGGACGGCCCAAATGAGTTATATTGTTAGAAACTCGAATAACAGTTTCACCACAATCAGGTGGTGGTGGAGACACTCTTGAAAAGTGTCTTATTGTAAAAGACTTGCATTGAGGACGAGTGATTTTGGGCCACATTGGTGCACATGCTTGCTGAAAGTGAGATGTAAAAGATGTAACACTAGCAATCTTGATTAAAATAAATACTTACAATTTGAGAAAACTATTCCACATAAGCACTTGTAGAAATGATGTTGATGCATGCATAGAATCACCTCTCTTACTCAGATAAATTTGCCATGTGGAATAAAAACTGGTATTTTTCTCAACCCAGAAAATATATGCATTCAGATAGTAAATATTAATTTTGAAGATCAAAAGTTGTTTCATTTGAAAGTATTTCAATTGACTTGACATCATTGTTTTCTACAATCTATACAAATTTTAAAGTAACATATCAACTTAGAAATAGAATTCAACAAAAGGTAGAATTGTTCAGCAGTGTGCATAAGCTTTACTGCACATGTTAACGAAGGTTAAGGTATCTTCCGGTAATGACAATGGGATTAGGATGACGTTCATTTGAATTATCATATGCGAAATCAATATAATACTTTGCAAAATAGAGAATATCGCAAGCCATAACAAACCTTAAAACACGGAGACCATATCAAAATTTATCTTTCTTCTTTTCCCAAGAGTTGTCAACCTCCAACTTTATATGGAATTTCAGCTGCTGCCAGGTGTATCAACAGCGTTTTAAAATCAATAAGACTAAAACCCAAATAAAATAATTACCAACATCAGTGATCTTCACCTCAACTATTTTTTAGTGTTCAAATTCTTAAGGCCCTAAATGCATACCTGGAATATAGGAAATTCACATGTGATCGTTGGTTAAGACAGAAGTTTCTATCAGTGTTATTTTTCTTTCTTTATGTTTCTTCAAGCATGTTTCTTAAAAACAAATTGTAATAACATACCTCATTTGTTCTTAAACAGAAGTGCTGTGGACCTTAGAGGTGGATAACCTAGCAAAATCTGCAAGAAGGAAAAAGCACACAAGGATTTTCAAAGGGAGTCACTTGTAGGTTTATAGTCCATACAAGTACTATTTGTAAGTTGTAACTACAAGAATAAATAACTTTTGCCAATAGTAGATGTATATACGTCCAAATTGTGAAGTAAACTGCTCTTTCAGCATCTTTAGTCAATGCACACAAACTTAAACTAAACCGTAAAGCTTCAACTAAAATACATGTCTATACATCAGCATCAAAACTACAAAGTCGATTGATTTTTATCCACCTAAAGCTTATCATCAAAGATTCAATATGGTTGCATGATCCATGTTCTGATCATGATTGTGCAACAAAAATGGTTTTTTTTGACATGATAAGCAATGAATTGCAAGTTGGCTTCAAAGTCATTTCATCAAACAGCTGGTGGGCATTGTATGAAAAACGTCCAACTCCAAATAATATGAATCGAAACCCTACAATTTCAATACTTTAAGCAATACACATCGAAACCCTACAATATGAATTGAACCCGCATCATTATGGTCGTCGAACACTATGGTTTAACTTCGGCTCTTTGTCTTACATAATCAAAATCTAAACAAATTAGCAAACAACATTTGGGAATTGGGAGTTGGGTTGTGTGCAATACAACGTAAATTTGCGAAATTAAAGATATTTCAAAAGAAATTACACGCATTTACCTTTAATTTAAAGAGATGTTGAATACAGAAAACAGGGAGTTAAACTGATGGAAGAGCTAAGTGTTAGCTGCTTCTTAAGCACACCAAACTAACCATTATATACTCGCTTAAATAAAAATTATTTAAAACTAAAATCCATATTTAAAAAAAAAAACACGAAATTACATCAAACATAAACGCAATAATACAAGTAAACTGGCTAGGAGCTATATATGATGAGTTAGTTATTAGTTATATTTTTAAG
This sequence comes from Flaveria trinervia, assembly GCA_025506515.1. NCBI lineage: Eukaryota > Viridiplantae > Streptophyta > Magnoliopsida > Asterales > Asteraceae > Flaveria > Flaveria trinervia. The sequence goes on from CM046446.1 coordinate 9,889,925, forward strand.
TATTATTTTTATAAAGTGTATTTTGATGCTTATTATGTATGTATTGCATGTATTTTTTATTATTTTATACAACATTGTTTTGATGAAATGAAATCTGTTTTGTTTTGTTTGATTTTGTAGGGTTGATGGATTCGTGACAAGAATGAAAGACTTGAAACAAAAAACTTGATAAAAATTTACACGGTCTTAAGCTTGTAGGAAAAAAATTCTAAATTTTAGGAATTTTAGTTTGGGATGATTATCGCCAAATTCTCTTGAATAAAATAAAAGAAACTAAAAGTCATAAAAATGGATTTGAAAATCAAACCTTTATTATAAATATAATAGAAGGGGATGATCTAGCTGGAAGATTTTATTTTGGCAATTAAGTTCAATGAAGAAAGAAAAAACAATAGCAAATTAGGTTTTTTTTGTCGGTGGAATTTTCATTATTTTCAAGATACTTAATTATTTGTTTTGATTAGTAAATTTCCTAATTTATTTTGGTTTTGATTGATCTAGTTGTCATGTCCGGTTAAAACAATTTTAGTTTTAATATTAAGGTTTAATTTTTTTTATTTGGTTTGAACTTATGTAATGTAAGATCCCGTTCCCGGAAACCTCACAGTTGGTCAATCATAGTAATTAAAACATTAAACATTATAATTAAACAAATTTAAGCAGCGAAAATAATTTATCAAAAACCATTCATTTCATTTAAACCACTGTTGTTGAGCAATACATCATCGTGATTACAAAAGAATTGTTTTACTGTATTACAAAACAACAACATAAAATACGAATGGATATCAGACTTTTCCTGCCGAGTAGCTTCACCCTCGTGCCATCCTCAGCAATAATTACCTGCCAACTGAAAATGTATAAAAGTCAGCGTTGCTGAGTGAGTTCTAGTTTTAAAAGTAATAAAACACTTTCTACGTGTTGTATATGAAATACTCTTTTCTGTAAAATACAACTCTGTACTGTATATGTGAGCACGCATTAACTATATGAACAAATACTGTTCGTTCTCTTTACTGTATGCCTTGTCTGTTCTCTAAACTTTTATCTTTACCTTTCACTTTCTATATGGACCAGTGAGCAATACCCCAACTATATGCGCGATGGAAAACGGGTGATGGGCCATATATATCCCTCGAAAGGGTCAACTATATCCCTCGAAAGGGTCAACTGTATCCCTTGAAAGAGTCAACTATATCCCTCGAAAGGGTCAACTGTATCCCTCGAAAGGGTCAACTATATCCCTTGAAAGGGGCAACTGTATCCCTCGAAAGGGTTAACTGTATCCCTCGAAAGGGTTCTGTGTACAAGGCCGACCCAATCACCCAGGACATGCTACAAAGGTCCTGGTCTCGTGGCAATATGGGGTAGCTAACCCGCAACACGGTCGAGCTAACGACAACATGGTCGTGTCACTCCTGTAAGCTTACAAGACCTGTTAACATTTTATTAATGTTCCTTTTCTTTTCTTTATTGCTCTTTCTCTTTATTATTACGATATATTTTACGTTACGATAATAAACATACCACGTAAAGTCACATACTATAAGTAATAATAATAATAGCAATAATAATAATAAGAAACAATCATAACCATGCATGAAACATCATCATTATCAAGCCCCAGTCAATCTTGGTCAAAACCTTAAAGCACAGACTCGTAGAAAATTCTGTAAAATTTTCTAAGTGCTTAGGCGCATGGGAACTATTTGGGCGCATGAGCCCTGTTTGGGCGTTTCATCACTATGCAGGCGCATCAGCCAACACAATCATTTATCACTTTAGGCGCATGAACTATTCAGGTGCATGGGCACTATTTGTGCGTATGAACACTTAGACGCATGAGTAATTCGGACGCATGGACACTTAGGCGCATGAGCCACTTGGGCGCATGGGCACTATTGGGGCGCATGGCCTTACACTTAGTCGTCTGGCTAACATTTCTAGGCGTATGGGCCACTGTTCAGGCGCATGGGCTATACTTAAACATTTCTAAGGTAATCTTAGGCGCATGAGCTACTGTTTGGGCGCATGGATTACACTTAATCCGTTCTAAGGCATTTTCAGGCGCATGAGCCTTATCTAGGCGTATGGACCTTCTGTTCAACATGTTTCCAGTATGTTTTCAACCCAATCATCAAATCCATCTATTCAAAGCTTAATGTGGCTATTCTAAAGATGAACCACCTACGAGCATTCAAGAATCACATTCAATCATGCACAATACATACGGGCATACATACTCAAACCTTGGAAAATCATTTAAATACAATTTCAGCCCCAAAGATGTTTGAAAACAAGTAAAAACCGGGGTCTAGAACTCACCTGGTGCAAATTGGGTGTTCTTCCTTTTAAGCCGCTTGCAAAGAGTTCAAGACACCTAGAAACAGCATCCAAAAACACACACCCGAGCACAAACACAACCCATAAGCACATAAACACATAACTGGGATAAACCCGTCATAAACACATAAAAACCACGAATTCTTACCTTGAATTCGTTCATTTCTTCTTCTTCTTTCACTAGCCGAGAGTTCTCTCCTGCTCTCTCTCTAGAACCGAAGATATGTAGATGTGAAGTGAGGGTAGGCGGCCATGCCCACCTTTACAACAACTTTTCAAAGATTTTTATTATTTTTACACTTTTAGTCCCTCCACTTGGACTTTATTGCTTTTCTTTCATTTATACTTCACGTATTGTCTCTTTTTTTATTTAAAATAACCAGGTGTTACAAGTCCACCCCCTTATATAGGTTTCGTCCCCGAAACCTGTTATTCCTTGAACAGATGAGGATAATGCTGCCTCATCTGTACACTATGAGTAATTCTATTTGTAAAATATGAACTCAAAAAGGAGGAAATCGTCATCAAGGTATGAGGTTCAATTCTGTCTTGACGATAAGATTTCATAAGAACAATGTTAGCGAATGGAAAGTCATCACCAAAGTAAGGGAATCACCCCTGTTTTGATGAGATAGAATCATTTAGGGAATACAAGTGTCTTTAGTCATAAGTTGACTTGCGGACTCTTGCATTGCCTACGATGCGAAACGGCTTGAAGTTTTTATAAAGATCGACTTAACAAACGAAGAGGATATCAGCTAGAAATTCAGATCAAATTACATAAATGTAACATTAACAGGAAAAGAAAATCATGCTTGCTAGGATTTAAGGTTAAAGTTCAAGATAACAGAGTTAATTGTGTTATGTTCCCAAATCTTGAATGATTTAAGTCAGGAAAACAAGATCAATGACGGAAGTGATTCAACACAATAATGAGATGTAAACGTTCGGTTCAAAGTAAAAGGGAAATGCATTGATTTCTCAAAGTGCTATGTCAACCACAACTTTACGGTAGACACGCACCTATAAGCGAACACCCATCTCATGAGTTCCAGGTCAGATAAACGGATCCAACAACGATCGAATCAAATTTATGTGTATACTTTGCCTAGACAAGGTATCCCGGGATGCAGGTATTCCACCTTTCGGCATTGCATGATTTCAGTTATGGGACACACTTTAAGGACGTTTGGAAACCCTAAGTAACAATTTTAAGTTTTAAAAAAAATAACCATTCGGTTAGATGACCAACATCTTTGAATATATTAAGATCCATGTACACGTTGGTCAAGGTATGAAGATAGTTACATAAGGTGCACAACGTATAACGTTGTTTAAACGTAGGAATTGAGGAGTATAACGAGTTCAATATTAACAGATAGGAATGAGAAGACATTAGAGTTTCGATGATAAACCAATCCAAGGAATCAAGAATTTTTTATAATTTAAATATAAAGCGGATGGTTCCATTTGGTAACGCATTATCATTTGGGAACGTTGACACGTCAAGGTAAATTGACCCATTTGCCTTAGAAACTTGTGTATGTTGACCATAGTTTATCACTCATCCTAGAAATCCCTAGATAAGCATAACTAGTCCTGTAGGATTTATACGATATGCTTGCCTTAGCCCGAAGACCTTTTGCCAGGAAATCCAGGATACAGGTGTCTATGTGTCACACAAGATTTCATAGGTTCATGGAATCAAAACCTTGATAAGATTTATATAGATTAGACATAACGTCTAAAGATCCAAGTCATAAGCATAAGCATAAGATTCCACGTGTCGTCAAAAATAAGATTAAGAAGTTTCATGTTTGGGGAGAGTCAAAGAGTCAAAGTTAAGTTTAGGGAGACAAGTAACAATGTTTAGGCAATCCTATGCTAAGGCATCAAATTGCACATAAGAGGGCATAACATTATGTAGCATGCAAACTATATAATTTACAAGATAGACTTATAATTCTATAAGGTTCATGCATACTATAGTTTAGGTCACCATTTCTAATAACCTAAATCCCTATAGTTATGGGCTCTGATACCAATCTGTCACACCCCAACCTTGACGGCGGAATCGTCGAGGAGTGAAAGTTAAGATCGTTCACAGCCACATAACGCTATTATTAAATCCAGAAATATTATTCATAAGTTTCAAAGGTAATATTACAAACATAAGTCTCAAATAAAGAAAACATAACAAGCTTATTCATTTATTTAACTATGACCATTCCTAGGTGTGAAGAACTTCAAAAGTGGCGATCAAGCTTGAGTATTTCCTGAAACATGTTAAAAATAAAAGGTCAACAATAATGTTGGTGAGATTTCCATAGTTTGCAATACATAAGTATATAAAAGATGACAATTCATGTTATAAGTTAGAGAGCAAAGTAACTACGGATGTAAGACCATATGCACAATCAAACCTTGACAAAGTTTTACAAGTCTCAAACGTTGACAAGTATATACGATTAGCTAAGTGTACTTGGATCAACCAAGCAGGCTTGTCAGGCCCATAGATCTATGACGTCGCCAGGCTAGCAATAGTTATTGTACATATATTCGACATTACATGGTAGCTACAAAGTTCAACTAACCATAACATACAAGTGAATTGTCATAAGTTTACAAGCATCAAACGTGTTTACAAGTGCAATGTTTATAAGGTAACATGTTTCACCCCAAAGTGTAAAAATATAAAAAGGGGGTATAGAAATACTCACCTGAAATAAATAAAATGATGATAAGACAGGAAACGAGGCTCCAACGATTTCTCTTACAAGGTGCCTAAACGTATATGTTTCAAGATTATATTCGATAATAAGATTATGAATTGGACATGGACTAGGGTTCCAATTGGAATTTGGGGATTTTTAATAAATAAATCAAGCAAAATAAAATAAAGCAAACGTTTCTGTTTTGGGTTCATCATGTTGGAATCAATCAATTAAAAATAAGAATTCAATGATTTAACTTATTGAATTAATAATGATACGTGAAAAGAGATAATTAATTCAATAATTAATTGTTTGGAATTTGATAAAGGTAAAACAATTAATGACCTTAAAACTATCATTTTATAAGGTTTTTAAACGTTTTAAATGATCTTTGTAAAAAATCTTATAATATCAAAACTTTAAACAATAACAAGGAAGTAATAGAAAATTATATTGTTTTATAAGTTCCAAAAACTTAAATATAGTTTAAGAAATAACGTTATTAACTAATTATATATGACATGATTAAATGAATAAATAAATAAATAATTATTTAAAAAAATTATTTAAATAACTATTTAAATAATTGTACATTTAACATATAGATTTATAATGTTTTAGAATAATCTCCGTTTAAAATAAAGTGATTTAAACGATGAATGTTTAAAGAAAATGTTTGGACCGCTAATAATTTATTAATTATTAAAATCCATTTTAATATTAATAACCAAGAATAATCTTTAAAATGTTTTAATAAAAAGACTTTTAGTTATTTAAATTTAGAAAAATTACAGAAAATTATTTGGTGTCTTAAAATATTTAAAGTTTACAAACCGTTTTTATTTATTAGACATTTTCTATAATTAATTTAAGGGCTAAAAAGCCTAAAAAAATGTTTGAGGGTGCCCGGGTTCGAACCCGGGACCTCAAGGTGGGGCTGCAAGTAACTAACCAGTGAACTAATGGCCTCAGCCGCGAGATATCCTTGTTTTTAATTCTTAAAAACAGAATCTAAGTAAATCCCCCAAATAATATGAACCCTAGTTTCGATTAGTGCCAAATTAGAGATCAATTCGTTATAGTTAATGCTTAAATTCATAGGGCTTTCATTCATCAAGTCAAAACGAATATGTATGTAAGTTTAATTACCCGAAAGTTGTATAACCTCGATTCGACTCGAAGAACAAACCGCGACTGCTGTGAAGCTCGATTGTTGTTCAAATGACGACTATAGTTCAATTCGCTGCACAGATAGTGTCTAATGGACTCCAAGACGAAAAGCCCTCTATAAATTTTGAGTTTAGAACCGTTGAAGATGGTGTTCGAATTGTGGTAGGTCGCGAACGGGAGAGGACACTCGAATTCTATGTTTTTGTTTGTTTCAGGTGCAATTGAGAGTGGTGAACGCTTAAGATTAGTTAGAGGATGGTTTATGTTCGTTTCATTAGATTATTACTAGGATTTAAGGATCAAACGGTTATGAAGTTTAATGGGTTTCGGTTATTCAATCATTCGAGGTTGTAACCGGTGTTTGAAGGTGATTAATTGATGTGTACAAGTTCGAAACGTATATACGAACCGATTGGGATGATTTGGTACCAAAATTTAAGGGTTTCGGGTGGATTTGAGGGTTACCGGCGCGCGTCGGACTTGGTCGGCCGGCGGCCGGAAATACGGGGAGAGAGAAAGGGGGTGGGGTTTGGGTTTAGCTAATTTACACAATTAGTCCCTATGGTTTCCAGTTTGTTATTTCATGCTCAAACATTATTTTCAAAGTTTCTAAATCAACAAAAAGGCCCCTTGAACTTAATTAAGTTTTAACTTGTTAATTTTCATATCTTATTATTATCATTACTATTATTATTATTATTATTACTTCTTTATTATTATTATTATCTTTGTTATTATTATTACAATTATTATTATAGCTCAATTTAATAGTTAAGTTATCAACTTTTACATTAGAACTTAAAGACAACATAACATTTTAACATAAATAACCCATAAGTTTCTTGTAGGCAATAAAGGCCCTTGCAAGAATAAACGACATTAACTAATAGTTAACAAGAAAATATGAGATGTTACAAACCACTTTATTTCTCAGCCTCTTCTCTTTATGATCGATGATTGCCACTGGTTGCTCCACATAATTGAGCCTTTTGTCTACTTCGATATCCTCCAGTGGAACAATCATGTTTTCATCAGCTAAGCACTTTCTCAGATTAGATACATGGAATGTCGGGTGAATCCCATTTAACTCATCCGGTAATTCCAACCTATAGGCCACCTCTCTTACTCGAGCAATGAGTCGGAAAGGGACTATATATCTTGGGCTCAACTTGCCCCGCTTCCTGAATCGGATAATACCCTTCCAAGGTGAGACCTTCAACATAACCCGGTCACCCACTTGGAACTCGATCGGTCTGCGTCGTTTATTGGCATACGATTTCTGTCTATCTTTGGCTGCCTTCATGAAGGCTTTGATCCTCTTAAGCTTCCCAGTCGTAGCCTCGATTACCTCGATGCTTCCCAACTCTTTCTGACCAATGTCACCCCAACAAACGGTGTTCTGCATCTCCTACCGTATAGCATCTCATATGGTGGCATACCAATGCTGGCATGATAGCTGTTGTTGTATGAGAATTTGGCTAACGGTTAGTGGTCGTCCCAACTTCCACCAAAATCGATTACACATGCCCGAAGCATGTCCTCCAACGTCTGAACGGTCCTCTCTGACTGACCATCAGTTTGGGGGTGATAAGCCGTGCTAATATGTAACCTCGTCCCCATGGCGTCGTGGAATTTCTTCCAGAATTTAGACGTAAACCGGGTGTCACGATCAGACACAATGGACACCGGCACACCATGACGAATTACAATCTCTTTGATGAACAAGTCAGCCAACCTCTCGGATGAATATGTCTCACGAATCGGTAGGAAGTGAGCACTCTTCGTCAAGCGGTCAACAATCACCATATGGCATCGTACCCCTTCGGAGTACGTGGTAGCTTTGTAATGAAATCTATGGTGATGTGCTCCCACTTCCATTCCGGTATATCCAAAGGTTGGATCTTCCCATACGGCTTCTGGTGTTCCGCCTTCACCTGTAGACAAGTAAGGCCCTTACTCACATACTCCACCACGTCACGCTTCATACCCGGCCACCAATAATCTTTCTTCATATCTTGATACATCTTTGTGGCACCAGGGTGAATGGAGTATCGAGTCTTGTGAGCTTCATCCATAATCTTCACATGTAGATCCCTGAAACGAGGAATCCACACCCGTCCAAATCGAGTTTTAACACCAAGTGTGTTTTTACTCAATTCCCCAACCAGACCTCTCATTCTTTCAGAGTTTATATGATATTCTTTTAATGCCTCATCCTAAAACTCCTTGATTTGCTTCATTACATCAGAGGTCATGATTAGTTGGTATGCTTTCACCCGAATCGGCTCGGGCCTCTCCTTCCCGCTAAGAGCATCAGCCACCACGTTGGCTTTGCCCGGATGGTAATGGATCTTGCAATCGTAATCCTTTATAAGCTCTAACCATCGCCTCTGCCTCATGTTCAGATCTTTTTGCTCGAAGAAGTACTTCAAGCTCTTGTGGCCCGTGAAAATGGTGCACTTCGTTCCGTATAGATAGTGCCTCCAAATCTTTAGTGCCAAGACCACGACTGCTAGCTCCAGGTCATGAGTAGGGTAGTTGACCTCATGAACTTCCAACTGTCGAGATGCATAGGCTATAACCTTCCCTCTTTGCATTAATACACACCCCAACCCCGAGTAAGAAGCATCAGAATATACCACCAAATCCTCGCTTCCTTCAGGTAATGACAAGACAGGAGCTTGAGTCAACCTCACCTTTAACTCCTCGAACGCCTGTTCTTGGGCTTGACCCCATATAAACTTTACATCCTTCCGGGTCAACTTGATCAGGGAGAAGCGATCTTGGAAAAGTCCTGAATGAACGCTTCGATAATACCCTGCCAACTCCAAGAAACTACGAATCTCGGATGGCGTCCTTGGGGACTTCCATTGCATCACAGCCTCCACCTTAGCATGGTCTACCATAATCCCCTCTGGATTTATCACGTGACCTATGAATTGAACTTCGCGTAACCAAAACGCACACTTGGAAAATTTGGCATACAACTTCTCCCTTCTTAAGGTCTCTAACACCTCCCGAATGTGATCGGCGTGCTCCTCCTTGCTCTTTGAATAAATCAGGATATCATGAATAAACACAATCACTGATTTATCTAACATTGGCCGACACACTCGATTCATCAAATCCATAAAAGCAGCTGGTGCATTGGTCAGACCAAATGACATAACAAGGAATTCATAGTTACCGTAGCGCGTGCGAAAAGCTGTTTTAGGGATATCCTGCTCCTTCACCTTCAGCTGATGGTAACCAGATCGAAGATCTATCCTTGAAAACCAACTGGCACCTTGGAGCTGATCAAACAGATCATCTATCCTTGGTAGGGGGTATCGGTTCTTCACCGTTAACTTGTTCAGCTCTTGGTAGTCAATACACATCCTGATACTACCATCTTTCTTTTTCACAAACAGGACCGGAGCACCCCAGGGAGAGATACTCGGTCTAATGAACCCCTTATCGAGCAGCTCTTGCAACTGTTCCATGAGTTCTTTCATTTCTGTGGGAGCTAATCGATACGGTGCTTTGGCAACGGGTTGAGAACCGGGTATCAAGTCAATTTGGAACTCAATCTCGCGATCTGGTGGCATGCCAGGTAAGTCTTCTGGGAATACGTCCGGAAAGTCACACATAACTGGTACATCAGATAGTTGCGGTGTTGGCGCGTCCACATCCTTTACGTAGGCCAAGTAGGCACTACATCCACGCCTCATGCACTTTCCCGCCACCGCCATCGAAATCACTTTCGGGATCGTCATGAAGCGATCTCCATAAATCATAACCGAACTCCCATCGGACGCAACTAATTGAATCATCTTCTTGCGGCACACAATATTTGGTTCATAGGTTGCTAGCCAGTCCATCCCTAGTACTACATCAAATCAACCTAGGTGTATCATGTGTAACCTAGCAGCAAACCTATGGCCTTCTAGTTCTATGGCACAGTCCTGTATCACATCAGTAATTCTAGTGGACATACCGATAGCAGTTTCTACATCAAATGATGCACTGACCTTTCTACTGATAACAGGCAACTTAACACAAAAGGTAGTAGAAATAAAACTCCTACTAGCACCAGAATCAAACAATATAGAGGCCCAAGTTTGGTTTACCAGAAACATACCTGACACAACATCGGGATCAGCTCTGGCTTCCTCTCGGGTCATGGTGTAAGCTCTAGCACCTGCCCTCTTCCTCTGGCTTCTTCTTTTCTGCCCTCAGCTTCTTGCAGTCTCTAGTGATGTGGCCAGACTGACCACACCTGAAGCATACGTTCATCCCCATTCTGCACTCACCAGTATGCTCCCTTCCACATTTGTCACACCTCCTTAGCCCTGATCCAGATGTGGCCACACGTCGATCACCCACCTTTGCCACCTTCTTGTTTGGAGCAGTTCTACCACGTCCAAACTGTTTCCCATTCCAGTTCCGACTACCACCATCCTTCTTATCCACCTCAGCCACCACCACCTTGCGCTCATCGTATAATCTGCTAGCCAAGTCAACTGCCGACCTGAAAGTGCTCGGCCGGGCGGCAATCATATGCCTACGGATATCCGCCGGCAGCCCCTGGATGTATATTTTAATCTTTCGTGACAATGGTGTCACTTGATCGGGCACCAACTGCGCCATTTCATTGAATTTGGTGGTGTACTGCTGGTGTATCATCGTTCCCGCCTCCAGCTACAGGAAGTCTTTTTCTACCTTGTCCATATCTCTATGAGGACAAAATTCCTTGATCACTAGCTTCTTCAGTTCAGGCCATCTCATTCTTCCAATGGCTTTGCTACCTTGGCTTGGACAATATTGTCCCACCAGCACAAAGCCGAGTCCACAAAGGAGTGGGTAGCAAATTTCACCTTCTGATCCTCACGACAATCACTGATATCAAGGACAGCTCCATCTCCCTTACCCACCGGTGAGCAGCTGCCGCAGTGCCGTTTCCATCGAAAGTAGGGGGCACCATAGTTACAGCCTCGGGTTGCCTCTGGCGCAGGCTCCTCTTCTTCCTCCTCCTCATCATTAGAGAGATCCGTTTCCGGCTCTGGTTGATCCCGTCCTCCTGAGGACCGGTTTCTTTCCTTTCTTTCCCTATCCCTTACGGCCTTGATTACTTCAGTCACCACAGACGGTAGAATCGTTTGCATGACCTGGTGAACCTCTTCTACCATAGCCTCCTTTACTGAGGCTCTTAGATTGGCACTCTCATCGCCACCCTCCGGATAAGGGGTCACTGGTTCTTCATGAACCACTTTCTCTACTCTAGGTCTCCCTCTCTTGGGTCGCGGAGCAGCACCGTGACCTCCACCACGAGAGGCTTTTGAAGATCTACCACCAGCCACCCTCTATAAGCACACTATAAGATTCAAACACTAACACGGTCATTCAAGTAATACTCAGTTTATGTCAAGCATAGTAAGTCCCTAATTACAGTGGACAGTTGTGATTAACCACTTACTTTACTATTCATACCCTAAGCATCTCCTATCCTGACTTAATCAATATCTAAATCTACTAAGAGCACATAATCAAATAGCATGCGCACATAATACCGATTAACATTAGGAAAAGACATACCTGATGGCACGTAGACTCGGGCTGACCTCCCTCCATTTGTCACATTTTCAGTTTAAGTTTAGGTTTTAAAAGTTTATTTAACCCAATTCTCTTAAACTTTGGCTCTGATACCAACTGGTAAGGCCCCGTTCCCGGAAACCTCACAGTTGGTCAATCATAGCAATTAAAACATTGACATTATAATTAAACAAACTTAAGCAGCGGAAATAATTTATCAAAAACCGTTTATTTTATTTAAACCACTGTTGTTGAGCAATACATCATCGTTTAACTAATTACCAAAGAATTGTTTTACTGTATTACAAAACAACAGCAACATAAAATACAAATGGATGTCAGACTTTTCCTGCCGAGTAGCTTCACCCTCATGCCATCCTCAGCAATAATTACCTGCCAGCTGAAAATGTATAAAAGTCAGCGTTGCTGAGTGAGTTCTAGTTTTAAAAGTAATAAAACACTTTCTACGTGTTGTATAGTAATAAAACACTTTCTACGTGTTGTATATGAAAAATACTCTTTTCTGTAAAATACAACTCTGTACTGTATATGCGAGCACGCATTAACTATATGAACAAATACTGTTCGTTCTCTTTACTGTATGCCTTGTCTGTTCTGTAAACTTTTATCTTTATCTTTCACTTTCTGTATGGACCAGTGAGCAATACCGCAACTATATGCGCGATGGAAAACGGATGATGGGCCATATATATCCCTTGAAAGGATCAATTATATCCCTCGAAAGGGTCAACTGTATCCCTTGAAAGGGTCAACTATATCCCTCGAAAGGGTCAACTGTATCCCTCGAAAGGGTCAACTATATCCCTTGAAAGGGGCAACTGTATCCCTCGAAAGGGTTCTGTGTACTGTGTACAAGGCCGACCCAATCACCCAGGACATGCTACAAAGGTCCTGGTCTCGTGGCAATATGGGGTAGCTAACCCGCAATACGGTCGAGCTAACGACAACATGGTCGTGTCACTCCTGTAAGCTTGCAAAAGTGTTAACATTTTATTAATGTTCCTCTTCTTTTCTTGTTTGCTCTTTCTCTTTATTATTACGATATATTTTACGTTACGATAATAAACATACCACGTAAAGTCACATACTATAAGTAATAATAATAATAGCAATAATAATAATAAGGAACAATCATAACCATGCATGAAACATCATCATTATCAAGCCCTAGTCAACCTTGGTCAAAACCTTAAAGCACAGACTCGTAGAAAATTCTGTAAAATTTTCTAAGTGCTTAGGCGCATGGGAACTATTTGGGCGCATGAGCCCTGTTTGGGCGTTTCATCACTATGCAGACGCATCAGCCAACACAATCATTTATCACTTTAGGCGCATGAACTATTCAGGCGCATGGGCACTATTGTGCGTATGAACACTTAGACGCATGAGTAATTCGGACGCATGGACACTTAGGCGCATGAGCCACTTGGGCGCATGGGCACTATTGGGGCGCATGGCCTTACACTTAGTCGTCTGGCTAACATTTCTAGGCGTATGGGCCACTGTTCAGGCGCATGGGCTATACTTAAACATTTCTAAGGTAATCTTAGGCGCATGAGCTACTGTTTGGGCGCATGGATTACACTTAATCCGTTCTAAGGCATTTTCAGGCGCATGAGCCTTATCTAGGCGTATGGACCTTCTGTTCAACATGTTTCCAGTATGTTTTCAACCCAATCATCAAATCCATCTATTCAAAGCTTAATGTGGCTATTCTAAAGATGAACCACCTACGAGCATTCAAGAATCACATTCAATCATGCACAATACATACGGGCATACATACTCAAACCTTGGAAAATCATTTAAATACAATTTCAGCCCCAAAGATGTTTGAAAACAAGTAAAAACCGGGGTCTAGAACTCACCTGGTGCAAATTGGGTGTTCTTCCTTTTAAGCCGCTTGCAAAGAGTTCAAGACACCTAGAAACAGCATCCAAAAACACACACCCGAGCACAAACACAACCCATAAGCACATAAACACATAACTGGGATAAACCCGTCATAAACACATAAAAACCACGAATTCTTACCTTGAATTCGTTCATTTCTTCTTCTTCTTTCACTAGCCGAGAGTTCTCTCCTGCTCTCTCTCTAGAACCGAAGATATGTAGATGTGAAGTGAGGGTAGGCGGCCATGCCCACCTTTACAACAACTTTTCAAAGATTTTTATTATTTTTACACTTTTAGTCCCTCCACTTGGACTTTATTGCTTTTCTTTCATTTATACTTCACGTATTGTCTCTTTTTTTATTTAAAATAACCGAGTGTTACATGTGAAATGTTTTGTTTTAATGATTTGTTTGATTCTTGATCTTAAACTCAGATTTGCTCCGGTATATATTAGATTGTTAGTAAAATTGATCATTTTATTAATTTTTCTAAGAAGATTTTTCTAGATTTAAAATGTAATCAAGTTCTGTTTTTTTATATAAGGACAATAAATTCACTCTCGTTATAAAAATCACACAATCTAGTTAAGTATACCGAACGACATGTGTGTTTAATTATAATTGATATTTCTAATCAACGAACTCTGCGCTTGATTAGACATTAGATAGAGTGAATATCTGAACTACGTGATTTCTAGTATTAATACAAATCATCAATTTAAAAATAGTCATTGCACTGTAATCATTAATGATTGTAAACCGAATCCAATCAAAAAATTACTTTAGTGTGGGAATTAGTTTTCATATTTGAATTTATTTTATAATTTTGTTAACATTTTTAGTAATTCTTTATCACAATTATAAATACAAAAAAAAATTAAATTCTATTATTTTGGCAGAACCTTAACACGTTCTTGTCAGCTTGCTGAAATTTTTTCTACTTTTAGTTTTTTATTAAAACCCCTATTTTTTTAACTAATAATCAATTAAAGTAACTGTCGTAAAATGTCTCTGGTATTAAATTAATTGACACGTATCCCTGAGGACACAAATCATACTTCCGCTCATACTAATTTTAGGGTGTGCACGGTATGTTCATAATCTTGTACTTTATTTGCCGGATTGACATACAATACGCCAAGATAAAAATGATCACAAAAGAAAGAAATAACTAATCACCCATAATTCTGAAACTGCAGCAATCCGTCCATTCCAATGCTTGAAATATTGATCTACTTTTGACCCAAGATATCGCACCATCTTAATTTCTTCTTTGATGTTACTTATAATGACTTTGTTATTTTCAAACACCTGATTGTTTCGTATTGTCCAAAGGTCCACATGCTAAAAGAATAACATTTTTTATCATTCATCTTTGGTAAGCATTACTAAAAATTTTTGAAGTATAATTTCAAAAGCAACTGTGTTTGTGGCTATATGTGACACCTAAAAGACAGTTTATTAGATTGACTAATATAACCAACTAGCTATTTTCACTTTTGATTTACCAAACTTCCTATTAAGCATATCAGATTCCAATAGGAGCAAATATGGGTCTGGTTAAGTACTAGAATTCGGTGGTGTGAAAATTAAATAAAAGCTATCCGGATGGAAAGTTAAGTCATTGTCATTCGACGGACGATTCACTTTAGTTATATTCATCACTAGCTTTAATAAACTCGTGTATTACACGAGTTGAAAAAATAAAATATCAAATAGGAAGAATTTATTAGTTATAAAACGTTATTTTAAGATAAAACACAATACGTACTATAATAATAAAATAATGATATCAACATATTAATTTTTTTTTTCATTTTGTAATTTTTTTCCAAAAGAAAAATAAAATAATATTGTTATAAAGCAAACGGTTTTAAAAAAATGTAAACTTTTAAAACTTATTATAACTCCCATTTTATTTATTTTTTGTATATATAAAATTTACTTACAAACATCAATTTTTAAAATATTTTATATTTTTAAAAAAATGTGATGTTTTAGAAGTAAATTTTATTTTATAAAATTTTATTTACTTAGAAAAATAATTAATAAAAATATTTAATTTAATTTATTATTAGTAATTAATTTATGAGATAATTAATACGAGAGAGAAGCGAGAAAATTTTATTGAGGTGAAATATGGTGATGACACATGTCCATCATAGTTACCATTTTATTAGAGTAAGAAGATTAACAGTCTTCCCTTATATTTCTTATTAGGTGTTCATCCAATTGAATAACTGATAATTCAAACTATTCGGATCAGATTATTTGGATATGAAAATTTCAGCATTGTAACATTCGACCATTTTCAAAGTTTAAACCTAACTCGGAACCTATTTTGAACTTCCATTATTAAATTATTTTTAATAATTTTAATGGATCAAATATATCAAATGTACAATTTAACCATTACTCATAATTGTTTTATTAAATTTCCATTTATTAAAAAAAATCAACTAACAAGTTATAATAATTTTATAAGTTATAAAATAAAGTTTCATAAATTTATGAAGTTTTAAATGACATTCGCGAGTTTTAATTACTAAGTTAAAATAAAGAATTAAATCTCAAAGTTGAATAAGCTTGCAAAGTTATAAAATTTTTATAGATAATTTAGATTATTTTTAAATTAGGCTTTTAAAAGATTAAGGTTTAATTTGTAAATCTAAAAACTTACTCATAAACTATTTATCTTGAATGTTAAGTTTTCTAAACTTCAGGGACCTATCTGTAAGTTTCTATAACCAACCCAAAGACCCCCGCTCTGCGGAAAGTGATTGGTAATCGCAATAAATTAATTAAACCGGTCTATGACGCTCACAAGTAAGTTTCGAACTAGAACACAAGTCAATTCGAATCGATAGACGGTTACCTTCGACCAAACTCGAAACCGAACTTGCATTCAAAGCATTGAAACCATAAGACTCGAAACTGAATAAATCAAGACCTTATATTTGAGGGGAAACCCTCTGCTCGATACCCCTAAACGTTGTAACCTCTCAATTATATCTGAAACGCATGATCTCATGGATTTCGATTATCACCTCCCTCATTGACACGAAACTATATGGTTCAACTTCTTCTGGACTTTTTCAAGTTAAATTGCTTGAGGGTTCCAGTTCTACATGATCACCCGAAGCTTTACACGAGAGAAATTTGATTATCCTTATTGTTTATCTCTTGGACTAGATTTTATCACAGCTGCGAACTATCTTTCCTCTAAACATCATCAGTTTGGCTTCAATCTAGGTAATCAAATACACATCCGCATTCGTATTTTCATAACAAACAAAAGCCCTAACTTTAATTCCATTAACAACTTCGAATTCATGTTCAATTTTGGATTCAATCGTTTTAGGGTTCTTGGTAATTTGGGGGATTTGATAATTGATGCTTTTAAATATTAAAGTTGAATTTCTAACCAGATCGGGCTGTAGCCCAACTGGTAAGTGGCTTGTTTTCTTAGCAAGAGGTCCTGGGTTCGAACCGGGTCTCCTCCATATTTTTGTTTTAATAAGTTTCTTAATATTTTTTATTCAGAAAATTAATATTATATTGTTAAATCACAATAAAAGTCATTTTGTTAACTAAATTATTTCAGAAAATATTAAGTTAATTTTTAAAAGGTTTTATAAACTTATAACTCATAAATTTAATAAAATGTTAAAGAATGAAAAGGTTATAACACATTATTAAATATTTTATATATTACAAATATAATATAGACCAAACTTGGATTATTTTCAAAACGCTTCGAACCTACGTATTACAAATACTTTAAATGTATAACCATATAAATGATTATTTAAATAATATTTAAATAATTAATTATGCATTTAATCATGTCATGTCATATTTAGTTTATATTCTCTAAACTTTTTATTTGAACTCTTGAAACCTATAACACAATATATTATACTTCATTTTTATTACTAAAATCTTGTATTATAAGATTTTTATAATAAATAATTTTAAAAGCTCAAAACCTTATAAAATAATTTTAGACAATTTTAAGGTCATATTCAATTAAGCACCTTTATTTAATTTTAAATAATTAATTATTTCTTTTCGCACATTATACTCAATTTTTATTAAATTAGATTGTTAATTATTCATTATCGTTCTCAATTATAATTTATTTGTTTTAGCTTTATTTAACCAAAACATAAATGATTCATTATTTTACTTAATTATTTAAACCCCAAAATTTCCAATTGAAACCCTAGTTCACGTTTATTCGTTAATCTTACATTTAAACTTAACCTTGGAATATATATACGTTAGGTAACTTGTAAAAGAAATCGTTGGAACCTCGTTTAAATTCTTATCATCACCTTATATATATCAAGTGAGTTTCCTTGCCCCTTTTTACATAATTCACACTATTTTAGGGTGAAACATGATACTTATACATTATACACTTATAACGTTTGAGACTTGTAAAGCACTTCCAATTCATCTTTATATTTTGTCATGGTTACTTGTGTGTTGTAAGTGTTTATATGAGATACATAGTTTGTTTACAATCATTAACTATTGCTAGCATGGTGACGTCTTAGATCTTTGGGCCTGACAAGCATATTTGGTATTAAAGCCGAGGTATTGCCGGCTCCTGATGACGTATGCTTGTTCATCATGGGAACCAAATACACTTAGCCAATCTTATATACTTGTAATCAAGTCGAGGTTTGGTTGTAACGATATGTGTTCTATAACCTTTCTAACTTATAACCTATGACATGAATTGCTACTTGTAACCTTGTTATATTATGTATGAAAACCTTGGAAACTCACTAACTATTTTTAGTTGACCTTTTATTTTTATCATTTTCAGGTTTACTTCTTGTGGATTTCTCTTCGTGCTCATATAGGACTTGGATCTAGTTTAAATTGAAAGTCTTATGTTATTGGTTGTATTTTGATTGTTTTGTAATTACTTATTTGTCTTGTAATATTAATGAATAATGACATTTAATATTATTTCAACTTAATTAGTTCCATATGCTATGAGCAATCGTCTCCCATTCGTCCACCCCGATGATTCCGCCGTCGGTCGGGGTGTGACAAGCATCCAATCCGAAATCCATTCCGATCCGAATAAAAATATTTCTATTTGATCTGAATCTATCTAAATTCAGTTCGGATCGGATTTGGATATATCCTAATAATACGAATAAACCAACTAACAAAATTGTAAGGCCCCGTTCCCGGAAACCTCACAGTTGGTCTATCATAGCAATTAAAACAGTAAACATTATAATTATACAATCTTAAGCATGGCCCTACACTTAGCCGTCCGGCTTACATTTCTAGGTGCATGGGCCACTGTTCAAGCGCATGGGCTATACTTAAATATTTCTAAGGTAATCTTAGGCACATGGGCTACTGTTTAGGCGCATGGATTACACTTATTCTTTTCTAAGGCATTTTCAGACGCATGAGCCTTATCTAGGCGCATGGACCTTCTGTTCAACATGTTTCTAGTATGTTTTCAACCTAATCATCAAATTCATCTGTTCAAAGCTTAATGTGGCTATTCAAAACATGAACAACCTATGAGCATTCAAGAATCACATTCAATCATGCACAATACATACGAGCATACATACTCAAACATTGGAAAATCATTTAAATACATTTTCAGCCCCAAAGATGTTTGAAAACAAGTAAAACCCAGGGTCTAGAACTCACCTGGTGCAACTTGGGTGTTCTTCCTTTTTACCCGCTTGCAAAGAGTTCAAAACACCTAGAAACAACATCCAAAAACACACACACCCGAGCTCAAACACAACCCATAAGCACATAAACACATAACCGGGATAAAACTCGACTAAACATATCAAAACCACGAATTCTTACCTTGAATTCGTTCACTTCTTCTTCTTCTTTCACTAGCCGAGAGTTCTCTCCTGCTCTCTCTCTAGAACCGAAGATATGTTGATGTGAAGTGAGGGTGGGCGGCCATGCCCACCTTTACACCAACTTTTTCAAAGTTTTGTCATTTTGGACACTTTTGGTCCCTCCACTTGGACCTTATAGCTTTTCTTTCTTTTTATTCCTCCTATCTTGCCTTAAAAAGAGCCAGGTGTTACAAGTCCACCCCCTTATATAGGTTTCGTCCCCAAAAACTGTTATTCCTCAAATAGACGAGGATAATGCTGCCTCATCTCCTCCTCAGTTTCCCATGTAGTTTTGGATCCCTTCCTGTGCCTCCACTGTACACGCACAAGAGGAACCACTTTATTTCTTAGCCTCTTCTCTTTACGATCGATGATTGCCACTGGTTGCTCCACATAATTGAGCCTTTCATCAACTTCAATGTCCTCCAATGGAACAATCATCTCTTCATCAGCTAAGCACTTTCTCAAATGAGATACATGGAATGTGGGGTGAATTGCACTTAACTCATCCGACAACTCCAATCTATAGGCCACCTCTCCTACTCGAGCAATGATACGAAAAGGGCCTATATATCTTGGGCTCAACTTGCCTCACTTCCTGAATCTGATAATACCCTTCCAAGGTGAGACCTTCAACATAAACCGGTCACCCACCTGGAACTCAATTGGTCTACGTCATTTATCGGCATACGACTTCTGTCTATCTTTGGCTGCCTTCATGAAGGCTTTGATCCTTTCAAGCTTCTCATTCGTAGCCTCGATTACCTCAATGCTTCCCAACTCTTTTTGACCAATGTCACCGCAGCAAACGGGTGTTCTGCATCTCCTACCGTATAGCATCTCATATGGTGGCATACCAATGCTGGCATGATAGCTGTTGCTGTATGAGAATTCGGCTAACGGTAAGTGGTCGTCCCAACTTCCACCAAAATCGATTACACATGCCCGAAGCATGTCCTCCAACATCTGAATGGCCCTCTCTAACTGACCATCAGTTTGGGGATGATAAGCCGTGCTAATATGTAACCTCGTCCCCATGGCGTCGTGGAATTTCTTCTAGAATTTAGACGTAAACCGGGTGTCACGATCAGATAAAATGGACACCGGCACACCATGACGAGTTACAATCTCCTTGATGAACAAGTCAGCCAACCTCTCGGATGAATATGTCTCACGGATCAGTAGGAAGTGAGCACTCTTCGTCAAGCGGTCAACAATCACCCATATGGCATCGTACTCCTTCGGAGTACGTTGTAACTTTGTAATGAAATCCATGGTGATGTGCTCCCACTTCCATTCCGCTATATCCAAATGTTGGATCTTCCCATATGGCTTCTGGTGTTCTGCCTTCACGTATAGGCAAGTAAGGCACTTACTCACATACTCCACCACGTCACGCTTCATACCCGACCACCAATAATCTTACTTCATATCTTGATACATCTTTGTGGCATCAGGGTGAATGAAGTATCGAGTCTTGTGAGCTTCATCCATAATCCTCACACGTAGATCCCCGAAACGAGGAATCCACACCCGTCCAAATCGAGTTTTAACACCAAGTGTGTTTTCACTCAATTCCCCAACCAGACCTCTCCTTCTTTCAGAGTTTAGATGATCTTCTTTTAATGCCTCATCCTGAAACTCCTTGACTTGCTTCATTAGATCAGAGGTCATGATTAGTTGGTATGCTTTCACCCGAATCGGCTCGGGCCTTTCCTTCCGGCTAAGAGCATGGGCCACCACGTTAGCTTTGACCAGACGGTAATGGATCTCGCAATCATAATCCTTTATACGCTCCAACCATCGCCTCTACCTCATGTTCAGATCTTTTTGCTCGAAGAAGTACTTCAAGCTCTTATGGTCCGTGAAAATGGTGCACTTCGTTCCGTACAGATAGTGCCTCCAAATCTTTAGTGCCAAGACCACGGCTGGTAGCTCCAGGTCATGAGTAGGGTAGTTGACCTCATGAACTTTCAACTGTCGGGATGCATAGGCTATAACCTTCCCTCTTTGCATTAATACACACCCCAACCCCGAGTAAGAAGCATCTGAATATACCACCAAATCCTTGCTTCCTTCGGGTAATGACAAGACAGGAGCTTGAGTCAACCTCACCTTTAACTCCTCGAACGCTTGTTCGTGGGCTTGACCCCATATAAACTTTACATCCTTCTGGGTCAACTTGGTCAGGGGAGAAGCGATCTTGGAAAAGTCCTGAATGAACCTTCGATAATACCCTGCCAACCCCAAGAAACTACGAATCTCGGATGGCGTCTTGGAGACTTCCATTGCATCACAGCCCCCACCTTAGCAGGGTCTACCATAATCCCGTCTGGATTTATCACGTGACCTAAGAATTGAACTTCACGTAACCAGAACACGCATTTGGAGAATTTGGCATACAACTTCTCCCTTCTTAAGGTCTCTAACACCTCCTGAATGTGATCGACATGCTCTTCCTTGCTCTTTGAATAAATTAGGATATCATCAATAAACACAATCACTGATTTATCTAACATTAGCCGACACACTCGATTCATTAAGTCCATAAAAGCAGCTGGCGCATTGGTCAAACCAAATGACATAACAAGGACTTCATCGTGACCGTAGCGCGTGCGAAAAGCTGTCTTAGGGATATCCTGCTCCCTCACCTTCAGCTGATGGTAACCAGATCGAAGATCTATCCTTGAAAACCAACTGGCATCTTGGAGCTGATCAAACAGATCATCTATTCTTAGTAGGGGGTATCGGTTCTTCACCGTTAACTTGTTCAGTTCTCGGTAGTCAATACACATCCTCATACTACCGTCTTTCTTCTTCACAAACAGGACCGGGGGACCCAGGGAGAGATACTCGGTCTAATGAACCCCTTATCGAGCAGCTCTTGCAACTGTTCCATGAGTTCTTTCATTTCTGTGGGAGCTAATCGATACGGTGCTTTGGCAACGGGTTGAGCACCGGGTATCAAGTCAATTTGGAACTCAATCTCGCGATCCGGTGGCACACCGGGTAAGTCTTCCGGGAATACGTCCGGAAAGTCACACACAATTGGTACATCAGATAGTTGCAGTGTTGGCACGTTCACATCCTTTACGTAGGCCAAGTAGGCACTACATCCACGCCTCATGCACTTTCCCGCCACCGCCATCGAAATCATTTTCGGGATCGTCGTGACACGATCTCCATAAATCGTAACCAAACTCCCATCGGACGCAACTAATCGAATCATCTTCTTGCGACACACGATGTTTGCTTCATAGGTTGCTAACCAGTCCATCCCTAGTACTACATCAAATCCACCTAGGGGTATCACGTGTAACCTAGCAGCAAACCTATGGCCTTCTAGTTCTATGGCACAGTCATCTATCATATCAGTAATTCTAGTGGACTTACCATTAGCAGTTTCTACATCAAATGGTGCACTCACCTTTCTACTGATAACATGCAACTTAGCACAGAATGTAGTAGAAATAAAACTCCTACTAGCACAAGAATCAAACAATATAGAGGCACAAGTTTGGCTTACCAGAAACATACCTGACATAACATTGGGATCAGCTCTGGCTTCCTCCCGGGTCATAGTGTAAGCTCTAGCACCTGCCCTATGCCCTCCTTCCTACAGCTTCTTCTTCTCTGCCCCAGAGCTCTCTGCCCTCGGCTTCTTGCAGTCTCTAGCGATGTGGCCAGGCTGACCACACCTGAAGCATACGTTCATCCCCATTCTGCACTTACCAGTATGCTCCCTTCCACATTTGTCACACCTCCTCAGCCCAGATCCAGATGTGACCACATGTCGATCACGAACCTTTGCCACCTTCTTGTTTGGAGCAGTTCTACCACGTCCAAACCGTTTCCATTCCAGTTCCGACTACCACCATCCTTCTTATCCACCTCAGCCACCACCACCTCGCGCTCATCGTATAATCTGCCAGCCAAGTCAACTGCCGACCTGAAAGTGCTCGGCCGGGCGGCAATCATATGCCTACGGATATCCGCCGGCAGCCCCTGGAAGTATCTTTTAATCTTTCGTGACAATGGTGTCACTTGATCGGGCACCAACCGTGCCATTTCATTGAATTTGTTGGTGTACTGTTGGTGTGTCATTGTTCCCGCCTCCAGTTGCAGGAAGTCTCTTTCTACCTTGTCCATCTCTTTGTGAGGATAGAATCCTCGATCACTAGCTTCTTCAGTTCAGGCCATCTCATTCTTCCGATGACCCTGCTACCCTCGGCTTGGACAATGTTACCCAACAGCACAAAGCCAAGTCCACAAAGGAGTGGGTAGCGAATTTCATCTTCTGATCCTCACGACACTCACTGATATCAAGGACAACCTCCATCTCCCTTACCCACCGGTGAGCAGCTGCCGCAATGCCATTTCCATCGAAAGTAGGGAGCTTGCATCTCATAAACGCCCCATAGTTACAACCTCGAGTCGCCTCCGGCGCAGGCTCCTCTTCTTCCTCCTCCTCATCATCAGAGAGAACCGTTTCTGGCTCTGGTTGATCCCGTCCTCCCAAGGACCTATTTTTTTCCTTTCTTTCCCCATCCCTTACTGCCTTGATCACTTCGGTCACCACAGATGGTAGAATCGTCTGCATGACTTGGTGAACCTCTTCCACCACAGCCTCCTTTACTGAGGCCCTCAGATTGGCGCTCTCGTCGCCACCCTCCGGATGAGGGGTCTCTGGTTCTTCATGAACCACTTTCTCGACTCTGGGTCTCCCTCTCTTGGGTCGCGGAGCAGCACCGTGACCCCCACCATGAGAGGCTTTTGAAGATCTACCGCTAGCCATCCTCTATAAGCACACTATAAGATTCAAACACTAACGCGGTCATTCAAGGTAATACTCAGTTTATGTCAAGTATAGTAAGTCCCTAATTATAGTGGTCAGTTATGATTAGCCACTTACTTTACTCTTCATGCCCCAAGCATCTCCTATCCTGACTTAATCGATATCTAAATCTACTAAGAGCACATAATCAAACAGCATGCGCACATAATACCGGTTAACATTAGGAAAAGACATACCTGATGGCACGTAGCTACTCGGGCTGACATCCCTCCATTTGTCCCATTTTCAGTTTAAGTTTAGGTTTTACAAGTTTTACTTAACCCAATTCTCTTAAACATTGGCTCTGATACCAACTTGTAAGGCCCCGTTCCTGGAAACCTCACAGTTGGTCTATCATAGCAATTAAAACAGTAAACATTATAATTATACAATCTTAAGCAGCGGAAATGATTTATCAAAAACCATTCGTTTCATTCAAAACACTGTTGTTAAGCAATACATCATCATTAACTATTTACAAAAGGATTGTTTTAATGCATTACAAAACAACAACAACTTAGAATACGAATGGATGTCAGTCTTTCCCTGCCAAGTAGCTTCCCCCTCGTGCCATCCTCAGTAATAATTACCTGCTAACTGAAAATGTATAAAAGTCAGCGTTGCTGAGTGAGCTCTAGTTTATAAGTAATAAAATACTTGCTATATGTTATATAAGAAAATACTCTGTTCTGTAAAATACAACTCTGTACTGTATATGCGAGCGCGCATCAACTATATGAACAAATATTGTTCGTTCTCTTTACTGTATGCCTTGTCTATTCTGTAAACTTTTTTCTTTATGTTTCACTTTCTGTATGGACCAGTGAGCAATACCCCAACTATATGTGCAATGGAAAACGGGTGATGGGCCATTTATATCCCTCAAAAGGGTCAACTGTATCCCTCGAAAGGGTCAACTATATCCCCCGAAAGGGTTTTGTGTACTATGTACAAGGCCAACCCAATCACCCAGGGCACGCTGCAAAGGTCCTTCCAATCTCATTGATTGACCCTGTGTGCATAATAGGTAGCTAACCCGCAGCACAGTTGAGCTAACGACAACATGGTCGTCTACCTCCTGTAAGCTTGCAAGACTTGTTAACATTTTCATTAATTTTCCTCTTCTTTTCTTTATTTCTCTTTCACTTTATTATTACGATATACTTTACGTTACGATAATAACATACCACGTAAAGTCACATACTATAAGTAATAATAATAATAGCAATAACAATAATAAGGAACAATCATAAGTAATCATATCATGCATGAAACATCATCATTAATAAGCCCTTAGTCAACCTCGGTCAAAACCCTAAAGCACAGACTCCCAGAAAATTTCTGTAAAAATTTCTAAGTGCTTAGGCGCATGGGAACTATTTGTTGGAGCATATATAATCATATATAGTGTGTCCGTCGCTTGTCGAATAGTCTAGGGTTAACGTTATACACCTGATATGTTGTAAACACATGAAACTAGGTCATTCGTAGGAGCATATACAAATGAGACTCAGTCGTACGACTGAGCCATGCTAATGGACTAGTCGTGCGACTGAGAGATGCGATTGGGGGATTCGTAAGACTGAACCATAAGAATGGTCCAGTCGTACGATTGAACCATACGCATGGTCCAATCGCACGAATGGGCCCAGTCGCATCTAATATGGTCCGAGGCCAATATATACCAGTTTCAATGTGTAGAGAGATGAAGGATTCTCTAAAGGGTTTTAGAGAGAGTGTGCCCGGAAGCCTAGGGCTGCTAGATGAGAGGGGAGATTATGCTTGATCTTCCCCTTGCCAAGAGTCTTGATTCTTATGTTGTAACGAGCTTGTAATCGTTAGGTTTTTTCAATGAAACCATTCAATTATAGTTCGTATTATTATTTGACTTTTTGGTTTGTGCTGTTGTTTATCCTTCCGTCAAGAACATGCTCAGATGTTTATCGATCCAAAGCCGACTTCACAATTGGTATCAGAGCCGGTTACTACTGGAATGATCTAACAATCATTCTAGCAATCCGAGCTCTTGATTTCTGGATCAAATTTTAGATCTTGACGTTAAACCCACTTCGTGTTCTTCATGTTTTGCTCACATCTTGTTACGTGTGTTGCTTCTATGTTAAAATCGAATTTGAAATCACGTTCTTATCACCCTTTCGAATATGATGATGCCTACTTTGTTTCGGTTCATGTTAAATTTGTCAGATTAGGGTTTTGGGCAGCCTTGGCGGCTGCAGATCTGAAAATCTACGTGCAGACCCGTTCATGCGACTGGGCCATGGAAATGGACCATTCGTACGACTGGACCATGCGAATGGACCATTCGTATGACTGGACCAGTCGTATGTTCAGTCGTGCGACTGGACCAGTCGTATGTTCAATCGCACGAATGTGCCATCTGCATTGACTCATCCGCATTTGTTCCAGACCAAAAAAAGATTCTGGAACAGCTTCTTGCACAGATTTGAAGATGAGCAAAGCATATTCACCCTAAGGTACTTTTGTCAAATAAATTCGATGTGTACCCCATTATTCTTCGGACTTCCAGAATAGGTGAATGTAATTGGAACACGAAAGAGAGAAGAGAAGATGTCAGCAGTTGGTGCTGATTTTATGGGGTAGTCAGAAGCATCTGACTACTTATGGTCGAATCAAGTTATATTTATCTGCACAGAAAGGATTCTGCTTCTTAGGGGGAATCCATGTATAGAGAAAATGAAGATGCAATCAGAAAGTGATGATGTGAACCGGTTTCCGATGATGAATCTTCGTGCATGCTGATATGGTTGATATTGTCAGTTGTGGATTGGAACCTTCAACCTTTTTCCCAATACACCGTGTGAAGACGCAAGGAGAGCACAATGTCTATATATTGGGATATGCTGAATGTGAGGGGGAATTTCTGCAGGTGGTGATGTTAATCAGGTTAGCCTGTGTGAAGATTGAAGCAATGGAAAACTATTCATATCATTATCTGGAAAAATCAGTCATATGGGGAATCTTGCTGCTACGATGGTGTTCTACAAAGTAAACGAAATCTATTGTGCCTAAATTCATTTTTAGGGATGTGTGTAACCTGACGGATCGGCAACATTGGCTAATATGGTTTTCGTTTGATTCTATTGGCAACCAGAGAAAAGATTGACTGAAGATTGTAAGAGGTGTTATCTATTATTAGCAAGCAACATCCAAGGGGGAATTTGTTAGAGCATATATAGTAATATATAGTGTGTCCGTCGCTTGTCGAATAGTCTAGGGTTAATGTTATACACCAGATATGTTGTAAACACATGAAACTGGGTCATTCGTAGGAGCATGTACTAATGAGACTCAGTCATACGACTGAGCCATGCTAATGGACCAGTCGTGCGACTGAGAGATACGATTGGGGGATTCGTAAGATTGAACCATAAGAATGGTCTAGTCGCATGATTGACCCATACGCATGGTCCAGTCGTACGATTGAACCATACACATGGTCCAATCACACGAATGGGCTCGGTCGCATCTAATATGGGCTATATATACCAGTTTCAATGTGTAGAGAGATGAATGATTCTCTAAAGGGTTTTAGAGAGAGTGTGCCTGGAAGCCTAGGGCTGCCGGATGAGAGGGGAGATCATGCTCGATCTTTCATTTGCCAAGAGTCTTGATTCTTATGTTGTAACGAGCTTGTAATCGTTAGGTTTTATCAATGAAACCATTCAATTATAGTTCGTATTATTATTTGACTTTTTGGTTTGTGCTATTGTTTATCCTTCCGTCAAGAACATGCTCGGATGTTTATCGATCCAAAGCCGACTTCACACTATTTGGGCGCATGAGCCCTGTTCGGGCGTTTCATCACTATGTAGGCGCATCAGCCAACACTTAAACATTTTCACTTTAGGCGCATGAACTATTCAGGCGCATGGGCACTACTTGTGCGTATGAACACTTAGACGCATGAGTAATTCGGACGCATTGACACTTAGGCGCATGAGCCACTTGGGCGCATGGGCACTATTGGGGCGCATGGCCCTACACTTAGTCGTCCGACTAACATTTCTAGGTGCATGGGCCACTGTTTAGGCGCATGGGCTATACTTAAACATTTCTAAGGTAATCTTAGGCGCATGGGCTACTGTTTAGGAACATGGATTACACTTAATTCTTTTCTAAGGCATTTTCAGACGCATGAGCCTTATCTAGGCGCATGGACCTTCTGTTCAACATGTTTCCAGTATGTTTTCAACCCAATCATCAAATCCATCTGTTCAAAGCTTAATGTGGCTATTGTAAACATGAAAAACCTATGAGCATTCAAGAATCACATTCAATCATGCACAATACATATAGGCATACATACTCAAACATTGGAAAATCATTTAAATACATTTTCAGCCCCAAAGATGTTTGAAAACAAGTAAAAACCAGGGTCTAGAACTCACCTGGTGCAACTTGGGTGTTCTTCCTTTTTACCCGCTTGCAAAGAGTTCAAAACACCTAGAAACAGCATCCAAAAACACACACACCCGAGCACAAACACAACCCATAAGCACATAATCACATACCAGGATAAAACCCGACATAACACATAAAAACCATGAATTCTTACCTTGAATTCGTTCACTTCTTCTTCTTCTTTCACTAGCCGAGAGTTCTCTCCTGCTCTCTCTCTCTAGAACCGAAGATATGTTGATGTGAAGTGAGGGTGGGCGGCCATGCCCACCTTTACACCAACTTTTTCAAAGTTTTGTCATTTTGGACACTTTTGGTCCCTCCACTTGGACCTTATAGCTTTTCTTTCTTTTTATTCCTCCTATCTTGCCTTAAAAAAGAGCCGGGTGTTACAAAAAATTTGTTTTTATTTATTTATTTGCTATTTTTTTATACTTAACATTTTATAAGTTTAAATTATAATAAAATATATAAAACCATAAAATAAAATTTTGACTTAAATACAAATTCAAATTTAATACGCAATAAGTAATTATATAGAACCTGAAGATTATAATCTTTAATTTAGTATGACAATCGATTATTGCATAATTGTTTGGGATTAAAGGACTCGAATATGTCCAGATTTTTAAGTATTGAGTTGAAAACATAACAGATAGATAATGAGTATTGGGCTAGAAACATAGTTGAATTATTGTTCGGATTAATCGGATATCCAAATACCCGTCTAAAAAAATTATGATATCCGAAATCCGAATAAATAATTTGGATTCGAATGACATCCGATCAGAATATCTGAATAAGAATTTGAATCGATTTATTTGGATTCAGATACAGATCAGATTTTAAATATTTTCGGATATCGGATTTTTTGGACACCCTATTTCTTATTGTAAGGCCCCGTTCCCGGGACACTTATAGCTGGTAAATCATTGCACATAAAACATATAACTTTACATTTAACATTCATAAAAATTGCAACAGAAAACATAAAAATAACTTTTCATTTCTTTATAAATGCTTTTGCAAGTTAATACAATCGTTCATTTCAAAACATCGTTCGTTCGCATTACAATGCAAAAACATTAAACAAAAGAATGCCATCTAAAAGAGCAGAGTAGCCACCCCGTGCCATCCTCAGCAACATTACCTGCCAAGTGAAAACACATAAAAGTCAGCGTTGCTGAGTGAGTTCTAGTTTTATAATAAAACATACTTTATCTTTCGTTAAAACCATTCTTTACCATTGCATGTGATCACACATCATACGTACACATAGATAATACCATTACTATCTTCATCATTTGTTCATTAACTTTCGTTCATTCATTCATTCGTCATTACCATTCACTTTCATTACATTCATTCACATTCTATCATACATTCATACTTTCATTCATACGTTCATTCGTTACTTCGTTTCATTCCATCAAAAACCATGAACTTTACCCCACCGTCATGCATAAAGCGGGTACTGGGCCTAAGTCTATGATAAACCTTCCGTCATGGCGCACAAACAGCCTGGCCACTGTACCTAAAGGTAAATTCAGGTGTACCATTGTCATGTGCTATACCCACCGTCATGCATAAAGCGGATACTAGGCTAAAGTCTATTATAGACCTTCCGTCACGGCACACAGCAGCCTAGCCGCAGTATTTAGGGTAAGCGAAAAATGTTCTATACATATGGTCAATCACAAAGAAAGACCCCGATGTGCATCCTTCTGGGGTAGCTAACCCACACCGTTAGACTAGCACCCTTCATTGGCCGTGTTCCGACATACAAGGCTTGCAAGACTTTCTTTACTTTCCATCGTTCATTAATGCATGCACTCATTCATCATGTTCATCTTTTCATTATCTTCCACTTTACGTTACATAATACTTTCATTTTATTCATTAACATTCAATGTAAAGCCGCGGGAAAATAATCATACAACAAGGAACATAAACAGTCAACATCATCATACAGAGCATCATACATACATGACATACATCATACATACCATCATGAATAAGCATCATACATACCATCATGCATAAGCATCAAACATACATCATAAATTGCCCATCATAACATCTATGACCTCAAAAGTCCACTTATAGCCCCCGAGAACATCCCAAGTCAAATCCTAAATTTCACTTTTCCCCAGAAAGTCTAAGTGTTCATCCGTATTTGTTTTACTTCCTCCGCATTTGTTCCTGTTCATCCGTATTTGTTCATCCGCATTGACTTTACTCATCCGCATTTCTTATACTTAGTCAATGTTCATCCGCATTTCATCCAATACTCATCCGCATTGACTTACTTAGTGGTTAATGCTCAAACACATTAACTGTTCATCCGCATTGACTTCCATTACTCATACGCATTGGCTTCCATTACTAATCTGCATTGACTTCCGTTACTCAACCACATTGACTTCCATTACTCATCCGCATTGACTTCCATTACTCATCCACATTGACTTCCATTACTCATCTGCATTGACTTCCATTACTCATCCGCGTTCCTTTTGAACAATTGGGCAGATTCTAAAACTTAAACATATGAGCCTTAAACATCAGATTTCAGTTCCGAATCACCATCCATCTTGTTTTAAGCTTAAGTCATACCTTCTAAGCCTTAGAAGCACAATCATACATCATCAAGCATGAACATATCCAATCATTACATCATAACATCAATATACACAGTCAAACATACATGTTCAAAACCCAGATAAATGAAAACATACATTCATGCATTTCCAACTCCAAAATCAGTTAAAAACCAGTAAAAAAGGGGTTCTAGAACTCACTTTTGCAGCTCTTGAGTATGGCTTCTTCCAAACTCATTTGCAATTGAGTTCAACCGCCTAGAAACCCACTAAAAACATACCCAAACACACATAAGCATAAACCCGAGGATAAAACCAGTCAAGAACATCATGAACACATGAATTCTTACCTTGAATTCGAATTCTTCTTGTTCTTCCTTCAAAACCGAGAATTTTCTGCTCACTTTCCTTCTCTCTCTAAAATGTCCGAGAATTGTGTGTAGAAAGGGTGATGGGCGGCCATGCCACCTTTATCACCAACTTTTCAAAATTTTGTCCCTTTTGTTACTTTTAACCCCTAGACTTGGGTTTTATTTCTTTTCCTTCTTTTTACTTCGCTTTATTCTTTCTTTCTTTGTCTTTAAAATAACCGGGCGTTACAAGTCCACCCCCTTATTTTGGTTTCGTCTCCGAAACCTGTTATTCCTCAAACAATCATGGGTAATGTTGTCTTATCTCTTCTTCAGTCTCCCAAATAGACTCAGATCTCTTCCGGTGCTTCCACTGTACACGCACAAGAGGAACCACTTTATTCCTCAGCCTCTTCTCTTTTCAATCGATGATCGCCGCCAGTTGCTCCACATAATTGACCCGTTCGTCCCCCTCGACATCCTCCGTGGAACAATCATATCCTCGTCTACTAAGCACTTTCTCAGATGAGATACATGGAATGTCGGGTGAATTCCACTTAGCTCATCTGGTAACTCCAGTCTATAGGCCACCTCTCCTAATCGAGCAATGATTCGGAAAGGCCCTATGTACCTTGGGCTCAACTTGCCCCATTTTCTAAACCGAATGATACCCTTCTAAGGTGAGACCTTCAACATAACCCTGTCACCCACCTGGAACTCAATCGGTCTATGTCGTTTATCAGCATACGACTTCTGTCTATCTTTGGCTGCCTTCATGAAGGCCTTGATCCTTTCAAGCTTTTCAGTCGTAGCCTAATCACCTCGATGCTTCCTAATTCTTTCTGACCAATATCACCCCAACACACGAGTGTCCTGCATCTCCTACCATATAGCATCTCATAAGGGGCATACCAATGTTGGCATGATAACTGTTGTTATATGAGAACTCAGCTAACGGTAAGTGGTCATCCCAACTTCCTCCAAAATCAATAACACAAGCGCGAAGCATATCCTCCAAGGTCTGAATGGTCCTTTCTAACTGACCATTTGTCTGAGGATGATAAGTTGTGCTAATGTGCAACCTCGTCCCCATAGCATCGTGGAATTTCTTCCAAAATTTTGATGTAAACCGGGTGTCACAATCAGACACAATAGACACTGGTACACCATGACGAGTTACAATCTCCTTAATGAAAAGATCCGCCAACCTCTCGGATGAATATGTCTCGCGAATCGGTAGAAAGTGAGCACTCTTCGTCAGACGATCAACAATCACCCATATAGCATCATACCCTTTCGGGGTACATGGCAGCTTTGTAATGAAATCCATGGTGATGTGCTCCCACTTCCATTCTGGTATATCCAAAGTTTGGATCTTCCCATATGGCTTCTGATGCTCGGCCTTCACTTGAAGACAAGTAAGGCATTTACTCACATAGTCCACCACATCACGCTTCATACCCGGCCACCAATAATCTTTCTTCATGTCTTGATACATCTTTGTGGCACCGGGATGAATAGAGTATCGAGTATTATGAGCTTCATCCAAAACCTTCACCCGTAGATCCCCAAAATGAGGAATCCACATCCTTCCGAATCGAGTTCTAACAACAAGCGTGTTTTCACCCAATTCTGCTACCAGACCTCTTATACTTTCAGAGTTAAGATGATCTTCTTTCAATGCCTCATCTTGGAACTCCTTGACTTGCTTCATCACATCCAAGGTCATGATCAACTTATATGCTTTCACCCGAATCGGCTTGGGCCTCTCTTTTCTGCTAAGGGCGTCCACCACCACGTTGGCTTGGCCCGAATGGTATTGGATCTCGTAATCATAATCTTTTATAAGCTCCAACCATCTCCTCTGCCTCATGTTCAAATACTTCTGCTCAAAGATGTACTTCAAGCTCTGGGGTTAGTGAATATGGTGCACTTCGTCCCGTAAAGATAGTGCCTCCAAATCTTTAGCACAAAGACCATGGCTACTAGTTCCAAGTCATGAGTAGGATAATTGACCTCATGAACCTTCAACTGTCGGGATGCATAGGCTATAATCTTTCCTCTCTGCATTAACACACACCCCAACCCCGAGTCGGAAGCATCAGAATAAACCACCAGATCTTCACTTCCATCGGGTAATGATAGAACATGAGCTTGAGTCAATCTCGCCTTCAATTATTCAAATGCCTTCTCTTGAGCTTGACCCCATACAAACTTCACATCTTTCCGGGTCAACTTAGTTAGTGGAGAAGCGATCTTAGAAAAGTCTTGGATGAATCTTCTGTAGTATCCCGCCAAACCTAAGAAACTACGAATCTCGGATGGCGTCTTTGGAGACTTCCATTGCATCACTGCCTCCACCTTTTCTGGATCCACCATGATCCCGCCGGGATTCACCACGTGACCCAAGAATTGAACCTCACGCAACCAGAATGCGCACTTGGATAACTTGGCGTACAACTTCTCCTTTCTCAACGTATCCAGAACCTCTCGAATGTGACCGGCATGCTCTATCTTGCTTTTCGAATAAATCAGGATATCATCAATAAACACAATCACTGATTTATCCAACATCGACCGACACACTCGATTCATGAGATCCAAAACAGCAGCTGGCGCATTGGTCAAACCAAATGACATGACAAGAAACTCGTAATGACCATAACGCGTGCAAAAAGTTGGTTTAGGGATATCCTACTCCTTCACTTTCAACTGATGGTAATCAGATCGAAGGTCTATCCTTGAAAACCAACTGGCACCTTGAAGTTGATCAAACAAGTCATCAATTCTTGGTAAGGGGTAGCGGTTCTTTATCGTCAACTTATTCAGCTCACGGTAATCAATACACATCCTCATACTACCATCTTTCTTCTTCGTGAATAAGACCGGAGCACTCCAAGGAGAGATACTCGGTCTAATGAACCCCTTATCAAGCAGCTCTTGCAATTGCTCCATCAATTCTTTCATCTCAGTAGGAGCCAACCGAGATGGTGCCTTGGCAACAGGTTGGGCACCCGATATCAAATCAATCTAGAACTCAATCTCTCGGTCAGGTGGCACTCCTGGTAAGTCTTTTGGGAACACGTCTGGAAAGTCACGCACAACCGATACCTCAGACAGTTGTGGTGTTGGTGTTTCCACATCCTTTACATAAGCCAAGTAGGCGCTACATCCACGCCTCATGCACTTTCCCGCCACCGCCATTGAGATTACTTTCGGGATCGTCATGACCCGATCCCCATAAATTGTCACCTTACTCTCGTCAGGCGCTGTCACTCGAATCATCTTCTTGCAACACACAATGTTCGCCTCGTAATCCGCTAACCAATCCATCCCAAGAACCACATCGAAACCACCTAAGGTCATCACGAACGGTCTAACATGAAATTTATGACCTTCTAGTTCCACATCACAGTCTTCTATCACCTCAGAAATCCTGGTAGACTTACCTATGGCAGTTTCTACATCAAAGGGTGCATCAACACTCCTACTACTAACGGGCAGTATAGCACACAAAGCAGCAGAAATAAAAATTTTACTGGCACTAGAATCAAATAACACAGAGGCTAAAGTTTGGTTTACTAGAAACGTACCTGACACGACATTAGGGTATGTTCTAGCTTCCTCCTGTGTCATCGTAAACGCTCTGGAACTCGCCCTCAGTCCTTCACCTCCAGTCTTCTTGACCCCGAAACCCTCAGCCTCGGCTTCTTACAATCTCTACTCATGTGACCTTTCGCGCCACAATCAAAACATCTGCTCGCATGATAGTCCTTTGCTATGTGTCCTATCCTCCCACACTTGAAGCACAAGTTTGATCCCAGCCTACATTCTCCAGCATGCTCCTTCCCACATCTACCACACTTCTTCGACCCTACACCAGATGTGACCACACGACGGTCATCTACCCGGGCCTTCTTATTACTCGTCGGGGTACCACCTCGACCAAACCTTTTCCCATTCCAATTCCGGTCACCACCACCTTTCTTGTTGCCTTCAGCCACCACCACCGTTCTCTTATCATACAATCTCCCTGCCAAATCAACTACCGACCTAAACATGCTTGGTCGGGCAGCGATCATGTGCCTATGGATATCCGCCAGCAGACCCTGAATATACCTTTTAATCTTTTGTGACAAAGGCATCACTTAGTCCGGCATGAGACCTGCCATCTTGTTGAACTTGGTAGTGTACTGCTGATGTGTCATGGTTCCCGCCTCTAGCTGCAGGAACTCTCTTTCAAATTTGTCCATTTCTCTATAAGGACAGAACTCCTCAGTTACCAACTTCTTCAGCTCAGACCATCTCATCCTCCTAATTGCCCAACTGCCCTCGGCTTGGACTATATTGTCCCACCAACACAGAGCCGAGTCCACAAACGAGTGGGCCGCACATTTCACCTTCTGGTCTTCTCGGCACTTGCTGATATTCAGAACAGCTTCCATTTCTCTCACTCATCGGTGAGCAGCAGCAGCAGTGCCATTACCATCAAAATTAGGGGACTTGCATCGTTGAAACGCCACGTAGTTACAGCCTCATGCCGCCTCCAGTGTAGGCTCTTCTTCCCTCCTTTTCTTCTTCGTCATTCGACAAAACCGTCTCAGTCTCGGGCTGTCTCCTTTCACCCGTAGCTCTACCCTTTCCCTTCTTTCTGCATCTCTAACAGCCTTTATCACTTCGGTCACCACAGACGGTAGGATCGTTTGCATGACCTGATGCACTTCCTCTACAACCGCCTCCTTCACTAAGGCTCTCAAATTAGCACTCTCATCACCACCCTCAGGATGAGGGGTCTCTGGTTCTTCATGAACCACCTTTTTGACTCTAGGCCTTCCTCTAGTGACCCGTGGTTCAGCACCACATCCTCCGCCATGTGAAGCTTTAGATGATCTACCACCGGCCATCCTCACACACACGCTGAAAGATTCAAACACCAACACGCTCATTCAAGGGAACAACTCAGTTTATGTCAGGTATAGTAAGTCCCTAATTACAGTGGTCAGTTGTGATTAGCCACTTACTTTACTCTTCATACCCCAAGCATTACTTGTCCTGACTACATCATTATCTAAATCTACCAGCAACACATAACCACATAACATGCGCAGCTACTCGGACTGACATCCCTTCCCTTTCCGTCCCATTTTCAGTTTAAGTTTAGGTTTATTTTGAAAATTTACCCATTTCACTTAAACTTTGGCTCAGATACCAACTTGTAAGGCACCGTTCCCGGGACCCTTACAGCTGGTAAATCATTGCACATAAAACATATAACTTTACACTTAACATTCATAAACATTACAGCAGAAAACATAAAAATAACTTTTCATTTTCTTATAAATGCTTTTTCAAGTTAGTACAATTGTTCATTTTAAAACATCGTTCATTCGCATTACAATGCAAAAATATTAAACAAAAGAATGCCATCCAAAAGAGCTGAGTAGCCGCCCCGTGCCATCCTCAGAAACATTACCTGCCAACTGGAAACATATAAAAGTCAACGTTGCTGAGTGAGTTCTAGTTTTATAATAAAACATACTTTATCTTTCGTTAAAACCGTTCTTTACCTTTGCATGTGATCACACATCATACGTACACATAGATAATACCATTATATCTTCATCATTCATTCATTAACTTTTGTTCATTCATTCATTCGTCATTACCATTCACTTTCATTACTTTCATTCACATTCCATCATACATTCATACTTCCATTCATACGTTCATTCGTTACTTCGTTTCATTCCATCAAAAACCATGAACTTTACCCCACTGTGACTCATAAAGCGGGTACCTGGGCCTAAGTCTATCATAGACCTTCCGTCATGGCGCATAACAGCCTGGCCACAGTACCTAAGGGTAAATTCAGGCGTACCATTGTCATGTGTTATACCCACCGTCATGCATGAAGCGGATACTGGGCTTAAGTCTATTATAGACCTTCTGTCATGGCGCACAACAGCCTGGCCATAGTAATTAGGGTAAACGACCTAGGTTCTATACGTATGGTCAATCACAAAGAAAGACCCCGATGTGCATCCTTCTTGGGTAGCTAACCCACACACCGTTGGACTAACACCTTTCATTGGGCGTGTTCCGACATACAATGCTTGCAAGACTTTCTTTACTTTCCATTGTTCATTAATCCATGCATTCATTCATCATGTTCCTCTTTTCATTATCTTCCACTTTACATTACATAATACTTTCATTTCATTCATTAACATTCAACGTAAAGCCGCAGGAAAATAATCATACAAGAAGGAACATAAACAGTCAACATCATCATTCAGAGCATCATACATACATGACATACATCATACATACCATCATGCATAAGCATCATACATACCATCATGCATAAGCATCAAACATACATTATAACTTGCCCATCATAACATCTATGACCTCAAAAGTCCACTTGTATAGCCCTCGGGAACATCCCATGTCAAATCCTAAATTTCACTTTTTCCCCAGAAAGTCTAAGTGTTCATCCGCATTTTTGTTTTACTTCATCCGCATTTGTTCCTGTTCATCCGCATTTGTTCATCTGCATTGATTTTACTCATCTGCATTTCCCATACTTAGTCAATGTTCATCCGTATTTCATCCAATACGCATCTGCATTTGCTTACTTAGTGATTATGCTCATCCACATTGACTTCCATTACTCATCCGCATTGGCTTCCATTACTCATCCGCATTGACTTCCATTACTCAACCGCATTGATTTCCATTACTCATCCACATTGACTTCCATTACTCATCCGTATTGACTTCCATTACTCATCTGCATTGACTTCCATTACTCATCCGCATTCCTTTTGAACACTTGGGTTGATTCTAAAACTTAAACATACGAGCCTTAAACATCAGATTTCAGTTCTTAATCACCATCCATCATGTTCTAAGCTTAAGTCTTACCTTCTAAGCCTTAGAAACACAATCATACATCATCAAGCATGAACATAGCCAATCATTACATCATAACATCAATATACATAGTCAAACATACGGGTTCGAAACCCAGTTAAATGAAAACATACATTCATGCATTTCCAGCCGCAAAATTAGTTAAAAACCAGTAAAAGAAGGGTTCTAGAACTTACCTTTGTAGCTCTTGATTATGGCTTCTTCCAAACTCGTTTGCAATTGAGTTCAACCGCCTAGAAACCCACTAAAACATACCCGAACACATACAAACACACATAAGCATAAACCCGAGGATAAAACCAGTCAAGAACATCATGAACACATGAATTCTTACCTTGAATTCGAATACTTCTTGTTCTTCCTTCAAAACCGAGATTTTTGCTCTTTTTCCTCCTCTCTCTAAAATGTCCGAGAATTGTGTGTAGAAAGGGTGATGGGCAGTCATGCCACCTTTATCACCAACTTTTCAAAGATTTTGTCCTTTTGTCACTTTTAACCCCTAGACGTAGATTTATTTCTTTTCCTTCTTTTTACTTCGATTTATTCTTTCTTTCTTTGTCTTTAAAATAACCGGGCGTTACACTTATCAATGGTAATCACCCAACATGAAGGTATTAGGCAGATATTTGTATATGGTGAGGGTTCAGACGCTCATAAAATTAATTGGGTGGCTTTAGGATGATGTGTTATCCCTAGGGCATTAGGTGGGATAGAGGTCATTAATATTCAAGATGCTAACTTAGTTTTACTAGCTAATTGGATGTGGATGTTTCAATCAAACTCTTATTCAATTGGGTTCCATTATCAAGGTAATTCACTATCAACCTAAAAAACCAAAGCCACCTTTTTGAAAGGTAATGTTGGTGGCTTTTGAAAATGTATTCTAGGTGTGGAGAAGGATCTTCTGTAGGAGAATTTTGAATTCTTAATTTAATAAGAGAACGAGTAGGAAGAGGAGACAAATTTTGTATTTTAGTTGTATAAGTGGTTTGGGTGTGAGTTGTTTAAGTGAATTATACCATCTGTTTTTCTGCTTGAAAATTAACAACTTACACATGGTAATCCAAAGGGTGAGTGATGGAGGGGGAAATGGTGGTGCAAATGAATGAGTTAATGATTAGATTACAAGACACATAGCAGGGGAACTGGTTGGATAAATGATGTTGGTTGGATGACAATATAGGAATATTTTAAGTATCTTTTCTCCATCATATGATGGAATTGAATCACGTTCTTGTGGATTTACCCCTCTTTTGTGGTAGCATTGGGTTCCTTTGAGGGTTAAAACTTTTGCATGAAAGGCTATGCTAAATAGGATTTGGTCAAAGGTGGCCTCTCTAGGCATAGGGTGAGGTTGATTAGATTTTTTGTAGTCTCCCCTCTTACGAGGAGGAAGATGCAAATCATCTTTATGTTTTGTTCATTCACAAAGAAGGTTTAGCAATACATTTCTATCTGGTGCAAATGCTTTAACATTCATGCCCTTTTTCACGAGACTCCGTTCTTGGTTTATAATTCAGGGGGTGTCCTTAGGGTCTAAAAATGTTAGCTTGTATCTTTATGGTGGTTCTATGGTTCTTGTGGAAGCCTAGGAATGAGAAGCTTTTTAACAAGCAGTACACGCTAGTTGAAAAGTGATGGAGGATATTAAGGTGAAATCATTTTGGTGGGTTAGAAATAGGAGAAAAACCTCCGAAAAAAAACGGTTTGGGAAAAAAATCGACCAAAAAATTCAGTCCGATTAAAAAAATCAATTTTAGCAAAACCTTTGCAGGATCGATGTTTGTCACTAACACTTTATTTTTCTCTCAAACTTAATCACACATAATTTTAGACGAAGCAGAATCTTTTTTAAGAGTTGATAATAATATAGTAAGTAACAAAGAACACAAGGAAATAATTTTCAAGGTACTTGTATATATTACTTGTCAACTAAAAGTATTACAAGACTCTTACAAATATGCTACAAGAATTATGTTGATACATATATGTACCTAGATCTTGATCTTAATGTAATATGTCTTACACTTATGTAACTATTGGGTACTTAATGAAATACAAATGTTTGGTTGTGTTTATGTTTAATATTTCATTAATGAGTTGTTTAATGCATATTAACTTAATTATATAGGTTTGTGATTGTTTGAAGTGTTATACATAATGTTAGAATATTGAATACACTCAACTTGGTGAAGTGAAGTTCTCATGCGTCCGAATGGCCATGCGACTGAGTGTCCATGCGCCTAGATAGTTCATACGCTTGAACAACTTCATGGTCTGACTCAGCGCACGACTGAACACTCAGCAGTGCGATGATGGATCAACCGCACGTCTCAATCGCACGAATGAACCATGCTAATGGTTCAGTCCCCCGAATGAGTAATCCTAACCTATAAATACAACCTAATTCGTGGAAAAAACGTAAGCATTCAATCCACTTCGACTCTAGACGTACCCTAGCCGTCAGAAGCCTCCAAGTTCGTACAAGTTCATAGAATGCTATAGATCGATTCCCAATCGATTCTTGACGTTAGTTCAATACATATTGTTTTCTAGTGCGTTCTCACTAATTGGATCGCCAATCAAATAGGATTCCGCACTATTTGGTTTGGTTTGACACATTAATCAGTTGGTGTTTGGTCAAATACTAGATCCCGACAAGTGGTATCAGAGCAACCTCTTGATTACGTGTTGATTCAATTGTTTTGATACAAAACTGTGTTTTTGCATAACAAACGCAATCTTTTTGTGTCTAACGAAGTCTTGGACGGTTCCTAATCGAAAAGTGGCGTTTTTCCAGCATACGGCTATTAGGGTTTGATAAAATTCGAGTTTTTACGGCCAAAAAAGTTTAACCTCGAATTATCAAACTTCAGCAAGTTCATTCGCACGATTGGCTCAATCGCACGACTGAGTTCATTCGCACTTTCCACCGCACGATGGACTCATTCGTACCTTTTCATACAACTGAGAACTTCATTCGGTCTGTTCAACCGCATTAGTTCATTCGGACGACTGACTCATCCGCATTGTTCAGTCGCACGATTGAACCATCCGCATTTGTTCTATCGCCCGAATAAGCCCAATCGCATACCTTCATTCGCATACATCAGCAATGTGTTAAACCATAAAGTTAAGTGAAATGGAGGATTAGTTTTCGGCATACACAGCTAGTAGAGATACACGTATTCAGAATCTACTATTGTTGGAGAACGAAGTGGGATACACAATAAACCCCGAAGCTTATCACGTTAGACGACTACCACAATGGAAGCAACGTTTCGAAATCTATTAATGGAGTAGATACAAATTTGAGGGAGGCAATAGAGTCGGGTACAACATGCCAGTTGGAGCTGACGGAGTAAAACTTACTCTAAGTGGCATGTCGGATGCACAGAAGTAAAACACAACGCTGAAAGAAAGTCTACGCTTGCTTACTCAGTCTATTCCAAAGGATATTTTCCATCAGTATTCGGAGTATACTCAAGCCAAGAAACTTTGGGATGCGTTGGAGAAGAGGTATGACGGGAATGCCTCTCTGAAGGCTATCAAGGCAAAAGCATTGAAGAAGGAGTTTGACAACTTCTCTTCAATGGGAAAAGAAGGCCTTGATGATGTGATTGATAGATTCTACCACTTGATGAGTGAGATGCACACTCATGGAGTGGTTACTTCGATGGAAGATAAGGTATCCAACTTTGTTGATGGATTACAAATAAAATTGGGTCGTTTGTTTCAAATCTCAGACAGAATGGAATGCTCTCGAAGTTAGACATAAATGACTTCATTCTGAAACTGAGAGAAGAAGAGCTTAGGATGAAGTATCGAGCCCAAAAGGCCAACTATGATCAGAATCCTGCACTCTACAATGCTACTCCTTTAGTCAAGACATCTGGAGCACCATTGCAAACCGCCTTCATCTCAAGCACAGGAGTTCCAGCACAACCTCAACTTCAGGATCAAAAATGTCAGGGTCGTCTAGCACCCAATATATAGTACCTGAAACAAATGCACAAAGCTGAAAACCGACAACCTCGGGAATGTAACTGTAGAGGTGGCCAGAGAACATATGGACTTTTAGCTGCGGTGGTTCACTCCTACGATGGATTAATTGCTGGAAAGATAGGTAACTGCCACCTGGCAGATGAAGATTATGAGCAGGTGGATGAAATGGAGTTGGAACGTATGGACATAATGTGGGCTTTGGCAAGTGCTGTCCGACGAGCTAAAAAGTTTGTCAAAAAGAACGGACAAAACCTGGTTGCAACAAAAGATACAACCTTTGGGTTTGATAAGTCAAGGTTACATGCTTTAACTGCGGTGAGAAGGGACACTTCAAGAGGGAGTGTATAAAACCAAAGAAGACAGGAAATGGAAAACCCTTCTCGTCATTTAACCGTCAAGACAAGTCCACTGCTAGTAATGCTGACTTATCAAGTAAGGATCCAAAAGCCTTAACTGCCAACGAAGATGAAGGACAGGACTGGAGCTTTCGTTCGTCTCACCAGGAGAGTCAAATATAGCTAGTGTGGAGGATATTGATGATGATTCTGCAAGTGAAGGTGATGTAGCAGTAGAGATCGCAATGTCAAATTCTGAAGATACTGCAAATGTGGTACCTGAAGAAAAATCTGCAAATGCATCATCATCTGAATCATCCAAACCAGAGAAAAGCGAGCAGTACTCATGGCTGATTCTTCATCTACATCTCAGGTAAGTACTCTGACCAACTGTTAATAATCATGCTTGCTTAGAATGTAATAAATTTAGAGAAAGTATAGATTCAAAATTTGCTAGGTTATTAGATCATAATGATAGCCTAGTAAAGGACCTAGAACTGTGCACAGAAGCTAATAGAGTATTGAAACAAAACGAGCACAGTTACAAGGAAAAGATAGACCTATTAAATAAACAGCTTAGGGAAACTGAGGTAGTTGCCTTTAACCAAGCAAATGACATTAGGTACTATCTGAACTCTCTTGAGGACACTAAGAAGCAAAAAGCAGTTTTAGAAGTAGAAGTCAATTCATTAAAACAAAAACTGCATAGTTGGACAAGCTCATCACATATTGTCCAACACTTAGTAAGAGAGAGAAATAACGGGGAGGGATTGGGATACAAAGTGGTTCCACCACCACCTGAGACCTTGATGAACACCAAATGTAAACCAATTAACAATAACCCCATCAAGGATCACGTGGTGTCCACTCCTCTGGTGAGTGATCCAGATTCATTAAGTAAATCAATTGGATCAGACACTAAACAGAAGGAGGCCACTTCAAAGGCAATAGGAAAAATGCCTTGTGTTAATCTAGAACAAGAATTTGAAAAGATTAGTTTTAAGTCAGGGTCAAACAA
This sequence comes from Flaveria trinervia, assembly GCA_025506515.1. Taxonomy (NCBI): domain Eukaryota; kingdom Viridiplantae; phylum Streptophyta; class Magnoliopsida; order Asterales; family Asteraceae; genus Flaveria; species Flaveria trinervia. The sequence continues at coordinate 9,934,059 of CM046446.1, forward strand.
AGTCAAACAAGAACCTAAAAAGACTGTAAAACCTAATCAATCACGTGCATCATGTCACAGTCCAGGTAAACAAGAGATCAAAGATGTAAAACCAGGTAAAGCAATTAAATTTGTAAGACCAACTCATACATCAAACAAAGAAGTGTCCCAATCCAAACATACTAAGGTCAACTGTGTGACATCTGCATCTCCACCAAAAAATAGAAACCATCAAGTTAAAAGCAGATCCTGCTATAATTGTGGAGAGTATGGTCACATAGCATCTTACTGTCCTTATTATCAAACACCGAGGAAGAAAGTTGAACTTTCTACATCTACATCAAGATTTTTTAAAAGGAACTCAGTGACGCCTTCTAAAAGAGATTGTGAACCCAAAATTCAATCCATCAGCCAGTCGTCTGTTTATCACAATCAGGCCTTACACAAATCTGGTCTATGGCAAGAAAAAACCTCCTCAGTTCCCGAAAATAAGAACAAACAGAATTCTGATCAATCCTTAACCCCAAAGGGTCAGTGGGTTGAGTTTGTGATATGTGATGCCTCAGGGAAACCCAAGCCAGTTAAGGCTTGGGTTCCTGACATGAACTAATGTTTTCATTGACTGTGCAGGGTGTTCGCTACAGTTCTGAAACTAACACGTGGATAGTTGATAGCGGAGCATCCAGGCACATGACAGGGAACAGAGCTCTCTTATCAAATGTCAGACAAATTAAAGGAGGGCATGTTTCATTTGCTGGAAACAAAGGCGGGTACATCACAGCCCAAGGAGAAGTGGGAAATGAGAAAGTTAAGTTTGATAAGGTAAACTATGTCCAACAATTACAAAATAACTTACTTTCTGTTTCTCAAATCTGTGATAAAGAATTCAAGGTAGTATTTGACAACAAGAAGTGTTACGTTCTCAAGAAGGACTACGTGATTCCGGAGGATCAGATCCTTATGTCTGCTTCTAGATATAATGATCTTTATGTTTTGGATCTCTCAAAGGCATCCACAACAGATAGTGAAGTCCAATGTTTCTTGTCCAAAGCTACTGAGAAGGAATCCATCTCCTGGCATAGGAGAATGGGACACATAAATCCGAGGAAAATGAATCACTTGATCCAGAATGATCTTGTGAGAGGAGTAAATGTCAAAAACTTTCAACTCCCAGATTTTTGTGTTGCGTGCAAAAAGGGCAAACAGACGAAGAAATCTCATAAGGAAAAGAAAGTTCATTCTATAGAACTTCCACTTGAGCTTCTTCACATGGATCTGTTTGGTCCAGTGAGTACAAGAAGCATCGCAGGTGACTTGTACTGCTATGTAGTTACCGATGACTACTCAAGGTTCTCTTGGGTAATGTTTCTGAAATCCAAATCAAAAACATTTTAATCCTTCAAGGATTTGGTAACTACTCTGGAATCCTTATACAAGCTGAAGGTAAGACAGTTACGTTCAGACAACGGAACAGAGTTCAAGAATCAGAGGATGGAGGACTATTGCAAGGAAAAGGGAATTGTGCATCAATTCACCTCGGCTTATACTCCTCAGATTAATGGTGTTGCTGAACGGAAGAACCGCAACTTGATAGGGACGACACAGACAATGCTTGCCGACTCGAAACTACCTATACAATTTTAGAATGAAGCAGTGGCAAATGCATGTTATACTCTTAATCGAGTTTTGATAGTAAAACGCCATGGAAAAACATGCTAAGAGTTATTACAGCAACGTAAACCTAACTTGGAATATCTCGAGCCGTTTGGCGCTCCGTGCACCCTACTGAAAAAGACTCAGGAGGGAAAATTCAGTGAGAAGGTTGATGAAGGGATCTTCTTAGGATACAACATACCGAACAAGAGAGTGTACAATAACTCAACAGGTCAAGTAGAGGTGTGGTGTAATGTTGATGTTCAGAGATATATCACACCACCTGCTGGAAAAGGGCCTGCTTACTTCTTCGACTATGATGGATTCTTCAAGTCCTTCAACATATCTCTTTCTTCTTAGAAAACGAGTGGCAAACAAGATGATGTACGATGTCTTGAACACACCATCTCAAGATTCAACATGTCATGATCCTACCAACTCAGGGGGAGCAGTTGATGTGAGTGATTCTTCTTGATGAAGAAAATGAAGGAAATGATCAGATCAACCAGGATGTACAGGTTCCGACTACCACAAGTTCACACGCACGGCTGGTGATGCTTCTAAACCTTCAGAACCTCAGACTCCTATTGCCTCAGATCCAGAACCAAATGTCATAATCTTGACTCTGAGGTGGTTGTTCCGACAACTCCTGGCTCACGTCTAAACATCTATCATCCATTGGATAATATTATAGGAGATGTGAGATCAGGGGTACAACTAGAAATCAGCTGTATTCAGCTGATTATGCCTCTGTGATGGAAAAGGATATCTTCACGACGGTGCCTACCACTGCTTTGTGTCTCAGTTTGACAAAGTATGTTAGTGAAGCTAAATGATGAGGCTTGGGTTAGTGCCATGCAGGAAGAACTTCTTCAGTTTAAGAAGTTAGGTGTATGGACACTAGTGGATAGACCTAAAGGTGATAAAGTCATTGGTACCAAATGGGTTTTGAAATGTAAGAAAGATGATCAGGGTGTGATCATCAGAAACAAGGCTCGGCTTGTTGTTCAGGGTTTTAGACAAGTTGAAGGTATCGACTACAATGAAGTATTTGCACTTGTGGCAAGGATGGAAGCCATCCGCATCTTCCTTGCCTATGCATCTTATATGAAAATCAAAGTTTATCAACTTGATGTGAAGAGTGCATTTCTTCATGGGAAATCAGAGAAACAGTGTATGTCAGTCAACCCGAGGGATTTGAAGATCCATATCATCGGGATAGAGTTTACAAACTCGACAAGGCTCTATACGGGCTTCATCAAGCTCCACGGGCTTGGTATGAAACTCTCTACTCATCTTGTGAAACACGGATTTCGCAGGGGAGTCATTGACTGCACACTGTTTATCAAAGAAAAAGATGGAGACTTACTCTAGTACAGATCTATGTAGATGACATAATCTTCGGTTCAAAGAATGAAGAATTATGCAAAGAATTTGAAGCAGTAATGAAGGCTGAGTTTGAGATGAGTGCCATGGGGAGAGATGAAGTTCTTTCTCGGGTTACAAGTAGATCAGACACCAAATGGAATCTTCTTACATCAGACCAAGTATGTAGGAGATATTCTCAGTCGGTTTGACATGGAAAATGCTTCCATAGCTGGCACTCCATTGGCTACAACCATGATGTAGCACGATGAGAACGGTGATCTGGTAGATGCTACTATGTACCGAGGGATGATTGGATCTCTTATGTATCTCACGGCCTCAAGACCAGATATCATGTATGCTACATGTTTATGCTCGTAATATCAGGCAAAGCCTAAGGTGAATCATTTAATTGGAGTCAAGAGGATATTTCATTATCTGAAGGGCACACCCACACTTGGATTGTGGTACCTTCATGATGATGACTTTGAACTTACAGCGTATAGTGACTCGGATTATGGCGGCTGCAAGATGAACTACAAGTCTACATCAGCAGGGTGTCAGTTCTTTGGGAGAAGATTGGTAACCTGGCAGTGTAAGAAGCAGACCTCGGTTGCCTTGTCAACCTGTGAAGCAGAATACGTTGCTGCTGCAAGCTGCTGTTCCCAAATCATATGGATTCAACAACAAATGCGGGATTACGGTTTGCAATTCACTTCTACTCCTATATTTGTTGATAACTCTGCTGCGATTGCAGTCACTAAGAACCCGGTCCAACATCCCAAGACCAAACACATCGGGATCAAATATCACTTCATACGTGACTGTTTTGAAAAGAACTTAATCGATGTGATAAAAATAAACACTGATTTTCAACGCGCAGACCTCTATACAAAGGCTTTTGATAAACCACGTTTTCTATATCTGTTAGAGGTCAATGGTGTTAAAAAGAAGAGTGAGGTCATTCCTGAAGATGACCATGTATAGTCCGATGCGTCGCGTCTAGTGTCTTTTAAAATTTCTTAAATTATAGTATTTTTAAGTTTAATTCTCTTGTTTTGTTTACTGTTAGTTTGTTAATTACACTTAGTGTCGGTTCTTGCTCTTTAAAATTCTAAAACGCAAATCCTTAGAGGTTTTAGTATTTTAGGGGGAGAATAGGTATATAAAAAAACGAGGGAAAAGGAGAGGCAAGCCAAATGAAATAAATAAGATCGTACGTGTGATACCGATTTAACGTGTGGAAGATGATAGTACACAGGTACAAACCATTTGGGACTTTAAAAATCCAAAATTGAAAAAAAGATGCAAAGTTCAAGTATAAGTCTGAGCAGTCTGAGCAATATAAAAGGAAATATGATAGTTAAGCTAGCTACTACTAAGGTAACACAAAGAAAGTAGACCTAGAGGTTGCTAGACTACAGCTGATATGTTGGTAGATCGAACACACTAGATGACTAGACCGGTTGGTGATCTCAAGATTAAACTAAAATGTTTGACAAGCTGTGGGAAACACCTTATCCCTGGTTAACACAATCAACAGGATTCTAATAAGGGGTGACGAGCAAAATAAATGGCACAAAAGTATGCGTAAGACCAAAGCATGAGCAAAAGCACATGAAAAATGCAAATACAATCAAACTGATAACCTATGTTGTTGGTGAGATCTGTGCAAAAAGAAGAAAAATTGCTCAAACAAGAAGATAGGTTATGTGCCTCTCTGTTGTGCGGTGGCACTGACCTGAGGATAAGCATAACCTATATATTCTAGAACTCATTGTTGTTTGCCGCCTCTCTGCTGTGCGATGGCACTGACCTGAGGATTGGCTTCTCTTTGAAAGTTCTAAGAATAGTCTCTTCTTGAATTTCTACCCTTAGACCGCTCAAAAATCTCCTGAGGAATGTTGATTACCATATAAGTGTGGGATCCACAAATACTTGTTGAAATAAACAAACCTTAAAATGATCACCAAACTGTGTTGAAAGTCTGTGTTTGGATTTAAGAGGACAAGTATACTGACAATCACTGTGGCTACAATTCTTGAAAGTTCTAATCAGTGTGGGGACCTAATAGTACTAGTATGATTTCCTAAATTTGCTAAATGACTCCAGATTAACAACAAGGAAAGAGCATCAAAGCTGTTTTTTTAAATTGTCCTGAATGATTTGAATATCCTGTATGATTCCAACTAAATTGATCCATGTATAGTTAAATGATTGTGGTTGCTCTCTCAGAATAATTATTCTAGAACTACATCTTGGGAATTAACTCTCATAAAACACACAAAACATGTCTAAATTTTAAATTTTCAGTATTATTTCTTTATTCTGTACAAAGTTGTCATATTCAGTATGTGTAGTATCGGACTATGTCATGGAAGTTGATAAGGGACCTTATCATCGAAAAGGTCACGTCTGAAGTGACCACACGTGCTTTCAAGTAATGGTCACGTCTGAGGTGACAAAAGGTTTTAAGATGATCACGTCTGAGGTGATCAAAGGTTTTTCAAGTTAAAATGATCATGTCTGAGATGATCAAACGTTCATAATGGTAAATTAACAGGTAAAAGGGTTTAAAGTCAAATGTCAAGTGTATGACCCATTCGCACGATTGGACATGAGTATGGACCATTAAAACGAATGACTTATACAAATGAGCCATACAGCGATTGAGAGTGGGCGAATGAAAAGTCGCGCGACTGACCTCCAGTCGGACGACTGAAGGCAAGAAACTGATCCAATCGCACGACTGAAGTCCATTCGCCCGAATGAAATGAGCGAATGAGTCCAGTCGTACGATTGAATCCAACTTTAGTATAAATAGAGGGGGATTCGGTCGCAGAGACTCATCACTCCCAAATTAACCTAATTCGCAAGACTGTCGTTACTCTGCCAAATTTTCATTTGATCTTTCTATACCACTAATTCTTGTGCACTGACGATTTCCACTGACTATACAGGTACAATGCGGTTCAATCCAACCATCTCTCATTCAATTTGACTGCAAAATCAACAAGTTCGGTCCAAACCAAGAACCGAGACTTGTTTGACTAAATAACCCAATTAATTCAAGCAATCAACTGAAATTAATGTTGTTATGTGCTAAGTATGATGATTGCGAGTCCAATGAACCAAAACACGACATCTAATCATAAGAATTGGTCAAAATTTGAATTTAAATTGAACAACAGTCTGTCATGCGAATGGACAGGTTGATGAACTTAGTCGCACGATTGAGAGTAGTGCGAATGACAAAACCGCACGACTGAACCACGTATGGGTTCAGTCGCATGACTGATATACACGAGAGTGTACATACGTATGAGTTCAATCGCATGACTGATATACACGAATGAGTGTACATACGTATGAGTTCAGTCACCTGACTGATATACACGAAGAGTGTACATACGTATGAGCTCGTCGCATGACAAGTCGTACGTATGAGGTAAGTCGCACGACTGATTTCAGTCGCACTACTCATCGCACGACTAGATCTCAGTCGCAAAGTCTCATTCGCACGGCAGATCAAAAGAAATGTTTACAAGTCCAAGTGATTCAAGATATTCTTATTCAACGGATACTAATGTTTTCTTTTGTAACAGATGACGAGTCGGTGGACAATAAGCACCAAGCACAATATCTGTGCTTATCTGGATCAGTCATCCAGACATGCACTGGACTTTGCTGGAATCATCTCATTTCTTAGACGTTCAAGGATCTCTCACACAATCTCAACTCCATGCACACCATACAAGTCTATTCAATAGGCCTTCTGGGAAGGTGCTGTAGTTGATAGAACATCAGAGCCTCATCGAATCCGAAGTTCGATATTTGGAGAGGCTATTGAGATCTCTGAGGAAGATCTCAGGATAGTGCTGCAGCTTGGGGACGATGCTGAATGTCCAACACGATTACACCCCCTGACTGTTAGAGGTTGTTTCCTGCGGGCCAAGTACGCTGGGGACATCAATGCAGGGGTGCTCAACAAGAGCAACCGTGTCCCCAGTTCAAGTACCTTGCGCACGTACTGCTTAAGTGCTTAGCGTCTCGAAAGGAGGTTTTGATGAGCTGTCCGATCAAATCCAGAACGCATATGCTGCTTGGTGCTGAACCATCCGTTCAGCTTCTCCAAAATGATCTTCACCTACTTGGTGGAGAACATTGAGGGGAAAGGGAAGGAGGGCTTCTGCATGTACCCTCGCTTTATGCAGATGATCATAGACCAGAAGCTTCCTGCCTTGCCGAAGGAGAAGGAAGACGTGGTGGTACTCGAGGTAATGGACGATACCACTTTGGGAAGGATGAAGGTTTACAGGGGGAAGCAGGTAAAGCCCCTGTGAGGAGATTATTTGGGCATCTGGCCGGGAAGACTATGTGGCGCCGGCTAGGCGTAAATGGCGTCACATTGATAGTGACTCTGAAGAAGAGCAGATACAGCTCCCTGTTGATGACTCTGATGATGATAGCAGAGATGCTGGAGATGAGGACCACTCAACAAAGGGGTCCCACTACTGCTATTCCATCTCCAGCATCTGCTCCCACTGGGGACGGAGTGGAGACTGCTGGGTTCCACCAGGATTTCATGCCTGGCGAAGAAGAAGATGAGTCAGATGAGGAGCCGCTGACTCGGACTGTGGGAAGTAAAGTTGTTTCCACAGAACGAGGGCTTCGAGCGATTGGTGAACCCCAGGTGGATCGGGAGAGAATGCTGCTGACCCCACTTATGCTCCCGATCCGCCAAGCCGTGTACTAGGGGAGCATCCTCCTCGACAGGATCGAGGAAGAAGAGGATGCTCACCCCATGGATTGAAAAGGAAGAAACGCAGAATCACCTTTATCACCACCACGGCCACCATTCCACCTACCACCACTACCACCCTTCCATCCACCACCACACCATTTCACACCTACATCACCACCACCATCATCTATAACGCCACCAATCTTCACCATTGCCACACCACCACCACTAGCCACCCTACCGCACCATCCTCTTTCTCTCCATATCCATCAGGATCACCTCTACCTCCCAGTGGGGTAGAGGAACAGCTCTCGGCACTTAACCGCATGGTGCTGAGGTTGTTAGCGGCAGACGAAGAGAAGACTGCTCAGCTGCGACAGCTTGTAGAGCTTACTGCTGCCCAAGCTCAGCACATAACTCAACAGGCACAACAGATGGAGATTCAACGTGCAGAGATGTCCCAACTCCGAGAGCAAAATGTTCTATCAGCAAAGAAGATTGAGGAGTTGGAGACTGCTAACAAGACCATCATGCTACGCCTAAAAGGATCCAAGGAAGAGCCACTTAAGATCAAAGAGGGGGATGGGGATGATAGTGATGATGATAGTGATGATGAAGATAATGATGGTGATGATGACACTGATGCTACTGGGATGTTGGAGATGATGTTAGAGAGGATGATGATGATGACTCACCTGCTGCGGGTGCCACATCTGCCAGTGAAAGGAGGACCAAACGATCACAAGATCAAGGTGCCTCCACATCAGCCCGCCAGCAGAAGAGCCGATGCTCCAGGACAAGAGTAATGCTTAGATGTCTTATTGTTATTTAAAATCACTTGTATTTGTATTGAGTAAAATTAATGAAATGAATGTTTATATGTCATGTAAAGGATTATGCCTTGATTATTAGCTAATGATTGTTGTGTGAATGTTTAAATCAAGCAGATCCTGATTCCCAAAGAGATGAATATGACATTGCTCCCCTCCAACAGGTCAAGACTCAACTGACATTGATTCTTGATCTGTAGGGTATTGTCAGGAGATCGGTAATGTATACTCCTGAAGAAGGAGAAATCATTCACAATCTCACTGACGAGCAGATAGCCGAATGTTCCAACTAAACGCTAATGAGATTGTGAAAGATGCTCCGACTATGCAAACAGAAAGTGACAATGAGCTTCAGGATGTAGATGAGATTGAGATAGAAGATATCACGGCTCAAAACTATCTTGAGTACACTGACAAGGAGGGAACTGCTATTCCCAATCTGGGAGACACTCTTGCCAGTGACACTTTTGTGACTCTGGACAGAATGGAGAAAGAGTCAGAAAAGGACAAAGAGAGCGCCCAATCCTCAAACGCCGAAGTAAACATCAAAAAGGCTGAATGGGCAGCATGTTTTGAAGAGATAAGAGCCCAACGCAGCGCTACAACATCTACTGTCGACAGAAACTGTATCAGGTCAAGAAACATCAAAAGGTGGCAGGCATGATCATAGCATGGGCACATTTTGTAGATCTCAACGTTTACGCAGTTAAACGTGAGAAGGGAATAGAGTACTTCAGATTCCACATGATCTGAAGACTCTTCCAGGTTTTGAACTCAACCAGTTAGCTAAGTTAAACTTGCTATATGTTGACCCTCGTAAGATGTCAGGCTAGTTTGAAGCTGCTCTAAAGAGGAGTACCACACCAGATGGGTCAACTTCAAACCTCAACAACCAATGAGGTACATCAGAAGATCTGAGTTGATGCCATAACTGGCAAACCTAAAGTAGTGCTGAAGTGGAGTCCACCACGTACAATGTCTAAGGTCCCACTACGTGAGATGTCACAAGACTTCACTCCACACTTCAAATGGTGGTACTACTATTGGAGAATGGGAGAGGCCGTGATAGTCTTGAACAGGAATGGCACAATGGAAACCATAAGGGTGTTGACCCGATGTGGCTCACCAACTTGTCAGCACAAGATGTTTATACTTTATACAAGTGGCCACTGTTCTACGACCCTCAGGATATTGTACAAGCTTTACATTCCAAAAGGTGATAAGACTCTATTTTGTTTTTGAGATAAACACAGGAGTTACCAAAGAATCTAAGTACAAAAGGTTTGAGGAAATCACGAAAGATGTTAGACAATAGATAGATCTAGGTCCAAGGGGATATGTACCTAGATCCTGATCTGAATGTAATATGTCTTACACTTATGTAACTATTGGGTACTTAATGAAATACAAATGTTTGGTTGTGTTTATAATGTTTAATATTTCATTAATGAGTTGTTTAATGCATATTAACTTAACTATATAGGTTTGTGATTGTTTGAAGTGTTATACATAATGTTAGAATATTGAATACACTCAACTTGGTGAAGTGAAGTTCTCATGCGTCCAAATGGCCATGCGACTGAGTGTCCATGCGCCTAGATAGTTCATACACCTGAACAACTTCATGCGTCTAACTCAGTCGCATGACTGAACACTTAGCCGTGCGAATGGATCAACCGCACGTGTCAATCGCATGAATGAACCATGCTAATGGTTCAGTCGCCCGAATGAGCAATCCTAATCTATAAATACAACCTAATTCGTGGAAAAACATAAGCATTCAATCCACTTCAACTCTAGACGCACCTTAGCCATCCAGAAGCCTCCAAGTTCGTATTCCAAGTTCATAGAACGTTATAGATCGATTCTCAATCAACTCTTGACATTAGTTTAAATACATTATTGTTTCTACATGCGTTCTCACTGATTGGATCGCCAATCAAATAGGATTCCGCACTATTTGGTTTGGTTTGACACGTTAATAAGTTGGTGTTTGGTCAAATACCAGATCCTAACAAATTACAATGAGAAACTATATATACTATCACCTATAGCTGGATATACTTTGATACTAGCCGAAAACCTATAAATAAAGTAAATACTACAAAGCTAAAGTTATGGTATCTTAGAAAATTTCTTATCTAAGATTTGGTAGTCATGACACATTGATGACTTACCTTTTGTCACCAACTAAGTTGTTAAGCGTACTAACTGATAAAGGTGAACAGTGAAATAAAGTATGGTCAACTACATGGGCTTTTGAGAAAACACCATGTAGTATATCAGAGGTCTACAACGGAGTGTCAAAAGGACCATACTTATGTGCACTGGTTCATAGCAGTGTCTTTTGAAGGTTAATTGGCTTCGGAAGAACAAGTTCTTCCGAGGCCAAATATACTTCGGAAAAGGCGTACTTCTTCCGAAGCTTGGGGACTTCTACTTTGGAAGTCATTTTCTTGAAATCTTCTAAGTCTTGAACTTCGAAAGAGAAGACTTTGTATTTGGAAGTTGGAGTTTTCCTTCAGAAGTTGTTCTTGAACTTTGTCTTGGAAGAACTACTTTTCCTTCGGAAGTTCCACACTTAGCTTCGGAAATCCTTTATTTGCAGCACTAAAAATCTCTAAGTGTTTTGGTTTTGGTTGCACCAGCCTTTTTATATCCAACAAACTCCCCTTAGATTGATGCTACCAAAACCTCACTTATTCCTGCTTCTCAAAATCTTCAGCACTAGGGACAAAAGATGTTTATCCGGTTCTTTGTTCTTCCCTGAAGTTATACTGAGAAGTTTGTACAAGTCATTAGTGGACAGGAGATCCAGTCTGTCACTCTAAATGACATGCACCCTTTGTTGTGCCCCCTAAATAGAGTTAGTTGACGGGAGTTATAGTCATACTCCCATCTAACTATGGATTCAAGGTTAGAAACTTCAACCATTTGAAGAAAGGCTTTTCCTTTGGTTGCTGATACTTTCCTTTTCTCCTCCTCTCTCAGTTTCAGCTCCTCTTCAATCTTGGTCCTTGCAATTAGCTCGGACTATATAAAAGCTGCTTAGATGATTCCTGATATGAGCAGCTATCACGGAGTTAGAGGGGTTGGAGAATGGCTTCTCTGCTAACTCATTAATATCAAATCCACTTAAGTGAAGCAAAGATGAGGCATTGAGCCTATTTATCTCTCCATTCTCTCTCAACAACAAAGTTGTGAGAAAAGTCTTCGAACCTCCACTGGATGATCTTCTTTCTTGGCACAAGGGGATTGATTGACACTCTATCCCCTTTCTTGGAATCTAGTAAAGTCACCAGCCTTCTTCTTAGCTTCTTCTCTTCATCATTTAGGGAATCAGAGTTGAGGCCAAGGAGTTTAGCAGATTGGTATAGTGTTCCTCTAGGCAGATCAAGGAATTGATCTTTTGTGAGGGAACATGAGGAACCATCAACATAAGTCAATTTGTCAGACTCTTCCTCACAAGAGATGTCGCTCGAGGTTGTAAACTTGGTGAGCTTCATCTTGATCTTCTTAAACTCCTCTAATGAGAGATGTTTAGAAGGCTGAGGGGATAGTTTTAGTGATTTTTTAGTAGGCAGTGGTTGTTTGGGTTTTAGGAAGTGTTTTGGGCTTGAAGATGGGTAGTTGAGGTGGTTGTGGTGATGGTTTAGGAATGGAGGATGGTGTAGGTTCAGGGGTGTAGGTTCAAAGGTAGGTTCAGTTTAATGGGAAATAGGAAAGGGTTGGTTCAGGTTGTGGTTGGGGTTGAGGTGTTGGTTTGAGATCATCCATTGCCCCCTTTGTATACATCTCCTTCATTTTCCCTGAGCGAATTCCAGCCTTGATGTCACTGACATGTCGCTGCAAGGTCTTCTCAGACATGGGACCCACCTGCCTGCCAGAGAAGCCATGAGCCTGGAGATAGTTCTTTCATCCAGGCTTTATCAGCTATCTTCTTGACAGCAACGAGCCCTGCTTCTTCTTCCTTCTTCTTCTTCACCCTTAGTTTCTCCTTTGCAGCTTTCTTTCTCTCTTTATTCATTTGATATTGCTCTTTGTGGAAGATCCATAAGATCGTATCATTGTTATGTGGAGACAATTCTTCTGGAGAGAAACCTTTAGAGATCAGGAAAGTTATCCTTTCTCTCCTTAGCTGCAAGTCAGCCTCTTTTTCCTTCTTCTCCCTCTCTTTTTCTAAGGCCAACCTTGCTTCCTCTTCTTCTTGTTCAATTTGTAGTAGGGTTGCCTTCTCAAACTCATATAGCTCCTCTAATGGTAGCAGAAGCACTTTTTCACTGACAACTCCAAGCATGACAAGCTTGACAATGATTTCCACCCTTCTCTGGTTGTCAGTAGCCTCCTGGTTGGCTGCAACTGCTTTGCTGCTTGCAGCTAACAACTTGTTAGGACCGTTTTTAATATGGAGTACTAACTGATTTACGTGTATACCAACTCAAATAGTGCGGAATCCTGTTTGATGGTGATCCAATCAGTGAGAACGCGAGTAAAATCAATCCAAGAATGAAACTAAATGTTAAGAACGAATAGGATGATTTACTGCGATCTATGAACTTGGAACAGGTTTTCTAGGGTCTCTGGATGGCTAGGGTACGATTTAGTGCGTAGGTATTCGAATTGTTGTGTTTTTCCACGAATTAAGTGGTATTTATAGGTTAGGGTTTTCCATTCGTGCGACCGAGCCATTCGCATGGTTCAGTCGTGCAATTAAAGCATGCGGTTGATTCATCCGCATGACTGAAGATTCAGTCGTGCGACTGAGTCAATCTCATGTTACAGTCGTGCGACTGATCCAGTCTCCTGGTTCAGTCGTGCGACAGGTTCATTAGCATGGTCCATTCGCATGAGAACTTCACACGATTAATTTTAAGCACGTTTCTCAATCATTATTGATTAAGAACTATGTAAACAACCAAAAACCCATATAGTTAGTTCAATATGCATTAACACATAATAATCAATGAAATATTAAACATTATAAGCATAACCCACACATTGTATTTCATTCAAACCCATTCTATTACATATATGTAAGACATGAAAGACATTTTACATTAAGATCATAAACTAGGTACATATGTATCTACAAACTCCCCCTTGGACCTAGTTTACGCTATTGTCTAACATTCTTCATCAGCTCTTCATATTTCTTGTACTTCTCCTCCTTGTAACTCCTGCATGTATTTCAAATGCAAAGCAGAGTCTTATCACATTTTGGAACTGGAGGGCTTGTACAATGTCTTGCGCGTCATAGAATAGTGGCCACTTGTATAAAGTGTAGACATCGTCAGAAGACAAGTTAGTTAGCCACATTGGGTCAAATACCCTGATAGTTTCCATATTTCCATTTCTGTTCAGAACTATGACTGCCTCACCTGTTCTCTAGTCATAGTACCGCCACTTGAAGTGTGGAGTGAAGTCCTGTGGCATTTCCCTTAGAGGGATTCTCAACATCGTGCGCGGAGGATTCCACTTCAGCACAATTTTTGGCTTTCCAGTAATGGCATCAACTTCAGACCTTCTGATATACCTCGTTAGTTGTTGAGGTTTGAAGTTGACCCACCTGGTGTGGTACTCTCTTTTCAAAGCAGCTTCAAACCAGCCTGACATCTTTCTTGGATCAACATATAACAGGTTCAGTTTGACCAGCTGGTTGAGCTCAAAACCAGGGAGAGTCTTCAAATCGTGTGGGAATCTTAAGTAGTCAATTCCCTTCTCCCTCTTGATAGCATAAACATTAAGATCTTCAAAATAGGCCCACGCGATAATCTTGTCTGACACCTTGTGATGCTTCTTCACTTTATAGAGCTTGGTGTAGGCACTCAGCTTTGGAGCACTACGTTAGGCTCTAATCTCTGCAAAACATGCCGCCCATTCAGCCTTTTTGATGTTGACATCGGCGTTCGAGGCTTGTGCTTGATCCTTATTCTTCTTCGACTCTTGCTCCATCTTATCCAGTGTTTCAAATGTATCACTGACAAGAGTGTCACCCAGATTAGGAACTACATTTCCCTCGCTGTCAGCATACTCTAGATAATGATGGGCTGTGATGTCTTCAATCTCTATCTCGTCTACATCATTAAGCTCATCATCACTATCCATGTCAAATGTAGGAGCATGCTTCACTATTTCATCTCGATTTAGTCGGAATATATCAGCTAGTTGCTCATCAGTAAGGTCATGAATTATTTCTCCTTCTTCAGGAGTATAACTCACAGACCTTCTGACAATCCCTTGCAAATCAAGTATCATTGTCAGTTGAGACTTGATTTGCTGAAGGGGAGCAACATCATACTCATCTTGCTGAGATGAATGATCTGCTTGATTTAAACACATAAATACATCAACCATTAGTCAATAATCAAGACAGTAACACATTAACTAAATATAAACATTATGTACATGAGTTTAATACAATATTCAATTACACATTATATAAAATTACATAAACATCTAGGCATTACGTTTGTCCTAAATCATGTGCTCCTCTGTTGTCGGGGCTGAGGTCGAGGCACCTTGATCTTGATTTTTCTTGGTCCGCCTCTCACTAGCTTGTGTGGCACCCGATGCAGATGCATCACTTTCTTCTTCATCATCTCCTCCATCTCCTACACCTTCATCATCTTCTCCTTCTATTTCATCCTCATCCTCTTCATCACCATCCTCTTCATCATCGTTAAATCATCATCCCTTTCTCTTATCTTTAGAGGCTCATTCTTTGTTCCTTTAAGCTTGAGCATGATGGTCTTTTGGGAGCCTCCAACTCCTCTATCTTCTTTGTTGATAGAACTTTATGCTCCTGGAGTTGGGCAATCTCTTGACTTTGAGCAGCCATCTGCTGAGCCTGATCCTCTATGAGCTGGGCCTGCTAAGCGATCTGCTATGCTTGGGCAGCGTTCTGCTCCACAAGTTGTCTGGTTTGTGCAGCTCTTTCCTCGTCAGCAGCCCACAGCTTCAGCACCATCCTGTTAAGTGCTGCCAGCTGATCCTCTACTCCAACAGAAGGTAGGGAGGATCCCGTAGTGAATGGCTGGTGGGACGATGGTCCGGGTTGGTGGCTGGTGGTAGTGGTGGTGGCTGTGGTGAAATGGGGTGGTGGTATGTGTGCGGGTGATGATGGGTAGGCTGTAGTGGTGGTGGAAGTAGTGTAGATGGGTGGTGGAGTGGCTGTAGTGGTGATGGTGGGTGAAGTGGTAGTAGTGGTGGTGGTAGCTGTGGTGGAGGTGGAGGGAAGTGTGGTAGTGATTGGTGGTGTGGTAGTGGTGGTGGTAATAGTAGTGGCTGAGGTGGTGGTTGTGGCTATAGCAGAGGTCAATGTAAACTTTAGTCTCTTCCCTTTCTTGCCAAAGGTTGAGCCATTCTCTTCTTTCTTGTGCCTTTAGGCACTATGGCTCCCCCTTGGCTGCAGGGCGGATCTGGGGTATATGATGGATCTGTATCAGCAGCAACAACATCCCCAAACTCCCCTTGGCGTCCACCAACCGCCCTTATACCTCTCTCTATGGCTACGACATGACTCCCCACCGTTCGCACCAGAGACTCTTCCTCAAAATCCTCCTTATCCATCTGAAAGTCAGGGTGAATAGGAGCTGGTTTGGTTCCACCCTGACCATCCCCTCCCTGATCAGCATCATGATCATCACCATCAGAGTCATCGGAGAGTAGAGCAATCTGCTCTACATCTGACTCACTGTCCTCGTTACGCCACTTTCACCGAGCTGGCGCCACGTAATCCTCCCGGGCCAGGTGCCCGAACAATCTCCTCACTTGAAGCACTACTGCGTCCTCCTTCTCTTTAGGCAGCGACGGTAGCTTCTGATCAATGATCATCTGAATAAATCGAGGGTACATACAAAACCCCTCCTTCCCCTTACCCTCAGTGTTCTCCACCAGATAGGTGAAGATCATCCTAGAGAAGCTGAACGGGTGGTTCAACACCAACGCCACATAAGCATTCTGGATCTGATCGGATAGCTTGTTGAACCCTCCCTTACGCAAAGCTATGCACTTGAGTAGCACATAGGCGAGGTACTTGAGCTGGGGGCATAGGTTGCTCTTGTTGAGCACACCTGCATTGATGTCCCTAGAGTACTTAGCCCTCAGGAAATATCCTCGTACGGTAAGTGGGTGTAATCATATGGGACAATCAGTGTCATCCCCAAACTCTAGAACAGTCCAGAGATCATCCTCTGTGATCTCAATAGCCTGGCCGAATATCGAGCTCCTGATGCAATGGGGCTCCGAGGACCTGTCCACTACAGCGCTTTCCCAGAAAGCCTGCTGGACCGAGCGATAAGGGGTACATGGTGTCGAGATGGCTTGGAATATCCTAGATCGTCGTAGGAATGTGATGATGCCCGAGAACTCTGCAGCATTCTTGGAAGTCAAATCCAGGTGAGCACATATGTTCTGCTTAGTGCTCATGGTCTAGCGACTCGTCATCTGTTACACAATATAGATAAACATTCGAGTGTGTAAAAGAATAACCATTTGAATTTCTTAACTTGAATCTTTCTATTCTGTCGTGCGAATGAACTGTGCGACTGAGGTTTAGTCATGCGATTGAGCTCATACGCACGACTGAGCATGTGACTGTGCTCAGTCGTATGCTCTACCAAGAGGTTGAACCAGTCGTGCGACTATAGTTATTCGCATGTTTCAGTCGTCCGATTTTGTCATTCACTCATCTCAGTCGAGCGACTCAACCATTCACCCGGCTCAGTCGTGCGATTGAAGTTCATCAGGGCGCCCATTCTCATGACAGACTGTTGGGTCATTCAAATTCAAAATTTGAGCAAATCGTAATGTTGGACATCGTGGTATGGCTCATTAGTTTCGCAAAAACCTGACATAGCACCTAATAACCTTTAATTTAACATTTTACTTAATTTTATCAGTTTATTGGTCAAACTAGTCTCGGTTCAATTTTAGGGCATAATTTCTATCCTTTGAGGATGAATCTATTGAACATTTGACTGGAAATCGTTGCACGTTACCTGTGGAGTCACTAGGAATCGTTAGAACGTAATAATCATAATCCAGAACAATCAAACGAAATTTGGGCAGAGTAACGGTAAGTCGTGCGAAGAAATGAGCGATTTGGGGGTGAATAGGGTTTGGGACCCACTCCCCCTCTATTTATACTAGGGTTTCCTTTAGTCGTGCCACTGGACCTAATCGCACAGCTAGTTCGTGCGATTGAGACTCAGTCGTGCGACTGACTCAATCAGTCACCATCAGTCGTGCGACTGGGTTTCAGTCGTGCGACAACCCCATTCGGTTGCTTCCATTCATGGATTGTTTCATTCGATGATCCAATCGCATGAATTTACCCATGCTGATGGTCCAATCGCATGTTTGGGCCATACGTGTGGCTTAGACTTGCGATTGGGCTCATTCGTCTGGCTCAATCGTACAGCTGGTCCACACTTATGGTCCAGTCATGCAAACGGCTCATTCTTATAAGTTTGACTCTCTGAACATTTTACATTTATCCCCTTTTACACTTGGTAAAACATTAAAAGCATTCGATCATCTCAGACATGATCGTTTTTAACTTTGGAAACATTTGATCACCTCAGACGTGATCCTTTTAACAGTAGAACATGTTGTCACCCTAGACGTGACCTATTTGACATTTGAAAACTTGTGTGGTCACCTCAGACGTGACCTTTTTTAAGTGATTAAATCCCCAATGAAATTCCAATACATAGTCCGACGACTAAAACCAAGTTTGACTAAAATTGAAACAAAATAAAACAACTATAACTTAAAGATAAAAACTAAATGTATTTTTGTGATTTTGTGTGAGGTGGAAATTTTAAGATAGATATCTAGCAGATTTATTTCTAGAATAGTACAGCTTTAAGTTATTTTGACCATAACCGGAACGGTTCATTATGGAATCATACAGGTAATCAAATCATTCCTCAGGAGATTATTGAGCGGTCTACGGGTATTTTGACAAGAAGAAACTATTCTTAGAGCTTTCAAAGAGAAGCCAAGCCTCAGGTCAGTGCCACCGCATAGCAGAGAGGCGGCAAACAACAATGAATTCTAGAATATCTAGGTTATGCTTATCCTCAGGTCAGTGCCAGCGCACAACAGAAAGGCACACAACCTATCTTCTTGTTTGAGCAATTTTATTCTTTTTGCACAGATCGCAGCAACAACATAGTTATTAGCTTGATTGCTTTTTGCATTTTTCATCATGTGCTTTTGCTCATATTATGGTCATCCGCATAAATATGTGACGTTTATTTTGCTCGTCACCCCTTATTGGAACTTTGTGGATTGTGTTAACTAGGGATAAGATGATAACCCACAACTTGTTGAACAACTTAGTTTGATCTTGAGATCACCACAGATAGATCAGAAAAACCTTTAAGTCCCACAGACATCAAAACAACTGAAGTGGTCTACAACAGCTGAAGACAAAGTCTGAAGATAAAGTCTAAAGACAAAGTCTGAAGATAAAGTCTGAAGACCAAAGTCTGAAGACAAAGTCTGAAGACAAAGTCTGAAGACAAAGTCTGAAGACAAAGTCTGAAGACAAAGTCTGAAGACAACAGCTAAAGACAAAGTCTGAAGATAAAGTCTGAAGACAACAGCTGAAGACAAAGTCTGAAGATAAAGTCTGAAGACAAAAGTCTGAAGACAAAGTCTGAAGACAAAGTCTGAAGATAAAGTCTGAAGACAGTCTGAAGACAAAGTTCTCAGAAGTTGTCAAAACAGCTGAAGTAGTTCTCTTCAATAGTTGTGATGGTTTACATTTTAGTAGTTTGTAATCAGTAGTTTTATATTATGTAAAACATCTGAAGTTCTTACACTTCAGATGTTATAACTTCAGTAGTTGTAATGTTAGCTTATACTTGGCTTTTAGTGAAGGTGTCCTCAGTTGTTGTGGACATCTTCAGTAGTTTAGTTTACTTTCAGTTGTTTGTATAAATCAGTTAGCTGTCACTATCATATGACGTCAGCTGATGTCACATTCCTTTATAAAAGGAATGTTGACCTAATTTCCTTGTACGGTAAGCATGTGCGTGAATGAAAACATTCTTTTTGCAGAAAACTTTCTCTCTCTATAACCGTTACTATTTGATTGAATATTCATATTATTCTTGCTAAAATTTCATCTAATTCGTGTGCTATTCCACTGCAAATCTTAATCTAATTGATCACACTAGATCTCGATCCCTTTCAAATGGTATCAGAGCTGGTTAATCATTGATCGATTTAGCAATTGATCATTGATACTGCTCTTTTGATATCTAAGTTTGATCGAATTAGCAAATTTGCAAGAATTGGTTATAGAGTTTGTTTTTCTGTTGCTTCCGGTGAATTAATTTGAGATTCGTCTTGTTTTAAGCTGTGTTGTTGAGTTTTTGAGCTAGATCCATTAAAACCTCATTGAACCTGTTTGAATTGGTGAAAATGGCTACATCAATCAATGATCCTCACAATACTGGCTCCTCAACAAAGCCTCCGATGCTTGTTAGGAGTGAGTATAACATATGGCAACGCCGAATGCTCCATCACCTGTCTGTCAATAGTTCAGGTTGTTGGAAGTCTATGGTTCATGGACCATATAAGCCTATGGTGAGTAATCCAGTACCCAATGAGATGGTTTCGAAGAAGAAAGAGCAATACTCAGATGAAGATCTGAAATTGTTTGAAATTGATGCTAAAGCCCATGGAATTCTGGCCATGGCACTGCCTAATGAAATCTATTCTAGACTTATGCATCATGAAACTGCTCATGACCTCTGGGTTGCTCTGAAAGAACAATTTGGAGGAACTGATGAGGTCTTGGCAAACAATAGAGAGATCCTTGCCCAGCAATATGAGACATTCTCTCATAGAAAGGGTGAGTCACTAACTCAACAGTTTGAGCGATTCTCCTGTTTGATATCTGAGCTGAAATTGGTTAAACATGAATATACAAACAGTCAGATGAACAATAGATTCCTCAGATCCCTGCCTGAGAGATGGGACACATATACTATTGTCCTACGCTCCAGTGCAAATCTGGACAATCTATCTCTCACCCAACTTCATGGGAAACTGTTAACATTTGAAAGAGAGATAGAACAGAAAAGGAAACTGGCTTCATCTGGGAAGTTCACTAATGATTTTGTACCAGGGAATACTACTCTGGTTGGTCATGAGTCAGAATATGCTGCATCAGAAAGTTCTTATGATGAGCATATAGATTTCTCTTCAAACAGTGGAGATCCTGCTTTTGCTTGTTTTGATAGTAATTCAGGATGTAATAGTGATAATTTGTGCTTTTTGATGGATGATTTGAAAGGAATTGCTGATGATGATTTGGAAGAGATGGATATTTTGAGCCAAATGGCATTAGTCAATATCAGATCTCAAAATTTTTACAAAAGGACAGGTAGAAAATTTTCTGGTCTCTCTAGAAAAACCAAAGTTGGTTTTGACAAGAGCAAGTTGAGGTGTCACAAGTGCCATAGACTTGGACATTTTGCAAGAGAGTGTAGATCATCTGGATCTAACTCTTTGACACCCTTTGTGACCTTTCCAGGCAATAGTTCACAAAACAAAGGGCAACATTCTACCAGTTCTTGTCATCATTCACAAATTCAATCATCTCCTGCATATTTTGTTCCTCAAGGTCAGATGCCATATCCTTATCCCTGTTTTTACATGCCTCAGTCCAATCAGGTTCCAGTACCCATAGCTCAACAACCACATGCCCTACCTGAGCCTCAACCATCTCAATCAGTCAACAATCTCAATCTCAATCACATCAAAGCTTTTTCACTCCTGGAGTTGTTGATTGGAGTAGCTTACCAATGATCTTTCTGGTTATTCTGAACAAGTGTTTTCTGGTGTTGGTCAACACGGTGGTGAAAATCCTTTTGGAAATCTTGCTCTTATGGCCCTAGAGTCTACTGATGGTTCATGCTCAAATGCTTCATCATCACAGGTACCACAAGTATCTTCTGAGGCTAAGGCCAAGTTGTGTTATGAGTCATGCATAGCTGCTTTTGCCTCATTAGAGAAGCAAATGTAGCTTTAATTAATCAAAGTCTTGACCTAGAGAAAGTGATTTCCAAAAGAAAAGCTGAGTTTGAGTCAGTTTTAAAGGAAAAAGATGATGAGATTTACAAATTAAAATGCCAAATCACTGATGAAAAGGCAAAGGTAGAGGTCATTTTAGAAAATCATAAGAATCTCAAAGAAACACTTGCAGTACTCAGGTAGAGTGTGAACGCTAGGTAACATCTTGCAAGGGGTTTGAAATGCTTCTCAGTAAGCAAACAACTTCAAATGTGAAGTTTGGGATTGGGTATAATCACACTGTACCTCCTACAGATTTTACTCCCAAGACAGAAGTAAAATCTGAAGGTGAAATCAATTCCAAACCACATCATCATGTGTCTCATCCTCAAGTGATAATGTAAAATCAGAGGATGAAGTCAGTAATAGTACCTCAGCTAATCAATCTGCTGATGGTCTTACTGCTAATAAACACATGATCAAAGAAAAGCTGAGCATTTCAGGTGTTGTCTCACAAAGTATTCAAAGTACTGAAGAGCAAGTAACAACACCTGAAGAACATTTCAAACCAAATGAAAACAAACATGGTTGACAACTGCTGAAGAGTTTATCAGGAAATCCAAATGTACTGATAGAAAACTTCTGAAGAACAAGTCTTCAGTTGTTACAAATCCTTCAGTACTTCACATAAGTACTGAGAGGAAGAAAGTACTGAAGAACACACCTTCAGTAGTTTCATCTTCTTCAGCAGTTGAATAACAGAAGATGAAGAAAAAGCCATGTGAATATATGGTCTATTCAATCATCTCACTGATGAATGTTGGTACAGAAAGGGTTCCAAATTTAACAAAGATAAAATCATTAAAAAGAAAATTAATAAAATGAAAGATGAATTTGAAACCAAGTTTGTGCCAAAACATCTCAATCTGATAACCCGAAGTTTTCACAAAAATCTAAAAAGAAGGAAGGGGTTTATCATAAAACAGCTGAAAATATCCTCAAGGAGTATCAAAACACCAGACTAAGTCTGTGTCTTTCAAAAAGGAGGACATGGTGAGTCACAGGAACCAATCAAAAACAAGTACTGATGTGTCTGCTGAACTGAAGGCTTTAACAACCAATCAGACACAACTTGTTATGATGGTTCAACATCTGTTGGGGAGAGTTAATCAAATAGATGTACATGTGATTAAACCACTGAAAAGGAAAAATAAGCCAAAATCAAAGGAATCCTTTTCAGCACCATCTCCACCTTCAAAGGCTGTTAATCATGACAAATCAGTTAGTATAAAATCTGTTGATGAGAACAGACCCAAAACCAAAATTTGGGTCTCAAAAGCTAACTAGTTTGTTGTGACAAATGCAGGGTTCTTCAGCATGCCATAGAAGCATCTGGTATGTGGACAGTGGAGGATCTATGCATATGACAGGGAGCAGTTCTCTTCTTCATGACTACTCTCAAGGAAAGAAGGGATTTGTATCTTTTGGTAATGATGCTAAGGGTTACATCATCGGCAAAGGCTTTGTGTCAAATGGTGAGATAAGATTTGATGATGTAACCATGTGGAGAATCTCAAGTACAACTTGTTGAGTGTCAGTCAAATGTGTGATAAGGGCATGTTGCACTTTTCACCAGCCAGAATTGTCGGATTCTGTCTTCCAATGTTTTGAGAATGATTGACAAGATATTGGATGAATATACTCTCCTGAAGGCCAATAGAATTGGAAGAGTATATGCCTTAGACTTATCAAAGAAAATTGATCTAAAAGGCCATCCATGTCTATTCTCCAAGGCCTCTCCTCAGGAATCTGAACTATGGCACAGAAGGCTTGGTCATGTGAATCTTAGAACATAAACCAGCTGATCCATCATGGTTTAGTGAGAGGTCTGCCATTAAAGGAGTTCAAATGTGATGACAACTGCTCTGCTTGTTTAAAAGGAAGCAACATAAAGTATCATAAAGCTTGCTATGTGCAAAATAGAGTGTTAGTAATCAGAGGTTGATGAAGACTCCTTATGAAGTGTTACATCATTTGGCTCCTCTGATTTCCTTCTTTAGAGCATTTGGGTGTCCTTGTTATATTCTTAACACAAAGGATCCACTTCAGAATTTGAATCAAAGGTGGATGCAGGGTACTTTTTTGGGTATTCATCTACTTGCAAGGCATACATAGTTTTTAATTGCAGAACAAAGCTAGTTGAAGAAACCTTGCATGTCAGTTTAATGAATCTCCAAAGAGAAAATCCCACAAAACCCTATGGAGTTATTTGATTTGGACATACTGCAATATGTTCCTTATCAGTCTCCAGCTGTTGCAGATTCTGTGAATCCATCATCTCCTGCCACTTGTTATCCATCTGTTGGTATAAATGCAAGTTTTAGTGATCACTGCCTGAGTCTACTAAACTTGATGTTCCTGTAGCTTCAGCAGTTCCATCCACAACAAATGCTGATAAGATCTCTGAATCCTCTACTTCATTTGAATTGCCATCTCATTCTATGTTTCAAGAGTCTGGATCACCATCTGTTTTTGCTGAATCACCTATAAACACTTGCACAGATCTTATTGAGTTTCAAGAACTGAAGAATCACCCCATGTCTTAGATCATTGGTGACATCAATGCTGGTGTTTCAACTAGAAGTCAATTGTCCAATTTTTGCTTTTATGCTCTCTTCATCAGTCAGCAAGAGCCAAAGAACTATCATATTGCATTAAGAGACAATGGATGGGTTGAAGCTATGCAACTTGAGCTTCTTTAGTTTCAAAAGCAGCAAGTGTGGGAACTGGTTCCTCTACCCCAAGGTAAGTGTGCAATAGGCACTAAATGGGTGTTTAGGAATAAAACTGATGAAAAAAGCCAAATTGTCAAGAACAAGGCCAGACTGGTTGTACAGGGGTTTTCACAAGAAGAAGGTATTGATTATGATGAAACCTTTGCCCCTGTAGCCAGACTGGAGGCAATCAGATTGTTCTTAGCTTATGCTGCTTTCCATAATCTTAAATTTTTTCAAATGGATGTCAAAAGTGCATTCTTATATGGTAAAATAAAAGAAGAAGTTTATGTGTGTCAACCACCAGGTTTTGAAGATCATAAACATCCAGATTGGGTGTATAAGCTTGATAAGGCTCTTTATGGGCTAAAACAAGCTCCCAGAGCCTGGTATGAAACACTGTCTAACTTTCTTCTTCAAATAATTTCACTAGAGGCTCCATAGATAAAACTTTGTTCATTAAGAAGTAGCATGCATAAGCTCCTTGTTCAAATTTATGTAGATGATATTATTTTTGCATCCTCTGATCCACAGTTGTGTGATGCCTTTACTGATTGATGCAACAAAAAGTTTGAAATGAGTGCCATGGGAGAATTACAGTTCTTTCTGGGGTTGCAAATCAAACAAATGGCTGATGGAACTTTCATTCATCAGTCAAAATATACAAAGGATTTATTGAAAAAGTTTGATTTACAAAACTGTAAGCCCTGTTCTACTCCCATGTGCAGCACCACCACCTGATGCTGATCAGAATGGTAAAGCAGTTGATGAAACTCTTTACAGATGTATGATTGGTTCCTTGATGTACCTTACAGCTTCTAGACCAGACATTATGTTTGCAACTTGTGTCTGTGCTAGATTTCAGGCTGCACCTAAAGTATCCCATATGATTGCAGTCAACGGATCTTTAGATATTTGCAAGGAACTCAATCTCTAGGACTTTGGTATTCCACTGGGCACTCTTGCAAATTAGTTGCTTTCTCTGATAGTGACTATGCAGGGTGTAAATTAACCAGAAAATCACCTCTGGTGGATGCCAATTCTAGGCAATTGTTTAGTTTCTTGGCAGAGTAAGAAACAAACTGTTGCTACATCCACTGCTGAAGCAGAGTACATTGCTGCTGCAAGTTGTACATCTCAGGTACTCTGCCTTCAGAATCAATTACTGGATTATGACATTACAGAGACTAAGACTCCTTTACTGATGGACAGTGCTTCAGCTCTTTGTATTGTTAAGAATCCTGTCCAGCATTCTAGGACCAAACATATTGAGATCAGACATCATTTTATCAGGGATTGTTATGAAAAAGGTCTGATTGATCCAAAGTTTGTTCCTAGTGCTGATGAGCTTGCAGATATATTTACTAAGCCTTTGGACAGTGCAACTTTCCAAAATCTAGTGCTAAGGCTTGGTATGCTGCAGCTTGAATGATTTGACAACTACTGATGATCTCAGCTCACAAGTACTGATGAGCATTAGTATACAGCTGTCAAAAATAAGTACTGATAAGTTATTTTATCTTCAGCAGTTTTCATAACTACTGAAGACTAAATTACTTAAAAGTACTGAAGTACTTTATTTGTTGCAAAGTACTGATGTGGTTACACCACTGATGTCGGTTCTAACAGATAAGTACTGATGACCAATGAAACATCTGAAAATCAGATAATCTGCTGAGTAAGTGTTAAGGTCAAATGAAACAACTGAGATATGTGAATTGACGACAACTGATGAGTAATTTTATTCTTCATTTGTTTCAAACAACTGCTGTTCATTTCAAAACAACTGAAGCCAAAACCAAGTCTTCAGTAGTTCCAACTACTGATGACAAACACCAAGTCTTCAGTTGTTTACAACATCTGAAAGTTAAAACCATGTCTTCAGTCGTTTTCTAACAACTGATGACTAACACCAAAACTTTTAGTTGTTTTCTTTCAGCCGTATAACCTATAAATACCTAACCCTAACTTCAAACTTTTCATAAATTCTTTCCGAACGTTCATCTTCCATTAATGGCGACCATGCAAATCAAACCACGACACAACTGTGTTGCCTACTTCACAAAATCGGCCTTTTGGACTAAGTTTGATGCTGCCATTGATCTGATGTTGATTCCCGTATCAACTGCTTTTCTTCTGAATCCACCATCTATCCCGATACCCTTCGCCAATCTGGACAAATGTCACTATCCATACTGGAGAATGATCGCGATCACTCTCCAGTCATTTGTAAACCAGAAGAAGGTGGTAGTCACTCCTGCTATCATTCGCCAAACTCTAGATCTGAATGATGCCACCTTTGTCACCAAATACCCAAGGGCACCATTGATCTATCATTCATCAACCATGGATATGCGGGCGACCTAAGTGCTACAACCATTCTGAAGAAGCACTTCCATGATGCTGAACGCCTAATCTTCCACATGATCAATGTTTGCCTTGCCCCCAATCCTCTTCATGGGATCAAATGTCATCCAGGTGGCAGCAGGTATTGTATTCTATCCTTGAACGCCAAAGCTTAAATTTTTCTGAAATTATATTTTTAGAATTAAAAGATCTGGCAATGAAACCTGTGGCTAACAGATGGCTATTATATCCAAGGTTTCTTATGGCCATAATCATGAATCATTAAAATCTGATGGCCCTGTTGGCCTTGGAGTCCCTGCTGTGGTAGTTTTGCCAAGGTATACTCCAGGCACAACTCTGACCCACACCTCAAAGAGGCTGCCAAACTGCTAAAACCCAAGCAGAAGGAACCCACAGCCTCATCCTCCAGATCCAAAGTCCCTCCAAACCACATTCCAAACAAACCAAAAAGGCTACTCAGGGAGTTGAGTCCCCTGATGATGCCCCTGCAACACAAAGGCAGGATGAAACTATGGGTAGTAATCCCCCTGTAGTTTCCAAGACTCTACCAGCTGAAACCGCTCAGGTATCCTCTCAACAGGATCCTGATGCAACAAAAATGGGGAAACCACATTACTGGAATCTCTCTCACTTGAGATTTGCCATTGAAGAGCACCATTCACCAGGTGCAATCCTCTTCCTCTTCACATTTATCTCCCACTGAAGCCACCCCTACAAGCCCAACTATGGTTATTGCACAAGTGCTGACTCAACTACATTCCTCTACCCCTTCCCAGAAACCTATTACCACTGGGAAACCTCAACAGTTGAGGGAAGGATTATAAATGGCTGATAACCCACAACAAAGGGATTACAGATTTCAATCTCCCTGGTAGAGGAGGAGATTCGAACATCTGGTGAGGCTGCCTCTTCTCCTGTTTCAGCACATGACCAGGATGAAGATGGTATCATTTCTAAGTCCTCACCAGAGGCAACTGCCAATGAAGGACATAATCCTGAGGCAGGAAGTCCCCAGTTCCAAGAAATAGGGGCACATGTGAATACTGATCTACACTCAGCACATGTTCATCCTGATTTCATCAGGAGGTCAGATGATTCAGCAAAGACTGATGATGACCTGGGCTTTTTCTTTGATGTTCTAGCCCACACCACCATTCTTGAGACTGAGGTATGCAGACTACAAGAACTGCTTACCAAAATGTCATAAGAATCAAGTCCATCTGCCCACATTCACCCACAGATGGTAGTTTCTCCTGAAACTCTCCCAAACACTGAGCCACTCCTAACAACTTTGCCACCAGCCTCTGATTCAGGCACCATTTCTCAGGGACAAAATCCCTCTGAGCAAATGGTTGCTGCCTTTCAATCATCCTTACCTCTCATCACTTCTATAATCACAAACATTGTGCATCAAGCCATTGATGAGAGGCTTTCCTCAACTCTTCAATCCTTAGTTGATGCTGTTGTTTCTAAGAGACTTTCTGACATTCACACCCCTGAACGCAATGCAACCAAAAAGGGGGAGTCTAAGTCAGTGAAAGTAGACAAAAGAAAGAGAGTTGAAGAGGAAGAAGAAAAGAGAAGAAAGAAAGGAATGATCACCTACAAGAGAAAGAAAAGCTCTGAACCACTGAAGGTGAGAAAAAGTTAGAAGAACTGATCAAAGAAGCTGATGAGCAACATAGCAGATCTATGGATAAGATTATTGATCAACTCTTCAGACAAGGATTTGACATAGCCAAACTTGACTCTGAAATCAGAAGGCTAGAGATTCAAGAGATTGAACATAGATGGGCAAGTTGAGAGTGAGAAAGAAAGGGAAAGGCTGGAAGCTATGACAAGATTCATATCAAAACATCTGGGAAGATCAATCATTGAAGTGAAGTCATGGTCCAGAGATAGTATTTTGGAGATAACCACCAGAATCTGTTCTTCTGAAGTATTCAACAAGGATTGATCATAGAAGCTCTTGATGAAGCTGGTGCTGGAAAAGGTCTGATATGGAAAGTTATCCAAAGCTTCACTCACAACCAGATGCTAGAGAAGCCTGTACAATCACCCAAACCAAAACAACCACTTCACAACCCTCAAACAACTCCTTTACCCAAGAAACCTACTCAACCACTACCAATGATGCACCCAAGAGGAAGAGAAGGTGTTGAGGATGGAAGAAAAGATGATGATGAGGATGATAGTTTTCCAATCTCTATCGTTCTTAAAATAAAGATGCCTGAGCCCAGGAGTCAACCAACAACAATCACACCTGACTTCCAAAGGCAAATGGTAAAAGTCAAACTTGAAGAAGAACAACACAAACAACATGATGAGCAGCTGTTAAGGATGATTGATAAAGAGTTTCCTAAGTCTTCATCCATACAAGCTATGAAGAAACATGCTCAGAGGTTGTATGCTCTCATATTACATTTCAATATCAGAAAGAGAGAGTGAGAATTTGGCCTGACCCCAGAGTAAGTGACAGAATTCATAAAAAGAAGATTCCAAGTAGATACAATGGCCAAGTAAAGAAGATTGTAGATGCTGTGATAATGCTGGCCATTGTAGTGTCACCCTGGGAAATCC
This sequence comes from Flaveria trinervia, assembly GCA_025506515.1. Lineage (NCBI taxonomy): Eukaryota > Viridiplantae > Streptophyta > Magnoliopsida > Asterales > Asteraceae > Flaveria > Flaveria trinervia. The sequence goes on from CM046446.1 coordinate 9,963,383, forward strand.
TTGATGACTTCAAGAGAGCTTACAAGTCTAAGATGACTCCACAAACTTACTAGAAAACAAAATGGTAAAGAAGGGGTTGATCTACAAGAAGCTTGAAGAAATAAGAAGAAATGAGCTCCAGTTTTGCTTGAAGGCACTCATCCTGATGAGTTTGCATACAGAGAAATAACTACTGTGGAGCTGAAGAATGGAAAGCATATTAAGTACTTATCACAGTACTATGGGCCTGAGTTCTTCTTTGAAAGTAAGCTGAAGAACTCACAATGGAAGAACAAGTTGTTTTCCTTGAGGCCTATGTTAGAGAGTCTTACAGACTTATCATTGGGAAGTAGGTTTCATGGATGGGTAACAGCTTGTGTCCAATTCCCCAAGACAGAGTTCCCATTCATCCTTTGCCAATCAAACCTTCTGAACCTCTTCCCTGGCCTGAGCTTAATTTGAAGATTTCTGAGCTGATCTAGATAATGTTTCTGCCAATAAGTGGGACTTCAATAATCTTAAAGGTTTTGGCTGCATTGGTTCAGGGGGAGTTTGTTGGACCAAAAGAACCAATGAGCCAGATCAGAAAAACCTTTAAGTCCCACAAACATCAAAACAACTGAAGTGGTCTACAATAGCTGAAGACAAAGTCTGAAGATAAGTCTGAAGATAAAGTCTGAAGACAAAGTCTGAAGACACAGCTAAAGACAAAGTCTGAAGATAAAGTTTGAAGACAAAGTCTGAAGAAAAAGCTGAAGACAAAGTCTGAAGATAAAGTTGAAGACAAAGTCTGAAGACAAGTCTGAAGATAAAGTCTGAAGACAAGTCTGAAGACAAAGTTCTCAGAAGTTGTCAAAACAGCTGAAGTAGTTCTCTTCAGTAGTTGTGATGGTTTACTTTTAGTAGTTGTAATCAGTAGTTTTATATTATGTAAAACATCTGAAGTTCTTACACTTCAGATGTTATAACTTCAGTAGTTGTAATGTTAGCTTATACTTGGCTTTTAGTGAAGTGTCCTCAGTTGTTGTGGACATCTTCAGTAGTTTAGTTTACTTTCAGTTGTTTGTATAAATCAGTTAGCTGTCACTATCATGTGACGTCAGCTGATGTCACATTCCTTTATAAAAGGAATGTTGACCAATTTCCTTGTACGGTAAGCATGTGCGTGAATGAAAACATTCTTTTTGCAGAAAACTTTCTCTCTCTATAACTGTTACTGTTTGATTGAATTTCATATTATTCTTGCTAAAATTTCGTCTAATTCGTGTGCTATTCCGCTGCAAATCTTAATCTAATTGATCAAACTAGATCTCGATCCCTTTTAATAACCACCAACTTGTTGAACAACTTAGTTGATCTTGAGATCACCAACAAGGTCTACTATCTATTGTGTTGAATCTACCGCACATCATCTAATGGCTAGCAACCTCTAGGTCTACTTTCTCTGTGTTACCTTAGTAGTAGCTAGTTGTACTATCATTTTTCCATTTATTTTTGCTTAGACTTCTCAGACTTATACTTCGAATTTTGCATTTTAACAATTTCTTCTTTTAAAGTCCCAAACTATTTGTTCCTGTGTACTATCATTTCCATAAGCATTGAATCAGTATCACAGATACGATCTAATTTCTTTTAGCTTGCTTGTCCTTCTCCCATGTTTTTTTTAATTAAATACTAACTTAACCTATTCTCCCCCTAAAACTCTAAAACCATTAAAGATTTGAGTTTTTAGGATTTAATAGGCGAAGAAATAAAAATAAAATAAAAAATAAACAAAAATTAAATAAAAATGACATCTAATTGTCGGACTGAGTACTATCATCGTCAGAAATCACATCACTTTTCTTTTAATGTCGTTGACCTCTAACAGATATAGAAAACATGGTTTATCAAAGGCTTTTGTGTAGAGGTCAGCACGTTGAAAATCCGTATTAATTTAACCACATCGATTAAATGTTTTTCAAAGCAATCACGTATAAAATGATATTTAATCCCGATGTGTTTGGTTTTAGGACGTTGGACCGGATTTTTAGTTACGGCTATTGCAGTTGAATTATCAACAAATATAGGAATATTAGAGAATGCATACCGTAGTCCAGCATTTGCTGTTGAAGCCAGATGATTTGTGAACAGTAACTTGCAGCAGTAACATATTCGGCTTCACAGTTGACAGAGCAACCGAGGTCTGCTTCTTACACTGCCAGGTCACTAATCTCCTCCCAAAAATTGACATCCTACTAATGTGGACTTGTAATTCATTTTGCAACCGCCATAATCCGAGTCACTATACGCCGTAAGCTCAAAGTAATCATCATGAGGATACCACAACCCTAGTGTTGGTGTACCCTTCAGATAACGAAATATCCTTTTAAACCCCAATAAGATGGTTGACTTTTGGTTTCGCTTGATATATCTGGAGCATAGACACATCGCGTACATGATATCAGGTCGCGAGGCTATGAGATACATGAGGGATCCGATCATTCCTTGGTAGATTGTGGTATCAACCAGATCGCCACTTTCGTCGGGTGCTACATCGTGATTTGAAGCAAGAGGAGTTCCAGCTGCCGAAGCATTCTCCATATCAAACCGACTGAGAATATCGCCTACATAATTTGTTAGATGTAGAAATATCCCCTGTGGCGTCCGATCCACTGTAACCCGAGAAAGAATTTCATCTCTCCCATGACACTCATCTCAAATTCTGCCTTCATTACTACTTCAAATTCTTTACATAACTCTTTCTTTTTGGATCCGAAGATTATGTCATCAACATAGATCTGTACTAGCAGCAAGTCACCATCTTTTTCTTTGATAAATAGTGTACAATCAATCACTCCTCTTCAAAACCCGTGTTTCACAAGATGAGTCGAGAGTTTCTCATACCAGGCTCTGGGGGCTTGATTAAGCCCGTATAGAGCCTTGTCCAGTTTGTAAACTCTGTCCCCATGATACGGATCCTCGAATCCCTCGGGTTGATTGAAGTACACTGTTTCTCGGATTTCACCATGAAGAAATGCACTTTTCACATCGAGTTGATAGACTTTAATCTTCATATACGATGCATAGGCTAGGAAGATACGGATGGCTTCCATTCTTGTCACGGGTGCAAACACTTCGTTGTAATCGATTCCCTCGACTTGTCGAAATTCTTGAACCACAAGTCGAGCCTTGTTTCTGATAATGACCCCTTGATCATCCTTCTTGCATTTTAAGACCCATTTAGTGCCAATGACCTTAGCACCTTTAGGTCTATCCACCAGAGTCCACACACCTAACTTCTTGAATTGAAGAAGTTCTTCTTGCATGACACTCACCCAAGCCTCATCGTTTAAGGCATCACTTACATATTTTGGCTCAAATTGAGACACAAAACATCAATAAGCACCATCGTGAAGGTAGCCTTTCTTCATGACTAAGGCATAATCAACTGAATATAGCTGATTTCTTGTCTGTACTCCTGATTGTACATCCCCTATGACATTGTGCAAAGGATGATAAATAGTTAGACGAGATCCAGGAGTAGTGGGTACAACTACCTCATTATCCAGATTGTGAACCACAGGTTCGGTATCTGATGCAGTGGGAGTATGGGGTTCCAAAGTGTTAGTGGCATCAACATCTGATGCGTGTGTACTTATAGTAATTGGAACCTGTTCCTCCTGATCCACTTGAGCATTTTCCACTTCTTCATCGTCAGAAGAGGAATCACTTAACTCCAATGCTCCCCCTGAGTTACTAGAAGACTGATCTTGAGATCCAGATGTTGTTGAGTCTACGGACGGTGTGTTTAAGACCTCATACAACATCTTGGTACCTAACTCGTCTTTAGAAGTGGAGAGAGGGATATTGAAGGACTTAAAGAATCCATCATAATCGAAAAAGAATGCGGGTTCTTTTCCAGCTAGGGGGTGGTGTATCTCTGAACGTCCACATTACACCACACTTCAACTTGACCCGTTGAGTTATTGTAAACTCTCTTATTTTGTATGCTGTATCCTAGGAAGATTCCTTCTTTAGCCTTCTCGCTGACTTGCCTTCCTGAGTTTTCTTCAAAAGGGTGCAAGGTGCGCCAAATGGTTCGAGGTACTCTAGATTTGGCTTACATCTTTGAAGTAGCTCGTAACATGTCTTACCATGACGTTTTACCACCAGGACTCGATTTAAAGTGTAACATGCATTGGCAACTGCCTCATTCCAAAATTGGACGGGCAGTTTCGAGTCTGCTAGCATTGTCCTTGCTGTCTCTATCAAGCTACAATTCTTTCTCTCAGCAACTCCGTTCATTTGTGGGGTGTAGGCAGAAGTGAACTGGTGCACAATTCCTTTTTCTTTGCAGAAAGCCTACATCCACTGATTCTTGAACTTGGTACCATTGTCTAAGCATACTTGTCTTACCTTTAGCTTGTAGAGAGACTCTAAAGTAGTTACTAACTCTTTGAATGACTCAAATGTCTCAGATTTAGATTTCAGAAACATTACCCAAGAGAACCTTGAGTAGTCATCTATAACTACATAATAGTACAAGTCTCCGTCGATGCTCCTTGTACTGACTGGACCAAATAGATCCATGTGAAGAAGCTCACAAGGTAGTTCTATAAAATGAACTTTCTTTACCCTATGAGACTTCTTAGACTGTTTTCCTTTCTTGCAGGCGACACAAAAATCTGTTAGTTGGAAGTTTTTGACGTTTACTCCTCGCACTAGATCATTCTGGATCAAGTGGTTCATCTTCCATGGATTGATGTGTCCCATTCTCCTATGCCAGGAGATCAAATCTTTCTCAGTAGCCTTGGACAAAAAGCACTGAACTTGATGATCCGTTATGGAGGCCTTTGAAAGATACAAGACATAAAGGTCGTTATATCTTGAAGCTGACATTAAGACTTGTTCCTCCGAGATCATGTAGTCCTTTTTTCAGAACATAGCATTTCTTCTTGTCGTATACTACTTTAAATCCTTTGTCACAGATTTGGGAGACAGAAAGCAAATTATTTTGAAGTTGTTGAACATAGTTTACCTTGTCAAACTTTATTTACTGATTCCCCACTTCCCCTTGAGCTGTGATATAACCTCCTTTGTTTCCAGCAAATGAAACATGACCTCCTTTTATTTGTTTGACGTGTGACAGGAGTGCCTGGTTCCCAATCATGTGCAGGGATGCTCCGCTATCTACAATCCAAGTGTTTGTTTAGCACTATAGCGAACACCCTGCACATTCAATTAAAACATTAGTTAAGGTTAGGGACCCAAGCCTTAACCGGTTTAGGTGTCCCAGAGGCATCACACATCATAAATTCCACCCATTGTCCATTAGAAGGTGAGGGAAGATCATTTGTCTTCTTGTTCTCATTACCAGACATTGAACTAGACTTTTCTTTCCATAAGCCAGTTTTGTGTAAGGCCTGTTTATGATAAACAAAAAATTGGCTTATGGTTTGAACTTTATGTTCACTAACTCTTCTTGGTGGAGTCTTGGAGCTCCTTTTAGAAGAACTAGGTTTAGGATCATGAAGTTCAACTTTCTTCCTAGGTGTCTGATAGTATGGACAGTTAGACGCGATGTGTCCATACTTTCCAAAGTTGTAGCAAGATCTACTTTCGAGATGCTGGTATGGCTATTTCTATAGAGAAGTGTGTGACACTCGTGTGACTTTGACTTGGTTGATTTTTGACACTTCTTTTTTAGATGTTTTATCTTGCTTAACAAAATTAATTGTTTGAACATTCTTAACATCTTTACTCTTTTGTTTATCTGGACTTATACATGACGCACGTGTTTGGTTAACTTGTTTGATCTTTTTAGGTTCAGAATTAGACATGTTTGAACCAAACTTTACCTTAACCTTCTCAATTTGTTCATCCAGATTAACAATAGGCATTTTACCTTTTGCCTTTAAAGTGGTCTCCTTTTGTTTAGTAACAGATTCAATGGGATTACTTGTGGAATTTGGATCACTTATAAGAGGAGTGGACACCACATGATCCTTGATTGGGTTGTTATTAATTGGTTTGCTTTTAGCATTCAACAAGGTCTCATGTGGTGGTGGTACCACTTTGTAACCCAAACCCTCCCCGTTGTTACGTTCTCTCACTAAGTGCTGAACTATGTGAGAAGAATAAGTCCAACTGTGTAGTTTTTGTTTTAATAAATTTATTTCCACTTTCAAACCTGATTCTTGTTTCTTAGCTTCTTCTAGGGAGTTTGGATAGAACTTAATGTCATTAGCTTGGTTAGAAGCCACAACTTTAGTTTCCCTAAGTTGTTTATTTAACAGTTCTATTTTCTCTTTGTAACTGTGCTCATTTAATTTTAAAATACGATTTGCTTCAGTGCACAGTTGCAAGTCCTTTACTAGGCTATCATTGTGATCTAATAACCTAGCAAATTTCAAATCTATGCTTTTCCTAAATTTATTACAATCAGAACAAGCATTATTGAAAAGTTGGTTAGTGGAACTTACCTGAGAAGGTTCTGTTGAATCAGCTATCATAGAAGAGTCTGAGTTTTCTAGTGTAGGTGATTCTGAACATGTTGAACTTTGGCCTTCATCATTTAGGTGATTGGCCACATTTGTAGTTTCTTCATTATTTGACATCGCGAGTTCAACTGCTATATCTCCTTCGCTTGCAGAATTGTCATCAAATCCTCAACTCATGCAATGTTGGATTCTCCCGGAGAAACAAACCGAAAGCTCCAATCTTGCCCTTCATCATCGTGAGCCGTCAAGGCTTTAGGATCCTTGCTTGATGATGCAGGACTACTTGTGGTTTATCTTGACGGTTAAAGGATGAGAATGGATTACCGTTCCCTGTCTTCCTGGGCTTCACACACTCACACTTGAAATGCCCCTTCTCTCCACAGTTAAAACTGGTCACTTTGGTTTTGTCAAAACCAAAGGTTGTATCCTTTGTGGCAACTAAGTTCTGTCCGGTCTTTTTAACAAACTTCTTAGCTCTCCGGACAACACTCGCCAATGCCCACATGATATCCATCCTCTCTAGTTCAGTCTCATCTACTTGTTCATAGTCTTCATCTGCCAGATGGCAGTTTCCAATCTTCCCCGCGACTAGACCGTCATAGGAATGAACGCTAGCTGCTAGCAGATCCATATGCTTCTTTGCTACCTCTATGGTCACATTACCGAGATTCTCGGTCTTCAATCTGGTAGCATTGGCTTCAGATGCTATGTGTTGGGTGCCCGATGACCCTGATGTGTCAGATCCTGAAGTAGTAGCTTGAGATGGAGCGGCTGAACTTGATACGAACGACGTTTAAAGTGGTGCTCCAGATGTTTTTGCTTGAGGAGTGGAGTTGTAAAGTGACGGGTTCTGATCATATGACGCTTTTTGAGACCTGTACTTCATCCTCAACTCTTCCTCTCTCAGCTTCAGAATGAAATCATTGATATCCAACTTTGCCAGCATATCATTCTGTCTGAGGTTTGACACAAAGGAGGCCCACTTTTCTGGCAAACCATCTGCAAATTCGATACCTTTTCTTCCATGGATGTAACAACTCCATGAGTGTGCAGCTCACTCATCAAGTGGTAGAAACAGTCGATAACGTCATCCAAGCTCTCCTTCCCATCGACGAGAAGTTATCAAACTCCTTTTTCAACACTTTAGCCTTTAGAGCTTTTAATGAGGCATTCCCTTCATACTGTTTTTCCAAAGCATCCCATAGTTTCTTTGCTTGCTTGTTTTTAGAGAACTGATGGAATATATCTTTAGGATTGGACTGAGTTAACAGAGCGTACACCTTCTTCTTTGCACTGTACTTAACCTTTTGTCCATCAGTCATCCCTCCTAAGGTAAGTTTAACTCCATCTGCACTGACCGACATGCTATACATTGTCTCTATTGATTCCCACAGATTTGGGTCTACACCATTTAGGTAGATCTCAAACCTTTGCTTCCATTGTGGGTAGTCATCTAACATTATGAGCTTAGGGGGCTTATTGTGATTCCCCACTTCATTTTCCAGAAGCAATAGACTCTGGATCCGTGAATCTCTACCTGCAGTGAATGCTGTGTATTGCTCTTCCATTTAGTTAACTTGAAATATTTTTTAAGTCAAATACTTTGCTTATGCGAATGGACCACTCATGCGATTGAACTTATGCGGTTGAGTCAATCGTGTGAATGGAGTATGCGGATGAATTCAATCGTGCGATTGGATTCAGTCGTGTGGAAGGAGAGTGCGGTTGGAGTCTATGCGAATGAAGCTGTTCAGTTGTGTGAATGAATGAGACAACTGAGTTCAATCATGCATATGGAGGGTGCGAATGAGTTCAGTCGTGTGATTGAGTCAATCGTGCGACTGAAGGCTGCTGTTTTTGCAAAAACGTATGTTTTGAACACTTTGACGTAAAAACACGAATTTCTTAGGAACCCTAATTTCCGTATGATGAAAAACATTAACTTTATGACCTGGAGAAGTCTAAAACACTGTTTGACACAAAAAGATTACGTTTTTGAGTGAAAACGCGATTTTTATATCAAAATCGATTGAATCACATGCAAATCAAGAGCCAAAGCTCTGATACCACTTGTTAGGACCGTTTTCGGTACGGAGTACTAACTGATTTACATGTATACCAACTCAAATAGTGCGGAATCCTATTTTATTGGGGATCCAATCAGTGAGAACACGAGTAAAATCAATCCAGAATGAAACTAAACGTTAAGAATGATAGTAGGACGATTTACTGCGATCTATGAACATGGAACAGGTGTTCTAGGGTCTCTGGACGGCTAGGGTACGATTTAGTGTGTAGGTATTCGAATTGTTCTAATTTTCCACGAATTAAGTGGTATTTATAGGTTAGGGTTTTCCATTCGTGCGACTGAGCCATTCGCATGGTTCAGTCGTGCGATTGAAGCATGCGGTTGATTCATCCGCACGACTGAAGATTCAGTCGTGCGATTGAGTCAATCTCATGTTACAGTCGTGCGACTGATCCAGTCTCCTGGTTCAGTCGTGCGACTGATCCAGTCTCCTGGTTTAGTCGTGCGACTGGTTTTTAGCATGAAGTATTCATGCGTATGGTCCATTAGCATGGTCCATTCGCATGAGAACTTCACACGATTAAGTTTAAGCACGTTTCTCAATCATTATTGACTAAGAACTATGTAAACAACCACAAACCCAAATAGTTAGTTCAATATGCGTTAACACACAATAATCAATGAAATATTAAACATTATAAGCATAAACCACACATTGTATTTAATTCACACCCATTCTGTTACATATATGTAAGACATGAAAGACATTTTACATTAAGCTCATAAACTAGGTACATATGTATCTACACAACTTCCCAGTTGGAAGTCTACCTTTCTTTTAAGCTTCTCTAACCTTTCTTCCTCTTGAATCTCTTTCACAGTCATCTTCCTATTTCCTTTGACATCTTCGGAAGTGCTAGACTGTGGATTTCTTGGATGGAAGATTCAGGTTGAGAGATGGTGGTTGGAGCTTGTTGTAGTGAAGTTGTTTGAGTGAGAGGTTGGATGAGAAAATCCTTATTGTTCACCTCAGATGCTAGTTCTAGAATTGCATTTGTGATAACCAGATCCTTGGATAGGGAAAATAGCCATTCCGTAGCTTCCATCTTAGCTTTAGAAGATTGAAATTGTTCTTCCGAGGCTTTGACTTCTGCTTCGGAAGTTTGCGGCAATGCACTCTCTATCCCGACTGTTTTAGTTGTTAGGCCATCATTTTCCATTTCCCCTTTGAAATTAATCTCAGGTTCCATGTAGACCTTAGGTTGATTGTTGACAGTGGTAGAAGATGCATTCAACCTTTGAAGCTCTTTAGCTCCAAAGTATGCCACAACAACATCAGGGCTTAGCTGTTCAATGGAAGATCCAAGCAAGAAACTAGAGAAGAACCTGTTTAGATCTTGAATCGTCCTTTGATCCATTTGAAGAACAATCGAAGGAGGCTCAGGAAAAACTATTGCTTGATGAACAAGGTATCTTGAAGCTAGAGATGTTAGAGCTTGACCTTGTAGTTCCATATGTGTTTCCCTTTGAAAACTCTCCCCCTTTTTGGTAGCATCATCTTGAGAGCTAGATGAGCTAGAGGATGAGGTCAATGAGACCTGAATGGGTACATGCCTAACAGATCTCTTAATTTGTTTCTTAGCTAGTTGAGCCTTGAGATTTTCAATCTCAAGTTGCTGAGTGGCAGACCTATCCTATAAAGTCTTAACCTTAGATTCAAGGTTTGAGACTTTAGAAAGTAGGTCTTGAATGGTGAGTGGCAGACTTCCCTGGGGAGATGAGGTAACATACCTAGTATGTTCATCCTCACCACCAGATGTGGTTTCATGACACTCTAGTTACCCATGCCTAATGATGTCCCCTTCAGATACATCAAGGGCACAAATACCATAGATTCAGACTTAGAAATGTTACCACTGCCCTGAGGATCCAATGAGGCTCCTTCAGTAGTGGCAGTTGAATCTACATGAGTCTCCTCCACATCAGTAAGACTCGCCTCAGTTGGTTTGTGCTGATGGGGGCTAGAGATAAGAGGTGCATCTAGGATCTATTGATCCTTAAGAGGGTGTTGTGGATCAACTTCATTGCCGTGAAGAGACATAATCTCCTCATCAGTTCTTATCAATAAGTCAGTGAAAGATATGTAAGTTATACCTAATGACCTGGGACTTTGATCGATGTCTATTGGCATTGAGCCTATGGTGGGTTTGTCCCTTTTTGGTTTCTCAAGGGAGTATAGAGACTCACCCTGAGGGCTTCCAGCTTAGGTTTTGAGCTCAAGGTATTGAGACTAAGGAAACTCAAATCCCATATTAAGGTCAATGTTGAAGAACGGTGAGACCTCAGACTGAGTGGAAGCCATGTTTCCACTCTAGTCTTTTTGGATTGAACAGAAGGGGCTTGTTCAATCAGAGTAGATTGAACAAGGGTTCGTTTGGGGAATCTATGATATGTATATTTGATGGGTAGAGAAGGTAGGCTTGGCAATGTGAGGGTTGTTATTGGTGTGGGTTCACCACCTGTGGGGATAATAGGGTTATCACCAGAAGTTATGTGCTCAATCATACCTGGAAGGAGTGGAGCGTCTCTTTCAGTGAATTTGGTGGACATCCTCTTTAGAATCTTGAAAATGGTCGACCTCATATGAGGGACTGGAAGAGCAGCTGCACAGACAAGCTTGCTCTGGTCCAACTCATAGTTGATTAGGTGTTGGATGAACCTGGGATACATGTAGAATGTCTCCCTTTGAAGGTTGCCCATCAAATTGGTCAGCATAAATTTGTAGTAGTTAAAACGAATGCCTCTTACCAACCCATGAACTAGACAACCTAGTTCATATGGGATTTCATCCCATCCCCCTGACTTGTTTGAGAGGCAGTGCAAGACAATGTGTAGCAGGAATTTCCACTGGTATGAGAAGTTGAACTTGTAAATAGTGGATCTGCTAACATCACCACCATATCCCATTAGGATATAAATTTCATCAACATCACTCTTAGGGAACTCCGTCAGTGAGCCTTCATCATGGAGCTTGAGATGCTCCCTGATAAGTTGTTTGGATATGATCAACTCTTGTTCACAAATCCTGGAGCTCAAAACCCTAACCCCATTCTGGGTTATGATCTGTGCATCCCCCCAAAATCAGCCATGTGGTTTGAATACACGATGGGGTTCACAGTTAGGGTTGTGAAGTAAGTGTATTGGGTCAAAGGAGATGATTTCAGAGAAGTCAACATTTATGGATGAATCCAAGAATACGACTTGATTGTGCTGGGGGTTAAGCAAGATTTAGAAAGAACAAAGAAATGAGCTTCATTTGAGTAAATTGGAGATGAAGAAAGCTTTGGGTAGTGAAATCGGTAAAAAGATTAAAATGGGTGAAAGTGGCAGATGGATAAGGTGAAGTGATTGTTTGGGTATGATGTGACAAGGGCGGCAAGGTTAAATCCATATAAAATATTCCAACATCATTAAGAAAATCTATACCGTTTACAGTTGTGGGGCCCAAAGATTTACGTTACACAGTAAAGTCTTCTTCCGAGTATAAGAGATTTCCGAAGGTAACCTTCTTCTGAAGCTAGCTTAACTTCCGAAGGTAATTTCTTACTTTGAAGAGTAAAATAATTTCCGAATTAAGAATTTATAATCTTCGGAAGTAGATCTGCTAAATTATCAATCGCTTCTTCGAAGACTAAAAATTCTTCTGAGAAGAAGATTTCCCTTGGAGAAATTTTGCTTCAAAAGATATATGAAACATATTCTGAGGGTTAATTTCTCTTCGGAAGAATCTATAATTAAAAAATTCAGAGATAACCTTTTGTAACAGGGCTTAGATTGATTTGACAAAAGACATTGCATATTTGAAAAGGTTTTCAAGGGAGATAGACTAATCAATGATTATCATCCCAATAGCTATAATGAGATACTTAAATCTTTGTTTATCAAAGGCATTTGTGAACAAATTAGCATATTGCTTATTTGAATCAACTTTGATTAGCTTAATTAGATTTTTCTCATGAATATCTCTTATGAAATAATACCTCATGTCAATATGTTTTGTCTTGGAGTGCTTCACTAGATTTTCAATAATGGAGATATCATTATTGTTGTCAATGTGGATAGGAGTGCTCATGAAGTTAAATCCATAGTCCAGCATCTGATTCCGAATCTACAACAACTGAGCACAGCAGCAATGTATTCATATTCAGCAATAGATGTATAGACACATGATTGCTTCTTGCATTGCCATGAGATAATCCTTCCACCAAGAAATTGACATCCTCCTGATGTTGATTTCTTGTTGATATTGCAACCACCATAGCCATTATTAGAATAACCTTAGAGATTGAAATTATTGTTTCTTGGATACCAAAGGCCTAGTTTACGTGCTCCTTTAAGGTATCTAAGGATTCTCTTGGCAACAACTAGGTGAGACACCTTTGGAGCAACCTAATATCTTGCACAAATGCATATTGCAAACATGATATCAGGTCCACCTTTTGGGTGTATCTTTAAACTACCAGTCTTGCCTTGTTCTTGATTATCAAGCCTCTATCATCTCTCTTGTTTCTGAAGACCCATTCGGTGCCTAATGATACTTGACTAGATGGTAGCGAACATAGGTTCCAAACCTTTTGTCTTTTAGATTGTAGCAATTCCTCTTGCATTGATTCAACCCAACTACTATCCTTTAAGGCTTCTTCTACTTTATTGGGTTTCATCTAAGACAAAAAGCACGAGTACATGCAGACATTCCCTTTGTGAGTTGTCCCCTTGTTCTCACACATTCAGAGACTTCTCCTATGATGTTCTCAGCTGGATGAGTGTTGTGAATCCTGGGCCTAGGAATCACCTCCAATTGCAAAGATAGATCTAGGTTGGACATATTTTTCTTAGGAGCTTGAACACTTGGACCAGCTATTGTTTCAAACTTATTCAATAAGGACTCATTGAATGAATGGGAAACACCATAATCATTTGTGGGCTGTGAAGCAGCATTAATAGTTTCCTATTCCTTCAAGATGCTACTTCTATCATCTTGATGTTATGTAGTGTCACCAGATGAGTTTTGAGGCTCACTAGGTGGACCACTAGTTGAAGCTCCACTATCTCTTGAAATAGTTATACTATCGGATCTTAAGATAGTGGGAGCTTGATCTTCACATACTTTTGGAGAACTTGAACAAGGTCTGGGTAACTCAAACAGTTGATCATCATCAGAGTCACTTTGAGTACCTGTTCGAGCTTAAACATTCTCACAAGATGGATTAGAATAGTTGGGAAACAATTCTAAGTAAAAAATATGAGCAGGGCCATTCCCCCTAACACAAGGAGTGTGTTCATTGACAACAATGTTGGATGATTCCTCAATTGTTGATTATTGATATTATAAACTCTATAAGCAATAGAGTTAGAAGAATATCCAACAAAGATATCATCATCCAACTTTTCAGCAAATTTTGCCAAATTGTCCTTTGTGTTAATTACGGTACACCTGCTGCCAAAGGACCTTAGAAAGCAAATGAACGGTGGCCTCTTGTTCCATAGGTCATAAGGGGTTTTTCCATGTGGCTTAACTACAAGAACCCTGTTCTGCACATAACATGTAGTGCTGACTGCCTCTGCCCAGAATGTTAAAGGCAGCTTTGAATCGGTTAACATGGTCCGACTAGCCTCAATCAGTGTCATGTTCCTCCTCTCAACAACACCGTTTTGTTGAGGAGTTCTCGAAGTACTGTATTGTCTTGCTATCCCTTTTGAGTTACAGAATAAGTCAAGAATGTGATTCTTAAACTCAGTCCCTCGATCACTTCTAATTATTTTAACCTTGTGATCAATTTGATTTTCAATTTTAAGAATAAAAGATTTTAACATTTTAGCAGTTTCATCCTTAGTTCTTAAAAAGAAGACCCATGTAAATCTTGTAAAATCATCAACAATCACAAGGAAGTACGATTTCCTTCTGATGCTCATTATCTTGTGGGACCAAATAGATCCATGTGCAATAAGTGTAATTGGGTGGTGATAGAGTTAACAACTTTGGATTTATGAGATGCTCTGTGTTGCTTCCCTTTCAGGCATGCAACATAGTTATCTTTGTAGAAAAATTCTTTTTTAGGCAAACCATGTACCAAGTTATTTTTAACCAATTTGTTCATGGTTTTAAAATTGACATGACACATACATTTATGCCATAGTGTTGACTCATCACTATCAAATTTGGAAAGAAAGCATGATACTTCACCCAGTGGGGAAGCATTGTTCATATCTAGCTTGTACATATCCCCTTTCCTGGGAGATCTAAGAAGCATAAATTCTTGAGGAATGGTCATCCTTGGTCTGAGGATAATGCACTCATGTTCTATGAAAACATTTTATGCTTTTGATCACAAAATTGAGAAACATTTAACTGGTTGTGTTCAAGTTGTTTGACAAAGTGTACTTTTTCAACTTTTAATTTGCCATTGGATACACTTTCTCTGCCAGAAATGTATCCTCCAGCCTCACCTCTAAATTGAATAGGACCTCCATCAAAATGTTAAAATTATTGAAGGAGAGATCTGTTCCTTGTCATGTGCCTGGAGCATCCACTGTCTACAATCCACACATTATTGTTCTTGTCATATGGATGTCCCTGCACATAAGATGAAAAATTTAGTTTTTATTGGAAACCCAAGCCTTGTTGGTCTTGGGCTTTTCTAATGATGATGATAATATTGAACCAAAATTTATGCATAGGGGTTCAATAAGTGTTTGTGAAGAAAAGCTTTGGGTTGCTACATCTTCTTTGATCTTGCATTCCATCCCTTGGTTGATTATTGAGGATGAGCTTGATGAAGCTTGAGCAACATGACATTATTCCGAAGCTTCTTTCTTTTCGGAAGAATTCTTCACCACCTTTCTTCCGAAGCAGTCTTCTTCTAGGATGGTTTCAAGGGGACTCTTTTGTTCTTTTGAGTCTTGACAACTTTAACTTTCGAAGCCATTTTCCCTTCGAAAGAAGGACTTTCTTTTGAAAACAACCTTGCTTTGGAAACAAGCTTTCCCTTTTTCATCACTTGAACCATATGATAAGGTCCAAATGAGAAACCTTTCGTGACACCTTCTCTTTTAACATTGTTTACATAATGTGTGCTAGCAAGATTGTAATAACAATATTTTGTCATGTGGTTTTGCAGACCATACATTATGCAGCCAATGTTAGTTTTCTGGGAACTTGAGGACTGTTGTTTTTGTTCTTCTTGTCTTCATTAGCAGTTTTTCCCTTTGTTTTCTGAGCCTTTTGTTGGATAGGTGTGCTGGTACTACACACTTTTCCAGGGTCAGAAGTTCCCACCACCTGAATCCAGCTGAGATGAACACACCCTTTTGTGTGGGTCAATATTTAGCTTAGATTCAGCCACTTTCTTAGCAGTTTTTCTGGCTGCCTTAGCCTGACTTCTTCTGGCTTCCTTAGCCCGACTTCTTCTGGCTTTGGTGGTTAGGGGTTGGTCATCATTGGTAAGAGGGTTTTGGTTTACCTGGTTCTTCCCTGTAATGGTCTTCAAAGTTGCATCACTCTTTGACTCATAGGAAGGTGGGTCAGCAGATGGTACCTCTTGCTCTTCAATACCACACCTTGGTTGTCTAATTAGACTCATAAGAGTGTGGTGGAGCAATTTCATTGGTTCCCAACCCACCTTTGTTTTGATAACAAAGTTTGGAGTGAGAGGATGATGCAAGAATGACTTGGAAGTTTTGCTTTGAGATAGAATGCTTCCTAGCTTGAGCCTCAGCTATGAGAAGATAGGCTTGAGCGTCAGTCAATTTGGATATTAAATCCTTGATTTAGTCTTGTAGTTTGTCTGTTCATGTTTTAACAAGGACATAATTTTCTCTAACTTATCAATTTTCCTTTGATAGTAAGTTTCAACCCTTATAAAATCAGATTTTAAGATAATTAAAGACTCAATATCAGATTTAATTTCCATATTATAGTCCTGATATAACTTAACCTTAATAATATAAGTTGGAGTGCAGAGATGTTCATATACCTTGGCATCATCTATTCCGGCCATGAGTGCTTGAGCAGGAGTCACATCCTATACCATGAAGCTTTAGTCAACTTCTTGAGCTACATCTGCTATTTCAGTTGACTTCCAAGTGGCTTTAGGTGTAGAGGGATGTGAAGAGGCTTGTGAGGTTCCTGGATTTGACTTGGGAGCCTTACATTCCCTTGCAAAGTGACCAAGTTGGTTACAGTTGTAACATTTGGCCTTTGTTTTGTCAAACCCAAACTTGCTGCTAGTTGGGTTTTGAGGGAACTCCCTTCCAGTTCTTTTGATGAACTTCTTTTCTCGGTAAGTCAGCAAAGCCATTTGTTGGACTATGTCCACATACTCCACATCATCCGGACCGAAGCACTCTAGATCATTAAAGTAATACTGATGACCACCAAAGTACCCACTTCCTGAGACAAAGGCACAACTGTCCAGAAAAAAAACCTTGCTAAGCCTGTTGAGACCTTGGAGTCTTAGCAAATGTGATGTAAGGTCCTAAAGAATAGGATGGCTACTAAGAATATGTCAGGTACTGCTAAGGTTAGGGGGGTCCTGAGCCTTCAGCAACCATTAAAGCGTTACTAGCAGGAAGGCTTGAAGGTCTGCTCACCTGATGGCCTTTCTTGTTGTCCATCTCTACACGGTATCCGTCAAGGATGCCGTATAGTTCATTCATGGTGAGGGAGTTCAAGTTTTCTGTCCTTTTGATAAGACATAGTAGAACGTCCACTCATTTGGGAATGCACTCATGAATTTTCGAGTGAGATCTCTCAATTCAAGAGTATTTTCCACAGACTGAAGGGAAGAAATAAGATCCATGTACCTGAAGTATTGCTGGCTGAGGGTTTCTCCAGCAATGTAAGTGAAGTTCCCGAACTGCTATTTCAGTGAATCTTTCTTTGAGTCATTGGAGCTAGAGTACATTTGAGATAATGCATCAAACAATTCTTTACCTGACCTGCAGTGCTCAAACCCCACCATAATGGAGTTGGGTATAGTAGTCATAAGAACAGTCATGGCATTACTATCAATGTCCATCTTCTTTTAGTCTTCATCAGAGTAGTCTTCAACAGCCTTTTCTATCATGGCATCGTTTCCACCTGGTGCAACCACCTTTGGTTTGTAAGGACCATTGACAATAGATTGCCACATTTTTCCATCTTGATACCTGATGAAGCCTTCTATATGTTTGCTCCATGATCTAAAGTCTTCAGGGGTGATGATAGGTGTTTTAGTCATCGTACCCATCTCAACTTCTGACTTTTAGTTGAGGGCTATTTTTAGTGTGGTAAAAGAAGGAGTGAAAAAAGGTTGATTTAGATGGTAAGATCTCACAATCAAGAGCCTAAAAAGCTCTAATACCAATTGCAGGATCGATGTTTGTCACTAACACTTTGTTTTTCTCTCAAACTTAATTAATCACACATGGTTTTAGATGAAGCAGAATCTCTTCTTAGAGTTGATAATAATATAGTAAGTAACAAAGAACACAAGGAAATAATTTTCAAGGTACTTGTATATATTACTTCTCCACTCAAAGTATTACAAGACTCTTACAAGCCTGTTACAAAAGTTACAATGAGAAACTATATATACTATCACCTACAGCCGGATACACTTTGATACCAGCTGGAAACCTATATCGAAAGTAAATACTACAAAGCTAAAGTTAAGGTATCTTAGATAATGTCTTATCTAAGATTTGGTAGTCATAACATGTCTATGACTTACCTTTTGTCACCAACTAAAGTTGGTAACTATACTAATTGATAAAGGTAAATAGTGGAATAAGGTATGGTCAATTACATAGGCTTTTGAGAAAACAACATGCAGTATATCAGAGGTCTGTAGCGGAGTGTCAAAAGGACCATACTTATGTTCATTGGTTTATCGCAGTGTCTTCCGAAGGTTAATTGGCTTCAGAAGAACAAGTTATTCCGAGGCCAATTATACTTCGGAAGAGGCTTACTTCTTCTGAGGCTTGGGGACTTCTGCTTCGGAAGTCATTTTTTTGAAATCTTCTAAGTCTTGAACTTTGGAAGAGAAGACTTTGTCTTTGGAAGTTGGAGTTTTTCTTCGGAAGTTGTTCTTGAACTTTATCTTTGGAAGAACTACTTTTTCCTTCGGAAGTTTCACACTTAGCTTCAGAAGTCCTTTATTTGCAGCACTAAAAATCTCTAAGTGTTTGGTTTTGGTTGCACCAGCCTTTCTAGATCCAACGACCTTACCCAGCCTGATTTGATCTGCTGGTTTGTACACTGATTGATAACCTGACACACAAATCATTTTTAAAACTGATTCAAATAAACAAACCAGTTAAACCAAAAAAACCCATTTCTAAAACCGGTTAAAAAAACTGATTCAAACCGGTTTGTGGTATTCAAATATTCAGTTAGAAAACCGATTTAAAAACCAAACTAGTTTAAAACGAACTTATTTTATCACAAAACAAAAAAACCATTCAACTTAATAAACCAAACCGGTTTGAAAAAAGAGAAGGTTTGTACGTGTCAATCTAGCAATTTGCCTTTCTTTAATTGTAACACCCGGTTATTTTTTTAAAGAACTGTAAGAAATGAAGAATAAAAGAAGGAAATGAAATTAAACCCAAGATGAGGGGTTAAAAGTGTCAAAAGGACAAAATCTTTCAAAACTTGGTGTAAAGGTGGGCATGGCCGCCCACCCTCCCTTCACATCACTTTTCATTCGGTTAGAGAGAGAGAGAGAGAGAGCGGCAACTCTCGGTTGAAGAAGAAGAAGAAGAAGGTCGAATTTAAGGTAAGAATTCATGGTTTTTAAGTGTTTATGACGGGTTTTATCTCGGTTATATGCTTATGTGTTTGTGAATGTGTTCGGGTGTGTGTGTTTGGTGGGGTTTTTAGGTGTTTGAACTCATTTGCAAAAGGGTTAGAAGGAAGTTACACCCAAGTTGCACCAGATGAGTTTCTTGACCCTAGTTTTTTTACTTGTTTTAAACTCTTTGGGGCTGAAAATATATTTAAACGTTTTTACAATGTTTATGTATGTATACCCGTGTGTATTATTCATGTTGGATGATGATTCCTAGATGCTTATAGGTTGTTCATGTTTAGAATAGCCTTGGTAAGCTTAGAACAGATAGGTTTGATGATTGGGTTCGAAAGCATCATAAAAACATGTTGTACAGAAGGTTCATGCGCCTAGATAAGGCTCATGCACCTGGAAATGCCTTAGAAGTATTTAAGTGTATCCCATGCACCTGAACAATGTTCCATGCGCCTAGAATTTACAATCAGACAATTAAGTGTAGGGCCATGCGCCCCAATAGTGGCCATGCGCCTAAGTGCCCATGCGTCCGAATAACTCATGTGCCCAAATAGTACCCATGCGCCTAGAATGAGGCTGGAATTGACTAAGTTTCCAGACGTCCAGGATTCCCATGCTCCTAGGCACTCATGCCCTGCATAGTGCCCATGCGCCTGAAAGTTGCCCATGCGCCTGCATAGTGCCCATGCATCTAAGTACTTAGAATATTTTCTGATTTTTGGGGAAAAAGTGTAATGTAGGCTTTGACTTGGGAGGTTCCCGGGGGCTATGTAAGTTGACTTTTTGGAGTCATAAATGTTGTGATGGGTGATGTATGATGGGATGTAAGATTGGTGATTATGCATGAAGATGTGTGATTGATGATGTTTGATGATTATGTATGATTGTATGATATGTTCCTTATGATGATGTATGTTTATCTTTCTTATGGCTTTAAGTGTCATGTTAATGAATGAACGAATGAAGTATTATGTAACGTAAAGTGAAAGATAATGAAAGAAGAACACGAAGTAAGAATGCATGCATTATTGAATGATGAATGAATGAAGAAAGTCTTGCAAGCATATATATGAGGTGAGTAACCCTGTTGTTACAACAGACTCGGATAGCATGCAATCGTTGAGAATGCCTATGAGGTGAGCAACCCTGTTGTTGCAACAGACTCGGATAGCGTGCTATCGTGAAGTTGCCATGACGTGAGCAACCTGTTGTTGCAACAGACTCGGATAGCATGTTATCATTGAGATTGGCAATGAGGTGAGCAACCCTATGGTTGCAACAGACTCGGATAGCATGCAATCGTTGGGATTTCTAATGAGGTGAGCGACCTTGTTGTCACAACAGACTCGAGAGAACGAACGTATAGAATGAACGAAAGTTAACGAATGTGATGGAAGATAATAATTTTATTATCAATGTGTATGTATATTGCATGGTCACGAATGAATGTAAAGCATAGTATGATTTGAAAGAAAGTGATGAACATTTTTACGATTGAAATGTATGTTTTGTTATAAAACTGGAATTCACTTAGCAACACTGACTTTTATACATTTTCAGTTGGCAGGTAAACATTGTTGAGGATGGCACGAGGGTGAAGCTACTCAGTAGGGGAAAGACTGACATCCATTCATACTTGTTATTGCTGTTGTTTTGTAATGCAATTAAACAATTCTTTTGTATTCAGTTAAACTAAAGTGTATTGCTCAGCAGCAGTGTTTTTAATGAAATGAATGGCTTTTGGTTAAAATAATTCCGCTACTTACACTCGTTAATTTATAATGTCTAATGTATTTAATGCTGTGAATGACCAACTGTGAGGTCTCCAGGAACGGGGTCTTACAAGTTGGTATCAGAGCCAAAGTTTAAGTAAAATGGATAAATTTTTAAAATAAACCTTAACATAAACTGAGAATGGGACAGAAAGGGGAATGGGATGCCAATCTGAGTAGCTACGTGCCATCATGTATTTTCGTAAAGTTAACCGGATTTATGTGCGCATGGTATGTGGTTATGTGTTGTATGTAGGTTTAAATACTGATGTAGTCAGGACAGGTAATGCTTGGGATATGAAGAGTAAAGTAAGTGGCTAATCACAACTGCCCACTGTAATTAGGGACTTACTATACTTGACATAAACTAAGTTGTCCCCTTGAATGACCGTCTTGGTGTTTGAATCTTATAGTGCGCTTAGAGGATGGTCGGTGGTAGATCTTCAAAAGCCTCTCGTGGTGGAGGTCACGGTGCTGCACCGTGACCTAAGAGAGGGAGACCCAGAGTTGAGAAGGTGGTTCCTGAAGAACCTGAGACCCCTCATCCGGAGGGTGGCGACGAGAGCACCAATCTGAGAGCCTCAGTAAAGGAGGTTGTGGTGGAGGAAGTCCACCAGGTTATGCAGACAATCTTACCGTCTGTGGTGACCGAAGTGATTAAGGCGGTACGGGAAGGGGAACGAAAGGAGAGAAACAGGCCCGCGGGAGGACGGGGGCAACCAGAGTCGGAAACGGTTCTCTCTGATGATGAAGAGGAGGAAGAAGAAGAGCCTGCGCCGGAGGCGGCGCGAGGCTGTAACTACAGGGCGTTTATGAGATGCAAGCCCCCTACTTTCGATGGAAACGGCACTGATGTTGCTGCTCACCGGTGGTTGAGGGAAATGGAGGCAGCTCTTGATATCAGTGAGTGTTGTGAAGACCAAAAGGTGAAGTTCGCTACCCACTCTTTTGTGGACTCAGCTTTGTGCTAGTGGGACAACATTGTCCAAGCCGAGGGTAGCAGGGCCATTGGGAGAATGAGATGACCTGAACTGAAGAAGTTAGTGATTGAGGAATTCTGTCCTCACAGAGAGATGGATAAGGTAGAAAGAGAGTTCTTGCAGCTGGAGGTGGGAACAATGACACACCAGCAGTACACCACAAAATTAACGAAATGACACGTCTCATACCAGATCAAGTAACACCACTGTCACGAAAGATCAAGAGATACATCCAGGGGCTGCCGGCGGATATCCGTAGGCATATGATCGCCGCCCGGCCGAATACTTTTAGGTCGGCGGTTGATTTGGCTGGTAGATTATATGATGAGCGAGAGGTGGTGGTGGCTAAGGTGAGCAAAAAGGGCGGTGGTGACCAGAACTGGAATGGGAAACGATTTGGACATGGTGGAGCCGTTCCAAACAATAAGGTGGCGAAGGTGGGTGACCGACGTGTGGTCACATCTGGTGCAGGATTGAAGAACTCTGGTAAATGCGGGAAGGAGCATTCGGGAGAATGCAAATGGGGATCAAACAGTTGCTTCAAGTGTGGGAAGCCTGGCCATATGGCTAGAGATTGTGGGGTTGCAAGGTGTTACAACTGTGGGGAGAATGGTCATCTGAGCAGAGATTGTAAGTGGCCAAAGGTTGAAAGTTCGGGAGCGAAGAAGGCTGGAGGAGAAAGGCGGAAGGCAAGCGCACGAGCTTTCACGATGACTCGGGAGGAGGCTAGGATAGAGCCTGACGTGATGCCAGGTATGTTTCTAGTAAACCAAACACTTGCATCTATGTCGTTTGATTTTGGTGCTAGTAGGAGTTTCATTTCTACTGCCTTTTGTGCTAAGTTTCCCTTTAAGAGTAGATGTATTGATGAGCCTTTCAAGGTAGAAACTGCCATAAGTAAGTCTACAAGGATTTCTAAGGTGATAGAAGGTTGTGATATAGAACTAGATGGTTATAAGTTCCCTGTTAGACCATTCGTGATGACCTTAGGCGGTTTCGATGTAGTCCTAGGAATGGATTGGTTGGCGGACTACGAAGCGAATATTGTGTGTCACAAGAAGATAATCCAATTGATAGCGCCTGACGGGAATAAGGTGACGGTTTATGGTGATCGAGTCACGACGATCCCGAAAGTGATTTCGATGACGGTGGCGGGAAAGTGCATAAGGCGTGGATGTAATGCCTACTTGGCCTACGTAAAGGATGTGGATGCACCAACACCACAACTGTCTGATATACCGGTTGTGTGTGATTTTCCGGATGTATTTCCAGAGGATTTACCATGTGTGCCACCGGACCGTGAGATTGAGTTCCAGATTGACTTGATACTGGGTGCCCAACCCGTTGCAAAGGCACCGTATCGGTTAGCTCCGATGGAAATGAAAGAGTTGATGGAGCAATTGCAAGAGTTGCTTGATAAGGGGTTTATTAGACCGAGTATCTCTCCTTGGGGTGCTCCAGTCCTGTTTGTAAAGAAGAAAGACGGTAGTATGAGGATGTGCATTGACTACAGTGAGCTAAATAAGTTGACAGTGTAGAACCGATACCCCTTACCGAGAATAGAAGATTTGTTCGATCAGCTTCAGGGTGCCAGTTGGTTTTCAAGGATAGACCTTCGATCTGGCTACCATCAGTTGAAAGTAAAGGAGCGGGATATTCCTAAGACAGCTTTTCGCACACGATATAGTCACCACGAGTTTCTTGTCATGTCTTTTGGTTTGACCAATGTGGCAGCTGCTTTTATGGATCTGATGAACCGTGTGTGTGGGCTGATGTTGGATAAATCAGTGATTGTGTTTATTAATGATATCTTGATTTATTCGAAGAGCGAGAATGAACATGCCGGTCACATTCGGGAGGTGTTGGAGACATTAAGGAGGGAGAAGTTGTATGCTAAATTCTCCAAGTGCGTGTTCTAGTTGCGCGAGGTCCAATTCTTGGGTCATGTGGTGAATCCTGACGGGATTATGGTGGACCCGACAAAGGTGGAGGCAGTTATGCAATGGAAGTCACCGAAGACGCCATCCGAGATTCTTAGCTTCTTGGGTTTGGCGGGCTACTATAGAAGATTTATCCAAAACTTCTCAAAGATTACTTCTCCACTAACCAAGTTGACCCGAAAAGATGTAAAGTTTATATGGGGTCAAGCTCAAGAGAAGGCGTTCGAGGAACTTAAGACGAGGTTGACTCGAGCTCCTGTTTTGTCATTACCCGATGGAAGTGAAGATCTGGTGGTTTATTCTGATGCTTCCTATTCGGGGTTGGGGTGTGTGTTAATGCAGAGAGGAAAAGTTATAGCCTATGCATCCCGACAGTTGAAGGTTCATGAGGCCAATTATCCTACTCATGACTTGAAGCTAGCAGTCGTGGTCTTTGCGTTAAAGATTTGGAGGCACTATCTCTACGGGACAAAGTGCACCATATTCACGGACCATAAAAGCTTGAAGTACTTCTTTGAGCAGAAGGACCTGAACATGAGACAGAGATGATGGTTGGAGCTTATAAAAGACTATGATTGTGAAATCCATTACCATCCGGGCAAAGCCAACGTAGTGGCTGATGCCCTTAGTCGGAAAGAGAGGCCCGAGCCAATTCGGGTGAAAGCTTATCAACTAATCATGACCTCTGATGTGATGAAGCAAGTCAAGGAGTTTCAAGATGAGGCATTGAAAGAAGATTATCTTAACTCGGAAAGAATGAGAGGTCTGGTTAGGGAATTGGGTGAAAACACACTCAGTGTTAGAACCCGATTCGGTCGTGTGTGGATTCCTTGTTTTGGGGATCTACGCGTGAAGATTATGGATGAGGCTCACAAGACTCGATACTCCATTCATCTTGGTGCCACAAAAATGTACCAAGACATGAAGAAGAATTATTGGTGGCCGGGTATGAAGCGCGATGTGGTGGAGTATGTGAATAAGTGCCTTACTTGCCTACAGGTGAAGGTCGAGCATTAAAAGCCGTATGGGAAGATCCAACCTTTGGATATACCGGAATGAAAGTGGGAGCACATCACCATGGATTTCATTACGAAGCTGTCATGTACTCCGAAAGGATACGATGCCATATGGGTGATTGTTGACCGTCTAACAAAGAGTGCACACTTCCTACCGCGAGACATATTCATCTGAGAGGTTGGCAGATCTATTCATCAAGGAAATTGTAACTCGTCATGGTGTGCGGTGTCTATTGTATCCGACCATGACACCCGGTTTACATCCAAATTCTGGAAGAAATTCCACGATGCCATGGGGACGAGGTTACATATTAGCACGACTTATCATCCCAAAATTGATGGTCAGTCAGAAAGGACCATTCAGACATTGGAAGACATGCTTCGGGCATGTGTGATTGATTTTGGGGGAAGTTGGGATGACCACTTACCGTTAGGTGAATTCTCATACAACAACAGCTATCATGCCAGCATTGGCATGCCACCATATGAGATGCTATACGGTAGGAGATACAGAACACCCGTTTGTTGGGGTGATATCCATCAGAAGGAATTGGGGAGCGTCGAGGTAATTGAGGCTACAACTGAGAAGCTTGAGAAGATTAAAGCCTTCATGAAGGCAACTAAAGATAGACAGAAGTCGTATGCCGATAAACGACGCAGACCGATTGAGTTCCAGGTGGGTGACCGGGTTATGTTGAAGGTCTCACCTTGAAAGGGTATCATCCGATTCAGGAAACGAGGTAAGCTAAGCCCGAGATACGTAGGACCTTTCCGAATCATTGCTCTAGTAGGAGAGGTGCCCTATAGATTGGAGCTACCAGAGGAGTTAAGTGAAATTCACCCGACATTCCATGTATCTCATCTGAGAAAGTACTTAGCTGATGAAGACATGATTGTTCCACTGGAGGATATTGAAGTAGACGAAAGGCTCAATTATGTGGAGCAACCACTAGCAATCATCGATAGAAAAGAGAAAAGGCTGAGAAATAAAGCGGTTCCTCTTGTGCGTGTACAGTGGAAGCACAGGAAGGGATCTAAATCTACATGGGAGACCGAGGAGGAGATGAGGCAGCATTATCCTCATATGTTTGAGGAATAACAGGTTTCGGGGACGAAACCTAAATAAGGGGGATGGACTTGTAACACCCAGTTATTTTTTTAAGAAAGGTAAGAAATGAAGAATAAAAGAAGGAAATGCAATTATATCCAAGATGAGGGGTTAAAAGTGTCAAAAGGACAAAATCTTTAAAAAATTGGTGTAAAGGTGGGCATGGCCACCCACCCTCCCTTCACATCACTTTTCATTCGGTTAGAGAGAGAGAGAGAGAGAGCAGAAACTCTCGGTTGAAGAAGAATGAAAGGATCGGGATCTAGTTTGATCAATTAGATTAAGATTTGCAGCGGAATAGAACAAGAATTAGACGAAATTTAAGCAAGAATAATATGAATATTCAATCAAACAGTGACGGTTATAGAGAGAGAGTTTTCTGCAAAGAGAATATTTTCATTCATGCACAAGCATTGGCTACAAAGAAATTAGGTCAACATTTCTTTTATAAAGGAATGTGATGTCAGCTGATGTCACTTGATAGTGACAGCTAACTGATTTATACAAACAACTGAAAGTAGACTAAACTACTAAAGATGTCCACACAACTGAGGACACCATCACAAAAAGCTACGTACAAGCTAAAATTACAACTACTGAAGTTATAACATCTGAAGTGTAAGAACTTCAGATGTTTTACATAAAATAAAACTACTGATACAAACTACTGAAAAGTAAACCATCATAACTACTGAAAAAGAACTACTTCAGCTGTTCTGAAAACTTCTGAGAACTTTGTCTTCAGCAGTTGTCTTCAGACTTTGTCTTCAGACGTTGTCTTCAGCTGTTGTCTTCAGACTTTGTCTTCAGACTTTGTCTTCAGCTGTTGTCTTCAGACTTTGTCTTCAGACTTTATCTTTAGTTGTTGTCTTCAGACTTTGTCTTCAGACTTTGTCTTCAGACTTTGTCTTCAGCTTTTGTAGACCACTTCAGTTTTTATGATGTCTGTGGGACTTAAAGGTTTTTCTGATCTGGCTCATTGGTTCTTTTGGTCCAACAACTCCCCCTGAACCAATGCAGCCAAAACCTTTAAGATTATTGAAGTCCCACTTATTGGCAGAAACATTTTCTGGATCATCTCAGAAATCACCAAATTAAGCTCAGGCCAGGGAAGAGGTTTCAGAAAGTTTGATTGGCAAAGGATGAATGGGAACTCTGTCTTGGGGAATTGGACACAGAGCTGTTACCCCATCCATGAGACCTACTTCCCAATGATGAGTCTGTAAGACTCTCTAACATAGGCCTCAAGGAATACAACTTGTTCTTCTATTGTGAGTTCTTCAGCTTCACTTTCAAAGAAGAACTCAGGCCTATAGTACTCTGATAAGTATTTAACATTCTTTTCATTCTTTAGCTCCATAGTAGTTATTTCTCTGTATGCAAACTCATTAGGATGAGTACCTTCAAGTAACAACTGGAGCTTATTTCTTCTTATTTCTTCAAGCTTCTTGTAGATCAACCCCTTCTTCACCATTTTGTTTTCTAGTAAGGTTTGCGGAGTCATCTTAGACTTGTAAGCTCTCTTGAAGTCTTCAAGGATTTCCCAGGGTGACACTACAATGGCCAGCATTATCTCAGCATCTACAGTCTTCTTTACTTGGCCATTGTATCGACTTGGAATATTCTTTTTATGAATTCTGCCACTTACTCTGGGGTCAAGCCAAATTCTCACTCTCTCTTTCTGATATTGAAATATGAATTTGAGAGCATACAACCTCTGAGCATGTTTCTTCATAGCTTGTATGGATGAAGACTTAGGAAACTCTTTATCAACCATCCTTAACAGCTGCTCATCATGTTGTTTGTGCTGTTCTTCTTCTTCAAGTTTGACTTTTACCATTTGCCTTTGGATGTTAGGTGTGATTGTTGTTGGTTGACTCCTGGGCTCAGGCATCTTTATTTTAAGAACAACAGAGATTGGCAGACTATCATCCTCATCATCTTCTTCTTCTTCTTCCATCCTCAACACCCTTCTTTTCCTCTTGGGTGCATCATTGGTAGTGGTTGAGTAGGTTTCTTGGGTAAAGGAGTTGGTTTTGAGGGTTGTGAAGTTGGTTGTTTTGTTGTGGGAGATTGAATAGGTTGTTCTAGCATCTTGGTTGTGAGTGAGTCTTTGGATAACTTTGCCATATCAGACCTTTTCCCAGAACCAGCTTCATCAAGAGCTTCTATGATCAATCCTTTGTTTAATACTTCAGAAGAACAGATTCTGGTGGTTATCTCCAAAATACTGTCTCTGGATCATGACTTCACTTTAATGATTGATCTTCCCAAATGCTTTGATATGAATCTTGTCATAGCTTCCAGCCTTTCCCTTTCTTTTTCACTACAACTTGCCCATCTATGCTCAATCTCTTGAATCTCTAGCCTTCTAAATTCAGAGTCAAGTTTGGCTGTGTCAAAATCTTGTTTGAAGAGTTGATCAATGATCTTATCCATAGATCTTCTATGTTGCTCATCAGCTTCTTTGATCATTTCTTCTAAATTTTTCTCATCTTCAGTCTGTTCAGCACTCTTTTTTCTCTTGTATGTGATCATCTCCTTTTCTTTCTTCTCTTTTTCTTCTTCCTCTTCAACTCTCTTTCTTTTGTCTGCTTTCACTGACTTAGACCTTTTTGGTTGTATTGGGTTTAGGGGTTTGAATGTCAGAAAGTCTCTTAGAAACAGCATCATCAACTAAGGTTTGAAAATTTGAGGAAAGCCTCTCATCAATGGCTTGATGCACAATGTTAGTGATGATGGAAGTGATGAGAGGTAAGAAGGATTGAAAGACAGCAACCATTTGCTCAGACGGGTTCTGTCCCTGAGAAATGGTGCCTAAATCAGAGGCTCGTGGCACAGTTGTTGGGAGTGGCTCAGTGTTTGGGAGAGCTTCAGAAGAAGCTACCATCTATGGGTGAATTTGGGCAGATGGACTTGATTCTTGTGACAATTTGGCAAGCAGTTCTTGTAGTCTGTATACCTCAGCCTCAAGAATGGTATTGTGGGCTAGAACATCAAAGAAAAAGCCCAGGTCATCATCAGTCTTTGCTGAATCATCTGACCTCCTGATTAAATCAGGATGAACATGTGCTGAGTGTAGATCGGTATTCACATGTGCCCCTATTCTTGGAACTGGGGACTTCCTGCCTCAGGATTATGTCTTTCATTGGCAGTTGCCTCTGGTGAGGTCTTAGAGATGATACCACCTTCATCTTGTTCATGTGCTGAAACAAGAGAAGAGGCAGCCTCACCAAATGTTCAAATCTCCTCCTCTACACAGGGAGATAGAACTCTGTAATCCCTGTGCTGTGGGTTATCAGCCACATTATAATCCTCTCCCTCAACTGTTGAGGTTTTCCCAGTGGTAATAGGTTTCTAGGGAGGGGTAGAGGAATGTAGTTGAGTTAGCACTTGTGCAATAACCACAGTTGGGCTTGTAGGGGTGGGTTTAGTAGGAGATAAGTGTGAATAGGATTGCACCTGGGGTGAATGGTGCTCTTCAATGGCAATCTTCTCAAGTGAGAGAGATTCCAGTAATGTGGTTTCCCCATTTTTGGTTGCACCAGGATCCTGTTAAGAGGATACCTGAGCGGTTCCAGCTGGTAGAGTCTTGGAAACTACAGGGGGATTACTACCAGTAGTTTCATCCTGCCTTTGTGTTGCAGTGGCATTATCAGGGGACTCAACTCCCTGAGTAGCCTTTTTGGTTTGTTTGGATTGTGGTTTGGAAGGGACTTTGGATCTGGAGGATGAGGTTGTGGGTTCCCTCGTTTGGGTTTTAGCAGTTTGGCAGCCTCTTTGAGTTGTGGGTCAGAGTTGTGCCTGGAGTATACCTCAGGAAAAACTACCACAACAGGGACTCCAAGGCCAACAGGGCCATCAGATTTTAATTGATTGATGATTATTGCCATAAAAAACCTTGGATATAATATCCATCTGTTAGCCACAGGTTTCATTGCCAGATCTTTTAATTCCAAAAATATAACTTCAGAAAAATTTAAGCTTTGGCATTCAAGGATAGAATACAATACCTGCTGCCACCTGGATGACATTTGATCCCATGAAGAGGATTTGGGGGCAAGGCAGACATTGATCATATGAAAGATTAGGCATTCAGCATCATGGAAGTGCTTCTTCAAAATGGTGGTAGCACTTAGGTCGCCTTCATACCCATGGTTGATGAATGATAGATCAGTGGTGCTCTTCGGGTATTCGATGACAAGGTGGCATCATTCAGATCTAGGGTTTGGCGAATGATAGCAGGAGTGATGACCACCTTCTTCTAGTTTACAAACGACTGGAGAGTGATCGCGATAGTATGGACAGTGACATTTGTCCAGAATTGACGAAGGGTAGCGGGATAGATGGTTGGATTCAGAAGAAAAGCAGTTTGATACGGGGAATCAACCATTAGATCAATGGCAGCATCAAACTTAGTCCAAAAGGCCGATTTTGTGAGGAAGGCAACACAGTTGTGTCGTGGTTTGATTTGCATGGTCACCATTAATGGAAGATGAAAGTTCTGAAAACGACTTATGAAAAGTTTGAAGTTAGGGTTAGGTATTTATAGGTTATAAAACGGCTAAAAGAAAACAACTGAAAGTTTTGGTGTTAGTCATCAGTTGTTAGAAAACGACTGAAGACATGGTTTTAACTTTCAGATATTGTAAACAACTGAAGACTTGGTGTTAGTCATCAGTAGTTTGAAACTACTGAAGACTTGGTTTTGGCTTCAGTTGTTTTGAAATGAAACAGCAGTTGTTTGAAACAATTGAAGAGTAAAATTTCTCATCAGTTGTTGTCGTCAATTCACAGATCTCAGTTTTTTCATTGACCTTAACACTTACTCAGCAGACTATCTGATTTTCAGATGTTTCATTGGTCATCAGTACTTATCTCTTAGAACAGACATTAGTAGTTGTAACCACATCAGTAGTTGTAACTACATCAGTACTTTTCAACAAATAAAATACTTTAGTACTTTAAAGTAATTTAGTCTTCAGTAGTTATGAAAACTGCTGAAGATAAAATAACTTATCAATACTTATTTTTGACAGTTGTATACTAATGCTCATCAGTACTTGTGAATTGAGATCATCAGTAGTTGTCAAATCATTCTAGCTGCAGCATACCAAGCCTTAGCACTAGATTTTGGAAAGTTGCACTGTCCAAAGGCTTAGTAAATATATCTGCAAGCTCATCAGCACTAGGAACAAACTTTGGATCAATCAGACCTTTTTCATAACAATCCCTAATAAAATGATGTTTGATCTCAATATGTTTGGTCCTAGAATGCTGGACAGGATTCTTAACAATACAAAGAGCTGAAGCACTATCCATCAGTAAAGGAGTCTTAGTCTCTGTAATGTCATAATCTAGTAATTGATTCTAAAGCCAGAGTACCTAAGATGTACAACTTGCAGCAGCAATGTACTCTGCTTCAGCAGTGGATGTAGCAACTGAAGTTTGTTTCTTACTCTGCCAAGAAACTAAACAATTGCCTAGAAATTGGCATCCACCAGAGGTTGATTTTTTGGTTAATTTACACCCTGCATAGTCACTATAAGAGAAAGCAACTAATTTGCAAGAGTGCCCAGTGGAATACCAAAGTCCTAGAGATTGAGTTCCTTGCAAGTATCTAAAGTTCCTTTTGACTGCAATCATATGGGATACTTTAGGTGCAGCCTGAAATCTAGCACAGACACAAGTTGCAAACATAATGTCTGGTCTAGAAGCTGTAAGGTACATCAAGGAACCAATCATACATCTGTAAAGAGTTTCATCAACTGCTTTACCTTTCTGATCAGCATCCAGTTGTGTGGTGCTGCACATGGGAGTAGAACAGGGCTTACAATTTTGTAAATCAAACTTTTTCAACAGATCCTTTGTATATTTTGACTGCTGAATGAAAGTTCCATCAGCCATTTGTTTGATTTGCAAACCTAGAAAGAACTGTAATTCTCCCATGGCACTTATTTCAAACTTTTGTTGCATCAACTTAGTAAAGGTATCACATAACTGTGGATCAGAGGATGCAAAAATAAGAGAGTTTACAATAACTCAACGGGTCAAGTTGAAGTGTGGTGTAATGTGGACGTTCAGAGATACACCACCCCCCTAGCTGGAAAAGAACCCGCATTCTTTTTCGATTATGATGGATTCTTTAAGTCCTTCAATATCCCTCTCTCCACTTCTAAAGAAGAGTTAGGTACCAAGATGTTGTATGAGGTCTTAAACACACCGTCCGTAGACTCAACAACATCTGGATCTCAAGATCAGTCTTCTAGTAACTCAGGGGGAGCATTGGAGTTAAGTGATTCCTCTTCTGACGATGAAGAAGTGGAAAATGCTCAAGTGGATCAGGAGGAACAGGTTCCAATTACTACAAGTACACACGCATCAGATGTTGATGCCACTAACACTTCGGAACCCCATACTCCTACTGCATCAGATACCGAACCTGTGGTTCACAATCTGGATAATGAGGTAGTTGTACCCACTACTCCTGGATCTCGTCTAACTATTTATCATCCTTTGAACAATGTCATAGGGGATGTACAATCAGGAGTACAGACAAGAAATCAGCTATATTCAGTTGATTATGCCTTAGTCATGAAGAAAGGCTACCTTCACGATGGTGCTTATTGATGTTTTGTGTCTCAATTTGAGCCAAAATATGTAAGTGATGCCTTAAACGATGAGGCTTGGGTGAGTGTCATGCAAGAAGAACTTATTCAATTCAAGAAGTTAGGTGTGTGGACTCTGGTGGATAGACCTAAAGGTGCTAAGGTCATTGGCACTAAATGGGTCTTAAAATGCAAGAAGGATGATCAAGGGGTCATTATCAGAAACAAGGCTCGACTTGTGGTTCAAGAATTTCGACAAGTCGAGGGAATCGATTACAACGAAGTGTTTGCACCCGTGGCAAGAATGGAAGCCATCCGTATCTTCCTAGCCTATGCATCGTATATGAAGATTAAAGTCTATCAACTCGATGTGAAAAGTGCATTTCTTCATGGTGAAATCCGAGAAACAGTGTACTTCAATCAACCGAGGGATTCGAGGATCCGTATCATGGGGACAGAGTTTACAAACTGGACAAGGCTCTATACGGGCTTAATCAAGCCCCCAGAGCCTGGTATGAGAAACTCTCGACTCATCTTGTGAAACACGGGTTTCGAAGAGGAGTGATTGATTGTACACTATTTATCAAAGAAAAAGATGGTGACTTGCTGCTAGTACAGATCTATGTTGATGACATAATCTTCAGATCCAAAAACAAAGAGTTATGTAAAGAATTTGAAGCAGTAATGAAGGCAGAATTTGAGATGAGTGTCATGGGAGAGATGAAATTCTTTCTCGGGTTACAGTGGATCGGACACCACAGGGGATATTTCTACATCTAACAAATTATGTAGGCGATATTCTCAGTCGGTTTGATATGGAGAATGCTTCGGCAGCTGGAACTCCTCTTGCTTCAAATCACGATGTAGCACCCGACGAAAGTGGCGATCTGGTTGATACCACAATGTACCAAGGAATGATCGGATCCCTCATGTATCTCACAGCCTCACGACCTGATATCATGTACGCGATGTGTCTATGCTCAGATATCAAGCGAAACCGAAAGTCAACCATCTTATGGGGTTAAAAGGATATTTCGTTATCTGAAGGGTACACCAACACTAGGGTTGTGGTATCCTCATGATGATTACTTGAGCTTACGGCGTATAGTGACTCGGATTATGGCGGTTGCAAAATGAATTACAAGTCCACATTAGTAGGATGTCAATTTTTTGGGAGGAGATTAGTGACCTGGCAGTGTAAGAAGCAGACCTCGGTTGCTCTATCACCTGTGAAGCCGAATATGTTACTGCTGCAAGTTACTGTTCACAAATCATCTGGCTTCAACAGTAAATGCTGGACTACGGTATGCAATTCTCTAATACTCTTATATTTGTTGATAATTCAACTGCAATAGCCGTAACTAAAAATCCGGTCCAACGTCCTAAAACCAAACACATCGGGATTAAATATCATTTTATACGTGATTGCTTTGAAAAACAATTAATCGATGTGGTTAAAATTAATACGGATTTTCAACGTGCTGACCTCTACACAAAAGCTTTTGATAAACCATGTTTTCTATATCTGTTAGAGGTCAACGACATTAAAAAGAAAAGTGATGTGATTTCTGACGATGATAGCACTCAGTCCGACAATTAGATGTCATTTTATTTTTAATTTTTTTGTTTATTTTTTATTTTATTTTTATTTCTTCGCCTATTAAAATCCTAAAAACTCAAATCTTTAAC
This sequence comes from Flaveria trinervia, assembly GCA_025506515.1. NCBI lineage: Eukaryota > Viridiplantae > Streptophyta > Magnoliopsida > Asterales > Asteraceae > Flaveria > Flaveria trinervia. The sequence goes on from CM046446.1 coordinate 9,997,830, forward strand.
GGTTTTAGAGTTTTAGGGGGAGAATAGGTTAAGTTAGTATTTAATTTTAAAAAAACATGGGAGAAGGATAAGCAAGCTAAAAGAAATTAGATTGTATCTGTGATACTGATTCAATACTTATGAAAAATGATAGTACACAGGAACAAATAGTTTGGGACTTTAAGAAGAAATTGTTAAAATGCAAAATTCGAAGTATAAGTTGAGAAGTCTAAGCAAAAATAAATGGAAAAATGATAGTACAACTAGCTACTACTAAGGTAACACGGAGAAAGTAGACCTAGAGGTTGCTAGACCATTAGATGATGTGTCGGTAGATTCAACACAATAGATAAGTAGACCTTGTTGGTGATCTCAAGATCAACTAAGTTGTTCAACAAGCTGTGGGTTATTAAAAGGGATCGAGATCTATTTTGATCAATTAGATTAAGATTTGCAGCGGAATAGCACACGAATTAGACGAAATTTTAGCAAGAATAATATGAATATTCAATCAAACAGTAACAGTTATAGAGAGAGAAAGTTTTCTGCAAAAAGAATGTTTTCATTCACGCACATGCTTACCATACAAGGAAATTTGGTCAACATTCCTTTTATAAAGGAATGTGACATCAGCTGACGTCACATGATAGTGACAGCTAACTGATTTATACAAACAACTGAAAGTAAGCTAAACTACTGAAGATGTCCACAACAACTGAAGACACCTTCACTAAAAGCCAAGTATAAGCTAACATTACAACTACTGAAGTTATAACATCTGAAGTGTAAGAACTTCAGATGTTTTACATAATATAAAACTACTGATTACAAACTACTAAAATGTAAACCATCACAACTACTGAAGAGAACTACTTCAGCTGTTTTGACAACTTCTGAGAACTTTGTCTTCAGACTGTCTTCAGACTTTATCTTCAGACTTTGTCTTCAGACTTTTGTCTTCAGACTTTATCTTCAGACTTTGTCTTCAGCTATTTTCTTTAGACTTTGTCTTCAAACTTTATCTTCAGACTTTGTCTTTAGCTGTTGTCTTCAGACTTTGTCTTCAGACTTTTGTCTTCAGACTTTATCTTCAGACTTTGTCTTCAGCTATTGTAGACCACTTCAATTGTTTTGATGTTTGTGGGACTTAAAGGTTTTTCTGATCTGGCTCATTGGTTCTTTTGGTCCAACAAACTCCCCCTGAACCAATGCAGCCAAAACCTTTAAGATTATTGAAGTCCCCATATTGGTAGAAACATTATCTAGATCAGCTCAGAAATCTTCAAATTAAGCTCAGGCCAGGGAAGAGGTTTCAGAAGTTTTGATTGGCAAAGGATGAATGGGAACTCTGTCTTGGGAATTGGACACAAAGCTGTTACCCCATCCATGAAACCTACTTCCAATGATAAGTCTGTAAGACTCTCTGACATAGGCCTCAAGGAAAACAACTTGTTCTTCCATTGTGAGTTGTTCAGCTTCACTTTCAAAGAAGAACTCAGGCCCATAGTACTCTGATAAGTACTTATATGCTTTCCATTCTTTAGCTCCACAGTAGTATTTCTCTGTATGCAAACTCATGGATGAGTGCCTTCAAGCAACAACTAGAGCTCATTTCTTCTTATTTCTTCAAGTTTCTTATAGATCAACCCCTTCTTACCATTTTGTTTTCTAGTAAAGTTTGTGGAGTCATCTTAGACTTGTAAGCTCTCTTGAAGTCATCAAGGATTTCCCAGGGTGACACTACAATGGCCAGCATTATCACAGCATCTACAATCTCTTACTTGGCCATTGCATCTACTTGGAATCTTCTTTTTATGAATTCTGTCACTTACTCTGGGGTCAGGCCAAATTCTCACTCTCTCTTTCTGATATTGAAATGTAAATCTGAGAGCATACAACCTCAGAGCATGTTTCTTCATAGCTTGTATGGATGAAGACTTAGGAAACTCTTTATCAATCATCCTTAACAGCTGCTCATCATGTTGTTTGTGCTGTTCTTCTTCAAGTTTGACTTTTACCATTTGCCTTTGGATGTTAGGTGTGATTGTTGTTGGTTGACTCCTGGGCTCAGGCATCTTATTTTAAGAACGATAGAGATTGCAAACTATCATCATCATATCATCTTCTCTTCTTCCATCCTCAACACCCTTCTCTTCCTCTTGGGTGCATCATTGGTCGTGGTTGAGTAGGTTTCTGGGTAAAGGAGTTGATTTGAGGGTTGTGAAGTTGGTTGTTTTGGTTTGGGTGATTGTACTGGCTCTCTAGCATCTTGGTTGTGAGTGAAGCTTGGATAACTTTCCATATCAGACCTTTTCCCAGCACCAGCTTCATCAAGAGCTTATATGATCAATCCTTTGTTGAATACTTTAGAAGAACAGATTCTGGTGGTTATCTCCAAAATACTGTCTGGACCATGACTTCACTTCAATGATTGATCTTCCCAGATGTTTTGATATGAATCTTGTCATAGCTTCCAGCCTTTCCCTTTCTTTCTCACTCTAACTTGCCCATCTATGTTCAATCTCTTGAATCTCTAGCCTTCTGATTTCAGAGTCAAGTTTGGCTATGTCAAATCCTTGTCTGAAGAGTTGATCAATAATCTTATCCATAGATCTGCTATGTTGTTCATCAGCTTCTTTGATCAGTTCTTCTAACTTTTTCTCACCTTCAGTGTGTTCAGAGCTTTTCTTTCTCTTGTAGGTGATCATTCTCTTTTCTTTCTTCTCTTTTTCTTCTTCCTCTTCAACTCTCTTTCTTTTGTCTACTTTCACTGACTTAGACTCCCCCTTTTGGTTGCATTGCGTTAGGGTTGAGGGTGTGAAGTCAGAAAGTCTCTTAGAAACAACAACATCAACTAAGGATTGAAGAGTTGAGGAAAGCCTCTCATCAATGGCTTGATGCACAATGTTGTGATTATAGAAGTGATGAGAGGTAAGGATGATTGAAGGCAGCACAACCATTTGCTCAGAGGGATTCTGTCCCTGATAATGGTGCCTGAATCAGAGGCTGGTGGCAAAGTTGTTAGGAGTGACTCAGTGTTTGGGAGAGTTTCAGGAGAAACTGCCATTTGTGGGTGAATGTGGGCAGATGGACTTGATTCTTGTGACAATTTGGTAAGCAGTTCTTGTAGTCTGCATACCTCAGTCTCAAGAATGGTGTTGTGGGCTAGAACATCAAAGAAAAAGCCCAGGTCATCATCAGTGTTTGCTAAATCATCTCACCTCCTGATGAAATCAGGATGAACATGTGCTGAGTGTAGATCAGTATTCACATGTGCCCCTATTTCTTGGAACTGGGGACTTCCTGCCTCAGGATTATGTCCTTCATTGGCAGTTGCCTCTGGTGAGGACTTAGAAATTATACCATCTTCATCCTGGTCATGTGCTGAAACAGGAGAAGAGGCAGCCTCCAGATGTTTGAATCTCCTCCTCTACATAGGGAGATTGAAATCTGTAATCCCTTTGCTGTGGGTTATCAGCCATATTATAATCCTTTCCCTCAACTGTTGAGGTTTTCCCAGTGGTAATAGGTTTCTGGGGAGGGGTAGAGGAATGTAGTTGAGTCAGCACTTGTGCAATAACCATAGTTGGGCTTGTAGGGGTGGCTTCAGTGGGAGATAAATGTGAAGAGGATTGCACCTGGGGTGAATGGTGCTCTTCAATGGCAATCTTCTCAAGTGAGAGAGATTCCAGTAATGTGGTTTCCTCATTTTTGGTTGCATCAGGATCCTGTTGAGGATACCTGAGCGGTTTCAGCTGGCAGAGTCTGGAAACTACAGGGGGATTACTACCATAGTTTCATCCTGCCTTTGTGTTGCAGGGGCATCATCAGGGGACTCAACTCCCTGAGTAGCCTTTTTGGTTTGTTTGGAATATGGTTTGGATGGGACTTTGGATCTGGAGGATGAGGCTATGGGTTCCTTCTGCTTGGGTTTTAGCAGTTTGGCAGCCTCTTTGAGGTGTGGGTCAGAGTTGTGCCTGGAGTATACCTTTGGCAAAACTACCACAGCAGGGACTCCAAGGCCCACTGGGCCATCAGATTTTAACTGATTCATGATTATGGCCATAAGAAACCTTGGATATAATAGCCATCTATTAGCCACAGGTTTCATTGCCAGATCTTTTAATTCTAAAAATATAATTTCAGAAAAATTTAAGCTTTGGCGTTCAAGGATAGAATACAATACCTGCTGCCACCTGGATGACATTTGATCCCATGAAGAGGATTTAGGGGCAAGGCAAACATTGATCATGTGGAAGATTAGGCGTTCAGCATCATGGAAGTGCTTCTTCAGAATGGTTGTAGCACTTAGGTCGCCCGCATATCCATGGTTGATGAATGATAGATCAATGGTGCTCTTTGGGTATTTAGTGACAAAGGTGGCATCATTCAGATCTAGCGTTTGGCGAATGATAGCAGGAGTGACTACCACCTTCTTCTGGTTTACAAACGACTGGAGAGTGATCGCGACATCATTCTCACTAGTATGGATAGTGACATTTGTCCAGAATTGGCGAAGGGTATCGGGATAGATGGTTGGATTCAGAAGAAAAGCAGTTTGATATGGGGAATCAACCATCAGATCAATGGCAGCATCAAACTTAGTCCAAAAGGCCGATTTTGTGAAGTAGGCAACACAGTTGTGTCGTGGTTTGATTTGCATGGTCGCCATTAATGGAAGATGAACGTTCGGAAAGCAATTTATGAAAAGTTTGAAGTTAGGGTTAGGTATTTATAGGTTATGAAATGGCTGAAAGAAAACAACTAAAAGTTTTGGTGTTAGTCATCAGTTGTTAGAAAACGACTGAAGACATGGTTTTAACTTTCAGATGTTGTAAACTACTGAAGACTTGGTGTTTGTCATCAGTAGTTGGAAACTACTGAAGACTTAGTTTTGGCTTCAGTTGTTTTGAAATGAACCGGCAGTTGTTTGAAACAACTGAAGATAAAATTACTCATCAGTTGTTGTCATCAGTCACAGATCTCAGTTGTTTCATTTGACCTTAACACTTACTCAGCAGATTATCTGATTTTCAGATGTTTCATTGGTCATCAGTACTTATCTGTTAGAACGACATCAGTGGTTGTAACCACATCAGTACTTTGCAAAACAATAAAGTACTGAGTACTTTTAAGTAATTTAGTCTTCAGTAGTTATGAAAACTACTGAAGATAAAATAACTTATCAGTACTTATTTTTGACAGCTGTATTAATGCTCATCAGTACTTGTGAGCTGAGATCATCAGTAGTTGTCAAATCATTCAAGCTGCAGCATACCAAGCCTTAGCACTAGATTTTGGAAAGTTGCACTGTCCAAAGGCTTAGTAAATATCTGCAAGCTCATCAGCACTAGGAACAAACTTTGGATCAATAAGACCTTTTTCATAAAAATCCCTAATAAAATGATGTCTGATCTCAATATGTTTGGTCCTAGAATGCTGGACAGGATTCTTAACAATACAAAGAGCTGAAGCACTGTCCATCAGTAAAAGAGTCTTAGTCTCTGTAATGTCATAATCCAGTAATTGATTCTGAAGGCAGAGAGTACCTGAGATGTACAACTTGCAGCAGCAATGTACTCTGCTTCAGCAGTGGATGTAGCAACAGAAGTTTGTTTCTTACTCTGCCAAGAAAAACTAAACAATTGCCTAGAAATTGGCATCCCCAGAGGTTGATTTTCTGGTTAATTTACACCCTGCATAGTCACTATCAGAGAAAGCAACTAATTTGCAAGAGTGCCCAGTGGAATACCAAAGTCCTAGAGATTGAGTTCCTTACAAATATCTAAAGATCCGTTTGACTGCAATCATATGGGATACTTTAGGTGCAGCCTGAAATCTAGCACAGACACAAGTTGCAAACATCATGTCTGGTCTAGAAGTTGTAAGGTACATCAAGAAACCAATCATACATCTATAAAGAGTTTCATCAACTGCTTTACCATTCTGATCAGCATCCAGTTGTGTAGTGCTGCACATGGGAGTAGAACAGGGCTTACAGTTTTGTAAATCAAACTTTTTCAATAAATCCTTTGTATATTTTGACTGATCAATGAAAGTTCCATCAGCCATTTGTTTGATTTGCAACCCCAGAAAGAACTGTAATTCTCCTATGGCACTCATTTCAAACTTTTGTTGCATCAACTCAGTAAAGGCATCACACAACTGTAAATCAGAGGATGCAAAAATAATATCATCTACATAAATTTGAACAAGGAGCTTATGCATGCCTACTTTCTTAATGAACAAGTTTTATCTATGGAGCTCTAGTGAATTGTTTTGAAGAAGAAAATTAGACAGGTTTCATACTAGGCTCTGGAGCTTGTTTTAACCATAAAGAGCCTTATCAAGCTTATACACCCAACCTAGATGTTTATGATCTTCAAAACCTGGTGGTTGACACACATAAACTTCTTCTTTTATTTTACCATATAAGAATGCACTTTTGACATCCATTTAAAAACTTTAAGATTATGGAAAGTAGCATAAGCTAAGAACAATCTGATTGCCTCCAGTCTGGCTACAGGGGCAAAGGTTTCATCATAATCAATACTTTCTTCTTGTGAAACCCTGTACAACCAGTCTGGCCTTGTTCTTGACAATATGACCTTTTTCATCAGTTTTATTCCTAAACACCATTTAGTGCCTATTGCACACTTACCTTGGGGATAGAGGAACCAGTTCCCACACTTGCTGCTTTTAAAACTAAAGAAGCTCAAGTTGCATGGCTTCAACCCATCCATTGTCTCTTAATGCAATATGATAGTTCTTTGGCTCTTGCTGACTGATGAAGAAGCATAAAAGCAGAAATTGGACAATTGACGTCTAGTTGAAACACCAGCATTGATGTCACCAATGATCTGGACATGGGGTGATTCTTCAGTTCTTGGTACTCAATAAGATCTGTGCAAGTGTTTGTAGGAGATTCAGCAGCAACAGATGTGATCCAGACTCTTGAAACCTAGAATGAGATGGCAATTCAAATGAAGTAGAGGATTCAGAGATCTCATCAGCATTTGTTGTGGATGGAACTGCTGAAGCTACAGGAACATCAAGTTTAGTAGACTCAGGCAGGTGATCACTAAAACTTGCATTTATGCCACCAGATGGATGACTAGTTGCAGGATGATAGATTCACAGAATCTGCAACAGCTGGAGACTGATAAGGAACATATTGCAGTATGTCCAAATCAAATAACTCCACAGGGTTTTGTGGGATTTTGTCCTTTGGAGATTCATTAAACTTTACATGCAAGGTTTCTTCAACTATCTTTGTTCTGCAATTAAAAACTCTGTACCTTGCAAGTAGATGAATACCCAACAAAGTACCCCCTCATCCACCTTGATTCAAACTTCTGAAGTGGATCCTTTGTGTTAAGAATGTAACAGGGACACCCAAATGCTCTAAAAAAGGAAATCAGAGGAGCCAAAGATGTAACACTTCATAAGGAGTCTTCATCAACCTCTGATTTACTAACACTCTATTTTGCATATAGCAAGCTATGTTGACAGCTTTAGCCCAAAAGGTTAGTGGCAAACCAAATCAGCCAACATTGACCTTGCGGCTTCAATAAGGGTCCTGTTCTTTCTCTCCACCACTCCATTTTGTTCAGGAGTTCTTGGAATGCTATACTGCCTCTTGATTCCCTTAGATAAATAGAATTCATCAAGTGTGTGGTTTCTAAATTCTGTGCCATTATCACTCCTCACACACTTGACTGGAAGGAATATTGCTTTTCCACATACAACACAAAGTAGATGATGATTTGACCAGCCTCATCTTTTGAATGTAAAAAGAAGGTCCATACAAATTTGGAATAATCATCCACAATTACCAGACAGTATTTTTTCTTTGCCATGCTCATCACTCTTACTGGACCAAAAAGATCCATATGCAGTAATTGCAAGCAAGCAGTGGACTTTGGTTCTTCTATTGGAGGGAATGATACTTTGTGTTGCTTTCCTTTTAAACAAGCAGAACAGTTGTCATCACATTTGAACTCCTTTAATGGCAGACCTCTCACTAAACCATGATGGATAAGCTGGTTCATGTTTTTAAGATTCATATGACCAAGCCTTATGTGCCATAGTTTAGATTCCTGAGGAGAGGCCTTAGAGAACAGACATGGATGGCCTTTTAGATCAATTTTCTTTGATAAGTCTAAGGCATATACTCTTCCAATCCTGTTGGCCTTCAGGAGAGTATATTCATCCAATATCTTGTCAATCATTCTCAAAACATTGGAAGACAGAATCCGACAGTTCTGGCTGGTGAAAAGTGCAACATGCCCTTTATCACACACTTGACTGACACTCAACAAGTTGTACTTGAGATTCTTCACATGGTTAACATCATCAAATCTTATCTCACCATTTGACACAAAGCCTTTGCCGATGATGTAACCCTTAGCATCATTACCAAAAGATACAAATCCCTTCTTTCCTTGAGAGTAGTCATGAAGAAGAGAACTGCTCCCTGTCATATGCATAGATCCTCCACTATCCACATACCAGATGCTTCTATGGCATGCTGAAGAACCCTACATTTGTCATAAGAAACTAGTTAGCTTTTGAGACCCAAACCATTTTGGTTTTGGGTCTGTTCTCATCAACAGATTTTATACTAACTGGTTTGTCATGATTAACAGCCTTTGAAGGTGGAGATGGCTGAAAAGGATTCCTTTGATTTTGGCTTAGTTTTCCTTTTTAGTGGTTTAATCACAGGTACATCTATTTGTTAACTCTCCCAAACAGATGTTGAACCATCATAACAAGTTGTGTCTGATTGGTTGTTAAAGCCTTCAGTTCAGCAGACACATCAGTACTTGTTTTTTTTGTTCCTGTGACTCACCATGTCCTCCTTTTTGAAAGACACAGACTTAGTCTGGTGTTTTGATATTCCATGAGGAATACTTTCAGCTGTTTTATGATAAACCCTTTTCTTCTTTTTTTAGATTTTTGTAAGAACTTTGGGTTATCAGTTTGAGATGTTTGTGGTACAAACTTGGTTTCAAAATCATCTTTCATTTTATTAATTTTCTTTTTAATGATTTTATCTTTGTTGAATTTGGAACCCTTTTGTACCAACATTCATCAGTGAGATGATTGAATAGACCACATATTTCACATGGCTTTTTCTTCATCTTCTGTTGTTCAACTGCAGAAGAAGATGAAGCTACTGAAGGTGTGTTCTTTAGTACTTTCTTCCTTTCAGTACTTATGTTAAGTACTAAAGGATTTGTAACAACTGAAGATTTTTTCTTCAGAAGTTTTCTATCAGTACTTTTGGATTTCCTGATAGACTCTTCAGCAGTTGTCAAACCATGCTCTTCAGATGTTGTTACTTGCCCTTCAGTACTTTGAATACTTTGTGAGACAACACCTGAAGTGCTCAGTTTTTCTTTGATCATGTGTTTATCAGCAGTGACCATTAGCAGATTGATTAGCTGAGGTACTATTACTGACTTCATCCTCTGATTTTGGATTATCACTTGAGGATGAGACACATAATGATGTGTTTTGGGAATTGCTTTCACCTTCAGATTTTACTTCTATCTTGGGAGTAAAATCTGTAGGAGGTACAGTGTGATTATACCCAATCCCAAATTTCACATTTGAAGTTGTTTGCTTGCTGAGAAGCATTTCAAACCCCTTGCAGGAGGTTACCCAGCGTTCACACTCTACTTGAGTAGCTGCAAGTACCTTTGAGATTCTTATGATTCTCTAAAATGACCTCTACCTTTGCCTTTTCATCAGTGATTTGGCATTTTGATTTGTAAATCTCATCATCTTTTTCATTTAAGACAGACTCAAACTCAGCTTTTCTTTTGGAAATCACTTTCTCTAGGTCAAGATTTTGATTAATTAAAGCTACATTTGCTTCTCTAATTGAGGCAAAAGCAGCTATGCATGACTCAGAACACAACTTGGCCTTAGCCTCAGAAGATACTTGTGGTACCTGTGATGATGAAGCATTTGAGCATGAACCATTAGTAGACTCCAGGGCCATAAGAGCAAGATTTCCAAAAGATTTTCACCACCATGTTGACCAACACCAGAAAACAATTGTTCAGGATAACCAGAAAGATCATCTGGTAAGCTACTCCAGTCAACAACTCCAGGTGTAAAAAAGCTTTGATGTGATTGAGATTGAGATTGTTGATTTGATTGAGATGGTTGAGGCTCGGGTAGGGCTTGTGGTTGTTGAGCTATGGGTACAGGAACCTGACTGGACTGAGCCATGTAAAAACATGGATAAGGATATGACATTGGACCTTGAGGGACAAAATATGCAGGAGATGATTGAGTTTGTGAATGATGACCAGAACTGGTAGAATGTTGCCCTTTGTTTTGTGAGCTATTGCATGGAAAGGTCATAAAGGGTGCAGAAGAGTTAGATCCAGATGATCCACACTCTCTTGCAAAATGTCCAAGTCTATGGCACTTGTGACACCTCAACTTGCTCTTGCCAAAACCAACTTTGGTTTTTCCAGAGAGACCAGGAAATTTTCTACCTGTCCTTTTGTAAAATTTTTGAGATCTGATATTGATTAATGCCATTTCACTCAAAATATCCATATCTTCCAGATCATCATCAACAATTCCTTTCAAATCATCCATCAAAAAGCACAAATTATCACTACTACACCCTGAATTACTATCAACTCCAACAAAAGCAGAATCTCCACTGTTTGAAGAGAAATCTATATGCTCATCATAAGAACTTTCTGATGCAGCATATTCTGACTCATGACCAACCAGAGCAGTATTCCCTGGTACAAAATCATCAGTGGGCTTCCCAGATGAAGCCAGTTTCCTTTTCTGTTCTATCTCTCTTTCAAATGTTAACAGTTTCTCATGAAGTTGGGTGAGAGATAGATTGTGCACTGGAGCGTAGGACAATAGTATATGTGTCCCATCTCTCAGGCAGGGATCAGAGGAATCTGTTGTTCATCTGACTGTTTGTATATTCATGTTTAACCATTTTCAGCTCAGATATCAAACAGGAAAATCGCTCAAACTGTTGAGTCAGTGACTCACCCTTTCTATGAGAGAATGTCTTATATTGCTGGGCAAGGATCTTTTTATTGTTTGCCAAGACCTCATCAGTTCCTTCAAATTGTTCTTTCAGAGCAACCCAGAGGTCATGAGCAGTTTCATGATGCATAAGTCCAGAATAGATTTCATTAGGCAGTGCCATGGCCAGAATTCCATGGGCTTTAGCATCAATTTCAAACAGTTTCAGATCTTCATCTGAGTATTGCTCTTTCTTCTTGGGAACCATCTCATTGGTTTCCGGATTACTCACCATAGGCTTATATGGTCCATGAACCACAGATTTCTAACAACCTAAACTGTTGACAGACAGGTGATGGAGCATTCGGCGTTGCCATATGTTATACTCACTCCTAACAAGCATCGGAGGCTTTGTTGAGGAGCCAGTATTGTGAGGATCATTGATTGATGTAGCCATTTTCACCGATTCAAACAGGTTCAATGAAATTTTAACAGATCTAGCTCAAAAACTCAACAACACAGTTTGAAACAAGACGAATCTCAAATTAATTCACTGGAAGCAATAGAAAATCAAACTCTATAACCAATTCTTGCAAATTTGCTAATTCGATCAAACTTAGATATCAAAAGAGCAGTTCAATGATCAATTGTTAAATAGATCAATGATTAATTGGCTCTGATACCATTTGAAAGGATCGGGATCTAGTTTGATCAATTAGATTAAGATTTGCAGCGGAATAGAACAAGAATTAGACGAAATTTAAGCAAGAATAATATGAATATTCAATCAAACAGTGACGGTTATAGAGAGAGAGTTTTCTGCAAAGAGAATATTTTCATTCATGCACAAGCTTCGGCTACAAAGAAATTAGGTCAACATTCCTTTTATAAAGGAATGTGACGTCAGCTGATGTCACTTGATAGTGACAGCTAACTGATTTATACAAACAACTAAAAGTAGACTAAACTACTAAAGATGTCCACAACAACTGAGGACACCTTCACAAAAAGTTAAGTACAAGCTAAAATTACAACTACTGAAGTTATAACATCTGAAGTGTAAGAACTTCAAATGTTTTACATAAAATAAAACTACTGATAACAAACTACTGAAAAGTAAACCATCACAACTACTGAAAAAGAACTACTTCAGCTGTTGTGACAACGTCTGAGAACTTGGTCTTCAGACTTTGTCTTCAGCAGTTGTCTTCAGACTTTGTCTTCAGCTATTGTCTTCAGACTTTGTCTTCAGCTGTTGTCTTCAGACTTTGTCTTCAAACTTTGTCTTCAGCTGTTGTAAACCACTTCAGTTTTTATGATGTTTGTAGGACTTAAAGGTTTTTCTGATCTGGCTTATTGGTTCTTTTGGTCCAACAAAGAAGAAGAAGAAGGTCGAATTTAAGGTAAGAATTCGTGGTTTTTAAGTGTTTATGACGGGTTTTATCTCGGTTATATGCTTATGTGTTTGTGAATGTGTTCGGGTGTGTGTGTTTGGTGGGGTTTTTAGGTGTTTGAACTCATTTGCAAAAGGGTTAGAAGGAAGTTACACCCAAGTTGCACCAGGTGAGTTTCTAGACCCCGGTTTTTTACTTGTTTTAAACTCTTTGGGGCTGAAAATGTATTTAAACATTTTTACAATGTTTATGTATGTATACCCGTATGTAGTATGCATGTTGGATGATGATTCCAAGACGCTTATAGGTTGTTCATGTTTAGAATAGCCTTGGTAAGCTTAGAACAGATGGGTTTGATGATTGGGTTCGAAAGCATCCTAAAAACATGTTGTACAGAAGGTTCATGCGCCTAGATAAGGCTCATGCGCCTGGAAATGCCTTAGAAGTATTTAAGTGTATCCCATGCGCCTGAACAGTGGTCCATACGCCTAGAATTTACAATCGGACAATTAAGTGTAGGGCCATGCGCCCCAATAGTGGCCATGCGCCTAAGTGCCCATGCGTCTGAATAACTGAAAGGATCAGGATCTAGTTTGATCAATTAGATTAAGATTTGCAGCGGAATAGAACAAGAATTAGATGAAATTTAAGATAGAATAATATGAATATTCAATGAAACAATGACGGTTATAGGGAGAGAGTTTTCTGCAAAGAGAATATTTTCATCATGCACAAGCTTCGGCTACAAAGAAATTAGGTCAACATTCCTTTTATAAAGGAATGTGACGTTAGCTGATGTCACTTGATAGTGACAGCTAATTGATTTATACAAACAACTGAAAATAGACTAAACTACTGAAGATGTCCACAACAACTAAGGACACCTTCACAAAAAGCTAAGTACAAGATAAAATTACAACTACTGAAGTTATAACATCTGAAGTGTAAGAACTTCAGATGTTTTACATAAAATAAAACTACTGATAACAAACTACTGAAAAGTAAACCATCACAACTACTAAAAAAGAACTACTTCAGCTGTTGTGACAACTTCTGAGAACTTGGTATTCAGACTTTGTCTTCAGCAGTTGTCTTCAGACTTTGTCTTCAGCTGTTGTCTTCAGACTTTGTCTTCAGCTGTTGTCTTCAGACTTTGTCTTCAGCTGTTGTAGACCACTTCAGTTTTTATGATGTCTGTGGGACTTAAAGGTTTTTCTGATCTGGCTCATTGGTTCTTTTGGTCCAACAATAACTCATGCGCCCAAATAGTACACATGCGCCTAGAATTAGGCTGGAATTGACTAAGTGTCCAGACGTCCAGGATTCCCATGCGCCTAGGTGCCCATGCGCCTGAAAGTTGCCCATGCGTCTAAGTGTTCCCCATGCGCCTGTATAGTGCCCATGCGTCTAAGGACTTAGAATATTTTCTGATTTTGAGTAGTGGTGGGTTCAAGGCAGAGGCGGTTGTTGAGGTGGGTTGAGGGTGCACGCGATGACGTTGGTGGTGGGTTGAGGGTAAAGGTAGCGGTGGTGGTGGGTTGAGGGTAAAGGTAGCGGTGGTGGTGGGTTGAGGGTAGAGGCAATGGTGGTAGTGGTGAGTTAAGGGTGATGCAACAATGTTAGTGGTTGGTTGAGGGTGCAAGCAACGACAGTGGTGGTGGGTTGATAGTAGAGGCGGCGGTAGCGATGAGTTGAGGGTAGAGGTGGTGGTAGTGGGTGTTGAATGTGAAGAAAAGAATTAAAAAAAAGTATTTAGTCATTTAAAACATTAACAAAAAAAACCTTAACATTTGTTATTACCAGAGGACTATGAGTGTACTTTACTCTAAAATAAAATAATTACACCTAAAAACTTAAGCGGTCAAGTAAAAAACATAAAAGTTGAAATCAAAACATAAACCCCAGCGACACACCACCAATTTGAGTTCACCAAAACCCCAGCTTCAATCTTCGGCCGCTCGAAGCCATGGGCAAACCCCGAAAAACGCCGGTGAAGTCATCGTTGTTCGAAAAACTCCTCCGCCGCCGCCTACACGAAACCTACGGCAACTCAATTCCATCAATCGATGAACTCATCGACTCCCTTCGCGCCAAATACCCCGAATACGGCCGCCACAAGCCCCAATTGTTCACCAGAATGGTCAAACAAGCCCTAGAATCCAACAACAACAAATACAAACGCAAATTCACCAGCAACGATGAACATTCTCGATCGTTCAATGTTGCTGATGTTGATGATGATGATGATGATGATGAGATTACGTCACCCTCGTCTCGCAGTCCCGCGAGCAAGAAGGTGAAGAAGGTTGACGGTAGAGAAGAGAGGCTGTTGATGATGGAGACGAAGCACGTTGCTCGTAGGCGAATCGAGATGCAATCGGATTCATCGGAATCGGAGGATGAAGATATAAGTGCGGTTTCGACATCTGAGGATGAGGTTTACAGTTTGCAGTTTGAGCCGGAGTTTGATCTAACGAAATCGATGCTTCGAAACAAGTACAGCGCGTCGAAAATCGATGCGAAAGCGGAGAAGGAGGAGAAGCCGAAGGATGTGGAGTTGGAGGTGGTTACCAATGGGAATGATAAGGAGACTAAAACGGTGGATATGGTGATGGAGGATAAGACTGTTGTTAAGCCTGTGGGAAAAGCTAAGGGGCAGAAGTTGAACAGTGTGTGTAATGATGGTGCTGTGGATGTCAATGGGAAAGATGATGGACCTAGGTTTAAGGACCTTGGTGGTATGGAAGCTGTGTTGGAGTTGTTGAGGACTGAAGTGATTTTTCCTTTGAACCGGCCCGAGCTACCTCGTAGCCTTGGCGTGAGGCCGACGACGGGTATTTTGTTACACGGGCCGCCGGGGTGTGGCAAGACGAAACTAGCTCATGCCCTTGCTAATGAGGCTGGGATTCCGTTTTATAAGATTTCTGCCACTGAATTGGTGTCTGGTATATCAGGTAGTGTTTGTTTTCTTGACTTGAATGCTTATGCATTTGTATGATTGCTTCATTATATAGCATCATTTTATTGCAAAATGTGATTTTGATTTATTGTATGTGTTTGTAAAGTTGTTTATTCATCCCTATGATTCTAGGATTGGTTTAGGTTGTGCTAGACTGCTAGGAATGTAATATGATATTCTGTTTGTGTTTTTTCTTTTTACTTTCACAATTTTGCTGTGCATACAAGAGATATTGGTTTTGTAGCTGGTTAAGCACTCCAATGGATGCTTAAAAGTGTTATGCAAAAAGAGTAAATTGAAGAATGTATATCCTGTTACAGAAGATATCATCAATTCCAGTTTATAAACTTGTTGGTTTAGTTTGAAGCCTGGCTGAGAGTTTTCCCAATTATGTTATTTCCTTTTAGATTAAGTAATGCTCATCTATTTAGAAGTTTTATCATGTTTATGATTGAGGTGTGTTGATAAGCAGCTTGGATTGCCTTTTTATCTCGAGTAAGATTTAAGAATAAAGAAAGCTAAATTAGTTTAAGGGGTTGGCAATGGCATCATTTGGTGCCACCACAACGCTTCTAGTTTGTTTGTTTAAGTCTTGCATAAAATTGAAGTTGACAAAGTTGCTAACACATTAAAGTAATTCTGAAGAACTCCATCTTAAATTTTTACGTGAGATTTTAGTTGGTATAAGACTTTAGTTCTATTTCTCTGTAATTACATATAATTCTTA
Organism: Flaveria trinervia; assembly: GCA_025506515.1. Classification (NCBI taxonomy): domain Eukaryota; kingdom Viridiplantae; phylum Streptophyta; class Magnoliopsida; order Asterales; family Asteraceae; genus Flaveria; species Flaveria trinervia. The sequence continues at coordinate 10,013,905 of CM046446.1, forward strand.
TATTCATACTATAAGGATTGGGGATTACATTGACATATTGTTAGGTAACTAGAAAACTAGAATAATCTATAACTCTTTTGACATTATACTCATACATATACTATTCCGACACATCAGGTGCATCGGAAGAGAATATACGAGAGCTGTTTTCAAAAGCATATAGAACAGCACCATCCATTGTATTCATTGATGAGATTGATGCAGTTGCTTCAAAAAGAGAGAACCTTCAAAGGGAGATGGAAAGACGTATTGTGACACAGTTAATGACTTGTATGGATGAATCTTACAGGGTTGCTAAGCCAGATGACACTTCGAAAACCACAGAAACGGCAGATGGCATACCAGGTTATGTTTTAGTGATTGGTGCTACGAACAGACCTGATGCTGTTGACCCAGCATTAAGAAGGCCGGGTCGTTTTGACCTTGAGATTAATTTAGGTGTTCCGGATGAAAATGCTAGAATAAAGATTCTCTCAGTGCTTACACGAAATTTGAAACTTGAAGGTGCTTTTGATCTGGTCAAAATATCTAGGTCGACTCCAGGTTTTGTTGGAGCTGATTTAGCAGCATTGGTGAACAAAGCTGGCAACCTTGCTATGAAGAGAATTATTGATGCAAGAAAGTTGGAGCTTTCTAAGGAAAGCACAAACACTGAAGAAAATGAAGATTGGTGGAGGAAGGCATGGACTCCAGAAGAGATGGACAAACTTAGCATCACAATGTCTGATTTTGAGGTATTAAGAGAGCTGTTGTTCACTTATCAAATTTGTTTAATTGTTGCTATTCTTGATTTTCATTAAATTATATACAGGCAGCAGCCAAACTTGTACAACCTTCTTCTAGAAGAGAAGGATTCTCGAGTATTCCAAATGTCAAATGGGAAGATGTTGGAGGTCTTGATTTGTTGAGAGAGGAGTTTGATCGTTACATAGTTAGACGTATAAAATATCCTAACCAGTATGAGGTAAATATAATTTATAGTGGTTTTGCTCATTTTGTTAAATGGGATTTTTTTTAATAGTTAACTTGATATTATTTTAGAAATTTGGAGTTAGTTTGGAGACTGGTTTTTTGCTTTATGGACCTCCTGGTTGTGGAAAAACATTGATTGCCAAAGCTGTTGCTAATGAAGCAGGAGCAAATTTCATACACATCAAGGTCTGTCACCACTAATTATATTCTTTCTAACATCTTATCCACCTGATGATTTATACCCTTAAACTTATGATATGCTTTTTTACTGCGAAGGGTCCTGAGGTTTTGAACAAATATGTTGGGGAGAGTGAATTGGCTGTGCGGACTATATTCAGTCGTGCAAGGACATGTTCTCCATGCATTTTATTTTTTGATGAGGTTTTTTCACACTCTAGAAATTGTTTCAAGAAATTTCATTATTGTAACTTCACTTATATGTATTAGCCTAGAAACTTGCATGATATTGTATTTACCCAATCAAAAAAATAATGGCAAATATAACCATTTAATGTACTAAAAATTTCAGGGTGGGGGGTTGGGTGTAGTGGTAAATGGATAGGAGTTTAAATGGTGTTCTCATCCCAACCAAAGGTTGTGGGTTCGAGCTTGGGGGTGGCAGATCTTGGATTATCTAGGTGTTGCCCATCGTATTCTAGATATTCTAGGTGTTGTTGTTAACAAAAAAGTACTAAAATTTTCATATTTATTTATTTCATTGGATACAACTTATAAAATAACCATTATATTCTCTCTTTTATAAGATCTTATTTTTTTTGTTTAGTTTTATATGATATTATACCCAGTATTGAGGGGGATATATGAAATTTTTTCTTAGTTATTAATAAACCGATAATAGAAGTTGTGGTGGTTGATTTAAGCTTGATACCCTTTTTTTGGGATTAATATTTTAGGTAGATGCACTAACAACCAAGCGTGGAAAGGAAGGAGGGTGGGTTGTTGAGCGACTTCTAAACCAGGTAAGCAAATTCTACAATATTTTATCAAAGCTTGCTCATCATTTGTCAGTATTCTTGATTTTCAAAAAATTATATACCTCCAATGTTGTATACAGAAGATGATTTTTTTATTTCTTTTGTAGCTATTGATAGAGCTAGATGGTGCGGATCAACGCAAGGGAGTTTACATAATTGGTGCTACCAATAGGTTCAAGCAACACATCATCTTTTTGTTACAAAAAATAATTATTCATCATAAATGGTTTATAGTTATTAATCTTGTTGGCATGATTATTCTAGGCCAGAGGTGATGGACCCAGCAGTCTTGCGGCCTGGAAGGTTTGGTAAACTTATGTATGTCCCTCTGCCAAATGAAGACGAGCGAGGGTTGATCTTAAAAGCTCTTTCTAGGAATAAGCCATTAGATGGTGATGTGGACTTGATTGCTATTGCTCGTAGCGAGGCTTGTGCAAATTTAAGTGGAGCTGATCTTTCTGCATTGGTTTGTTTTTCTTCTCTTATAAAAACACTAAAATATCAAAATGATAAAAAAATGCATCAAGTAGTGTTTTGTGATGTCAATAAGAAAATGTTTAGATAAGACTAGGGATGAAAATTCCTCACATGACTGAAACACTACATGAAATAATCTGACTTTGAGTTGTCATATATAACCCTTTTAATAAACAGGTTATGCTCCAGTTTTTATAATTAAATGTGTCATGTTCGGGTTGACATGTTCAATTAAACATGTTGATCACCAACTTGTTTATATAGCTCGTTATTAACAACCCTCCTTCCAGTTTAGCACGTTTACCACTTGATAGCAACCCACCAGGCCCCCATTGCACCAGCTTGCTTCACTTGTTTAGATAGATAGTCATGTTTGGGTTACACATTTTTAAGCATATCTACATTGGGGGTCATCTTTGACACAGATAAATATATGTGATCGTATTTGGGTTCAGCGGTTCAACTTGTCAATTTTGCACAATTGACATCCCTAGATAAGACCGAATATAACATCATTTGGTGGATTATAAGACCAATAGGGTGTCATTAGGTTGACCTTTTGTTATATTTCAGATGAATGAAGCTGCCATGGCTGCTATTGAAGAAAATTTTAGTAGAATTGAAGCTGCTGCTCATGAAGGGGCATCCATAGTTGGCATGCCACATACAATTAAAGCTGCTCATTTTGAGCAAGCATTGGGTAAAATCTCACCTTCCGTCTCAGATAAGGTAAAAGTTAGCTCTTTTTCATTGTCTCCCTAAACAGTTTAGGGGTAACCATAAATAACTTAAACCATCCAGACCGAAGCCAGTTGGTTGGTTCGAGGTTTATATGGTTCGGTTTACTGTTTTGTTTTGGCACTTTGACATCCGACCAACAGTCTGTCGTTTTCTGAAACACGGCTAGCAGTTTGACCCAGATTTTTTGTCAAAACCACTTTAACCTGAACGTGAACAATCCCAAAATATAGATCCTCACTATTTATATAAATCAGTCATTGTTTATTTACAACATCCAGGTCACTAATGCTATAATGACTTGTATATCCTTCGATGAAAGTAGTGCCTTGCTTTGCATCTGTTGTGTTGGTTTTGATATTCTTATACCTTGTCTCTATTGTTGCAGCAAAAACAGTATTACCAGCTACTGTCAGAGAGCTTCAAAGCATCATAAACACGGGTATGGTTTCACTGCACGTTATTCGTTCATCAACGTTGCACAGGCATTCATACTTACAGTTTTGACACTCGTCTCGTTACAAAACAACGGGCTACATATACTTCGATGAAGACAAAGAAGGATATTGTTTTTAGAGCATGCTAGAATAGAATCTTTGTTTTATTGATATATAGTTTGGTATTAGTTTCAAATTTTGGTTTGTTACTTTCTTTGGTCATTGAAATGTTATATGTTTTAAATCCACCGATTACTATCAAGTGTTAATCAGATTTTGGATATAGAAGAAGCTAGGGCTTTATTCCCTTAAAATGTTAAGGTACAACAATCACAAATAACAAGTTTTCAGATGTCGCCTAATTGTCTCTTCGACAAATAATCAGATTTGGATTATATCATTGTGGGTTACTTTCTATGATTCATTTGATTAATTTTATGATGGTGTTATCCATTTTCATGCGTTGAGTTTACGTAAATTTTGAGAATACAAGTCTTTACCAACGATTTAAACCAAAGAACCAACAGGATTTTTCATCTTTACTCGTGATAAACACTACCGGAAAACATCAATGTAGACCGAATTAAAAACAATCAACTCGCAATCAACTCGCAGCGGATAAAACCAATATAGATTCTTGAAAAGATATTTCTGCAATGAACATCTAGAATTCTAGATCACTAGCTTCAAGAATTACGTATGCAAAGTCCGGCAACTCCCTTTAAGCCCAATCACTTGACTTGTTAGCAGTCCATGAGTTAAGCCCAGTAACAATTGTTTACAAGCCCACATGTAATAATTCTAATCATCAATAAAAAGTTTAACTATTTGACTTGCAAGAATATTTTTTCGTTCATTCGAAGATTAAAAAAATAATTTGTGTGAGATAAATTTGGCAAAATATATTTAATTATGTCAAATGCATGCTGCATTATCTCATCTTTAGCATTCTCTTAAGTTTACCATCACCAAATATAATTGCAATTAGTTTAGCTCTATTTTGGGAGTAGAACTCACACTTCAAAGGGTTCACCTATACAATACTATAAGTATTACACTAAACATGTGTTTTTCATAGATATGACACTTAAAAAGTTAAGAAAGAACTTGGACGGTTGGAACAAAAAGGTGATTTTGTTACATGTAAACAAGCATAATCGGCTTAAATAAACATTATTATAAATGGGCTTCAACATCTGTGCCATTGGCCCATTACGGCATTAATACCAAGTTATAAATGGGCTCCATACCGTCTACTGGATTTTTTTTTTCGGTTGAAATTTTTGGTTTGTCTTTGTACACATCCTTAATTTTCATAAATTTTATCTATCAAACGTTCAATCTTGTAATATTTAAAATTGTGTTTAAAGCGACTAAAAAAAGTTAGTGTTATCATTTCTTTAAACATTTTATTTTGATATATATATTTTTAATTTTAAGTCATTAATATAATTTCAAAAACACCAAACTACTTGTAGGATAATAACCCTTGACAATTTTGTGATCAAGGTTTAAAAACGTCAAAAGAATCGGTGAGATGTTGAATATTATCCTAACTGACATGTAGAAACAGTGTGGCTTAAAAAATATCCAAAAAGACTATTATAAAACGCTCTTAAATTCTAGTTTTGTTTTAAAGCATATCAAACATATGACAAGTTGAGTTCCAACGTGTAGGTACGTCTCAATAGGGGTGAATAACTATTGGGAAATACTGCCTATTACCGATAACTGACATGATAAAGTACCGATTACCAAATAGATATTACAATGCAAGGTAGGTACTCGGTACCTGTTTTTTTTTTATTAAAGTTGGGATCGGGTCGGTATTGAGAACTACGTCTCGGTTACCTGACATTGGACTGATCCTGAAATAATTTAAAATATAACAAACCTAGAAAAAATAGGAATCTATTGGCGGCAGAAGGTTTCTCGATGAAAAGCCCAAAAACACAATATGTATTATTGCTATATATATATATATATATATTGTAATTCCCGGGCACCTCACAGTTGGTCATTCATTGCACTTAAAACATTATAAAACGTACATTTATTTTGCAGCAGAATTTAAAACTTTCATTAATAACTAAAAACATGTCATTTCATTCATTTACAACATTTGTTTTCATCTTAAAATATAAAGGCATGTCAAAATACGGATGTCAGCCTCAAAATGCTCCCAGTAGCTTATGCATCCATGCCTGCAACTCCTCAGCATCAACAAATACTTGCCAACTATCATGCATACAAAAGTCAGCGACGCTGAGTGAGTTCTAGTTTTTTTATAATAAAATACTTTACTTTCATTAAAACCGTTTTTTACTTTTCTTTCAAAAGCATACTATACTTTACAATCATTCGTGATCATACATCATACGTACATACAGATAATATCGTTATTATCTTCGTCATTACGTTCGTTAACTTCGTTCATTTAACGTATTACATTATCGTTCACTTCTCTTTCTAGATCCAGTCAAACTTTACCCTCTTCGTGGCACTCAGCCACGATTACTGAGGTCGAATGACAAGGATCCTGTTCAGTACGTTATTACGATGATTCATTAAAGTTCATTCATACTTCGTTCTTTCATACATTATCTTTCGTTCATTATTCTTTATTACTCGAATCTTGTCTCACGCAATATCCCCGACTCATGCTCGAAAGCTGATGTTGTGCCGGGGCCTGCTCACAAACCCCCGACTCATGTCCGAAGACTGACACAACACCGGATACGCGACAAAGATCCCATATGAGTCAATCACAGGGATTGAACTCTATCCGAGTCTGTTGTAACACATAGTCGCTCACCTCATACCTATGCTTGGCTTTATGCCACACCCCCGAAGTTATACGTAACTCGGGTAACCATCATATATTTCACCCCCAACGTTATGGGTAACAACACCCCCATCAAAATGGGTAACAAAACCCCCATCAAAATGGGTAACAACACCCCCATTGAAATGGGTAACAACACGCCCACCGAAATGGGTAACAACACCCCCCATCGAAATAGGTAACAACACCCCCATTGAAATGGGTAACAACACCCCCATCAAAATGGGTAACAACACCCCCTATCGAAATGGGTAACACCACTGAAGGTCAGTCACAAAGACTGGAACCCTTGCGTGCACACTTTAGGATTTGCTGAACCTCACGCGGTAGAGCTTAAGGCATTTAGAGTCGTGCACCTCTGTACATATTGCTTGCAAGCCTTTCTATACTTTCTCTTTTATTAATACATGCATTTTATCATTATGTTCATCTTTTCATTATCTTCCACTTTACGTTACATAATACTTTTCATTACATTTATTAACGTTCAACGCGAAGCCAAGGGAAAACATACATACATAATAAGGAACATACATAATCATAAACATACACCATCACCAATACAGGCACATCATACATGCATATCACACATCAAACATAAGCCATCACATCATAACCAGGCCTATCTCCCCATTTACCCCTTAAAAACCACTTAGAAAACCTTAAGTCCAAATTGGGTGCATGGGACCTTTCAGGCGCATGAGCCTGAAAATTCATAGTGTAACAGTCCGGGCGCATGGGCACTATTTGGGCGCTTCTGCCCTGTTCAGGCGCTTGGCCACTATGCAGGCGCATGGCACCTGTTTAGGCGCATCAACACTTAGCCGTTTCAATCACTTTGGGCGCATGACACTATTTAGGCGCATGGCCAACACTTGGACGCATGGCCACTGTTTAGGTGCATGGGCCACTGTTTAGGTGCATGGACCACCTCTGGGAGTATGGACAACACTTAGACGCATTGCCAACATGCTGGGTGCATGGGCCACTGTTTAGGCGCATGACCCACTCTTGGGCGCATGGCCAACACTTAGACGCATGGCCAACATGCTAGGCGCATGGGCCACTGTTTAGGTGCATGACCCACTCTTGGGCGCATGGCCAACACTTAAGCGTCTGGCCACTCATGCTGGGGGCATGGGCCACTATTTGAGCGCATGAATCACTGTTCATGTTCATCAAAACATTCTGAAATATTTTCTATGCTACCAACATCACCCGATTATCATTCCAATGATACCCAAGCACAGATCTAACATACTAAGGGCACCTAAGCATGCTAACATCATCACTACCCCATAATCAACTCTATAACATACATACATACATACATACATACATCATTCGAACATAAGGCTGTAAACCCACGGTTTCTTTTAAAATGTTTACTTAGTATGCATAATAGCCTCAAACCAGTTGAAAATCAGTAAAAGAGGGGTTCTAGAAACTCACCTTGAGCAGCCTTTGAGCAACACACTTCAAGTTCGAGACCCACCTTCGATTCAGCTCTTGAATCCCGAAAACAAACACTTAACAACCAGAACTTCGGTCAAGAACTCGAAACCTAGCTGAAACCGAGCTCATATGTAACACCCGAATATTTATTATTTTGAAGCCGGTGAAGAAGAAAAGAAAATAAAGTCCAAAGTCGAGGGACCAAACTCGCCCACGAAAGAAAGTCGGGTGAAGGGGAGTATATAAGGGAGAGGGCAGCCCTTACCCTCTCCCCCACACTCACAAATCAGCCAAAGAAAGGGGAGAAGAGAGAAAGAAGAGAAAAAGAGGAAAAATGTTGGTTCGGGTCGCCAAAATCGTCGTGAAGCAAGCCAAATCGAAGCTCTTGTCGTTGTGCTCGTTTAGGTGAGTTCTAGGATCCCTCTTTTACATGTTTTTGAATGATTTTGGGGCTGGAACACATCTGAAAACCCTTTTTCGCGTTTTTGGGTGAAAACCCGTATGTATGCGTGTATGTATGTGTAGGACCCGTTTGGGGCTTGATTTCTTGCTTGGTTGTGCTTGAATAAGGTTATGGTATGCATCCCTAAGGTTTAGGATGGTCGATTTAGGCTTAAAATGGGTTTAGATGAGTTTGGAGGCCGAAAACCCTCGGCTGCAGTCGGGTTGAACTGCATTCTGCATCAGTTAGGGCTAGGCGACCGACTGGAGGCCGAATGGAGGCCATACGGCCGATTAGGGTGCGATTGGGGTTCATTCGCACGATTGGAGGGCCAGTCGCATGGGGGTCATGCGACTGAAGGACCATTCGCACGACTGAAGGTCCAGTCGCATAGATGTTCATCCGCATTGTCCATTCGCACGACTGGATGTTCATTCGCATAGGTGTTCATCCGTATTAGTTCATTTGCATGATGCTCAGTCGCATGGAGGCAATGCGACTGAAGGGTGTCCATATGCCCGAATAGGGTTGTTGTACCCGAGGAAGGTGTAGATTGACTTCTGACTTTCGGGGGAAAGTGCAGATGTAAGTTTTGATGTAAAGGTTCCCATAAGAGTTTTTAAGATGAGGATCGAGGTCTTAGAAAGCATGTTGGGCATGATGAGGGTGATGATGTTGTACGTTATGTATGTATGATGTTGCCCTGTATGATGTGATGTTGATGCATGTTAATGTTCCTTAGTGTGATGTATAATATCTTTCCTATGGCTTTACCTGTTATGATGAATGAACGAAGTATTATGTAACGTAAAGTGAAAGATAAAGAAAGAGGAACCTGATGAACGAATGCATGTATTAATGAACGAATGAAACGTCTTGCACACATCGGATAACGGTCCTTCTTGGTGATTGACCCTGAATGTAGAACCTCTACCGCTCACCCCTAGTACTGTGGCATACGTTTAGCTGTTCATTTGTTGACTTCGGCCCAGTAGCTAAGACTGATGGTTACTCCTAGTACCGTGGCATACGTTTAGCTGTTCATTTGTTGACTTCGGCCCGGTAGCTACGACTAACCGATGTGTAGCACATGGTATTGGTATGGATGATGTCCGATGCACAAGTAAAGTAATGAAAGAACGAATGAACGAATGAAGAAGATAATAATGATATTATCTATGTGTACGTACGATGTGTGATCATGTAAAAGTAACGAACGTTTTATATGAAAGTAAAGTATGTTTTATTTTGTAAAACTAGAACTCACTCAGCAACGCTGACTTTGATGTGTTTCCAGTTGGCAGGTAATGGTTGCTGAGGATGGCACGGACGACTACTCAGCTCTTTTGGGGATGGCATTCTTTTGATTAATGTTTTTGCAATTTAATGCAAACAAGCTATTTTGTAATGAATGTTGTATTAATTTGCAAAAGCATTTACATGGAAATGAAAGTTTGTTTTAGTTTTCCGCTGCGATTTATGAAATACAAATGTAATTATACGTTTTGTGTGCGATGAGAACCCAGCTGTAAGCGTCCCGGGAACGGGGCCTTACAAGTTGGTATCAAAGCCAAAGTTTAAGTGAAATGTGTAAATTTTCAAAATAAACCTAATCTTAAACTGAGAATGGGACGGAATGGGAATGGATGCCAAACTGAGTAGCTGCGTGCCATCAGGTATTTTCGTAAAGTTAACCGGTTTTATGTGCGCATGGTATGTGGTTATGTGTTGTATGTAGATTTAAATACTGATGTAGTCAGGACAGGTAATACTTGGGGTATGAAGAGTAAAGTAAGTGGCTAATCACAACTGGCCATTGTAATTAGGGACTTACTATACTTGACATTAACTGAGCTGTTCCCTTGAATGACCGTGTTGGTGTTTGAATCTTTCAGTGTGCGTGTGATGGCCGGAGGTAGATCTTCGAAAGCTTCTAGGGGTGGAGGTCACGGTGCTGAACCGCAACCCAAGAGAGGGAGACCCAGAGTTGAGAGGGTGGTTCATGAAGAACCAGAGACCCCTCATCCGGAGGGTGGCGACGAAAGCGCCAATCTGAGAGCCTCAGTAAAGGAGGCTGTTGTAGAAGAAGTCCATCAGGTCATGCAGACAATCTTACCGTCTGTGGTGAATGAAGTTATTAAGGCTGTACGAGAAGGGGAAAGAAAATAAAGAAACAGATCCTCTGGAGAACGGGAACAACCAGAGCCGGAAACGGTTCTATCTGATGATGAAGAGAAAAAGAAGAGCCTGCGCCGGAGACGGCACGAGGATGTAATTATGGGGCTTTTATGAGATGCAAGCCCCCTACTTTTGATGGAAACGGCACCGCTGCAGCCGCTCACCGGTGGGTGAGGAAATGGAAGCTGTTCTCGATATCAGCGAGTGCCGAGAGGACCAAAAGGTGAAGTTTGCTACCCACTCTTTTGTGGATTCAGCTCTGTGCTGGTGGGACAACATTGTCCAAGCTGAGGGTAGTAGGGCCATTGGGAAAATGAATGGCCTGAGCTGAGAAGGTTGGTGATTGAGGAATTTTGTCCTTATCGGGAAATGGACAAGTTGGAAAGGGAGTTTCTTCTGCAGTTGGAGGCTGGAACCATGACACACCAGCAGTATACCACCAAGTTTAATGAAATGGCACGGCTTGTGCCTGATCAGGTGACGCCTCTGTCTCGGAAAATCAAGAGGTATATTCAGGGTTTACCGGTGGATGTTCGCCGGCATATGATCGCCGCCCGGCCAAGCACGTTTAGGTCGGCAGTTGATTTGGCATGGAGGTGTATGACGAGCGGGAGGTGGTGGTGACTGAGGCGAGTAGAAGGGTGGTGGTGATTGGAACTGGAACGGGAAACGGTTCGGTCGGGGTGATGCCCCGATTGGTAACAAAAAGGCACGGGTGGATGAACGCCGTGTGGTCACATCAAGTGCGGGGTCGAAAAGGTGTGGCAAGTGTGGAAGGGAGCACAGCGGGGAATGTAGGTTTGGGTCAAACTTGTGCTTCAAGTGTGGGAAGACAGGGCATATGGCGAAGGATTGCATGTCGGGCAAATGTTTTAACTGTGGGTAAACTGGTCATCTGAGCAGAGATTGTAAGAAGTCGAGGACTGAGGGTTCAGGGGTGAAGAAGACGGGAAGTGATGGGCCGAGGGCGAGCTCCAGAGCGTTCACCATGACACAGGAGGAGGCTAGGACGGACCCTGACGTTGTGTCCGGTACGTTTCTAGTGAACCAGACTTTAGCTTCTGTGTTATTTGATTCGGGTGCTAGTAGGAGTTTTGTTTCTGCTGCTTTCTGTGCTAAGCTGCCTGTTAGTAGTAGACATGTTGATGCGCCCTTTGATGTAGAAACTGCCATAGGTAAGTCTACCAGGATTTCTAAGATGATAGAGAATTGTGATGTGGAACTTGAGGGTCATAAGTTTCCTATTAGACCGTTCGTGATGACCTTGGGTGATTTCGATTTGGTTCTTGGGATGGATTGGTTGGCGGACTTCGAGGCGAACATTGTGTGTCGCAAGAAGATGGTTCGGTTAACAGCGCCTGACGGAAGTTTGGTAACGGTTTATGGTGATCGGGTTACTACGATCCCGAAGGTGATCTCAATGGCGGTGGCGGGAAGTGTATGAGGCGTGGGTGTAGTGCTTACTTGGCCTATGTAAAAGATGTGGATACACCAACACCACAACTAGCCGATGTACCGGTTGTGTGTGACTTTCCAGACGTGTTCCCAGAAGACTTATCAGGAGTGCCACCTGACAGAGAGATTGAATTTCAGATTGATCTGATACCGGGTGCCCAACCTGTTGCCAAGGCACCGTATCGGTTGGCTCCAACCGAGATGAAAGAGTTGATGGAGCAGTTGCGAGAGCTGCTTGATAAGGGGTTCATTAGACCGAGTATCTCTCCTTGGGGTGCTCCGGTCCTATTTGTAAAGAAGAAGGATGGTAGTATGAGGATGTGCATTGACCACCGCGAACTGAACAAGTTGACAGTGAAGAACCGCTACCCCTTACCGAGGATAGATGATTTGTTCGACCAGCTTCAGGGTGCTAGTTGGTTCTCGAGGATAGATCTTCGATCTGGTTATCATCAGTTGAAGGTGAAGGAGCAAGATATCCCTAAAACAGCTTTCCGTACGCGCTATGGCCATTACGAGTTTCTGGTCATGTCTTTTGGTTTGACTAACGCGCCAGCTGCTTTTATGGATCTGATGAACCATCTGTGTCGGCCTATGTTGGATAAATCAGTGATTGTGTTTATTGATGATATCCTGATTTATTCGAAGAGCAAGATTGAGCATGCCGGTCACATTCGAGAGGTTCTAGAGACGTTGAGAAGGGAGAAACTGTATGCTAAATTCTCCAGTGCGCGTTCTGGTTGCGCGAAGTTCAGTTTTTGGGTCATGTGGTGAATCCTGACGGGATTATGGTTGACCCGGCGAAGGTGGAGGCGGTTATGCAATGGAAGTCACCAAAGACGCCATCCGAGATCCGTAGTTTCTTGGGCTTGGCGGGCTACTATAGAAGATTCATCCAAGACTTCTCTAAGATTGCTTCTCCACTAACTAAGTTGACCCGAAAGGATGTGAAGTTTGTATGGGGTCAAGCTCAAGAGAAGGCGTTCGAAGAGCTGAAGGCAAGACTGACTCAAGCTCCTGTTCTGTCATTACCCGATGGAAGCGAAGATCTGGTGGTTTATTCTGATGCTTCCTACTCAGGGTTGGGGTGTGTGTTAATGCAGAGAGGGAAGGTTATAGCCTATGCATCCCGACAATTGAAAGTCCATGAGGTTAATTATCCCACTCATGACTTGGAGCTAGCAGCCGTGGTCTTTGCACTAAAGATTTGGAGGCACTATCTCTACGGGACGAAGTGCACCATATTCACCGATCATAAAAGCTTGAAGTATTTCTTCGAGCAAAAGGATCTGAACATGAGGCAGAGGAGATGGTTGGAACTTATAAAGGATTATGATTGTGAGATCCATTACCATCCAGGCAAAGCTAATGTGGTGGCGGATGCCCTTAGCCGAAAGGAAAGGCCCGAACCGATTCGGGTGAAAGCTTGTCAATTAATCATGACCTCCGATGTGATGAAGCAAGTTAAGGAGTTTCAATATGAGGCATTGAAGAAGATCACCTTAACTCGGAAAGAATGAGAGGTCTGGTTGGGGAATTAGGTGAAAACACACTCGGTGGTACTACAATATGTTCCTTATCAAACTCCTGTTGTGCTCCTGTCAACAGTTCACCACCTGGTGGTACTGCTGGTGCTGATGATGATGATGATTGCCGTACTCACCTCTTCAGGTTTAGTGATCAACTGCCTGATTCAGCTAGACCTGATGTTCCTGTAGCTCCAGTAGCACCATCCACAACAAATGCTGATGAGATCTCTTTGAATTCAACTTCCTTTGAATTACCATCCACTGATTGGTTTCAAGGAAATGATTCACCATCACCATCTGTTACTGCTGAGCCTGCTACAAACACTTGCACAGATCTCATTGTGTATCAAGATCTGAAGAATCACCCTATGTCTCAAATCATTGGTGATATCACTGCTGGAGTATCAACAAGAAGTCAATTGTCAAATTTCTGCTTCTATGCTCTCTTCATCAGTCAGCAAGAGCCAAAGAATTATCACATTGCTTTAAAGGACAATGGATGGGTTGATGCCATGCAGCTTGAGCTTCTTCAGTTCAAGAAACAGCAAGTGTGGGAACTGGTTCCTCTACCTCCAGGTAAGTGTGCAATAGGCACTAAATGGGTGTTTAGGAACAAAACTGATGAAAATGGGCTTATTGTTAAGAACAAAGCCAGACTGGTTGTTCAGGGGTTTGCACAAGAAGAGGTATTGATTATGATGAAACCTTTGCCCCTGTAGCCAGACTGGAAGCAATTCGATTGTTTTTAGCTTATGCTGCTTATCAAAACCTTAAAGTTTTTCAAATGGATGTCAAAAGTGCATTTTTGTATGGAAAAATTAAAGAAGAGGTTTATGTATGTCAACCTCCAGGCTTTGAGGACAATAAACATCCTAATTGGGTGTATAAGCTTGATAAGGCTCTTTATGGATTAAAACAAGCTCCTAGAGCCTGGTATGAGACATTATCAAACTTTCTTCTGGAAAATAATTTCACTAGAGGCTTCATAGATAAGACTTTATTCATTAAGAAAGCTGGGCAGCATAATCTACTTGTTCAAATTTATGTAGATGATATCATTTTTGCATCCTCTGATCCAAAGTTGTGTGATGCCTTTACAAAGTTGATGCAACAGAAGTTTGAAATGAGTGCCATGGGAGAGTTACAGTTCTTTCTAGGGTTGCAAATCAAACAAAAGGCTGATGGAATTTTCATTCATCAGTCCAAATACACAAAAGATCTTTTGCAAAAGTTTGATTTACAAAACTGTAAGCCTTGTTCTACCCCCATGTGCAGCACCACACAACTGGATACAGATCAGAAAGGTAAAGTGGTTGATGAAACACTTTACAGATGTATGATTGGGTCCTTGATGTATTTAACAGCTTCTAGACCAGATATTATGTTTGCTACATGTGTTTGTGCTAGATTTTAGGCTGCACCTAAAGAGTCTCATCTGATTGCAGTCAAGAGGATCTTTAGATATCTGCAAGGCACTCCATCTCTAGGTTTATGGTATTCTACTGGACATTCTGGTAAATTAGTTGCTTTTTCTGACAGTGACTATGCAGGGTGTAAGTTGACCAGGAAATCAACTTCTGGTGGATGTCAATTCCTAGGCAACTGCTTGATTTCTTCACAGAGCAAGAAACAGACCTCAGTTGCTACATCAACTGCTGAAGCAGAGTACATTGCTGCTGCAAGTTGCACCTCTCAGGTACTTTGGCTTCAGAACCAACTTCTGGATTATGGCATTACAGAGACTAAGACTCCATTGTTAATGGATAGTTCTTCAGCTCTGTGTATTGTCAAAAATCCAGTCCAGCACTCTAGGACCAAACATATAGAGATCAGACATCATTTTATAAGGGATTGTTTTGAAAAAGGTCTGATTGATCCTAAGTTTGTGCCTAGTGCTGATGAGCTTGCAGACATTTTTACTAAGCCTTTGGATAGTTCAACTTTCCAAAACCTGGTGTTAAGGCTTGGTATGCTGCAGCTAGAATAAGTGACAACTACTGATGATCTTAGTATAAGTACTGATGATCATTGGTAACCATGTCACATATAAATACTGATAGTTCTTTTACCCTCAGCAGTTTTTATAACTACTGAAGGCTAAATGTCTCACAAGTACTGAAGTACTTCATCTGTTCTGAACTACTGATGTAGTTACAACTACTGATGCAGTTACAACTACTGAAATCAGTAAAAACAGATAAGTACTCATGTCCTATGAAACAACTGAAATCCGCCAAAAAGGCTGATGAATGTGTTGAGGACAGTATGAAACAGCTGAAAAGCTAAGAATTGACGAAAACAACTGATGAGAAATTTCTCTTCAGTCGTTTGTACAACTGCTGTTTCATTCTAAACAACTGAAGCAATACCATGTCTTCAGTAGTTTTCTAACTACTGATGACTAATACCAAGTCTTCAGTTGTTTACAACAGCTGATGACAAAACCACTGTCTTCAGTCGTTTCACAACTACTGATGACAAACACCAAGTCCTCAGTTGTTTCAATCATCTGAAGTCAAAACCACGGTCTTCAGTAGCTTTCTAACTTCTGATGCCTAACACCACGACTTCAGCTGTTTCAACGTCTGAAAGGATAATACCATGTCAACAGTCGTTTAAAACTACTGATGACTAACACCACATCCTTCAGTTGTTTTCTTACCCGTACCCTATATATATCCCTGACCTAATCCTTCAATGCTTCATCTTCAAACCTAACGTTCCTCTCCAAAACTTTTCTCTTCTCAATGGCGTCCATGCAAATTAAACCGCGACACAACTGTGTTGCCTACCTTACTAAATCGCCTGTCTGGGCTAAGTTCGATACTGCTATCGATCTTATGGTTCAGTCCCAATACAAAACGGCGTTTCTTCTGAATCCCATACTACATGCCGAATCCCTCCAACAGTTTTGGATGAACGTTACTATTGCCATTGGGGAGAACAACACACCATCTCTCCAGTCGGTCGTCAACAACAAAGAAGTAGTCATCACTCCTGCAATAATCCGCCAAATTATTCATCTAGATAATGCTATTTCTCCTGCTGGATATCCGAAGGGCACCACAGATCTATCCTTTGCCCAACATGGATATCAAGGCAATCTCAGTGCCTCCACTATCATGAAGAAACACTTCCATGACGCCGAACACCTAATTTTTCACATGGTGAATGTATGTTTGGCTCCTAAGACGTCGTCTTGGGATCAAATGTCGTCAAAGTGGCAGCAGGTAATGTACTCTATTCTTGAGCAACAACCGTTAAACTTTTCAGAAATAATATTTTCGGAGCTCAAGGATATGGCTCAAAAACTAACTGCCAACCGTTGGATACTATATCCACGGTTCATAATGGCCATCATTACAACCAGCTTAATGCTGAGGGACTTGTTGGCTTGGAGTCCCTGCTATGGCTGTTCTGCCGGAAGTATACTCCCGGCACAACTCTGACCAGACACTCAAATTGGCTGCCAAGCTGCGCAAACCCACGCAGCTGGAACCCACAGCCACCACCTCCAAATCAAAAGTCCCCACCAAACCCACCAAAAAGAAACCCAAAACGGCTACTCAGGGAATTGAGTCCCCTGAGGATGCCCCTGCAACACAAACGCAGGATATATCCACTAGTCCAAACCCCCTAGTGGATACAATGACTCTTCCAGCCATAGCCGCTCAGGCTTCCTCTCAACAGGAGCCTGCAGCAACCACATAAGGGGTACCTACATATCTGGGTCTTCCTCACTTGAGGAGATTGCCATTGAAAAGCACCAACCTCCCCAGGTGTACACTGCTTCTATCCCTTCACCCCATACAACCGCCCCTCACAGCCCAACTTTAATAGTTGCACAAGTGCTGACTCAACTGCACTCCTCACCCCCTCCCCAGAAACCACTTACTACTGGGTACACCTCTACAATTGAGGGGGAGGAACACAGTGCACTTAAGAACCCACAGCACAGGGGTTTACCACTTCTATCTCCTGGTGTAGATAAGGAGCTTAGAATATCTAGTGAGGCTGCCATCTCTTCTGAATCAACACATGATCAGAATGAGGCTGGTAACATTGCTAAGACCTCACTAGAGGCAACAGCTGATGATGGACATTGTCCTGAGGCTGGAAGTCCCCAGTACCAAGCAAAAGGGGCACATGCAACAACTGGTCTACACCCAGTGCATGTAAATCCTGCTCCAAGCAGGAGGTCAGATGATTCAGCTTCGGCTGATGATGACCTGGGCTTTTTCTACGATGTTTTTGCCCAGAACACAATCCTTGAAGAGAAAGTCAGTAGGCTGCAAAACCTACTTGACCAACTCTCACAAGGAGAAAGACCATCTGCCTCTACCAACCCACAGATGGCACCTTCACTTGAAGGTTCCCCAAACACTGAGCCACTCCAAACTCAACCACCTGCCTCTGCTTCAGGCCCTATTTCTCAGGAACAGAACCCTCCTGAGCAAATAGGTGCTGTACTTCAAAATTCCCTCCCTCTCATCACACCCATAATCACTGATATTGTGACTAAAGCCATTGATGCGAGGCTTTCCTCTACTTTACAACCCTTCATTGATGCTGCTGTGAAAAAGACACTTTCTGCGGTACAAACCCCTTCCACCAATGCATCCAAAAAGGGGGAGAGTACTGCAGTGAAAGAAAAGAAGAGGAAAAGAACAGAGGAAGAGAAGGAAGAGAAGCAAGCCCAAGAGGAGGAGAAAGAACTGCAACCACTGCTCACCTACAAGCGAAAGAAAAGTGCTGATGATCATATTGCTGAAGATAAATCCTTGGAGCCACTGATAAAAGAGGCTGATGCCAAACACAACAGATCAATGGACAACATCATTGATCAGCTGTTTAGGCAAGGCCATGACACCGATAAACTTGACTCTGAGATTCGACGATTAGAGATTGAAGAAATCCAGAATAGATGGGCAAGTTATGAAGTGTTAGAAAGAGAAAGGCTTGAGATCATGATTAGATTTATTGCAAAATATCTTGGAAGATCAATGATCGAAATCAAAGCTTGGTCCAGGGACAGTATCTTGGCAATCACCACCAAGATCTGTTCGTCTGAAGCATATACTAAGGGACTTGTTATTGAAGCTTTTAATGAAGCGGGTGCTGGGAGCAGACTGAGCTAGCCAAGCAATCAAAAGCCACACTCACCTCAAGAATGCTAGAACAGCCTGTCAACATTCCCACACCAAAACCACCCAAATCACAACCCACCAAACCAACTCCCTTACCCTCAAAACCCATAGCCGATGATATACCCTTGAAGAAGAAGAGAAGGGTATTGAGGCTAGAAGATGATGAAGAAGATGATGAAGATAGGCTGCCACTCTCAGCTGTGATTCAGTTGCCTAAGGCCACAAGTCACTCCTCAGCAATTACTCCTGAATTCCAAAGACAATGGTTAAAGTGAAGCTAGAAGAAGAAGAGCTTCATAAACAACATGATGAGGAATTGCTGAAGAGAGTTGACAAAGCTTATGCAGCCACATCTTCTATCATCAATATGAAGAAGCAAGCCCTCAGACTTTACACTCTCAAGCATACCTTTCAATATCAAAAGGAAAGAGTGAGGATTTGGCCTGATCCCAGGGTCTCTCACAGAATTCATAAGAAAAACATACCTCAGAGATACATTGGCCAGGTGAAAAAGATCGTAGATGAAGTGATCTCTCTGCTCTTTGTAGTTTCACCCTGGGAAATCCTAGAGGACTTCAAGAAAGCCTACAAAGCTAATCTAACCCCTCAGAAGATGCTAGAAAACAAAATAGTGAAAAGGGGTTAGTTTACAAGAGGCTTGAGAAGTCAGGAAAAATGAGCTCCAGTTGTTCCTAGAGGGTAATCACCCGGATGAGTTTGCTTACAGAATAATAACAACTGTGGAGCTAAAGAATGGGAAACAGGCCAAATACCTGTCTGAGTATTATGGGCCTGAATCATTGTTTGAAGGAGGTGCTGAAGAGCTAACCATGGAGGAACAAATCACCTTCCTTGAGGCCTACACAAGAGAGTCGTACAGACTCATCATAGGGAAGTGAGTCTCATGGATGGGGGAACAGCTCAGTGTCCAAGTCCCCAATATAGAGTTCCCATCCATACTTTGCCAGCCAAATCATCAGAGACTCATTTCCAGGCCAGTGCTTATATGGGTCATCTTCTCTACTGATCAAGAAGGAAAAAGACCAACATTTTGCCAACAATAAGTGGGATATTAAATAATTTAGAGGTTTTGGCTGCATTGGTTCAGGGGGAGTTTGTTGGACCAAAAGAACCAATGAGCCAAGATCAGAAAACCTCTAAGTCCCACATGGTATCACAACAACTGCTGAAAGCCTCATCAGCAGTTTGACAACTGCTGAAGACTTCAACAGCTGAAGATCAAGTGCTGAAGACTTCAACAGCTGAAGAACTAAAGTGCTGAAGTACAACAGCTGAAGAACACAAGTACTGAAGCTGAACAGCTGAAGAACACAAGTACTGAAGCTGAACAGCTGAAGAACACAAGTGCTGAAGCTGAAAGACCAAAGTACTGAAGTACAACAGCTGAAGAGTTTACAAGTGCTGAAGATCAACAACTGATGTACAAAGTCTGAAGACAAAGACTGAAGACATCAGCTGATGATATCTACTGAAGTCATCAGCTGATGAAACATCTGAAGGTCAAAGTCTGAAGATCAAGTACTGAAGCGTCAGTAGTTTGTCACAACTGCTGAAGAGTACTTCTTCAGTAGTTGTGATATCAGTAGTTTTATATTTCTAGTTTCAGTGGTTTTGTAAAACGACTGAAGAGCTTGTTCTTCAGTCGTTGTAGTTTCAGTAGTTTCTAATCAGTAGTTTTATATTCTGTACTTAACACTCTGATATGTTCTCAGTAGTTGTGAACATTTCAGTAGTTTGTTAAGATTTAGTTATTTTTGTAATAGATCTGCCAGTTGTCACTTTCCGTGATAACAGCAGTGGTTGTTGCACTCTATATAAGGAGTAACAACCTATTGTAATAAAATGAATGATTTGAATGATTTGATCAGAAATATTCCATATCTATAAACATTCCTTGAATCAGAAATATATTCTCTCACTATAACCGTATGTGCTCTTAATGCATACAAGTATCGATTTCTTGCTACAATTTGTCTAATTCCTGTTCTTATTCCGCTGCTTTGAACTCTAATACATCAAACTTGTGATCGCTGATCCTGTCAAATGGTATCAGAGCGGGTTAATCATTGATCGATCTAATAATTGATCATTGAAACTGCTATTCAAGATCTAAGTTTGATTGAATTAGATTTTGTATTTGCAAGAAACGGTTATAGAGATTGAATTTTCTGTATCTCTTGTCATTCATCCTGAGATCTTTTCTTGGTTTTCATTGAGTTTGTTGTGGTCTGTGTAAAAATTTTAAAAGCTTGAATTAAATTGTTTTTGAACTGAAAATGACTACTCCCTCCAATGATCCTCACAATACTGGTTCCTCAACCAAGCCACCAATGCTGGTTAGGAATGAGTATAACATATGGCAACGACGAATGCTCCATCACCTGTCTGTTAACAGTGCAGGTTGTTGGACATCAGTGGTACATGGTCCACACAAGCCTATGGTGAATAACCCGGAAACCAATCAAATGGTTCCGAAGAGGAGGGAGCAATACTCAGATGAGGATAAGAAGTTGCTTGAAATTGATGCAAAATCCCATGGAATTCTGGCCATGGCACTGCCCAATGAAATCTATTCTGGGCTAATGCATCATGAAACTGCCCATGACCTCTGGAATGCCTTGAAAGAACAATTTGGAGGAACAGATGAGGTCTTGGCAAATAATAGAGAAATCCTTGCCCAACATATGAGACATTCTCTCATAGAAAGGGTGAGACACTGACTCAACAATATGAGCGGTTCTCTTGTTTGATCTCTGAATTAAAAATGGTCAAACTTGAGTACACAAATATTCAGATGAATAACAGATTTCTCAGATCACTGCCTGAGAGATGGGACACATATACTATTGTCCTACGCTCCAGTGCAAGTTTGGACAAACTATCTCTCACCCAACTCCATGGGAAACTGCTCACGTTTGAGAGAGAGATAGAACAGAAGAGAAAGCTGTCTTCATCTGGAAAGCTCACTAAAGACTTTGTACCAGGCAACACTGCCTTGGTTGGTCATGAGTCAGAATATGCTTCATCTGAATGCTAGTATGATGAGCATATTAATTTCTCTTTAAACACTTCTGATTCTGCATTTGTGAGTGTTGATGGTCAGTTTACTGGGTGTAATAATGACAATTTATGCTTCATTATGGATGATCTCAAGGGGATTGCTGATGACGACTTAGAAGAGATGGATATTTTGAGCCAAATGGCCTTGATAAATATCATATCTCAGAAGTTCTACAAAAGAACTGGAAGAAAATTCCCAGGACTCTCTGGCAAAACCAAAGTTGGTTTTGACAAGAGCAAGTTGAGGTGTTACAAATGCCAAAGGCTTGGACACTTTGCAAGAGAGTGTAGATCAACTGGATCTAACTCCACTGCATCCTTTGTGACTTTTCCTGGCAATAGTCAACAACACAGAGGGCAACATCCTGTCACTTCTAGTCATCATCCTCAACAACAATCTCCTGCATATTTTGTTCCTCAGGGTCAAATGCCATATCCTTACCCTTGTTATTACATGCCACAGTCAAATCAAGTTCAAGTTCCTATGGCACCACAACCTCATGCACTACCAGAACCTCAGCCATCCCAATCTCAACAACAACTCAACCTCAACAACACAGCTTCTTCACCCCAGGAGTTGTTGACTAGAGCAGTTTACCAGATGACATGTCTGGTCATGAACAACTGTTCTCAGGTGCTGGTCAACATGGTGGTGACAGTCCTTTTGGGAATCTAGCTCTTATGGCTTTGGAGTCTGCTGATACTTCATTTTCTAATGCCTCTACACCTCAGGTATCACAGGTATCCTCTGAGGCAAAAGCCAAATTATGTTCTGAAACATGCATAGCAGCATTTGCTTCCATTAGAGAAGCAAATGTAGCTTTAATTAATAAGAACATTGAGCTAGAACAAATTCTTTCCAAAAGAAAAGCTGAGTTTGAGTCTGTGCTTAAAGATAAAAATAATGAGATTTATAAACTGAAATGCCAAATAATTGATGATAAGGATAGAGAAGAGGTACTTCTAGAGAAGTACAAAGATCTCAAAGAAACCCTTGCAGTTACCCAGGTAGAGTGTGATAGATGGGTACAATCATGCAAAGGTTTTGAAATGCTTCTTAGTAAGCAATCTGCTTCCAATGTGAAGTTTGGCATTGGTTACAATCACACTGCTCCACCTACAAATTTTACCCCAAGAGCAGAGGTAGAATCTGATGGTGAGAGTGATAACCAATCCATCTCATCGTGTGATCTACTTTCTGATACAGCACAATCAGAAGTAGTAGTCAGCATCAAGCCCTCTCTGAACCTGTCAGCTGATGTTGATGGTTCAAATGCTGACACTCACATGATCAATGAGTTGATCAACTCAGGAGTTAATTCTGAAAGTCCTGAAAGGACAAGAGAGCAGGATTTAACACCTGAAGTTCAAACTCCAACTATTGTCAGTACTGAAGAGAAGAAAACTGTCAGTAGAAAGAGTTTGAAGACTACTAAAGAGGCAGTCAAGAAAGCAAACAATGCTTCCAAAGCATTGAAGAGCAAGTCTCCAGTTGCTTCACCCTCTTTAGTTGATGATCAACCTAAGATGAAGAAGAAACCATGTGATGTATGTGGTTTGTTCAATCATCTTACAGATGATTGTTGGTACAAAAGAGGTTCCAAACTCAAACAAAAAGAAGAAATTAAAGAGAAAATGGTAAAAATGAAAAATGAGTGTGAGACCACATTTGTATCAGCAACATCAAATCCTGTAACCCTTAAGTCTTCAAAGAAATCCAAAAAGAAAGGGGTTAAACAGGTGACAGCTGAGGGTGCTCAGAAGAAGAAGGTGCAACATAGGAACTTATCAAACTCCACTGGCAATGTGTCTGATGAGCTGAAAGCTTTATCACAAAATCAGACACAGCTGGTTATGATGGTTCAACATCTGTTGGGTAGAGTTAACCAACTAGATGCTCCTATGTTGAAACCACAGAAAAGGAGATCCAAGCCAAAGGATTCCTCTTCTTCACCATCTTCTTCCTCTCAGGCTGTTGTTTCAAATAAACCTGTTAGTTTACATCTATTGATGAGACCAGGCCCAAAACCAAAAAGGTTTGGGTCTCTAAAACTAACTGATTGTTTATTTTTGCAGGGTTCTCCAACATGCCAAAGTAGCATCTGGTATGTAGACAGTGGGGGATCTATGCACATGACTGGGAACAGCTCTCTTCTTCATGACTACTCTCAAGGAAAGAAGGGATTTGTTTCTTTTGGCAATGATGCTAGGGGTTACATCATTGGTAAAGGCTTTGTCTCCAATGGAAATGAAAGTTTCTTTTAGTTTTCCGCTGCGATTTATGAAATACAAATGTAATTATACGTTTTGTGTGCGATGAGAACCCAACTGTAAGCGTCCCGGGAACGGGGCCTTACATCATATAAGAGAAGACTTACCTTTGAAGCTGCTTCTTCCTCTTTCTCTCTCTAGAACCGGGGCTCTCTCTCTCTTCTTCTTTCTTCCTTGGAGAGCAAAAGCTGCTTTCTGCTTTTGATATGGCCGACCATGCCCCTTAAATCCTTAAAATAATAAGGTTTTGTACTTTGTACACTTTATCCCCCTCCACTTGTGCACAATTTCTATTCTTTCTATTTACTTTTCTTTTCTTCCGTTTAAATAGAAATTCAGGGTGTTACACACACACACACACACAACACACACACACACATATATATATATATAATATATATATATATATATATATATATATATATATATATATATATATATTATATATTCCTTCCATTTAAATAGAAATTTGGGGTGTTACATTTATATATATATATATATATAGGGGAGGGATCAAATGAAAACTACCTTTACAATTGTAAACCATGAAAACTCATCCTAACCAATCAAATGTTTTTGTTTTAAATTTAATAATTTTTATTTAAAAGGTTAAGAAGGTCATTTTGATACTCTTTTAATTTTAGTAACTTTTAAACTCTTAATTTCTCTCCTCTTTTAACTTAACTTATTATTAATTCTATCATCTTTTACCATCTATCTAACAAGAAAAACATCATAGCTCATATGTATATTTATTGTTCAAATCAAAATTACATATCCAGGCTGGTAAGATGGCTCATGCATTAATTTTGAAAATGATGTTTAAATCAAGAATATGATTTTTGCTCATGTGTATCCCAAATTAGAAACAATAAAATCGATTATTTTTACAATATCTGAATGGGTTTATTAACAAAGTTCATGTGTAATATTTATACACATGGATCGATGCCTCTACAAACATAGTTGATTTAATATTACCATTTTTTTATTATAATAAGTTTATTATGTTTTTATTTCTCTTGTGTTTAGAAATAATTTTTTTGTTCCATGCGTAGAGTTAGTTTTCAACTATTGTTTCTTCTTGTTATTGCATAAAAACTTCGTTATGTTAAAAAACTATTAGTATATGTTAAATTTGGTAAGTAAAGTATGTTTAAGATTAGACTTACAAATTTGTTGATTGGTATTATGTACAAATGATCTAATTATTGTTTTAAATAAACAAACTTAAACCTGCAATTGTTATCTTTTTGAAATAATTTGCTAGGATGTTTAAATCAACTTTGGTTCTTGTTTTAAAAATATAAAATATTAACTATTTATTCATCTTTTTTGTAGTGAGTTGAAAATGAAATACGATGAATTCAAACATGATGACAATGATGAATCAAAGATAATGCATCAAAGATGATGATGGGTTGAGAAATTACCGAAATGTTTGGTTTTGACTACAAAGAACACAATCGACAAGGCAGACATAGTTTTTACGTATACATAACATTGTCGATACGTATATGTAACACTGTCAGTACATATACGTAACATTGTCGATACATATACATAACACTGTCGGTACGTATACGTAACACTATCGATACGTATACATAACACTATCAGTACATATACGTAACACTATTGTTACACTTACATAACAATATTTGTATATTTAATTTCTGCTTATGTTTAGTGAATTTTACTTATGTTTGCATCAATTGGAGCATGACCTTATGTCATGCTTATAAGAAACTACTATTTCATGTTATGTATTTCTTTGATATTTCATATATATTTTATGTTGATTAATGAGTCAAGCACATGTAATGTTATATGTTATATGTATGTAACTTGGTACTTTCTTTGCAAAAAGTTAAACTATAGTGTATTTTAATTGTTACATACAGCTAATTTATACAAAACATTTGATGTTTAACGTGAATACATGTATGTAACTAAGCTGGTTTTTATTTTATTAATATAATTAACGTCGTTTGATTAAAAGTTGGTTGATTACCATGTTTCATTAATAATTTAATATGATTTTATGTTTTATTTTGTTAAAAAATTAGTAAAAAAATAGGAGAGAGAATGAAATATTTTAGGAAACCAATTAGTAATTATAAGAGTTAGAAAACTAAAAAGGATATCTACTTATTATACCTCTAACCTCTTTAAGTATAACCACTAACTTAAATATATTTACCAAATTGCCATTAGTTAATCTCAACCATTGATGAACTAATCAATGGTGAAAAAATAGTTTTTATATAGTTTTCAATTATAATGTAGTTTTCATTGGAACCCTCCCCTATATATATATATATAATATATATATATATAATATTTGTATTGGGCATTGTTAATTGGTAGAAGACAAGCAACCATCTTCAAAACTCAACTACCCGTATTTGTTATTCAAGTTTAATAGCTTTATTAGGTGAGTTTTTTCAAAAGCCTTTGCCATGAAAGTGATACTTTATTATACTTCAAATAGCCACGAATCTTTCTTATTTCAATTATGACGAAGATTGGATAACATTTAATGACCTTGGATCACGTAAGCTAACATACAATTTAATTTTTACATAGTTTGTTTCCGTAACCTTATTAATAATTGTACATTATTTTTTGTAGAAATTTTTAATAAATTGAAACCAAGTAACACAAATATTGATAAAGATTAATGGTGGTTGCTGGTGCATATGGAGGAATAAGTGAAGACACTATTTTAGCAATTTTTATTATAATCATTTGGTTGGTTTTTAATGTTTTTTTTTCATAAGCTATTATCTTATTTTTCTATTATTAAGATGTTTATATTGGATTATATATTGCATTGGATAATTGTTGGGATGTTTGTTTGACCTTTTTATTCAATTAAAAACTAATATTTATTTTGGTGTGATTATGATTTAATTTATATATTCATGTACTTTATAAAATCGGGAATAGGGTATTTGACCTTCTACCGACTACCCGACTTTGTTAAAGACCGATTCCCGAATATGTTATATAGGTCACGGTATCGGTACCTAACTTTAAATCAAATCGGAAATCGGGTCAGGTCAGGAAACACCAACTAAGTCTCGGTTACTTGACAATGGTCACCCTTACGTCTCAATTAGAACCTAAATATGGAGAAATGAATGCTAACATAGTCGTTTACATACTTGATTTTCTTATATACTTTTTTAAAAAAATATTGTAACATTAATTTAAAAGCGGTTTCAAATTTGTCAACAAAATTCATGGATTTAAACTAATACTATGTACAACATTTTGACTATGAAAAATAATCAAAATTAAAAGTCAATTTATATTTTAATTTTAGTTTTTCAATCGCGCTTGTGTTATTCAAGGCATTACCAAATGCCATTGAAAATATTTTTATTTTCAAAATGAAAGGTTGTTATCACATTATCTAAAAGATAAAACAAATATTCTCCCATATGCGTCTACGGAAAAAGATCAAACACAATCATATGTGTTATTAAAGACATCAATCACTCATCGGACAGTGTTGGAGTTCAATCCTTGAGATCGAATCGGAGTGCTGGATCAAAGACCTTTCAAGCAAACATATAATCGATGAAAGAAGCCGATGGATGAGAAGACTTCATCGACACAGTTACCAAAGGCAAAGATTCCAGCCCTTAAGCCCTGCAATGTCTGATGCTTTCTCCTACAAATTACACCTTGTGGGCAATACACATGAAGGTGATATTGAAGGTGCAAAAGGTTTGGGAGGCTATCGAACCAGGATCAAACGATGAAGAAAAGAACAACATGATTGTCGCTCTTCTTTTCCAATCTATTCCCGAGAACTTGATCATGCAATTCGGCGATCAAGAATCTGCTAAAGGTGCACAAGGTTTGGGACGCAATTAAAACTCGAAAGATTGGATTTGATCGGGCCCGAGAGGCATGAATCCAAACACTAGTCATGGAGTTCGATAACTTAAAGATAAAAGAACCGGAGTCAATTGATTATTTCTCGAGTAAGTTATCTTGTTTAGCATCAAAATCAACCGCATTGGGGGAAGCAATACTTGAATCCAAGCTTGTTAAAACTTCCTTAAAAGTCTTTCGAGAGCTAAATACATTCAGATTGTTGCCTCCCTTGAACAAACATTAGATCTTAACAAAACTCGGTATGAAGATATCTTCGGTCGCTTGAAAGATTATGAGGAACGCCTTAAAGATGATGATGTCGCTACCAAAAACCAATCAAAACTATTCTATACGAAGCAGTCAAGCCAATCGACAAGCCGAAGTTCTAGCCGACAGTCACAAGGAAGAGGGAGAGGGCAAAGTCATGGAAACCACAACCATAAACCAAACAAAGCTCATTCATCTTCAGAGACTCGAGTGAACAAAGGGAAAAACCAATACATATATAAATACAATGTTACTGGTGCGACAAATTTGGCCACTTTGTGTCAACTTGTCCCGAAAGAAAACAGAAGAAAGTCGAGGCCCATATTGCAGAAACTGATGATCCTGATCTATCCCTATTTATGATCCAAACAACCCAAGAAACAATGTTCCTAAATGAAGAAAAGTTGTTGCCCAAGAAATATGAAACCGATGCCAAAGATGACGATATTTGGTACTTGGACAATGGAGCGAGCCATCATATGACGGGTAACCTAAACTAGTTTGCTGAATTAAACAAAAGAATACAAGGTAAGGTGAAGTTTGGAGACGGTTCATGTGTTGAGATACATGGGAAAGGGTCGATCCTATTCGAAGTAAAGATCGATGGGCACAAACTAATGGATGATATGTACTACATCCCTAGCCTGTGAAGCAACGTCATAAGCTTAAGCCAAACTATGAAAACGGGTTGTAAGATCATCATGAATGATGATGAGTTTCTTATGCTTGATCGACAGGAAAAACTTTTACCAAAAGTCAAACGTACCCTGAACCGACTTTATAAAACAAAGTTAAAAGTAGTAAAACCTGTTTGCCTCCACACTCGTAGTGAATATGAAAGTTGGTTGTGGTATGCAAGACTTGGCCATGTGAATTTTAACGCCTTGAAGGTTGTAGAGATTATATGAAGAGGCTGAAGCAACCAAACACTCAAAGTCTTTCTGCATGCATGTTGCACAAGTACTGAAGAAGAATGCTTCGGAAGTTTCACACAAGCAACATAAATATTCTACGTGTGAAATCTTCCGAAGCCAAGACCAATATCTTCTGAAGCCAAAAATGAAGTTTTCCGAAGCTTCAGAGACAAAGTCTTCCGAATTCAACTCTTGAAGAAAAATTTCTTCCGAAAATTTTTAACAACATGCTTTATCTGATGTACTTTTCCATAAAGCTAGACCCCTTTCCGCTGCAACTCTATAAAGTCACCAACTTACATGAGTTGGTGAAAAGGTCCATGCTTTTGGTAACTGTACATTAAGGTCTTGAGTCTGTAAACTTTCTACTTCATGTACTTTATCCTTTTTGTAATAGATAAGGATGTGAGCTATGGCATGTCATAGTCACAAAGTCAAAAAGACAAAATGCCCTTTGGCTCTATAATTGATTTTGTGTTGTGTCTAGTCAATTGTATCCAGCTGGCGTTCATAGTAAGGCTGGTTGTAGGATGTAGTATAAGTATCTCATATTCTTGTAACTTTCTTTTATGCTTTGTAGCACTTGTAATAGAACATTGAGAAAGCAATACATCACAACCTTGAAAACCATCTCCTTGTGTATCTTGCTCTTGTCTTATGTCTTTTAATTACTTGTGTTCTTAGTGTCTTTTCTTGTGGTTAATCCAGTTCACTATTTGATTAAGTTAAGTTACTCTCCTCTTTGTGTTATTGTGTTGAAAGTTACCACCCTTCAACGGTCCTGCATATGGTATCAAAGCCATTCCAGGCTCTTGATATAAGATCTCACCATCTTAAGATCCCTCACACACACAAATAATCAACTTTTCAAATGGCAGCCATTTCCAAAACTAATATGGAAACTGGAACCATGAACAAATCCCCACTGATCACTCTTGAAGACTTTGATACCTGGTGCCTAAGAATGGAAGGTTTCATTAGGTCTCTAGACTCAAGAATGTGGGAGTCTGTTGAGAATGGACCTTACATACCAAGCACCCCTTCCGCTACTAGTGGTGGTATGATCCCCAAGACTGTGGCAAACTACTTTGATGAAGACAGGAAGAGAGTAGAGATTGATAGAAAAGCCATGACAGGCCTTCAGACTGCTCTTCCAAACTCTGTATACAGAGGTTTCAAGAAATGCAAAATAGCTAAGCAGTTATGGGATACATTAAAACTAATGTATGAGGGTTCCTTTGAAGCAAAGGAGAACAAAAAGGATCTCCTGAAGTAGCAGTTTGAAAACTTCACCTTCAAAGCAGGTGAAACCATGACTCAGCAATACTTCAGGTATGTTGAGATTGTGGATACCCTTGTGGATGGAGGAGTTGCTCTTGAGAACCGAGACATTGTAAGGAAGTTCATGTTCTTACTTCCTAGGAAGTTGACACACTACTGTGTAGTGATCAAGAGGACTGAGAACCTCAAAACTCTCACTCTGACAGAGTTATATAGGATTCTTAGTAGCTACCAGATGGAGATGAACATGCAAGGTTCATCTGGCAACTCCAATAATCAAATGGGTTCAGCCCTTCATGTGGTTAAAAAGGACAACATAGAACCCTAACATCATCTCATATGCTACCCTAACAACTCATCAAAGGGTCCTTTCATCACCTTCCTTGAGACACCAAGGGAGAACTACACTCAAGGAAGCCCATTCCAAGAGACAAGTTCTTCTCAAGCCTTTATTTATTCTGATGAAAGTTGTGGCAGCTTTCTTTTCACCTTTGAAGATAGATTATATCCATCCAGATGATCTTGAGTACATGGAGATAGTTCAGCAGATGGATCTTCTCACTCACAGAGCCAAGAAGTTCTACAAGCGGACTGGAAGGAAGTTCCCCAGCAATGCAACCAGTGGAAAGTTTGGGCTGGACAAAGGCAAGGTCAAGTGTTACAGCTATAACTTGATGGGCCACTTTGCCAGGGAGTGTAAGGCACCAAGAACAAATGGTGGCCAAACACAATCCAGACCAAACTACATTAACGAAGCTCCCCCGAATGAGAAGCCAAAGTAGCAGGCTGCTATTGCTGTTGAAGAAGGAGGCTTTGACTGGAGCTTTCAGGTGGAAGATGCTTCTCCTAACCAAGCACTGATGGCAGATCATGATGAAGCCAAGGTATTGGAACATCTCTGTACCCTTGAATGCATTGCTAAAGTTAATAGATACAGGTCCTACAACTTGGAAATGAGATTTGATCTTGAGTCTTTAAACATTTTAAAAGCTGATTTTAGAAAGTTTGAAAATGATTATAAACTGAAGATAGAGGACTTAGAGAAAACTATTTTAGTTCTAAAACATGAGCATACAGACTTTAGGACTCAGATCAATGATCTCATAACTAAGCTGACTGAGTGCCAGGCTAAGCTTGTGATCAGCAAAGCTAGGGCAGACAAGTGTGTTCTTGAAGAAGAGATCTTCATAAACATGATATCCTTATCCCTGCACAACAAAGTGTGCTATCAAAACAAGCAAGGACTGGGATCAAATGAGATAGCTCCTACATACACAATCTTGCCTATAAGATCACCCAGGTGTGGAACTTGTGAAGATGAGTTTCCTCTTATAGATCCTTTGAGTGAAGAGGATGATGAAGTGATATTGAAGAATTCCTCTAAGAAGAGTGAAGAGGAGGATTCTAAGAAGGGCCACTATCCTTCTGAGGAGAAGAAGAAGGCTGTGATGACCAAGTCAATGAGGAAGAACTTGATCAGAAAAAGCAAAAGGAAAGCTAGGAAGGCTCAAGAGATCAAGGCTACTTTTGACTCCAAGCAGAAACAAGTTTTTATCTCTGTAGGGTTTGAAGTGGTAAAGACTGAAGACATCAACCTTAACTCTTCTACTAAGAGTTCTGGTTCATGTTCAAATCATCTAAGTACCAAGAAGAAGACTGATCTGTTGTGTACCACTGCTACATAGCCTGGACCATCAAACTCCAAGAACAGTCCTCAGCCCAAAAGGACTATCTCAGCATTTGCAAAGATGAGGGTGGAGAAGGGATGTGACCAAAGTCAGTCTTGTTCCCAGCAGAAGGCTCTTGGGAAGAAGAACATGGAGTGTGTTATGTGTGAAAGTACTGCTCATCTTGCTAAGGATTGTACATACCATCCTAAGGGTACTCTTCACATGACCAAAACAAGGACTTCCAAGAGTTCTAAAAAGATTTAAGCTTCGGAAGGAAAATCTATTTCCTTTGAAAGCTCCAAAGCTAAGAAGAAGGCAAGTGGAAAATTGCCTTTGGAAGAAAAGTTGGTCTCCGAAGGAAGGAATACTTCCAAAGCACTGAAGTCTGCTGCCGTTTTTGCAGAATCTTTTGAAGGTCCAGTCATCAAAACTTCCGAAGTATCAAAAGCTTCCGAAGTGTTGAAGGTCAAGTCCAAGATTCCAAAGGTGGTGTGGAAGTCTAAGAAAGACCAAGTCACTGAAAATTCTCCATCAACTACAACTCAAGATCCTCAAAGCACTACAATAGGATCTATTACTATTGCATTACCTTATGTTTCTCTTATTGAGCCCAAGACAAGTAAGACTTGTGTTTCCAAATGTAACTAATCTTTTTCTTTGTGCAGGGACAGATCAAGACAAACAAGAATGTCTTGATCATTAACAGTGCTGTTCCAAGCACATGACATGCAATAGGTCACTACTCCAGAACTTTGAAAGGATTGATGGAGGGCTAGTTGCTTTTGGAGGAGATGAAGGAGGTTACATTTCTGGAAGGGGCAATGTCACAAATGGTAAGCTTAGCATTGAAAAGGTAAAGTTTGTCAAGGAGCTTGGGTACAATCTTCTGAGTGTATCCTAATTTTGTGATCAGAGTCATAACATGCTCTTTACTGAGCATGACTGCATTGTTCTCAAGCCTGGGGTGGTCATTTCTCATGAGCATATTCTGCTTAGAGCCCCCAGAAAAGGGAACATGTACAAGATGGATTTGCAAGAAACATCTCCCTCTGGAGAAGTTCCATGCTTTCTGTCTAAAGCCAATAGTGATGAGTCTTTCCTATGGCATAAAATAATGTGCCATGTAAACTTTAAGAACATGAATAAACTGATTAAGAATGATTTGGTAACTGGAATGCCAAAGCAAGAGTTTACAAGTGATGACCATTGTGTTGCATGCCTGTAAAGGAAGCAACATAAGGTATCTCACAAGCCTAAGGAAAGGAACTCCATTACTACACCCCTACGCTTGTTACATATGAATCTCTTTGGCCCCACCAGTGTAATGAGTCTAGGAAGGATCTCTTACTATTTAGTGATCATAGATGACTTTACAAGATTCACTTGGGTCTTTTTCCTTAGAACTAAGGATGAGACTCCTGAGATTCTGAAGAATTTCATCTTAAAGATTGAGAATCAATCTGATAACAAGGTCAAAATCATAAGATGTGATCAGGGAACGGAATTCAAGAACCAAATCCTTGATGCATTTTGTGATAAAAAGGAATTACAAGATAATACAATGCTCCCAGGACTCCTCAGCAAAATGGCGTTGTTGAGAGGAGAAACAAGACACTGATTGAAGCTGCAAGAACCATGTTGTCTGACTCTAAGCTGCCCATCACCTTCTGGGCAGAGGTAGTCAACACTGCCTGCTATGTGCAGAATAGAGTTTTAGTGGTTAAGACTCATGGAAAGACTCCTTATGAACTTTGGCACAAGATGAAACCTTTCATTGGTTTTCTCAGGTCATTTGGATGTCATTGCACCATCTTGAATACCAAGGATCAAATTGCCAAATTTGCTGAGAAATCAGATGATGGACACTTCATTGGATACTCTTCCCAAGCTAAGGCTTACATAGTATACAATCTCATAACTAGAATTGTTGAGGAGTCAGTCAATGTGACTTTCAATGAACACACACCCTGTGTGGCTGGTTCTAGTCCTGATTGGCTTTTTGATCTTGATTTAGTTACCAACTGTTTTAACAAATCTTGTGAGACTATTTTAGGATCTGCAAAAAACTTAAATACAGGTGATTTTGATCCAAGATTTGACCTGAGAAGACCTTCAAGTAACACATCTTCAGCTCCAGTTGGGACTACTTCTGTAAATAAGGTTTCTATCATCACCACAATGACAAACTCAGCTGATACATCTGGTATGCCTTTAAATTCCAGCTCAGAGGCTCCACAACCAAATAAAGATACTTTAAATGCAGAAGGCAATAATGGTAGTGTTGATAGTGATCAAGACTTTCTTGATGTTGATAACCACTCCATAGATGACAACATTAATGATGTCACACACTCCTTGGATCAAGTTTCTCTTGATAAGTGTGCTGATGTGGTGGGAGAAACATCTATGCCAAATCTAAGTTTCTCTAATTTAGATCTTTCTCAACAACTTGTTGTGATCCCTCAGCTAAGGATCCACAAGTCTCATCCCACTACAAACATCATTGGAGATGTTGTCTCTGGGGTAAGAACAGAGGACAAACCCATGAAGAAAATGTTTGTCTTCACTCTTGTTTCTTGTCCCAGATAGAGCCAAAGAAAGTTAACGAGGCTCTAAAGGATGGAAGTTGGGTTGAAGCTATGCAAGAGGAGCTGCTTTAATTCAAAAGACAGAAAGTTTGGAACCTTTGTCATCTTCCTCATGGGAAGACTACCATTGGAACCAAATGGGTTTTTAGGAACAAGAAGGATGATAGAGGCTTTATCATCAAGAATAAAGCTAGACTAGTTGTTCAAGGATACACACAAGAAGAAGGGATTGACTACACTGATGTCTTTGCTCCTGTAGCAAGACTGGAAGCTGTTAGGATATTCTTGGCATTTGCTGCATCCAAGAACTTCAAGGTCTTTCAACTTGATGTGAAGTGTGCTTTTCTTTATGGAGTGATTGATGAAGAGGTTTATGTCAAACACAACCTAGTTTTGTAGACCTTGATCATCCTGATTATGTCTGCAAGCTTGACAAAGCTCTTTATGGGCTTTATTAGGCACCCAGAAGTGGTATGAGACTCTATCTCAGTATCTTTGCAAACATGGATACAGGAGAGGTACTATAGATGGAACTCTCTTCATCAAAGGACAGGAAAATGAAATATTGCTAGTTCAAGTGTATGTGGATGACATCATCTTTGGTTCAATTAATCCAAAGCTTTATAAAGACTTTAAGAAGCTGATGAAGGACAGATTTGAAATAAGTGCCATAGGGGAACTCAATTTCTTTCTGGGAATTCAAGTGAAGCAAGTTGAAGATGGCATCTTTATTAGTTAGTCAAAGTATGTTCAGGACATACTCAAGAGGTTCAACATGACTGATTGTAAGATTGCTAAGACACCCATAGCTAGAAACCACTCCCTTAGACCTGATCTTAAGGGTGAGTGTGTAGATGAACACTTATATAGGGCTATGATTGGGTCTCTTATATAGACTCCTTAAAACAGAGTCTGTTTGATGAAGGGATACCAAGGGCCCTGTCATCTCAACCATCTTCAAATCACATCATTTGGTGGTATGACAACAACAGAAGATCCCTAATCATCATTAGAGTTCAAGGGCAGTAAGAGATCTTCAACTTTTAGACCTTGAACTTCTATGAAGGTATGGATTTAGTCAACATGCCACTTGTCAACCCAAGCCAATCAAGACAAGCTGACAAGTTGGCTCAAAGAATCCAAGACCAGATCACTGCAGAGTTCAGCCTTAGAAGAAGACTATAGCAATCAGGCAATGTCATCGGTCAACTGGATGTTGAGGCAGACCCTAAGATTAGTTTTATAGGGGAAATGTGACATCCGGTAAATTTCCGTTACCAAACTTCGTTAGTTCCGTTGAGTCTTGCATACACGTGTCGTAAGCGCACACTAGTTGTCGTTTAATGTTGGTGACCTAATAATAATTAATAATGTTACATTATTGATAATCTAGTTGGTTATGTGATTATGATATTATGTTTATGTGTTTGCATGTTTTAAATGGTAATTAGGAAATTAATCACGTAACGCGGAAACGTGCCTATTTATTCTTATGTCTTGTGTTTTTATAAAGATAAAATATATAATGATTTTCATTAGTTTATATACTTATATTAATAAGTTAAAAACACTTTACAAAGAGTATAAAATCTAGTTTTTATAAAATACAAATTATAAGGGTCTAAAGGGTAAATATGAAAATTAAATTAAACAAAACATGAAAACCCTAAGTCCCACCTCTCAATCGGCCGCAAACACCCTTCACACACCTTCACCCTTGCGATTTCAACCTAGAAAAAACATCAAAGCATCGGTTTTGTTCGATTTCAAGGATTACAACACGTTGGAATCATCAATTGCAAGTTAACACACGTTAAAGGTTAGATTTTACAAGTTTTATGGAGTTCTTGTTAGAGCCGAACCCTAATTCGTCTATGGGTGCTCATGGGGTCGAAATTAATGTTGTTTGATGATGTTAATATGTTAGTTGGATTGAATACATGTTGTTTAACGTTGATTATGCATGAATTGTATGTTTTTAATGGATTGATCATGAACTTTGATTTTAGGCAAACCCTAATTCGAAATTAGTGTGATTATGTGAAGTTGATGATTGTTTGATGAATGTATGATGATTAGTAGGTTGTATGAATGTTAGGATATATTAATCTTGCAAGAAATTGATGAATGAAGTTGGTGTTCATAGGTTACTAATAATAGTAACTTTATTTCCATGACATGATGATCTAATGATAGATTGATGTTGTTGATGTGTTCATGATGATAATTAGATGCTAGATTGTTGATATGAATGCTAGAAATCTTAGAATGAATGTTGTTGTTCATATCTTGCCAAAAGTGGAAACTTTTGTTCATGATGATTGTTAGATTATGATGATTAGGCATTGCTGATCATGTCTAGATGTTGTTATGAGCTTGAGATGGTATAATTGTAATGACATCATGAATACATTGAGTGTTTGATGGATGTTGAAATGTACTTTCCCGAAAGGGAAACTTTATTTGCACAAAGTTTAAAGGATGATAGTTTGAACATGTTTGGGATGTTAGGAGCATGTTAGTATGTTCATGGATGAATTCTAATATGATAGAACATGTTAAATTAGTTGTATGGGATGCTTGGATAATCATGGGTGATGTTTGGACTTTGATGAGCATATATGATGTTGATGTTGGTTAGTAGCTAAGACATCATTTTTGGGGACTGAAACTGATTGTTGTGGTGTATGTTGAATGCAATAAACATAGTTAATGAATGTGAATGTGAATGTGATCATCATACACGCGTGCGAATCTGAGGCCCCTACTTAGTAGGATTGGTAGGGTTTAGGATGTGAAGTCGTGAGTGGCTTCACATGGCATGTGGTGCGTGATTTGATCTTTGTGTGGCATGTTAGTTGTGTTATAACTAATAGACATGTTAATGTTCTAGATTCGCATGACTTGGATGATACTTGGTTGTATGATGATCTAAGTGGTACACCTGGATAGTATAGCATACATATTATCTATTTGAATGTTAACCATGTATGATGTATGTGTATGATTGCTTGAATGGTTTACAACACATAAAGTCACCAACGGGTCAAACAGGTCAACTAGATCAAACATGTTTGTTTTCTGAAACCTTGAGTCCTTGGTTGTAGTGTACTTAGGGTTTCACATGTTCTCTGTTTGCACGTACTCATATACTTATATGATCTAGGTAACCTCTGAAGGTTGTCTGTCCACTCTGTCTGTCAAGTAAAACTATAAGTATCTATTACGCATATCAGGTGACTTCATGCCCCACTCTTTATTTAATCTCTTTTGGGGGAGATAGCATACTGGTAAATCACAAACGCTTTATATATTCAAGTTGTGTATAATATTAATATAGTGTTGATATCATGGAAAAGTCCTCACACTTTCGAATTGTTAATATTGAATAGCGGGGAAATTTGGGTAGTACTACTGGGTCTAACGAGCCCCACCTGTGTGACTCGAGGTCAACCGGGTGCAATTTGTCCTATTGAACATTGTCACGACCTGTTAAGTCGTGACCAGAGGCAACAACGTAGCATAGTCAGCTTCAATTGCGAAATCACTATGAGTTAATATTTATTGTTAATGGACTAGTTATCTATTACAATGCACTACTTTTATATCTCTATTATTAAACTGCTTATGTTTGAATATCACTCTTGAACTCGCCAACCATTGTGTTGACATTTTAGTATGCTGTTCTCAGGTTATTAGCTTGCTTGCCATTAGGAGCACTACATGGTTTCACTTGCATTCTAAGACTCGGTCTTCAAGACATCTTTATTGTTTTAATGGTTAATGTTTACTGTTTTTGGGTTGGCGCATGTTTTGCCATAGTATACATTTTTATTTCTTTGGGTTGTTTTACAAAACGCTTCCTCACAGTTTAAAGTTTATACTTTGGTTGATTTTATTTTAATCATGGCATATAGATTCGTTCTGAGTAACTATTGACTATGATCCTGGTTTGTTCACACGCCTCGCGGTAAAACTCCGCACGTGGATCTTGAGGATGTGACAGGAAACCTTGACTGAAGGCCCAGTGACAGAACCTGAGAGCCCTGTCTTATCACCAACAACTGCTGTAGAGATCAATTCCCTTTTTGAGACACCTGCTGGTAAAGGTGCTTCTCAACCTCTCTCTTGCTAGAGCTTAGAAGCTACATCAAGCAATAAAGGCCAATGCTCTCTCCACCTTGAGTCACAAAGTTCTGTAAGTGACAAAGGGAAAAGAAAGATGATATCTAAGGAGACTGAGAAGGAGGAGAGAGAGAGGAAAAGGAAGATGAGGGGAGAAAGTTCCTCTTTTGAGTCTGCAAGACTCATGGAGTCTACTATCAGGGCTGCCCCCAGACCAGATACTCAGAATGATGAGTTAAGGGCAGTCAGGATAAACTACCTGCAGACAAGGAACTATGATATAGACAATGTCATTTCTCTCCCTTTGGAGGAACTGAATGAACTGGTTGACTTGGAAAGGTCAAAGGAGAAGAAAGAGACAGAAAATGCAAAGCTACTAGTACAAATCAAAGAAGACAGAAGAATAAAAGATTGTACAAGCATGTGCCTACTCTCTCTCCAGTTCAGGAAAGTCCTGCATATGAGGATGTGGTTCAACAAGAACCTCAGGTAGATAAAGAAGAAGAAAGGATCAAGATGATCAACTACCTGAGTGCCACATGTCTCTATCAGGCAGAAGCACTTCTTC
The DNA here is from genome assembly GCA_025506515.1 of Flaveria trinervia. Lineage (NCBI taxonomy): Eukaryota > Viridiplantae > Streptophyta > Magnoliopsida > Asterales > Asteraceae > Flaveria > Flaveria trinervia. The sequence goes on from CM046446.1 coordinate 10,053,231, forward strand.
CCTTATCTTTTGTCTATATTGAGTTTGAGTATCTCAAACAACTTGAACTTGAGGTAGTCAAGGAAAGAAAGACAACCAAAAGAAAAATAAGGGAAGAAGATGCTAAGTCAAGAGCCATCATCCAGGAAAGCATGAAGAAATCTGCAGACAGGCAGAGGATGATGAGCTTCTTGAAGCTGTATGGATTCTTCAGAAGGAGACTTGGCCCCATGTCTCTATCCACTATGGATGAGCATATCAGGGTGATCAAGCAGAAGATAAGGAGTGGAGAGCTGATTGACTTACACTCCCCTCCAAGTCAAGCTCCACCTGAAGTGGAGGTTAAGGTTGAACAATCAGAGACAACACAACCTGGACCTCCTGCTGAATCTTAGCAAGCTTCATCTTCTATTCCATAGCAGGGTCAACCTCCCTATCCTTCTGAACATGTGAGAGAGGATGACCCAACTAAGAAAGACAATTAAGATCAATCAGGTGCTGCAGGCCAGTCTTCTCAGTTAAAATTAATAAAGAGAAAGAAAAGGATGGCTTCAAAGCCAAAGCCAAAGAAGAAGAAGACTGCATCCTTTCCTAAACCTCGGGATAAGTCAGAACATCCTAAGGATGTACAACCAGAGGATGCTCTATCATCTCCCATTCCAATAGATCCTCTAGCATTAGAAAGACCCATCTTGTCCTGGACATACACTACAAATCCAGAAAGGTGGCATGTCATTAGAGATCATGGCATTGAGAATGTCTACACATGGCAAGACATGTTCAATCTGCCTTTGCATGATCTCTTTGACATGAGAAGACACTTTGATAGTCTGAAGGATCCTGATTATCTTATGAAGAAAGGGCTGGTCATTATCCTGATAAGGACTGTTGATATCTGAAGTCTTAAAGGTGTTTTGGTAGCATCAGCCTAGGGGGAGTTTGTAGAGTTTATATGAATAGGCTGAAGCAACCAAACTCTCAAAGTCTTTCTGCATGCATGCTGCACAAGTACTGAAGAAGAATGCTTCGGAAGTTTCACACAAGCAACAGAAATATTCTAAGTGTGAAATCCTCTGAAGCCAAGACCAATATCTTCCGAAGCAAAAAATGAAGTATTCCAAAGCTTCAAAGACAAATTCTTCCGAAGTTTAACTCTTGAAGACAGATTTCTTCCAAAGACTTTTAACAACATGCTTTATCTGATGTACTTTTCCATAAAGCTGGACCCTTTTCTGTTGCAACTCTGTAAAGTCACCAACTTACATAAGTTGGTGAAAAGGTCCATGCTTTTGGTAACTGTACATTGAGGTCTTGAGTCTGTAAACTTTCTACTTCATGTACTTTATCCTTTTTGTAATAGATAAGGATATGAGCTATGGCATGTCATAGTCACAAAGTCAAAAAAGGCAATCTGCCTTTTCGACTCTACAATTGATTTTGTGTTGTGTCTAGTCAATTGTATCCAGCTGGCTTTCATAGTATGGCCGGCTGTAGGATGTAGTATAAGTATCTCATGTTCTTGTAACTTTCTTTTATTCTTTGTAACACTTGTAATAGAACATTGAGAAAGCAATATATTGCAACCTTGAAAACCATCTCCTTGTGTATCTTGCTCTTGTATTCTGTCTCTTAATTACTTGTGTTCTTAGTGTCTTTACTTTTGGTTAATCCAGTTCACTATTTGATTAAGTTAAGTTACTCTCCTCGTTGTGTTGTAAGTGACCACCCATCAACAGTCCTACAAAGGTGATGTCAACAAACAAGATGGTGATTGGAATAACAAAAATCGAGCATGAAAACAAGCTTTGTGAGTCATGTTTGGTGGGTAAACAGTCCAGATTTCCATTCCCAAATACAACCACATATCGAGCAACAAGTGTCTTGGAACCTATCCATGGTGGCCTTTGTGGCCCTGTCACACCATCAACAATAGCCAGAAATAGGTTCAAGAACATGACTAAAAAGGAAACATGTTCAATGATAAAGACACTATGAATGGATGGAGGGGGTGGGGGAGAATTCAACTCACATAGCTTCGTTTAATTTTGTGAACAAGAAGGTATAACAAGACATCTAACATCCCCATATTCACCCTAACACAAAAAGGTGGTGGAAAGACGCAATCGAACTCTACTCGAGATGACACGAAGCATGATGAAGGCCAAAAACATCCCTAACTACCTTGAGGGAGAAGCAACTAGACACGCAACCTATTTGATAAATTGGTTACCGAAACGTGCCCTGAAAAACAAAACACCCTACAAGATGTATAAACACAAGAAACTAAGTGTTGAACATCTAAGAATATTTGGGTGCTTGGCTTATGCAAAAACAGTTGGTCCACATCTCAAGAAACTTGATGATCGAACCACTCACTTGATATACCTAGGAGCAGAACCCGACTCTAAGGCATTTTGTCTCTATAATGCAAACAATTGGAAGATTGTGATCTCACGAGATGTAGTCTTTGATGAAAAGGTGCATGGAACTAGAAAAAACCACTCAATGATGAAAACAAAACTGAACCTGGCATGGTTTTTGTAGATTGGCGCGAGAATGAAAACACATAAGTTGGATCCGCCAACACCAATCCCTTGGAACCTACAAGCTAACACAATTGAGACAGAAAATTACTCGACTGGAGATGGACTAGAAAACCCATCAGCAGCCCCGAAAACAACCGCGACCAATGAGTCAATTGGGCCAGAAACCGAGAGCCTAGTTGACGTCAATAACAGGCCACCCGTGCCTGAAAAAGCCAGCCCAGGAATGCAACTAGCAAACCAAACAGTCATCAAATTAGACCTGTTACGATGATCTAATCGTACTTTCTCCAACCCAGCTTGGTTCACCGACCATGTCCTTAAAACCGAGGTTGAAACAATTGATATTATGATGTCAAGTGCAGATGAACTGACATCGTTTGAAGCTACAAAAGAAGATCAAAATTGGATGAAAGCAATGAAAATCGAAATGGACTCCATTGTGAAAAACGAAACATGGGTGCTAACTGACTTACCTCACGGAGTAAAACCAACAGGGCTAAAATGGGTGTTTAAGATAATTCGAAACATATATGGTTCTATAAACAACAATGTTTTGGAGACCGGATTGACAGGGGATCGGTCCGGTCTGCTATGGTTCGGTCTTAGGCGGTCGAACCGGTGGTCGAACCGGACCGGTCCGGTTTTTGGGTTTTTTTTATTTTAATGGGTAAAAACAGGGTGTTAAACCACAAATTAGTACGTTGGATATACAAATATAGTTAATTTTTATATATAACTATAAAATACATATATAAATTACTTATATTTAATTACATATATAAATACAGTTAAATTCGGTCTAACTAGTCCAACCGGTCCGACCACCAAACCAGTAAGGCGTCTGGTTCGACGTTCGATCCAGTTCTAAAAACATTGATAAACAAACACAAGCCAAGACTACTAGCTAATGGATATGTGCAACAACCTGGTATTGACTTTGATGATACTTTTGCACTGGTGGCAAGATTAGAGACGATTCGAGCAATTATTTCACTTGTTGCATATAACGGGTAGGAACTACACCACATAGATGTAAAGTCGGTCTTTTTGCATGGAGATCTAAAGGAACAAGTCTATATAATGCAACCGGAGGGCTTTGTAAAAGCCGGAGAAGAACATAAAGTCTAGAAACTAATTAAAGAATTGTACGGCTTGAGGCAAGCATGACAAGCTTGGAATACCAAACTCGACTCAGTGTTAAAGAATCTAAAATTCCAACGGTGCAAGCATGAACAAACGGTCTACCGAAGACAAGTATGTACCAATCTATTACTTGTAGGTGTTTATGTGGACGATCTGATCACGACAAGCTCATGTTTAAGTCAAAAAATGGAATTCAAGAGAGTGATGTTTAATAATTTTGAGATGTTTCACTTGGGAAAGCTTACTTATTATCTAGGAATTGAAGTCCTGCAATGCAACCAACACGTTGTGATTAAACAAGAAGCTTATGCAAAACGTATTTTTAGAAAACAAGCATGCTGGATTGTAATAAAGCTCATATCCCCATGGAAACCAACTTAAAGTTGTCAAAGGCAGAAGATTGTGAAGATGTTAATGCCACATCCTATCGCAAGGTGGTGGAGTGCCTAAGGTATCTTTTGCAAACAAGACCGGATATGGCGTTATCGGTTGGGGTGATGAGTAGATACATGCAACAACCAAAAATGGAACATATGGCTTCGGTAAAACATATTCTTCGGTATTTAAAAGGAACTTTAAGTTTCGGGATCAAGTATAGACGAGGAGGTAGGGGGATTGAGCTAGTAGGCTACAGTGATAATAGCTACAATATCGACCTAGATGATGGAAAAAACACAACTGGGCACATATTCTTCCTTGGGAACTCATTGATCACATGGTGTTCACAAAAACAAAATATCGTTGCCCTCTCGTCATGTGAGGCAAAATATATGGCTGCATGTGCAGCCGCATGTCAAGTCGTGTGGCTTAGAGAGATGCTTGTCGAGCTAACCGGAACTAAGTTGCGAGAAGTGGTGCTGAAAATTGACAACACTTCAGCAATTGCACTTGTAAAGAATCCTGTTTTGCATGGTCGAACGAAGCACATCAAGTCGTGTTATCATTACAATTGAGAATGCATAGAAAATGGTGAGGTCATAGTTGAACACGTAGATGGCAAAGAGCAATGTGCAGACATTCTCACAAAGGGTCTTGCAAGAGTCAAATTCAAGGAGATGCGGCATATGATTGGTGTCGAGGACTTCCCGGCTTCCATTCGAAAATTAGGGAGGGTGAATGTTGGATTAATTTCCGGTTATTGGGCTCCAAACGAGCAGGTTTAGGCCGACCCACAAATACATGGGGCAAGTCGGTTCCTAGTTTTAAGGGTGGATAGGATTAAGTTTGATTTTTGAAAATTGTAACCCTTATCTGATCTTTTATTTCCCCATAAATACATAATCATGTTTGGGTTATGTTTAAGAGGGATTATTGTAATTGAGTTTTTGTGAAGTTTTCTTGATTGCAATAATATTGGGAGTTTAGCCAATTGTGTGTGTGTGTGACTCGTATCGATTCTTAACTTAAACCAATGCAAATCATAACAGCAAGACATTCAAGATTTGCAAATGATATTAGATCAACAAAATATTTCAACTTAAGTGAAATTTGTTAAAACCAAAACACCAGTCATCCTTTTATCTAAGATCTTTTTGCCTAAAACTTCTAAACTATATAATTAACAGAACAAAAAGAAATAAATAATAATTACGATAATTATATCAAGTGCTTTTAAGAAAGATAAATCTTCTAAGCTGATTCAAAATGATATAAACATCAACTTGAATTACTCATAATAGTACAGTATGATAATATTATAGAAAATTAATAAAATCTCGAATTAATCGAATCAAATTAAACAAAATTTTGATCCTTTTCATCCATTGATGTATCTAAAAGGATCACCAACAATACGATGGGCAAAATGGTAAACACGACATGGGCCGTGATATAATTATAATACCAAGTCCATAATTTGAAACAAAAAGACTTAAAATGTAAAAAAAAAAAAACTTTATTTAATTTCCAAATCTACCCTCCAATCCATCACTTTGAAACTTTTATTATTCTCCCCAAACAATTATCTTTGGGCCTTGAATGAGGTAGGTACATCAATGGGCATGCTGGATTGACCCTTTCAAGCCTGCAATACAAATAATATATATAGTTAGTCAATAATATTATGTATGTTATTTAGAGACAAACAAATGCTATCAAACATATTTAATTCAAATCAAACAGTTTCAGAGTAGATGACTTACTAAGTCAAATAGAACAATTTTAAATTTTAGAACAAGTAGCAATATGAATTTTGAAATTGCTTTCAAGTCTTTTTTTCATTTATTGTTTTTATTTTTTAGATCTTCTTAACCCGAGTTAAACCGTTAGTAATGGTTTTTTAAACTCTGCAAACCAAAAAAAAGCGTTGCATGAATGAATCAAATCAAATTAAACCGTCCCGGTTAAAAGGGTTTGGTTTCACTGATTTATTGGAATTTTATGGTAAAACTTAGATAGAATATAAAATTTAAGAAACAACAAAATAGACAAACGCATCACAATGTTAAAGACAATAGTTAGTTTTAATGACAAACCTAAACAAGAAATAAGGACTAGAATAAAGTTTTATAAATATATTACTCGTCTGTCCGGTTCTTACATTTGTTTTGGGTCTAAATCGTAAACTAAACTGTTCAATGTAGTTTATATTTATAAGGTGACCTGATCAATAGTCAATAGTAAAAAGAAAACATACATCAAACATGAATTTTGAATATAAACAATTTGACACAAAAAGTCGATATAAGAATGTAACTTGGTCAATATAGATACTTACTTATAGTTAAGAAGAAAATGGTGAAGGAATATTGAAATTTCTAGTTTGGCAAGTTCATTTCCAGGACAAAGTCTACTTCCTGCTCCAAATGGAAGAAATGTTCCAGCTTTTGGTACAAGATCCTACTCAATATGTCAATGTTACTCAAATGTACAAGTTATAAAGCCAATGGTACAAGTGATAAAGGCAATTGTACAAGTTATAAAGGCTTACATCCCATCTTGAAGGGTTAAACTCTTTGGGTTTGGGATATACTTCAGGGTTGTGGTGAACACTCCTAAACCAAACCAACACTTTCCATCCTTTGGGAATGATATAACCTAAAAACACATAATAAATTTATTTAAAATTAAATTCGAAGTTAACTATAAGGAGGGGGTATTTAGATGTTCAATTACAATGGAGATGATTATCGAACCTTTGATATCAATATCCTTTTTGGCTTCTCTAAACGTCATGAGCGAAAATGTGATTAAACGAAGGGTTTCATCGATCACCTTTGAAAGATACTCCATTTGCCTAAACTCTTTTAAGGTTAAACCTTTTTGGCCCGGGGGCATGTTCTTCACGATCCTCTCTTGTTCTTCCTGTAATAGTTCGTGATTACATTGCACTTAGAATTATGTTACAAGACACATGTATATAACTAATAACGTGTCTAAAAGCACAAGGAACCATATAATCATATAATATGTGTTTTAAGCTATGTATTTTGTATTTTATAAAATACATGTCTTAAAACACCATTAAAAGGATAACAAATTATAGTCTATTCTGATTTAAGAAAATTCTTGATATCATTACCGTTGCTATTTTCAAGCATTCAGGGTGTGATTGGAGAAGGATAGTTGACCACATTGTGATGTGGCCTGAAGATTCGTGGCCCGCGTTTAGGTACATGACTAGAGTATCGATGATTTCCTCATCGTCTAGTCTTTTTCCATGCTCGTCTTCAGTTTCTAAGAGAGCATCGAGCATGTCCTTTTTGGACATACCTAGAGTCGCCTCTCGTTTCTTCCTACGATCACTTACTATTGCTTGCAAAATGGTAACAAGATTCTTTCTTGCCTGTAAATTTTTAGTCATTATTAAAAATGTTCAAAAGTTTATTTTATTTATTATTATACTTTTTTTTGGGGGTGGGGATTGGTTTAACTAGATCAATAATAGGCAACATAACAAACCTTAAGTGCCTCATGGTACACGAAACCGGGAATGTTGATGGCCATGGCTCGAACACCATAATTAAGTGTCGTGTACTCTTTCTCTAACGCCTCCATCACATCTTCACTCTCCGAGCTTAAGAAAATATACATGATTATCTGAAATGTTAGTTTTCGGAGTTCAGTCAAGAACTCTATTTGGCCCATGTTTGACCATTTTTTCAATGCGATCACCACCTTATCCTCAATATACTGCATGTATATAGACAAGGCTTCGTGACCGTTGACCGGTGCTGCAGTCAACTTACGAAGTCTTTTGTGATCTTCATAGGAGATCGCGACAAAAGATTTTCTCCCAATGAGTTCAAGTGTGGCAGTCGGCCACCCTGGCTTGAACCCATCATCGTCAAACAGTACTCTTCGACATGCTTCGGGTACTGTGACTATGATGCTAGGGTTCCCGAACATGAATGACTTGTAAATACCGCTTGACCCAAACCTACATTTTAAAAATATATAACCAATCATCACATGAAAAAGAAAATATACATTTTTATACATTATAAATACGGCTATCAAACATCAGCAAACTTAAGATAACGAAAATTAAAATTATATAAAACACAACAAGTACAGAAAAATGATTCAAATTATATAAAATGACAATGATAGTGACAAAAGTTGCCTGCTCAACCAAAAGGTCCAATGGTTCATTTTCTTTTATCGTTTTTAATTCGAATTTTTTACTTCAATATATATATATATATATATATATATATATAATATATATATATATATATATATATATATATATATATATATATATATATATATGTGCGTGTGTGTATTTCAACTAAAACATATATGTAATTAAATATTTATAGTACATTTATTAAAAAATATGCCCCAAATAACAAATACAAATAGACTCTCTGCTTTCACCGCTGCATCGGGTCGGCACATTATTTTTGCAGACCCAAAAATGGACTTTTGTCAATTAGCCCCCTTCCAATTATTACTTCATCTCGATATATTATTTTTTATTTTTTTATTACTTTACTAAATATATTTTTTTTATTATTTCGTTAATACCTTAATTCAAGCATAAATGAATAATAGAAATGAAAAGGCAAAGGAAAAATATTTTGCAGTTAAAATAATATTTCTTTTTAACTATTCCATGCTTTTTTGTCTTTATTCATAATTTGTTTTTGTACTTTTTTTCGTGTTCTACATGATGCATATCTAATACTTCCACACGAAGATTTTATTCCATTTCCTTTTATGTGTATATATATATATATATCTTACGTGCACATATTCATATTTATTTTTATGGTAAGGATATAAAACTTTTCACAAACTAAAGAAATAATTTTCTAGCTTTTCCTCCCTTTTACTTAACAAATATTTTTATGGTTTAACATTTTTTATCTTTAATTTATAACTTTTTAACATATAACGTTTTATTGAATACTATGTTACTTAATTCATGTTTCGCTATAAATTTTATCACAAAACAATACATATTCAATATAATTTGTTATACTGCACAAGAATTAGTCTGTGACAAAATTTATGCTGAAATTAGGGTAAAAATAATTACATATTTAAAATTTATAAAATTAGAATTATACTTATATCGAAATAAAAAATATAAAATTAAATGGGCACTATGTAATTCATCCTAGGACGTAAATAGACTTATAAAGAAAGTTTAAATAAGTACATAATTTTATTTTGAAGGGAAGTGGTTGTCTCTGTCGCTAACTAGAAACATGAAAATGACAGACCAACTCTTCATAAAAACAAAACATCTTTTTATCATTATTTTCTAGGACAAAATAATCACAAAACTCTTGTAAAAAACTTTATTTGCATGTAACATAAAATAAATAAATTTATATAATTTTTTAAAATTTTTATGTAAAATTGGAAAATAGATATATGTATGTGGTAATAAAAACCGAACTTACTTGATCTAATTTAATAATAATAATGCATATAACAACTTTTTTCAAAACCATATCATCTATACCCACTCTAGTTATCGAACCCAAAAAGGATGAGACAATTGTTGGTGGTGTAGAACCCTATTTCTAGTGAGATAGAATATGTTCCACTATTAAAATATCATTTTTACAAAACTACAAAGATAAAGTTATTTAAATAAATAGAAATTAATAATATTTTTCTTCTAAACCTATAAAATGTTGTATTTTCTTCATGTTGATTTCAGAAAAATATACCAGTCATTTACAAGAATTAACGTTTTGAGCAAAATTCATAACTTTATTTTACATTTTCGCATCCGATCATTTTAACCGGTTCGGTGACATTTGTAGCTTTAAATTCCGAAGGTCTATAACTCAAAATCATAACTTTGCACCACATTTTCACATCGATCATACCTCAACAACCCTTTTAAGTTTCTTAAACCATAGACCTTCGGAATTGGAAACCACAAGTCCTAGAAAAGTTACCACAATAATAACCGGCTTGTGACAACCAAACCAAACGTTTACTGCAACAACATTTTTAGAATCTTTTTATAAAAAAACAAAAGTGATGGTGATCGAATCAAAACCTGTGAACCAAACTCGTAACGAAGGAATCGGGATCACTCGACTTGAAAGCCCGAAGGAACGACAACATGTTCCCGATGAACGGCCACCCGAGGTCACCCGGTGGCAAGCACCCTCTCGTCGTATTCGCCAAATCGCGCTCGTAAATCCATATATTCACACTCTTTAATCCCCATTTCAAGATCATTAAGACTCCTAACAAGATCCCCACATAAAAACTCATCCCTCCCACTTCATCAAATCCCATATTTTGCTTCTCTTTATGTATCTATGTATGTATCTATCAATCTTTATATATAGATACACTTATATATGATGAATGATGATGATGTATAGATACAGCACTTTGATAGCTTATGATCGTTATGTAAGTATATATAGAGAGAGAAAGAGTGATTGTAGATGTGTAGAACAGAGATGAAAGAGAGTGAGTGAGTGAGTGAGTGAGAGAGATACAGCAAATGGTTGTAATGCTTATGGGTCTATTTGGGGTCCTATATATACAGTTTGGTGTGTGTATATATTTATATATATACTAATTATGATATTATGTTGAATGGATACACCATAAATGGCATTAAATAAAACATTTGAAAACATATCTATTTGTAATATTGTTTTTTTTCATCAATTCATGTAACATTTTTAATAAATGATTTAAATATGTGCTTTATGAAGTTTAATTTGACACCTAGTTAAGATGCTCACATTAATTATTCAATGGTTCGGGAATTATATTTTAGTTTATGTCATTACCTTTTTCGTGTCAAGAATGCTAATTATTTATTACAATAAAACCTTTTCTTTAGCAAGAATTTCTTGCAACATCATGTTGCAATGAATTTAAACATGTACTACGGCTAGATGTAGAAGAATATAATCCACTTGAATTAATATTCATAGTTTAAAAAGTAACCACTCTTTTCAAGAAAGACATTTAACAAAGAGATAGAATCTATTTTTTTAAAATCCACATATATCTAATAAATCATGTTATTAACAAATAATAAACACTCACTATAAAACGATAGCCTTTGATCGTTTAACATTTCTGTTGGAAAATAATTGTTACAGGCGAGAATCTACTCTATCCGAGATATGGTCGGATGATCTGATTTTTGTTAGATCACCAATGAAAGCTACGGACAGATAAATACGGATGGCTTATCGATGAAATTGTTGATGAGTTTTGATAAATATTTTTTAAAATTAAATTCTAACAAAAACAATTTTGTTAATGATAATGTTTGGAAGATATATTATTTTATGATGTTTTATTATTAACGATTAATTTATTATTTGATTTAAATAAAATGTTTTATTATTAACGATTAATTTATTATTTGATTTAAATAAGTGTAAAAATAATAACAAAATAAGCATAATAAAAATAACTTTAATCAAAGTAAAGACAATTTATATTTAGTGCATATTAACCGGCAAAGTATGATGGAAGGTCTCGAGCAATGTTTTCAAAACCAGATCGGATGTCGGACTGAATATTTTACTGGTCTGGTGGTCGGATCAGATTTAAGAACCGGATGATGTTATAATTATATATAGGATATAATATATATAGTTATATATAATTCAATATAAGTAATTTATGTGTGTATTTTTATAGTTATATATAAACTTAACAATAATTTTATATCCAACATATTAATTTATTGTTCAACCTTTCATTTTTACACATTAAAACCCAAAAAAACTAAGAAAAAGAAAATAATCAAAATCCGGTCTGGCCACCAGTCCGGTTCCCGGTCAAACCACTGATTCGGGGTGAACCCCTCCCAAACGAACTGATGTGAATCGATTCAGCCACCCCTTTGATTTCTAGGTGGACCGGCCAGTTCGATCCAGTCTTCAAAACACTGGTCTCGAGGTTGTTTAGGGTCTTGGGGTGGTGTCTGATCTCGCTCTCGTTCAAACAATATTTGTTACATCGTTGTTTGGATTTGTTACATCATCTGGGACACAACATCCCGTTCCTCTACTTCCTCACCATCGTGCTTTCAAGGGGTTACTTTACATATGTTAAACCATTTGATTACTTTATGTCTACCATATATATATATATATATATATATTATATATATATATATATATATATATATATATATATATATATATATATATCATAAATGCATTATTAAAACCATTACATATAATTTTCTTATGATGAGGAGTGTATGTTCTCCTAGTGCACCAAGTCCCAATTTCACTAATATGGCATAAAGGGGATCGGTGATGGTCCCTACGATCTAATGAAACAAAACATAAGTGTTAGTTTACTAAGAAGTACATAGTAATATGAAAATTGTTTTTATTACAAAATCTTACTAACACTTCACGTGACTTCAAATAAGGCTACACCAATTTAGACATCGACCTTGTACTATTTTTTTAAAAAGCAAATGTACGACCCTATTTTGATGGATAGATGTTATCATATTTTAATCGGGTCCATATATTCGTTTCTCATCCGAAACCACACCCTAACCCCTTCAAGAAGAAACTCACTATTGAGAAAACCTACTGTTAAAAAAATCCACTGGCTCAACTTTAGGTATTTTGCTCAGAGTGACACTAAAACCCATAACCTTCCATTATTTATATGTTATAAATACCTTACTTCAACCAGTTGGGTTAAGGATAATTGGACCCTATACTATTTAAGTGTGCTTTTTGTAAAGCTCGATTTAAGTGTGATGCATAACCATATGTGAATAGAATTGTTTCCATATGCATACAATAGTAACCAAGTTAAATAACTCACAACAAAACACTATAACGAAGTTTCAAAACACTAACTGATTGTTCAAGCACAATAAGTCAATCATGGCTAAACTTCATAGGGATAAATGTAAAATACTAAACTCGATCTGACTAAAGTTTTGATAACATAGTGTACTTGTAAATCTTGATTTGTTTGAACCAAAAAAGTTCAAGGAAAGTTCTATATTGTTTTTAAAATGGTTTGGCATTCAAAGGCCATTGAAAGTGTTTGGAAACATTATAGAAGTTTGAATAAGGCCATGTGCGTAGCTATAACATGAATGGATTCAAACGGGTAATAGAAACTTTCAAAGGATTCTACGTCACGTGCAAGTTTATGAAAGAATTTGTGTAGAGGTGGTAAAAAAACGTGTTTTTTTACAAAGAAAGAGTTTTACGTCTTAACTGGAAATGATAGAGAATGCCACAATATATCATTGTACATTACGTGTGATAAACAAAGCAACAACTAGTATTTCTATGTGGTATAGTAGATTGAAAGATGGACTGTATACGATTGTTGAAGTTAGGAGTTGATGACCACGTAGAGGTTAACATGACTCAAACTAAAGACAATGTTTTGTTTGTAACTTGCTTGTGCTATTATTTGATGCAAAGTTGTTCTACAACAACGTGTAAATTGAATTTATTTGTATGAGAGATAATTCACCAGCATTACCTGATTGTTTTAGCATGCATAGCATAAAAGAATGTAGCTTCATGCAGCAAAAGCTAGGAAGTTGAATATAAAGGCAACAGAGATGGTTACTTAATGAGAAGAAAGACTGAAATAACTATGAACATCACCTTATGTTTTAGGTATAGTACGTGTAAAGTTGGAATTTGGTGAAATTAGAACACTAAGACTTTTGCTATGTCATCTCTATTTACTGTTGTTCTATGTAAACCCGCCACCGACAATATTAAGAAAGGGATCAAGTTTAGTATCACATATGTCGTTCAATGTGTCTTAGGTCTTCTCTTCGACAACAAAGTAACCATAATTTTGTGGGATGCTTCTAACCACTTTCTTTGGTAAGTTTTTTACCTTTTCCGAAAACAATCATGTGATACGAATCAACTTCCTCTTAATTCAACACATTGTGAAAAATTGATCATGTAAAGTCAAAATGACGATGTGGTTGTAACCCCAAAATTTTTAATGTCATACAATTAAATAATACATATAAAATTTGGAAAATTATTTATATTTCATTGGATCACTACAATAAAATTGATCTATTGCTACTAAATTTTTAGTGACAAAATTATTTCGTCTCTATAGATAATCTATCGTGACTAAGTGAAGTCGCAGCAAACGTTTCAGGTGTTTTGATTTTTAAAACCCCATAGAGACTAAATGTAGTCGCTAAAAGTTTTGACAAAGTGAAGGAAATAATTAATGGTTGTGAAATATTATAGTGACAATATTTAGTCACCAAAGGTTAAAATTAGTTTCTTTTCTTTTTTATTATAACAAATGTTCAAATAAATAAAATAATAAAATAAAACAATTTTAATAAAAAAACAATAGCGACTATTTTTAGTCTCTATAGCTCATAAGTTATTTTCCCTAAAAACCTAATCTTCAGCTTCTCCCCTTATTCTCCATAAATCAAAAACCCGGAAGCTCCCTTCGGTCGACCCCTTTTGCACCTCCGGTAGAGCTAGCGCCGGCTACCCTTTCAGTCGACCCCTTCTGCATCGCTGGCAGCCCTAGCGCCGACTACCCTTTCGGTCAACCCCTTCGGCACCGCCGGAAGCCCTAACACCGGCTACACCTTCGGTAGCACCAACAGCCCTTCGATCGGCAACTGAAGGTATATGTCAAACTATGCACAAACATTTTACATTTTACATGCTTGTTATTTTGTATTTTATTGTTTTCTATGTAACATTTTACATGCATGTTTCTGTTGTTTTTATTATGTGTTTTTTGTTATCATAGGCAACAGCCTCGTCATCCGCTTTCGATTCCTCGATTCCGTGGTGTCTCATTTTGGCAGTCCCCTCCTTCTTAGGTTCCTCATTTTGATAACTTCTTGAGGTGTTTGTTATATCCTTAATTTGTTGTTCTAAATTTATTAATGTAACAACATACAATTTACTAATAAGAATCACATTTGTAGGTTTATAATGAGAATCTAAGTGTTGAATTTTGTTCATGTAACAAGTGATTCAGGGTCCCTTCAATTCCTGATTTGTGAAGTAGACATAGCAAGGTACACTTTATTAATAAGAATCACATTTATAGGTTTGTAACGTATGCATAACATTTTAGTAAGAATTGATTAATCGGTGTAGCATATTAAAACTTTTATCTTTTATTTGATTATTAATGGTAGTTAATGGACCTTGTAATTAAACTTTAGTTTTTGAATTCAAATCATTTTTAATTAACAGCAATGCATGACTTGGTCAATATTTTTATTAACATGATTGTGTTTTTTTATTCTAATCATTTTTTCTTAATATTTGCATTTCTTTATTTACTTATGATATGTATATGTACTTGTTTGTGTATACATTTGTTCATATAATTTATTATATGTATATGGCATGTTTGTGTATAATTTACAAATAAAAGATGTTTTAGAGCTTGTGAGTTTGGATTATTAATCTAAGTCTTAATAATGCAACGATTATGACAATTGATAAAAGTAGGATTACATTACGAAATCAAAGATGTCCAGAGTTCTTAAATGGTCTTCACAACTTTATGGAGATTGCCAAAAATCATATGAATAGTGAAGGAAAAACATATTGCCTGTGTAAAAGTTGTGCCAATTCAAATCGGTTACTTCAAGAATTGCCTACTATTTTTGCCTACATACATGACAGTGGATTTCTACAATCATATACTGCATGGTCTATCATGGTGAGAAATATTCTAATGCTTCTGAGATAGAAACCCTTTGGGATTCAAAGACACGTACTCCAGCAACAAATAATGAGATGTTTGATATGCTTGATGATGTTATGGCAAACCAAAATACAAATAAAGAAAATATAGACGGAGATAATGATAAATAAAACATGTTAGATTTGGAATTTGATGCTTTGTTTAAAGAGCTCAATACGAAGTTATATCCTGATTGTATTTGGATGTTTGTCTCTAAACTTCTTAGCAAAACTGATGCATATTAAATTCATTTATAAATGAACGGATAGTTTGTTGAACCAATTTTTAGATTTTCTAAAAGTTGCATTACCTAAAGAAAATCATATTCCAGCCTCGTACTATGAAGCTAAAAAGAGGCTGAAAAAGATTGGGTTAGGGTATGAATATATTCATGCTTGTATTAATGGCCATGTTTATTTTGGAAAGAGATTGTCTTGATGCAAAACTACCCTGTTTGTAAGGAGAGCAGATGGGTTGATAAAAACACAAAAGGAAAGAAGTACCACCAAAAGTATTACGTTACTTTCTATTAAGTTCTCGGCTTCGACGAAAGTATAGTTCTAGATTCACAACAAAAGATATGATCTGGTATAATACCGGACGCTCAACGGATGGCAAGATGCGTCATCCGGTTGATGGAAAGACATGGCAAGAATTCAACAAAAGGTATCCTGATTTTGCACAAGAACCAAGGAATGTTCGCTTGGGTATGACTACTGATAGCTTTAATCCGTTTGGTAACATGAGTCAGACTTATAGTATGTGGCAAGTGGTGTTAACAACATACAATACACCATCATGGTTATGTATGAAAGAGTCGGCATTTATATTAACTTTGCTAATTCCTTACCAATTTTAATCTCAATAGGCTTTGGAAACGATATTCAGTCGCTAAAAAAGAAAACCAATTAGTCGCAAAAAGACTTATATCCTGTAGTGGATATGTTTAAGATAATTGTGACATATAACTGAAGATTAATTTAAAATGTTATCTAAAATACCGTGATACTGTATTGTAGGTAAAATTTAATCTATACAAATAAGCAAATAATTAGTCACATGTCATCTTTTATAGCTATTATGTCACATGTCATTTTTTTATAGCTATTATGTCACAAAATAATATTAAATGCTAATGATGTATATTTTTTTTGAATTGTTAATGTATATTATAAATAAAAAACATGTTTCTTTTTTTATTAAAAACATAATTATAATAAATATACTTTTTAAAAAATAAAATTTTTTAAAAAGAATTTAACAATTTATTTTGAAGTTTTTAAAAAAATATTGTTATTGTTTTGTTACTTGAGATGGTTAATTATACATAATTTCAATCATATATTATTTAGAATAAGAATTTATAATTTATAATTATTGATTAGTAGCTTTATATTTAAATTTTTTATTTAACCCGTGTTTTACACGGGTTTTTATACTAGTATTTTAAAAAAATATTATTCAATTTATATTTTACAATTATTAATATTCAGTTTTGAAATTTGACATGAAAGTTTAAAACTCCAAAATGTGAATACTAAACTTGAAACTGAATGTGAATACTGCACGAGGCACTGAATATAAATACTGAATGTTTTATAATACTATTATATATATAGTTATTATAGTTATATATGTGTCATGGTAGTTATCGGCAGATTGAGTAAATATCAATTCACTCAGACTTACGTTAACTCTCTTGTACGTTAGGTTACATGTTCGTTTCAAGGGATATAAAAGTGGCTGGAGAGAAAAAACATTAATTTTGATAAATGTAATGAAATTGTTTTGTATTTCAAGTTAATTATTGTAATGTTTCAAATAAAAATGGATCTATATTTGTGATTAATTTGTTTAGTGTATAGTGACACGTTAGTCCTAATCAAATTGGATATTACAGTGGTGAAGGGTCATCCTCGCAACCTTTTGAGGATACATGTGAAGATATCTCTTGGAGGTTATACAATTTCCTCTCTCAAAACTACTCCTACACCACCATCCATGGAACTTGACCAAGCAAATGATACAATATACGATCATGTCAATAAGTATGAAAATGAAGTTTGAATCATCAAGAAGGAGCTAAAGAGCTTTCCAAGAAACTAATCACCATGTTCGGGTTAGTCAAGGAAAGCTTAAGGGTAGCCTAAAAAATCCTAGCTCCTATTGATGTAGAAATAGTTGAAGTGCAACCATAAATATTTTACTTTATGTATATAACCAATATTCTCTCTCTTAGGCTCTTAGCATACAATGTATGATGTATGCTATACTACTACCTTTGACATTGTTGTATTATATGCTTATTTGCTTGTGGTTCTAACCCTAACTAATCCTTGTAGCACATAGTATTTTTGTTAGTTGTCTTCTAATATTTTGGCATGTGGCAAATTGTTCAAAACGTTGTTTTCATTAAGAGAGCAACCACTAAGAGGGAGCACAAGTCGAGGGGGGCACCTTTTGTTTTGTCAAAACAGAAGAAGAATGCAAAAATCATAAACATGTGCTCAAGTAAGCAAGCTATGGGAAAAAATGGTCTAAAGATAAATGATTTTAAGAATATGTAACAAAAGCATCTCATTTCACGTACATGGTTCTTTTACTTTTTTTCTTTAGTATCATCCAAAGGGGGAGATTTTGATGCATATGCATGCTTAAGTAGATATTACCTATTTGGATGATTCTAAACACATAAAACTATAGATGAAATATTACCTTAAGATGTCAATATGTCACAAAATAAGCCTCCTATATATCAACAATAATAATCAAATAATAGAACAAAGAAAACAATTTTAATATGACATATATAGTCGACCACATCCACCTCCAAACTTCTGATCATAACATCAATTGAAAGTATCTCTCATGGACATAATCTTGCCAATCACATGTCAACAAAATCAACATACTTAACACCCCATTAATGAAATACAAATTTTCTTGAGACTATGATCATTAACAAATTTTAATAGCTTATAGAAAGATAAAAGAAAAAGAGAATTGATATATGACTTATTTGAAGCTGCCACTGGTATGCAAATCATGCCAGAAAGATTTTATATTTTAAAAACCAAGTAAAAGTGGTTGGTTCATTTGAGCATTATGGAATCAATAAGGGTAGAGACAAAACACAGTTTACCATTGAAAATATACTTAACATTCTAAGCTATGGTTCTTATCTTATTTGTTCAAGACAAACTTTAATTAAATAACTTTGAATTTTAATAATCAAAGTCTTTCAAATAGAGTCAAAAAAACTTATACATACTACAACGGATTTATTTCTAAGAGACAAATCATAACAAGAAGTGATATGGCTGATATATAGTCCAAGTGTGATATCGATCATTCGGCGACTAACATCCTTCTTGTCTTTCTCCTCTTTGTTTGTTTAACCATCTCCAATCCATATGACTCACTTCTTGCAAATCTAAAAAACACTATAATATTTTTTACTCTTGAGTAAACTTATGAACATCACATATCAAATTATCAAGCAAACAAGAAAGAGAGAACAAGATTATCAAGCAAACAAGCAAGAGAGAACAAGAGAGTTCAAATTTTTTCATTGCACAATTTTTATTATGTATTTATGATTCCTTTCAAGCTTAACATAAGAGAGAAACAAAGGTCATATCTACCTTGAAGAAGAGAAGTATAGGGTGATCACTACCCGATGTCAGCGAGAAGAATATGACGATGAATCCCTACTGAGTATAGAAAGATGATTGATACTTAAGATAGTTTTTCATCAATGATCAAGGATTGAACATGAGGTGGAGCAGTTTGAGCAAAGGTTCAACTTTATGATGCATGCGAAGTTGGAGGCTGAACAAATAACCAAGCACAGAGAATGTAAAAGTAAATGAGTGTATTCCAATTATTCCAACTAGCACATGCCACAACCCACCACACCCGGGCCCTCGTTCTCCAAATACATATCTAGCATTGTGTAGTTTTTGTTAAACATTTTTAAATATTACTATAGAGTTTTATTTAATTAATCATGATTTAATTTACCATATTTTTATGTATATAAGTGTTTATCAAACCATTTCACTAAATCTTCCTATTTTAATAAAAATTATAATTACGAGGACATGTGATAGCATTAGATTCATTCTCATAAAATTTTTTTCCGTTTCTCTTTCTGTTAAATAATCATATTAATTATTAATAATGTTATTTAACTCTTTTTATAATAAATTAAAAAATATATATTTTCATTAATGTGATTTCTAAAAATATTCTTTTACAAAATAAAAATTTTCAAAACATCAATTAAAAACCTATAAAATACTTTAAAAAAGAAATTTATTATAAATAAAATATAATTAAAATTGAGAGTTATAATAAGGTTTTATAATATTATATCTTTTTACAAACTTTTTTTTTGAAAAAATATTTTTATTTTATTTATAATAAAGAAGATTTTAATCATATCTTATTTTAATATATCATTTTATAAAAGATAGAATTTTCGCTTATTTAATATTTTATTTATTTAACTTGTAATATACGAGTTTAGTAAAACTAGTTTTTTATAAAAAGGATTCAAATATAAAGAAGGTAAATCCCTACAAAATAGAATATTAAATGAGTATTTTTTGTAAAATATAATACAAATAGCCTTTTTTATTAGATTCTTCACTCCATCCTAACAACAATAATTCAGTCTTTAATCTCCCATACAAAGCAGTGAACAAAAATACAAATACAAGTAACATTTGCTTCTTGATGATTGTAGTTAACATTTTACATGTAAATATTTATATTAAAATAAGTTACATACGCATACGAGTTCGCTACATATTTGACGTGTGGCGAACACCCTCCCTCCCCACAAGCTTGTTATTGTTACCACTTACCAACTTTGTTTAGCAATTAAATTACTTTTCAAAATATAATTTGAAGTTATATATTTTTAAAAAAGTTTATGTAATTATGTCAGCTAAACGCGCGTGATGACATGTTACAGGAGAGAAAGCGGACATGTCATTTGCGAGCTCACATATGTACATTTTGCCATCAACCTCGTTTTATTAGTATAAATTCATATATTATTAACTTGTTTATCAATTCCTCGTTATATATGTGTATAAATATCAAACCGGATACATTGAATAAAAGGCATTGACGTACTGTATATTTAAAAACACTATGAGTGGGTAAACAAAAACGTCATTCTATAAGTTCATAAAACGATAAATGATTCATTAACCACCGAAATATTTAGTGATAAGTTGAAGGAAAAGAGTGTGAGAGTGGGATAATACAAAGCATTTCGCCGGCCAAAGTAATGTGGGAGTCTTGTCGTGAAGTGAAATAAGAAGGATTCTCAATGAATACGTAAATGCTCTTTTGTCTATTAGTATCATCCTATACCTATAACAAACAACTTTCTCTTTCTAAGTGCTACCACTTGGCCATAGTTGTTTCAAAAGTTAATACATATTTAATATACACACGCACGTATGCGCAGGAGCGATTCAACATATTTTTGGGCCTAAAACGAATTTTGAAACGAGATATTTTCTTTGGAGAAAACCGTTTTTTGTTTATATAGGAAGGTAGTAATACGTCTGTCTCAAACACGAATCAGTTTGTGACATCAATTTTTCTTTCCTGCTAACGACTTGCTCTTACTTAATATACTTATTTTCTCTACAAACATAAAAATCGATGGATTATTAAGTATGTTTTTAGTTAAAATAAAATTATATAATCAGAAACATAGAGATATTATTTAAATGGCCCTCTGTTAATTTTGATATAATAATTATAACTAAACCACAATATAATTAAGTCATAGTTGAATGTTGATTTATGACTTAAAGAAACCTAGATTAAAAAGTCAACAATAGTATTTGTTTCGAAATTAAAATATCTTAACCAATTAATAAATGTTATTCTTAAACTAAACATCTTACTGTGACATACTTTCGTTGATTTTCTAATTAAGTGGTCAAAATTTCAATTCACATGTAACTCATGTTGCGTTCACATGTAACCGAGCACTTTAAATTAATAAATACTGATTTAGATATACATATATGCTCTTTTATATTTTTAATAGTTTTAGTAAACGTTTGTATCACACGGATTACATAAATAAAATTAAACAAAATAAAAGATTATTAATTATAAAATATGTTTTATAATAAGATATGATAATAAAATTACATATAAGTAATGACTATTAGTAATTAAAAATGTGTAACACTCGGATATTTTTATAGGCAAAAAAGAAAAAATAAACATGAAGGAAAAGAAAGAAACATAATAACACCCAACTTGAGGGTTAAAAGTGTCAAAAAGACAAAAGATTTGAAAAAGTTGATTAATAAAGCAACATGGCCGCCCATATTGCCTACTCACACCTTTTCATTCGGATCTTTGTAGAGAGAGAAAGAAAAGAGCTGAAACTCTCGGGTTTTTGAAGAACAAGAAGAAGAATTCGAATTCAAGGTAATAATTCATGGTTTTGTGATGTTCTTAAATGACCTTAGCCTTGGTTGTATGCTTACATGTATTTGTGTGTTCGGTTGTGTGTGTTTAGTGGGTTTCTAGGTGTTGAACCCAAATTGCAATCAGGTTTGAAAGAAGTCATACCCAAGAGCTGCTAAAGTGAGTTCTAGAACCCCCTTTTTATTTGCTTTAAAACTGATTTGGTGCTGGAAATGTATGTATGAACTTTTTATAAAAATGGGTTTTCACCCGTATGTATGTGTATATGTGTCTACGGGTGGGGTTTGATTTGGGTGTGTAGATGATTATGATGATGTTATGAATGTGTTTCTATAGCTTAGAATGTCAAATTTAAGCTTAGAACATGTTAATGATGGTTGGGGACTGAATTATGTTGTTTAAGTGTGACATAGACAGCCCATGCGCCCAAATAATGGCCCATGTGCCTAAATAGTGGCCCATGCGCCCAACGGTATAAATTGCTTAAGTGTTCCCATGCGCCCAAATAGTAGCCATGCGCTAGAAAAGACTGAATTTGGCTAAGTGTCTAGACGCCTAGAAAGCCCATGTGCCTAGGCACTCATGCACCTACATAATGCCCATGCGCCTAGGCAAATTCTAGTGCGCATGGGCACTATGCAGGCGCATGAGTGCCTAGGAGCATGGGCTTTCTCGGTGTCTAGACACTTAGCCAAATTCAGCTTTTTTCAAGCGCATGGCTACTATTTGGGTGCATGGGGTTTTGGACACATGGGGTATTGGGCGCATAGGGTTTTGGGCGCATGGGAACACTTAGGCAGTTTATACCGTTGGGCGCATAGGCCACTATTTAGGCACATGGGAAATCTATGTCACACTTAAACAACATAATTCAGTCCCCAATCATCATTAGCATGTTTTAAGCTTAAATCTAATATTCTAAGCTATAGAAACACATTCATAACATCATAATAATCATATTCACACCTAAATCAAACCCCACCTGTAAACACACACACACATACATACGGGTGAAAACCCATTTTTATAAAAAGTTTATACATGCATTTCCAATCCCAAATCCGTTTAAAACTAGTAAAAAGGGGGTTCTAGAACTCACCTTAGCGGCTTTTGGGTATGACTTCCTTCAAACCCGATTGCAATTTGGGTTCAACACCTAGAAATCCACCAAACACACACAACCGAACACACAAATACATATAAGGGCCAGTTAAGAACATCACAAAACCGTGAATTCTTACCTTGAAATCGAATTCTTCTTCTTGTTCTTCAAAAACCTGAGAGTTTCAGCTCTTTTCTTTCTCTCTCTACAAAGATCCGAATGAAAAGGTATGAGTAGGCAACATGGGCGGCCATGTTGCTTTATTAACCAACTTTTTCAAATATTTTGTCCTTTTGACACTTTTAACCCCTCAACTTGGGTGTTATTATGTTTCTTTATTTTCCTTCACTCTTATTCTTTCTTTCTTGCCTATAAAAATATTCGGGTGTTACAAGTCCATTCCCTTATATAGGTTTCGTTCCCGAAACCTGTTATTCCTCAAGCAAAAACGGGTAATCCTGCCTCATCTCCTTTATCGCTTACCCTAGATACTGTGGCCAGGCTGCTGTGCGCCATGACGAAAGGTCTATGATAAACTTTGGCCCAGTTACTGCTTTATGCATGATGGTGGGTATAACACATGACAATGGTACAACTAATTTACCCTTAGGTACTGTTGCCAGGCTGTTGTGCGCCATGACGGAAGGTCTATGATAGACTTCGGCCCGATACCTGCTTTATGCATGACGGTGGGGTAAAGTTCATGGTTTTTGATGGAATAAAATGAAGTAATGATGAACGTATGAATGAAAGTACGAAAGCATGAATGAATGGAAGTTAATGAATGACTGACGAAGATAATAATGATATTATCTATGTGTATGTAAGATGTGTGTAAGGCCCCGTTTCCGGGACGCTTACAGCTGGTAAATCATTGCACATAAAACATAAAAATTTACATTTAACATTCATAAAACATTGCAGCGGAAACCTAAAAATAACTTTTCATATCATTACAAATGCTTTTGCAAGTTAATACAATCGTTCATTTCAAAACATCGTCCGTTCGTATTACAATTCAAAAACATTAATCAAAAGATGCCATCCAAAAGAGCTAAGTAGCCACCCCGTGCCATCCTTAACAACATTACCTGTCAACTAGAAACACATAAAAGTCAACGTTACTGAGTGAGTTCTAGTTTTATAATAAAACATACTTTATCATTAAAACAGTTCGTTACTTTTACATGTGATCATACATCATACATACGCATAGATAATATCATTATTATCTTCGTCATTCGTCCATTTACTTTCGTTCATTCATTACATCTTTTCCTTCCATCCACACCATGAACTTTACCCTTCCGTCATGCATAAAGATGGTACTGGGCCGAAGCCTATCATAGACCTTCAGTCATGGTGCATAGCACCCTGGCCGCAGTACCGAAGGTAAGGTTCATGTGTACCATTATCATGTGCTATACCCTTCTATCATGCATAAAGCTGGTACTAGGCCGAAGCCTATCATAGACCGTTCATCATGGTGCACAACACCCTGGCCACAGTACCGAAGGTAAACAACAATGGTTCCATACAAATGGTCAATCACAAAGAAAGGTCCCAATGTGCATCCTTCTGGGGTAGCTAACCTGCAAACCGTTGGGCTAACACCCTAAAATGGGGCGTGTCCCGACATACAAGGCTTGCAAGAGTTTCCTTACTTTCCATCGTTCATTAATGCATGCATTCATTCATGATGTTCCTCTTTCATTATCTTCCACTTTACGTTACATAATACTTTCGTTTCATTCATTAACATTCAACGTAAAGCCAAAGGAAAATAATCATACATAATAAGGAACATCATCATACACAGTCGTCGTCATCAGACAGGGCATCATACATACATATCATACATCATACACATCATGCTAAAGCATCAAACATACAAACATACATCATAACATGCCCATCATAACATTTATGACCTCAAAAGTCAGCTTACATGAACCCCCGGGAACATCCCAAGTCAAAGCCTACATTCATCTTTTTTCCGGAAAGTCAGAAAACATTCTAAGTGTTCACCCGTATTTGTCTTTTGTTCATCTGCATTTGCTATAGTTCATCCGCATTTGTTTCTGTTCATCCGCATTGATTTACTCATTCGCATTTCCCATACTTTATCAATGTTCATCCGCATTGACCTTACTCATCCACATTTCCCATACTTAGTCAATGTTCATTCGCATTTGTTTATCCGCATTGACCTTATTCATCCGCATTTCCCATACTTAGTCAATGTTCATCCACATTTGTTCATCCGCATTAACCTTACTCATCCGCATTTCTCATACTTAGTCAATGTTCATCCGCATTTGTTCATCCGCATTTGTTCTTGTTCATCCACATTGACCTTACTCATCAGCATTTCCCATACTTAGTCAATGTTCATCTGCATTTGTTCATGTTCATCCGCATTGACCTTATTCATCCGCATTGACTTTCATACTCATCCGCATTGACTTTTGAACACTTGGGCAGATTTTAAAACTTAAACATATGAGCCCTAAACATCAGATCTCAATTCCCAAGCACCATCAATCATGTTCTAAGCTTAAATCTTACATTCTAAGCCTTAGAAACACCATCATACATCATCATGCATGGACATAGCCAACATCATATCATAACATCAATATACACACAATCAAACATACAGGTTCAAAACCCAGTTTAATAAAAACATACATTCATGCATTTCCAATCCCAGAATCAGTTAAAAACTAGTAAAAGAGGGGTTCTATAACTCACATTTGCAGCTCTTGAGTATGGCTTCTTCCAAACTCATTTGCAATTGAGTTCAACTGCCTAGAAACCCATTAAAAACATACCCGAACACATACAAACACACATAAGTATAAACCCGAGGATAAAACCAGTCAAGAACACCATGAACACATGAATTCTTATCTTGAATTCGAATTCTTCTTGTTCTTCCTTCAAACCAAGAATTCTCAGCTCCTTCTCTCTCTCTCTACCAAGATCTGAAGGAAAAGGTGTGGTGAGACCATTTAGGCGGCCATATCACCTTTATCACCAACTATTAAACTTTTGTCCTTTTTGTCACATTAAACCCCTAGACTTGGGTTTCATTTCTCTTCCATCTTTATCTTTAAAAAATAACTGTGTGTTACAAGTCCACCCTCCTTAAATAGGTTTCGTCCCCGAAACCTGTTATTCCTCAAACAGACGTGGGTAATGTTGTCTCATTTCCTCTTCAGTCTCCCGCGTAGACTCGGATCCTTTCCTGTGCTTCCACTGTACACGCACAAGAGGAACCATTTTATTCTTTAGTCTCTTCTCCTTTCGATCGATGATTGCCACTAGCTGATCCATTCATCCACTTCGATATCCCCCAGTGGAACAATCATCTCTTCATCCGCTAAACACTTCCTCAGATGAGATACATGGAATGTCGGGTGAATTCCACTTAACTCGTCGGGTAATTCCAGTCTATAGGCCACCTCTCCTACTCGAGCAACGATTCGGAAAGGCCCTATATACCTTGGGCTTAACTTGCCCTGCTTTCTGAATCGGATGATACCCTTCCAAGGTGAGACCTTCAACATAACCTGGTCACCCACCTTAAACTCAAGCGGCCTGCATCGTTTATCAGCATACGACTTCTGTCTATCTTTGGTTGCCTTCATGAAGGCCTTGATCTTTTCAATCTTCTCAGTCATAGCCTCGATCACCTCAACGCTCCCTAACTCTTTCTGACCAATGTCACCCCAACAGAAAGGGTGTTCTGCATCTCCTACCGTATGGCATCTCATAAGGTGGCATACCGATGCTGGTATGATAACTATTGTTATATGAGAACTCAGCTAACGGTAAGTGGTTATCCCAACTTTCTCCAAAATCGATATCACATGCCTGAAGCATGTCTTCCAATGTTTGAATGGTCCTCTTTGACTGACCATCAGTCTGGGGATGATAAGCCATGCTAATGTGTAACCTCGTCCCCATCGCATCATGGAATTTCTTCCAAAATTTGGATGTAAACCGGGTGTCACGATCCGACACAATAGACACCGGTACACCATGATGAGTTACAATCTCCTTAATGAAAAGATCCTCCAACCTCTCAGATGAATATGTCTCACGGATCGGTAGAAAGTGAGCACTCTTCGTCAGACGATCAACAACCACCCATATAGCATCATACCCTTTCGGGGTACGCGACAACTTTGTAATAAAATCCATGGTGATGTGCTCCCACTTCCATTCCGGTATATCCAAAGGTTGGATCTACCCATACGGCTTCTGATGTTCAGCCTTCACCTGTAGACAAGTAAGGCTTTTGCTCACATACTCCACCACATCGCATTTCATACCCGACCACCAATAATCTTTCTTCATGTCTTGATGCATCTTGGTGGCACCGGGATGAATAGAGTATCGAGTCTTATGAGCTTCATCCAAAATCTTCACCCGTAGACCCCCAAAATGGGGAATCCACATCCTCCCGAATCGAGTTCTAACACAAAGCGTGTTTTCACCCAATTCTGTGACCAGACCTCTCATTCTTTCGGAGTTAAGATGATCTTTTCCCAAGGCCTCATCCTGGACCTTCTTAACTTGCTTCATCACATTAGAGGTCATAATCATCCGGTAAGCTTTCACCCAAATCGGCTCGGGCGTCTCCTTTCGGCTAAGGGCATCCGCCACAACATTGGCTTTGCCCGGATGGTAGTAAATTTCGCAATCATAATATTTTATAACTCTAACCGTCTCCTCTGCCTCATGTTTAAATCTTTCTACTCAAAGAAATACTTCAAGCTCTTGTGGTCAGTGAATATGGTGCACTTCGTCTCATACAGATAGTGCCTCCAAATCTTTAGCGCAAAGACCACGGCTGCTAGCTCCAAGTCATGAGTAGGATAATTGACCTCATGAACCTTCAACTGTCGGGATACATAGGCTATAACCTTCCCTCTGCATTAACACACACCCCAACCCCGAGTAGGAAGCATCAGGATAAACCACCAGATCTTCACTTCCATCGGGTAATGACAGAACATGAGCTTGAGTCAATCTCGCCTTCAAATCCTCGAATGCCTTCTCTTGAGCTTGACCCCATACAAACTTCACATCCTTCCGGGTTAACTTAGTTAGTGGAGAAGCGATTTTGGAAAAGTCTTGGATGAATCTTCTGTAGTAGCCTGCCAACCCAAGAATCTACGAATCTCGGATGGCGTCTTTGGAGACTTCCATTGCATCACCGCCTCCACCTTCGCCGGGTCCACCATAATCCCGTCAGGGTTCACCACATGACCTAAGAATTGAACCTCGCGCAACCAGAACGTGCACTTGGAGAACTTAGCGTAAAACTTCTCCTTTCTCAACGTCTCCAAAACATCCCGAATGTGACTGGCATGCTCAATCTCGCTCTTTGAATAAATCAAGATATCATCAATAAACATAATCATTGATTTATCCAACATCGGCCGACACACTCAATTCATCAGGTCCATAAAAGCAGCTGGTGCGTTGGTCGAACCAAAAGACATGACAAGAAACTCATAATGACCATAATGCGTGCAAAAGGCTGTTTTAGGAATATCCTGCTCCTTCACCTTTAGCTGATGGTAGCCAGATCGAAGATCTATCCTTGAAATCCAACCGGCACCTTGAAGCTGATCAAACAAATAATCAATCCTCGGTAATGGGTACCGATTCTTTATCATCAACTTATTCAGCTCACGATAATCAATACACATCCTCGTATTGTCGTCTTTCTTCTTCACAAATAAGACCGTAGCATCCCAAGGTGAGATACTCAGTCTAATAAACCCCTTATTAAGCATCTCTTACAATTACTCCATCAACTCCTTCATCTCAGTCGGAGCCAACCGATACGGTGCCTTGGCAACAGGTTGGGCACCCGGTATCAGATCAATCTGAAACTCGATCTCTCGGTCAGGCTGCACTCCGGGTAAGTCTTCGGGAAACACATCTAGAAAGTCACACACAACTGGTACATAAGACAGTTGTGGTGCTGGCGTATCCACATGCTTTACATAGGCCAAGTAGGCACTACATCCATGTCTCATGCACTTTCCCGCCAACGCCATTGAGATTACCTTCGGGATCGTCATGACCCGATCTCCATAAACCGTCGCCTTACTCCCGTCAGGCACTGTCAGTCGAATCAGCTTCTTGCGACACACAATGTTCGCCTCGTAATCCGCTAACCAATCCCTCCCAAGAAGCATATCAAAACCACCTACGGTCATTACGAACGGTCTAATATGAAATTTATGACCTTCTAGTTCCACATCACAACCCTCTATCACCTCTGAAATTCTGGTAGACTTACCTATGGCAGTTTCTACATCAAAGGGCGCATCAACACATCTACTACTAAGTACCACCTTAGCACATAAAGCAGCAGAGATAAAACTTTTACTGGCACCAGAATCAAATAACACAGAAGCTAAAGTTTGGTTCACTAGAAATGTACCAGACACAACATCCGGGTCCGTCCTATCCTCCTCCTTTGTAATAGTGAATGCCCTGGCACTTGCCCTTGGTCCTTCTCTTCCAGTCTTTTTCCCCTAGAACCTTCAGCCCTTGGCTTCTTACAATCCCTACTCATGGGGCCCTCCACACCACAGTTAAAACATCGGACCGTACGATAGTCCCTTGCTACATGCCCCATCTTCCCGCATTTGAAGCAAAAGTTTGACCCCAACCTTTATTCCCCACTATGCTCCTTCCCACATCTACCACACTTCTTCGAACCCGCACCCGATGTGACCACACGACGGTCGTCTACCGTGCCTTCTTGTTATTTGTTGGGGCACCACCTTGACCGAACCTCTTCCCATTCCAATTTCGATCACTACCAACTTTCTTGCTACCTTCAGCCACCACCACCATAGCCCTCTCATCATACAACCTCCTAGCCAAATCTACCGCCGACCTAAACATGCTCGGTCGGGCAGCGATCATGTGCCTGCGAATATCCGCCGGCAAGCCCTGAATGTACCTCTTAATCTTCCGCGACAAAGGCATCACCTGATCCGGCACTAGACATGCCATCTCGTTGAACTTGGTGGCGTACTGCTGATGTGTCATGGTTCCTGCCTCCAACTGCAGGAACTCTCTCTCAAGCTTGTCTATTTCTCTATGACGACAGAACTCCTCAATCCCCAACCACTTCAGTTCGGACCATCTCATTCTCCCAATTTCCCGACTACCCTCGGGCTGGACTATATTATCCCACCAGCACAGAGCCGAGTCCATAAATGGGTGGGTAGCAAACTTTACTTTCTGATCCTCCTAATACTCGCTGATATTTAAACCAACTTCCATTTCTCTCACCCACCGGTGAGCAGCAGCAGTAGTGCCGTTACCATCAAAAGTAGGGGGCTTGCATCATTGGAATGCCCTGTAGTTACAGCCTCGTGCCACCTCCGGCGCAGACTCTTCTTCCTCCTCTTCTTCTTATCATCAGACAAAACCGTCTCAATCTCGGGCTGTCTCCTTTCACCCGTAGGTCTACTTCTTTCTCTCCTCTCCCCCTCCTGTATAGCTTTGATCACTTCAGTCACTACAGACAGTAAGATTGTTTGCATGACCTGATGTACCTCTTCAACCACAGCTTCTTTCATCGAGGCCCTTAAGTTTGCACTCTCATCACCACCCTCCGGATGAGGGGTTTCTGGTTCTTCATGAACCACCTTTACCACTTTGGGTCTTCCCCTCTTGGGTCGCGGTTCAGCACAACGACCTCCACCATGTGAAGCCTTTAAAGATCTACCGCCGGCCATCCACACATACACTAAAAGATTCAAACACCAACACGGTCATTCAAGGAAACATCTTAGTTCATGTCAAGTATAGTAAGTCCCTAATTACAGTGGCTAGTTGTGATTAGCCACTTACTTTACTTTTCATACCCCAAGCATTACCTATCCTGACTACATCAGTATTTAAATCTACAAACAACACATAACCACATAACATGCGCATGTAATACCGGTTAACAAAGAAACGCACCGATGTGCATCCTTTTGGGGTAGCTAACCCGCACACTGTTGGGCTAAAACCCTACAATGGGGCATGTCCCGACATACAAAGCTTGCAAGACTTTTTTTACTTTCCATCGTTCATTAATGCATGCATTCATTCATCGTGTTCCTCTTTCATTATCTTCCACTTTACATTACATAATACTTTCTTTTCATTCATTAACATTCAACGTAAAGCCAAAGGTAAATAATCATACATAATAAGAAACATCATCATACACAGTCATCGTCATCATACAAGGCATCATACATACATATCATACATCATACACATCATGCCAAAGCATCAAACATACATCATAACATGCCCATCATAACATCTATGACCTCAAAAGTCAGCTTACATGAACCCCCGGGAACATCCCAAGTCAAAGCCTACATTTATTTTTTTCCCAGAATGTCAGAAAACATTCTAAGTGTTCACCCGCATTTGTCTTTTGTTCATCCGCATTTGCTATAGTTCATCCGCATTTGTTCCTGTTCATCCGCATTGACCTTACTCATCCGAATTTCCCATACTTAGTCAATGTTGATCCGCATTTGTTCATCCGCATTGACCTTACTCATCTGTATTTCCCATACTTAGTCAATGTTCATTCGCATTTGTTTATCCGCATTGACCTTACTCATCCGCATTTCCCATATTTAGTCAATGTTCATCTACATTTGTTCATCCGCATTGACCTTACTCATCCGCATTTCCCATACTTAGTCAATGTTCATCCGCATTTGTTCATCCGCATTTGTTCCTGTTCATCCGCATTTGTTCCTGTTCATCCGCATTGACCTTACTCATCCGCATTTCCCATACTTAGTCAATGTTCATCCGCATTTGTTCCTGTTCATCCCATTGACCTTACCCATCTACATTGACTTTCATACTCATCCGCATTGACTTTTGAACACTTGGGCAGATTTTAAAACTTAAACATATGAGCCCTAAACATCAGATCTCAGTTCCCAAGCCCCATCAATCATTTTCTAATCTTAAATCTTACATTCTAAGCCTTAGAAACACCATTATACATCATCAAGCATGGACATAGCCAACATCACATCATAACATCAACATGCACATCATCAAACATACGGGTTCAAAACCCAGTTTAATGGAAACATACATTCATGCATTTCCAGCCCCGAAATCAGTTAAAAACAAGTAAAAGAGGGGTTTTAAAACTCACCTTTGTAGTTCTTAAGTATGGCTTCTTCCAAACTCATTTGCAATTGAGTTCTACCGCCTAGAAACCCACTGAAAACATACCCGAACACATACAAACACACATAAGTATAAACCCGAGGATAAAACCAGTCAAGAGCACCATGAACATATGAATTCTTAGCTTGAATTCAAATTCTTATTGTTCTTCCTTCAAAACCGAGAATTCTCAACTCCTATTTAGGCGGTCATACCACCTTTTTCACCAACTTTTAAACTTTTGTCCTTTTTATCACATTAAATCCCTAGACTTGGGTTTTATTTCTTTTCCTTCTTTGTCTATAAAAAATAACCGGGCGTTACAATGTGTGTTCACATGCAAAAGTAAAGAACGGTTTTAATGAAAGTAAAGTATAATTTAAATTAAAACTAGAACTCACTCAACAACGCTAACTTTTATGTGTTTTCATTTAGCAGGTAATGTTGCTGAGGATGGCACGGGGCGGCTATTCAACTCTTTTGGATGGCATCCATTTTTATAATGCTTTTGTGATGTAATGCAACACGTATTTTGTAACTTGATAACGATGTATTGTTTTGCAAAAGCTTTTATAATGAAATGAGATGTCTATTTTGATGATTTTGCTTCAATGTTTTCTTTAATTTAATGATAATATATGTTTTATGTGCAATGAATGACCAGCTGTAAGCATCCTGGGAACGGGGACTTACAAGTTGGTATCAGAGCCAGGTATAAGTGAAGTAGGTAAATTTTCAAAAGAAACCTAAACTTAAACTGAAAATGGGATGGAAAGGGAAGGGATGCCAGTCTGAGTAGCTGCGTGCCATTAGGTATTTTCGTAATGATAACCGGTATTATGTGCGCGTGTTATGTGGTCTATGTGCTGTTAGTAGATTTAGATACTGATGTAGTCAGGATAGGAAATGCTTGGGGTATGAAGAGTAAAGTAAGTGGCTAATCACAATTAGCTACTGTAAATATGGACTTATTATACTTGACATAAACCGAGCTATTCTCTTGAATGACTGCGTTAGTGTTTCAATCTTCTAGCATGTTAGAAGATGGCCGATGGTAGATCTCTGAAGTTTCATCAGGTGAAGGTGGTGGTGGACGTGGTGCTGGACCGCCGGTCATGAGAAGTATGACTAGGGCTGCTGAAATGGCACTCGAAGAGCCCGAGACCCATCACCTGAAAGGCGGTGATGATAGTGCTAGTCTGAGGACCACATTGAAAGAGGCTGTTGTCGAGGGAGTTCAACAGGTCATGTAGGCGATTCTGCCGTCTATGGTGACTGAGGTAATTAGGGCGGTGAAGGAGATGACCATGATTGTAGTGAACAAGAAAAGTAGCGGCGACATGAATTGGAACGGAAAGCGGGTTGAATGTGGGGGTTACAGTCCAAACAACAAGGTTGCCAAGACGGATGACTGGCATGTAGTTTCGTCTGGTGCGGAGACGAGGAAGTGTGGTAAGTGTGCTAAACAGCATACTGGAGAGTGTAGGTGGGGATCAAACCTCTGCTTCAAATGTGGGAGGCCCGGTCATCTGGCAAAGAATTGTGGGGTGAAGAGGTGTTATAATTATGGCGAAAAGGGAAATATAAGTAGAGACTGTAAGAAGCCAAGGGGCGAGAGTTTTTGGGCAAAGAGAATGACTGGAACTGGAGGGCAGGAGGCGAGTGTAGAGTCTTCACGATGACCAGAGAGGAGGCTAGGACTGACCCCGATGTCATATCAGGTATGTATCTAGTAACTAAACTCTTGCTTTTGTGTTGTTTGATTTCGGTGCTAGTAGGAGTTTTATTTCTGCTGCCTTTTGTGCTAAGTTGCCCATTAGGAGTAGAAGTATTGATGAGTCCTTCGATGTAGAAACTGATATAGGTAAGGCTACCAGGATTCTGAGTAGATAGAAGGTTGTGATATGGAATTAGAAGGTCATAAGTTTCCTGTTAGCCCATTCAAGATGACCTTAGGTGGTTACGATGTAGTTCTGGGATGGATTGGTTGGCGGATTAAGAGGCAAACATTGTGTGTTGCAAGAAGATGATTCGTTTGACAGTGCCTAACAGGAGTTCGGTAACGGTTTATGGTTATCGAGTCACGACGATTCCGAAAGTAATTTCAAGGGCGGTGGCAGGAAAGTGCATGAGGCGTGGATGTAGTGCCTACTTGGCTTATGTGACGAATATAGAAACACCAACACCATAGCTATCCGATGTCTCAATTGTGTGTGACTTCCTAGATGTGTTTCCCGAAGACTTACCAGGAGTTCCACCTGACCGCGAGATAGAGTTTCAGATGGATCTGATACTTTGAGCCCAACTTGTTGCCAAGGCACCGTATCGTTTGGCTCCGACTGAGATGAAAGAGTTGATGGAGTAGTTATAAGAGCTGCTTGATAAGGGGTTTATTAGACCGAGTATCTCTCCTTGGGGTGCTCCGGTCTTATTCGTGAAGAAGAAAGAGGGTAGTATGAGGATGTGTATTGACTACCGTGAGCTGAATAAGTTGACGATAAAGAACCGCTATCCCTTACCAAGAATTGATGACTTGTTTGATCAGCTTCAAGGTGCTAGTTGGTTTTCAAGGATAGAAATTCGATCCGGTTACCATCAACTGAAGGTTAGGAGAAAGACATTCCTAAAATAGCTTTTCGCACGCGTTATGGCCACTACGAGTTTCCCGTTATGTCGTTTGGTTTGAACAACGCGCCAGCTGCTTTTATGGATTTGACGAATCGAGTGTGTCAGCCAATGTTTGATAAATCAGTGATTGTATTTATTGATGATATCCTGATTTATTCGAAGAGCGAGATAGAGCATGCCGGTCACATTTGGGAGGCTTTGGAGACGTTGAGAAAGGAGAAGTTGTATGCCAAGTTTTCCAAGTGCGCATTTTGGTTGCCCAAAGTTTAGTTCTTGGGTCACGTGGTGAAGCCTGAGGGGATTATGGTGGATCCAGCAAAGGTGGAAGCAGTGATGCAATGGAAGTCTCTAAAGACGCCATCCGAGATTTGTAGTTTCTTGGGTTTGGCGGGCTACTACAGGAGGTTCATTCAAGACTTCTCTAAGATCGCCTCTCCACTAACCAAGTTGACCCGGAAAGATGTGAAGTTCGTATGGGGTCAAGCTCAAGAGAAGGCGTTCAAGGAATTAAAAATGAGGTTGACTTAAGATCCTGTTCTATCATTACCCGATGGAAGTGAAGATCTGGTGGTTTATTGCGATGCTTCCTACTTGGGTTTGGGGTGTGTGTTAATGCAGAGAGGAAAGGTTATAGCCTATGCATCCTGATAGTTGAAGGTTCATGAAGTCAATTATCCTACTCATGATTTGGAGCTAGCAATCGTGGTCTTTGCGCTAAAGATTTGGAGGCACTACTTATACGGTACAAAGTGCACCATATTCACCGACCACAAGATCTTGAAGTACTTCTTCGAGCAGAATGATCTAAACATGAGGCAGAGGAGAGGTTGGAGCTTATAAAATATTATGATTGTGAGATCCATTACCATCCGGGGAAAGCCAACGTGGTGGCGGATGACTTTAGCCGAAAAGAGAGACCCGAGTCGATACGGGTGAAAGCTTACCAGTTGATCATGACCTCGGATGTGATGAAGCAAGTCAAATAGTTTCAAGATTAGGCATTAAAAGAAGATCATCTTAACTCCGAAAGAATAAGAGGTCTGATTGCGGAATTATGAAAACACACTCGGTGTTAGAACCCGATTCGGACGGATGTGGATTCCTTGTTTTGGGGATCTACGCATGAAGGTTATGGATGAAGCTCACAAGACTCGATTGTCACACCCCGACCGACGGTAGAATCATCGGGGCGGACGAATAGGTGACGATTGCTCATAGCACATGGAACTAATTAAGTTGAAATAATATTAAATGCCATTATTCATTAAACATTACAAGACAAATAAAATAATAACATAACAATCAAGATACAACTAATAACATAAGTCTTTCAATTAGTCTAGGTCTAAGTCCTATATAAGCACAAGAAGATCTTCAAGTAGGAAACCTGAAACATGTTAAAAATAAAGGGTCAACTATAAAGTTGGTGAGATTTCCATAGTTTTTAATACATAAGTATATAAAAGATGGCAATTCATGTTGTAAGTTAGAGAACAAAGTAAGTAGGGATGTAAGACAAAATGCACAATCAAACCTTGACAAAGTTTCACAAGTCTCAAACGTTACAAGTATATACGATTAGCTAAGTGTACTTGGATTAACCAAGCAGGCTTGTCAGCCCCATAGATCTATGATGTCGCCAGACTAGCAATAGTTAATGATTGTACATATATTCGACATTAAATGGTAGCTACAAAGTTCAACTAACCACAACACACAAGTAAATTGCCATAAGTTTACAAGAATCAAACGTTTACAAATGCAATGTTTATAAAGTAACATGTTTCACCCTAAAGTGTGAAAATATGAAAAAAAGGTATAGAAATACTCACATGATATTTATAAGGTGATGATAAGAAATTAAACGAGGCTCCAACGATTTCTCTTACAAGTTGCCTAAACGTATATGTTCCAAGATTAAGTTTGATAATAAGATTAACAATAAGACGTGAACTAGGGTTTCAATTAGAATTTAAGGGTTTAAATAATTAAACAAAGTAATGAATTGTTTATGTTTTGGTTTAATTAAGATAATATAAATCAATTAAGTTCAAGAATAATTAAAAATGTCTCAACAATTTAAGTTATTGATTTAATAGAAATTAAGTTTAATATGTGGAGAGAAATAACTAATTTAATAATTAATTACTTAAAACTTGACAAGAGAATTAATTAAATACTTATTTAAATCACGTTAAAATTATTTAAGATCATTTTATAAATTTTGAGCTTTTAAAATGATTTATCATAAAGGTTTATAATACAAAACCTTAAAAATAAGAATAAAGCAAATTATATTATTTTATAAATTTCAAGAATTTAAATAAAAGTTAACGAATAAATTTATTAACTAATTATGATATAACATGCTCAAATGATTAGATGGATAATTAATTATTTATATAATTATTTTAATAACTACTTGAATAATTAGTTATTTAACATATAAATTTATAATGTTTTGAAATAATCAAAATTTAAATCATAATATATTTTTAGGATTTAAATTACATGAAAGAATTAATAATATTTTATAACCTTTGTTATTTTAAAAATAATAAATAAATAAATAAATAAATCTATAATCATAAGTTTTAAAATCCTTAAAATTTACTTAATAATTTTTGAAATGTTTTAGTTAACAATTTAATTTTTATTTTAATTTATTAATATAATAATTTATTTGCATTAAAAATGTAGCAAAAACAATTAAAATCAATAGGTTGGCAGAGGCCCGGTTCGAACCCGGACCTCCTGCCTAGAGTTGAGACCAGCTACCAGTTGGGCTAAAGCCCCAATCTGCTTAGTTTTTGAAAATAATTTCATACATCCATTAATTCAGAAATCCTCAAATCAATATGAACCCTAGAAACGAATTGTATCCAATTGAGCATAAAATTGATTTCGATACTTGAATTAAACATCGGGCTTTTGTTTCCCATAGTAAATCGAGTGTTTTCATGTATTTAGTCCACCTGGTTTGAAGACGAAAATAATGGATACGATGGAACAAGGTCGCGACTACTTGGATGTTGACTCAAGATGCAAACTTTGTTCTTAATCAAATTAACTTTGCAGGTTG
Organism: Flaveria trinervia; assembly: GCA_025506515.1. NCBI lineage: Eukaryota > Viridiplantae > Streptophyta > Magnoliopsida > Asterales > Asteraceae > Flaveria > Flaveria trinervia. The sequence goes on from CM046446.1 coordinate 10,091,566, forward strand.
ATTCTAAGGTCGATGATAAGCAAACGCCCTCTATCAATTTTGGCCTAGGATGCCAAGAAGGTGTAGTTCGACTAGGTTGCAGGTTCGCGATGCAGGTGGTGTTCGATGGTGATGTGATTTTGTGTTGATGATGCAATTGGGAGTTCTATTAGTTTAGGAAAACTGATTCGGTGATTTACCCCCGGTTGTTTAAGTATTTATCGATCGGTTTCAAGTCGAATGAGTTCGTGTTTTGAATGTGAACTTCGGTTTCGAGTTAGTGTTGTTAACAGAAGTTAATCCCAAATTAATTGGGTGTTTGATTCGAAACCGATGCGCAAACATTTAAGATCGGGTCAATTTCGTTTTTAATTGAGCGTTTTAAGGTCGGAGGAGTCGCCGGAGTGCCGCCGGAGCCGGACACCGGAAAAAAAGGGGGGGGGGGTTGGGTTCTTTTGGTTATTTACACCAATGCTCCCTGATGTTTTTGATAGTTATTATTTTATGAATAAACATTTAAAATAAAGTTTCGTAATTTACAAATTTGACCCTTGACTTATAACAAATAATGTAAATAATAATTTAAATTAATTATTTATTAAACTTTTATAAACTTGTAAACTTTATAACTTGATTAAAATTCATTAAACAACATAATAAATTTTAAGTAAACTTTTCCGTTTAATTATTTGTTGTAAAATGATTAATAACACTTTATAACTATACAAAAAGAATTACTTATAACTCTATAAATTATTACAAGTTGTTTTAAAAAATTTAAAAAATTAATTCACAATAAAAGTTGTATTTAATCCATTAAAACCATTAAAATAATTAATAATGGAAATTCAAATGAGTTCGGGTTTTGAGTTTTAAATTGAAAAATTATGGATGTTAAGTTGATAATCTATTCATCCTGGTGCTACAAGGATGTACCAAGACTATTGGTGGCCGGCTATGAAGCGTGATGTGGTGGAGTATGTGAGTAAGTACCTTACTTGTCTACAAGTGAAGGCCGAGCATAAGAAGCCGTATAGGAAGATCCAACCTTTGGATATACCGGAGTGGAAGTGGGAACATATCACCATGGATTTTATTACGAAGTTACCGCATACCCCGAAAGGGTATGATGCCATATGGGTGATAGTTGACCGCTTGATGAAGAGTGCTCACTTCCTACAGATCCGCGAGACCTATTCATCCGAGAGGTTGGCTGATATTTTCATCAAAGAAATTGTAACTCGTCATGGTGTGCCGGGGTCTATTGTGCCTGCTCGTGACACTCGGTTTACATATTAATTTTGGAAGAAATTCCACGACGCAATGGGGACAAGGTTACATATTAGCACGGCTTATCATCCCCAAATGGATGGTCAGTCAGAAATGACCATTCAGACATTGGAGGATATGCTTTGGGCATGTGTTATTGATTTTGGAGGAAGTTGGGACGACCACTTACCGTTAGCTGAATTCTCATATAACAACAGTCATCATGCAAGTACTGGTATGCCTCCTTATGAGAAGCTATACGGTAGGAGATGCTGAACACCCATCTGTTAGGGTGATATTGATTAGAAAGAATTAGGAAGCATCGAGGTGATTGAGGCCACGACTGAGAAGCTTGAAAAGATCAAGGCCTTCATGAAGGCAGCCAAAGATAGACAGAATTCGTATGCTGATAAACGATGTAGACCGATTGAGTTCCAGGTGGGAGACAGGGTTATGTCGAAGGTCTCTCCTTGGAAGGGTATCATTTGGTTCAGAAAGCGGGGTAACTTGAGCCCAAGGTACATAGGCCCTTTTCGAATCATTGCTCGAGTAGAAGAGGTGGCCTATAAACTGGAGTTACCAGATGAGTTAAGTGGAATTCATCCACGTTCCATGTGTCTCATTTGAGAAAATGTTTGGCAGACGAAGATATGATTGTTCCACTAGAGGATATCGAGGTAGATGAACGGCTCAATTATGTGGAGCAACCAGTGGCAATCATCGACCATAAAGAGAAGAGATTGAGGAATAAAGTGGTCCCACTTGTGCGCGTACAGTGAAAGCACAGAAAGGGATCTGAGTCTACGTGGGAGACTGAAGAAGAGATGGGGCAGCATTACCCATAATTCTATAAGGAATAACAGGTTTCGGGAACGAAACCTATATAAGGGGGGTGGACTTGTAACACCCGGTTATTTTCTTTGAAGTCGACAAAAGAAAGAAAAGAAATAAAGTTCAAAGTCGAGGGACCAAACTGACCAAAATGAGAATTGAATGAGTGGGTGTATAAGAGGAGGAAGGCAGCCCACACCCTCCCCCACACTTAGAAAATCAACCAAGGATAGAAAAAGGGGAGAGAAGAGGGTTCAAGCTTCGGTTTTCTTAGTATTGAGGTGCAAAAGTCGAAGGCAAGCGGGTTTGTGAGAAGCTATACTCGAAGAGGCTTTCAAAGTGAGTTCTTGGACCCCTCTTTTGCATGTTTTCAACTGATTTAGGGCTGGAACACATAGTAAAAACCTATTTTTGAAATGTGTGTGTTGAACCCGTATGTATGTGTTTATGTGTGACTCGTGTGGGGTTTGATTTCGGGCTTGGTTGTGCTTGAATGGTGTTGTGGTATGTATGCCTAGAATAGGTTTGAGAGGGTTGGAGGCTGAAAAGTTTGAGAGGGTTTGGAGGCTGAAAAGTGCAGATTAGGTTCGGGATGAACTGCATTCTGCATCAGCTAGGGCTATGCGACCGAATGGCATGCGACTGAGGTTCATTCGCATGTTAGTCGTGCAACTGGGGTCCATACACATGTGAGTCGTGCGACTGAGGTTCATTCGCATGGGAGTCATGCGATTGAGGTCCATACACCTTGGTGCTCATCCATATTGCATTCATTCACTAATAGTGATCATTCGCATAGGGTCCATTCGCCTAGGGTACATTCGCCTGGTGTTCATTCGCCTAAGTGTACAGTCGCCTAGGAGGTAATGCAACTGAAGGGTGCCCATATGCCCAAATATGGCTTGTGCGCCTGAAAAAGCATAATTTAACTTTCTACCTTTCGAGGAAATGCGTAGAGGTAGGCTTTGACTTGGGAGGTTCCCGGGGGTTCATGTAAGTTGACTTTTGAGGTCATAGGCGTTATGATGGGCATGCATGATGATGTATGATGTTGTATGTTTATGCATGATGATGATGTATGGTGATGTATGTTATGTATGTATAAAGGTGCCGTGTATGGTGATACTGTATGTTTATGTTGTTGTTCCTTGCTTTGTATGATTTTCTTCCAATGGCTTTACTTCGTATGTTAATGAACAAAATGAAAAGTATTATGTAACGTAAAGTTGAAGATAATGAAAGAGGAACATGATGAATGAATACATGTATTAATGAATAAAGGAAAGTAATGTAAGTCTTGCAAGCCTTGTATGTCGGAACACGCCCCAATGTAGGGTGTTAGTCCAACGGTGTGTGGGTTAGCTATCCCAGAAGGATGCACATCAGGGTCTGTCTTTATGACCAACCATTTGTATAGAACCTTTGTCGCTTACCCTAAATACCGTGGCCAGGCTGCTGTGCGCCATGAAGGAACGTCTATGATAGACTTCGGCCCAGTATCCGCTTTATGCATGACCGTGGGTATAGCACATGATATGGTACACCTGAATTTACCCTTAGGTACTGTGACCAGGCTGCTGTGTGCCATGACGGAAGGTCTATGATAGACTTTGGCCCAGTACCTGCTTTATGCATGACGGTGGGGTAAAGTTCATGGTTTTTGATGGAACAAAATGAAGTAATGATGAACGTAGGAATTAAAGTAAGAAAGCATGAATGAATGGAAGTTAATGAATGACTGATGAAGATAATAATGATATTATCTATCTGTACGTATGATGTGTGTTCACATGCAAAAGTAAAGAACGGTTTTAATAAAAGTAAGTATGATTTAAATTAAAACTAGAACTCACTTAGCAACATTGACTTTTATGTGTTTCCAATTGGCAGGTAATGTTGCTGAGGATGACACGGGGCGGCTACTCTGCTCTTTTGGATGGTATCCATTTTTATAATGCTTTTTGTGATGTAATGCAACACTTATTTTGTAACTTGATAATGATATATTGTTTTGCACAAGCTTTTATAATGAAATGAGATGTCTATTTTGATGATTTCACTGTAATGTTTTCTTCAATTTAATGAAAATATATGTTTTATGTGAAATTAATGACTAGCTGTAAGCGTCATTGGAACGGGGCCTTACATATACTGTAACATCCACCATTTTCAAGTTATTTACCCGAACCCAAACTAAAATAGAACTTTCATACAATATGAATTTCTTTATTTAACTTATTTTTTTACAGTAATAAATTATATGGATTAGATGTGTAATTTAAACAATTTTGTGAATTGATTTGTTTAATTTAACATATAAACAACTTATAATAATTCATTGATTTTTAAATAATTCTTTTTCATAAAATTATAAAGTTTATAAATCATTTTACAATAAATAACTAAATAGAAAAGACTTATTAAAACTTATAAAGTTATAAAATGAATTTTAATAAACTCTTAAAGTTTTATTAGTAATTATAAATTTTAATTATTGAAAATAAATAACCAAATTATAAAGTTACAAGTTTTATAAAAGTTATAAAGATTTTATAAGAAAATAAGTTGATTAAATTAAAATTAAGGTTTTAATAAATTAAATGTTCAAATTGTAATTATTCTTTTATCTATTTATTTTATTTAATCTTATATTTATTTTAAAATCATAACCCCATTTTAAACTCACCATTAACACCATTCATAACCTCCTCCTAACATCAACTATAAAAGCAAGGCTTAGGCCTCACTTTTTATTTATTCATTCTTTAAAAATCTCTCACACAAACCTTTCATCATTCTTTGGTTATAATCAATTTTAAGAATTTTCTTTTACAAGTAATTTCAAGAAGTTTCAAATACTAAGGTAATCTTATATTGCTTTTATATTATGCATTTATATATTGTTTAATCATCCTAACATCCAATTAATCTTATAACTTTATGTTCTTACTTTTATTCTTTCTTCTACTAAATCTCTTTTAATTTTTTATCATTAACCTTCTAACATTCACTAACCTTATAACAATCACTAACATTCCTAAATCAAACTAACGTAAACAAAGAATCCCGTTTGCATATGGACAGCTATGCCGTTGCATTTGTTTATTCCACAAGATTATTTCCATAAGTGATGGCTATGCCAAAGTCTTGGAATATTTTTATATAACTCAAATGAAGTCTAATATACATAATAAATTTGTTCTAAGCTGTTTCATGCTTTAACAATTTTAAAAGTGCACATAAGTACCTTACTATAATTTTGGCAGAATATAATCTGACTTCAACTGACCATAACTTGATCATAACAAACAAAATTTGAGTAAACTCAGACTCCAATATTAAGTTCATTGAATTATCTTATAAACGATGGTTTATACGTCTTCAAACTCAATTGGACAACTCAACAATAACCTTCACAAGATAAGTGCGAATTTCAGCACCTTCTGTCTTGTTCTGATGTTTTGAACTGTTTACGGATCTTTTTACAAAACGTTTCTAAACTAAAGTTGTCCGGGAGACTTTGAACTAGTCAAATGTAAATTTTTATAATTTTATGAAACCATAAGATATTTTAAAAACTTGTTTAAACATGTACCAAACATTTTGTCCAGAATCTAAAATTGGTACAATAATCGTTTTTGTAAGGCCCCGTCCCCGAGACGCTTACAGCTGGTAAATCATTGCACATAAAACATGTAGCTCTACATTTAACATTCATAAAACATTGCAGCGGAAACTTAAAAATAACTTTTCATATCGTTACAAATGCTTTTGCAAGTCAATACAATTGTTCATTTCAAAACATTGTTCACTCGCATTACAATGCAAACACATTAATCAAAACAACGCCATCCACAAGAGTTGAGTAGCCGCCCCATGCCATCCTCAGCAACATAACCTGCCAACTAGAAACACGTAAAAGTTAACGTTTCTAAGTGAGTTCTAGTTTTTAAAATAAAACATACTTTACTATCGTTAAAACCATACTTTACTATGCATGTGATCACACATCATACGTACACATAGATAATATCGTTATTATCTTCATCATTCATTCCTTAACGTCCGTTACTTTCATTCACGTTCATTTCTTTCGATAACATGTACATTACCTCGAACATTGTGCACAAAGCGGGTAACTGGGCCTGAGGTCTTTCAGAGACCTCGAACATTGTGCACAAAGCTAACACCAGTACCTAGGGCAAGTACATTCACCACTTATCTTTTCTCTTTCATTCCGGATCAATTGTGCACGAAGCTGGTAACTGGGCCTGAGGTCTTTCATAGACCTCGAACATTATGCACGAAGCTGACTCCAACACCTAGGGCAAGTGGCAAGGATCCCATACATATGGTCAATCACAAAGATTGGACCCGAATGTGCATCCTTCTAGGGTAGCTAACCCCCACACTGTTGAGCTAACACCCTTCATTGGGTGTGAATCTCCATACATTGCTTTCAAGCCTTTCTTACGTTTGTTCGTTCTTTAATGCATGCATTTTTCATTTTGTTCCTCTTTTCATTATCTTCCACTTTACGTTACATAATACTTTTCATTTCGTTCATTAACAATCAACGTAAAGCCACAGGAAAATAATCATACACCGCAAGGAACATAACATACACAATCAACATCATAATACAAGGCATCATCATACATAACACATATCATACATACCATCAAGCATAAACATACAACATCATACATCATTATCCAAGCCCAACATAACCCCTAAGGCCTCAAAAGTCATCTTACATGAACTCCAGGGAATCTTCCACGTCAAAACTTACATCTGCACTTTCCCCCGAAAGTCAGTAAATAAACTATATTCCCTCGGGTACACAAGACCTACATGGGCGTATGGGCACCCTTCAGTCGCATGACCTTCCAGGCGACTGAGCACAATGCGGATGAACACCAGGCGAAAGGGCCCCATGCGAATGGACCCAATGTGGATGAACACAATGCGGACGAGTCCCATGGAAATGGAACTAATACGGATGAACACCTTGTGCGATTGAAACTAATGCGGATGGGCACCTAGGCGAATGGACCCTCGGTCGCATGACTCCCCATGCATATGGCCCTCAGTCGTGCGACACACAATCGTATTGACTCCAGTCGCACGACTCACATGCGAATGAACCTTAGTTGCACTCCTTTCAGCCGTATGGCCTCTATTCGGTCGCCTAGCCCTAGCTGATGCAGAATGCAGTTCATCTCGAACCCAATTTGCGATTTTCAGCCACCCTTCCAAACTCGTTCTAAGCCCAAATCAACCATTCTAAACCTTAGAAACACATACCACAACACCATACAAGCACACACAAGCCCGAAAACAAACTCCAATTGCATCACACACAAACACATACACACAGGTTCAACACACATATTTCTAAAACGGGTTTCAGATGTGTTTCAGCCCCAAAATCATTCAAAATTGTGTAAAAGAGGGGTCTTATAACTCACACAAATCACACCGTCGAGTAGAGCTTCGATTCAACCCGCTACACTTCAACTTTCACGCTCGAATCCACAAGAACCAAGCCTTTTCCCCATTTTCTCCCTTTCTTCTCCTCTTGGTAGATTTTATAAGTATGGGGAGGGTGTGGGTCGCCCTCCCCCCTTATTCCCCCACTCATCCAATCTTTCTCCCGTTTTAGCAAGTTTGGTCCCCCGACTTTGGACTTTATTTCTTTTGCTTCTTTCGTCGGCTTTAAAGAAAATATCTGGGTGTTACAAGTCCACCCCTTTAAATGGGTTTCGTCCCCGAAACCTGTTATTTTCTCGAACAGACATGGGTAATGCTCCTCATTTCTTCTTCAGTCTCCCACGTAGACTCAAATCCTTTCCTGTGCTTCCACTGTACACGCACAAGAGGAACCACTTTATTCCTCAATCTCTTGTCTTTTCGATCAAGTTTGCCACTAGTTGCTCCACATAATTGAGCCGTTCATCTACCTCGATATCTCTAGTGGTACAATCATATCCTCGTCTGCTAACCACTTTCTTAGATGAGATACAAGGAATGTCAGGTGAATTCCACTTAGCTAATATGGTAACTCCAATCTATAGGCCACCTCTCCTACTCGAGCAATGATTCGGAAATGCCCTATATACCTTGGGCTCAACTTGCCCCGCTTTCTGAATTGGATGATACCCTTACAAGGTGAGACTTTCAACATAACCCGGTCACCCACCTTAAACTCGATCGGTCTGCTTTGTTTATCAGCATACTACTTCTGTCTATCTTTGGCTGCCTTCATGAACGCCTTGATCTTTTCAATGTTCTCAGTCGTAGCCTCAATTACCTCGACGCTCCCTAATTCTTTCTGACCAATATCACCCAAACACACGGGCGTTCGGCATCTCCTACCGTATAGCATCTCATAAGGTGGCATACCAATGCTGACATGATAACTGTTGTTGTATGAGAATTCAGCTAACGGTAAGTGGTCATCTCAACTTCCTCCAAATATGATAGCACATGCCCGAAGCATGTCCCCCAATGTCTAAATGGTCCTCTCTGATTGACCATCATTCTAGGGATGATAAGCCGTGCTAATGTGTAACCTCGTCCCTGTAGTGTCATGGAATTTCTTCTAGAATTTAGATGTAAACCGGGTGTCACGATCATACACAATAGACACCGGTACACCGTGACGAGTTACAATCTCCTTGATGAAAAGATCCACTAACCTCTCAGATGAATATGTTTCGCAGATCGATAGGAAGTGAGCACTCTTCGTCAAACGGTCAACTATCACCCATATGGCATCGTACCCTTTCGGAGTACGTGGTTTCTTCGTAATGAAATCCATGGTGATATGCTCCCATTTTCATTCCAGGATATCCAAAGGTTGGATCTTCCCATACGGCTTCTGATGCTCGGCCTTCACTTGTAGACAAGTAAGGCATTTACTCACATACTCCACCACGTCTCATTCATACCTGGCCACCAATAATCTTTATTCATGTCTTGATACATCTTTATGGCACTGGGATGAATGGAGTATTGATTCTTGTGTGCTTCGTCCATAATCTTGATGTGTAGATTCCCAAAACGAGGAATCCACATCCTCCCAACTCGAGTTCTAACCCCAAACATGTTTTCACCCAATTCTGCGACCAGACCTCTCATTCTTTTAGAGTTAAGATGGTCTTCTTTCAACTCCTCATCTTGAAACTCTTTAACTCGCTTCATCATATCAGAGGTCATGATTAACTGGTATGCTTTCACCCGAATCGGTTCGGGTCTCTCTTTCTGACTAAGGGCGTCCGCCACCACATTGGCTTTGCCCGGATGGTAATGGATCTCGCAGTCATAATCCTTTATAAGCTCCAACCATCATCTCTGTCTCATGTTCTGGTCCTTCTGCTTAAAGAAGTACTTCAAGCTCTTGTGGTCAGTGAATATGGTGCACTTCGTCCCATACAGATAGTGCCTCCAAATCTTTTGCGCAAAGACCATGGCTGCTAGCTCCAAGTCATGAGTAGGGTAGTTGACCTCATGAACCCTCAACTGGCAGGATGCATAGGCTATAACATTCCCTCTTTGCATTAACACACACCCCAATCCTGAGTAGGGAGCATCAGAATAATCCTCCAGATCTTCACTTCCATCGGGTAATGATGGAACAGGAGCTTGAGTCAATCTCCTTCATTTCCTCGAATGCCTTATCTTGAGATTGACTCCATACAAATCTCACATCTTTCCGGGTCAACTTAGTTAGTGGAGAAGCAATCTTAGAAAAGTCTTGTTGAATGTTCTGTAGTAGCCCGCCAAACCTAAGAAACTACGAATCTCGGATGGCGTCTTTGGAGACTTCCATTGCATCACCGCCTCTACCTTTGCTGGGTCCACCATAATCCCGTCAGGATTCACCACATGACCCAAAAATTGAACCTCGCGCAACCAGAATACGCACTTTGAGAACTTGGCGTACAACTTCTTCTTTCTCAACGTCTCCAAAACTTCCCGAATGTAACCGGCATGCTCAATCTCACTCTTCGAATAAATCAGGATATCATCAATAAACATGATCACTGATTTATCCAACATTGGCCAACACACTCGATTCATCAGATCCATAAAGTAGCTGGCGTATTGGTTAAGCCAAAAGACATGACAAGGAACTCATAATGACCATAACACGTGTGAAAAGCTGTTTTAGGAATATCCTGCTCCTTCACCTTTAGCTGATGGTAGCCGGATCAAAGATCTATCCTTGAAAACCAAATGGGACCTTGAAGCTGATCAAACAAGTCATCAATCCTCAATAACAGGTACTGATTCTTTATCGTTAACTTATTCAGCTCACGGTAGTCAATACACATCCTCATACTACTGTCTTTCTTCTTCACGAACAGGACCAGAACACCCCAAGGAGAGATACTTGGCCTAATAAACCCCTTATAGAGCAGCTCTTGCAATTGTTCCATCAATTCTTTCATCTCGGTCGGAGCGAACTTATACGGTGCCTTGGTAACAGTTGGGCTCCCGGTATCAGATCAATCTGAAACTCAATCTCTCTATCAGGTGGCACTCCTAGTAAGTCTTCTAGTAACACGTCTGGAAAGTCACACACAACCGGTACTTCAGACAGTTATGGTGTTGGCGTATCCACGTCCTTCACATAGGCCAAGTAGGCACTACATCCACGCCTCATACACTTTCCCGCCACTGCCATTGAGATTACTTTTGGGATCATCGTGATCCGATCCCCGTAAACAGTTACTGAACTCCCATCAGGCACTGTCAAATGAATCATCTTCTGGCGACACACAATGTTCGCCTCCTAGTCCGCCAACCAATCCATCCCGAGAACCAAATTGAAACCACCTAAGATCATCACGAAGGGTCTAGCCGGAAATTTGTGACATTCTAATTTCATATCACAGTCTTCTATCATCTTCGAAATTCTGGTAGACTTACCTATGGTGGTTTCTACATCAAAGGGCACATCAACACATCTACAACTAAGAGGCAGCTTAGCACAGAAAGCAACAGAGATAAAACTTTCACCGACACCAGAATCAAATAACACAGAAGCTAAAGTTTGGTTCACTAGAAACTTACCAGACACTACATCGGGGTCCGTCCTATCCTCCTCCTGTGTCATAATGAATGCCCTGGCACTCGCCCTCGGTCCTTCACTTCCCGTCTTCTTCACCTCGGAACCCTCAGCCCTCGGCTTTTACAGTCTTTACTCATACGGCCACCTTCCCCACAGTTGAAACACCTCGCACCCCTGCAATCCCTAGCCATATGACCAGGCTTCCCACACTTGAAAGAAATGTTTAAGCCCCATCTACACTCGCCACTGTGCTCCTTCCCACATTTGCCAGACTTCTTCGATCTCATACCTGGTGTGACTACACCACGATCATCCACCCGTGCCTTCTTGTTACCCGTCGAGGCATCACCCCGACCAAACCGCTTCCCATTCTAGTTCCGATCACCACCACCCTTCTTGCTACCTTCAGCCACCACCACCACGGCTCTCTCATCATACAATCTCCCTGCCAAATCCACCGCCGACCTAAACGTGCTCGGCGGGCGGCGATCATGTGCCTGCAAATATCCATTCGCAAACCCTGAATGTATCTTTTAATCTTTCGTGACAAAGGCGTCACTTGGTCCAGCACCAGACGTGTCATCTCGTTGAACTTGGTGGTGTACTGCTGATGTGTCATAGTGCCCGCCTCCAGCTGCAAGAACTCTCTCTCAACTATATCCATCTCCTAATGAGGACAAAACTCCTCAATCACTAATTTCTTTAGTTCAGACCATCCCATCCTCCCGATTGCCCGACTACCCTCGGCCTGGACTATATTGTCCCACCAACACAGAGCCGAGTTCACAAAAGAGTGGGCAGCAAACTTTACCTTCTGATCCTCCCGGCACTCGCTGATGTTCAAGACAGCTTCCATTTCTCTTACTCACCGGTGAGCAGCAGCAGCAGCAATGTTGTTACCATCAAAACAAGGGGGCTTGCATCGTTGAAACGCCCCATAGTTATAGCCTTGTGCCGCCTCCGACGCAGGCTCTTCTTCCTCCTCTTCTTCTTCGTCATCAGACAACACCGTCTCAGTCTCGGTCTGTCTTCTTTCGCCCGTAGGTCTACTTGTTTCTTTCCTTTCCCCCTCCCGTATAGCTTTAATCACTTCAGTCACTACAGACGGTAAGCTCGTCTGCATGACTTATGAACTTCTTACACCACCGCCTCTTTCACTGAGGCTCTTTGATTGGCGCTCTCATCGCCACCCTCCAGGTGAGGGGTCTCTGGTTCTTCGTGAACCACCTTTTCAACTTTTGAAGATCTACCACCGGCCATTCACACACACACTGAAAGATTCAAACACCAACACAGTCATTCAAGGGAACCTTAGTTTATGTCAAGTATAGTAAGTCCCTCATTACAGTGGCTAGTTGTGATTAGCCACTTACTTTAGTCTTCATACCCCAAGCATTACCTATCCTGACTACATCAGTATTTAAATCCCCAAGTAACACATAACCAAATAACATGTACACGTAATACCGGTTAACATTACGAAAATACCCGATGGCACGTAGCTACTCAAACTAGCATCCTTTCCGTTTCCGTCCCATTTTCAGTTTAAGTTTAGGTTTATTTTGAAAATTTATCCATTTCACTTAACCTTTGAATCTGATACCAACTTGTAAGGCCCTGTCCCCGGGACGCTTACAGCTGGTAAATCATTGCACATAAAACATATAGCTCTACATTTAACATTCATAAAACATTGCAGCGGAAACTTAAAAATAACTTTTCATATCATTACAAATGCTTTTGCAAGTTAATACAAGCGTTCATTTCAAAACATCATTCACTCGCATTACAATGCAAAACATTAATCAAAAGAATACCATCCAAAAGAGCTGAGTAGCCGCCCCGTGCCATCCTCAGCAACATAACCTGCGAACTGGAAACACGTAAAAGTCAGAGTTGCTGAGTGAGTTCTAGTTTTAAAATAAAATATACTTTACTATCGTTAAAACCATACTTTACTATGCATGTGATCACATATCATACGTACACATAGATAATATTGTTATTATCTTCATCATTCGTTCCTTAACTTCCGTTACTTTCATTCATGTTCCTTTCTTTTGATGACATGTATATTACCCCGAACATTGTGCACGAAGCGGGTAACTGGGCCTGAGGTCATTCAGAGACCTCGAACATTATGCACGAAGCTGACACCAGTACCTAGGGAAAGTACATTCACCACTTATCTTTTCTCTTTCGTTCCGGATCAATGCCATATGCTATACCCTGAACATTGTGCACGAAGCTGGTAACTAGGCATGAGGTCTTTCATAGACCTCGAACATTGTGCACGAAGCTGACTCCAGCACCTAGGGCAAGCAGCAAGGATCTCTTACATATGGTCAATCACAAAGATTGGACCACAGTGTGCAACGTTCTGGGGTAGCTAACCCACACACCGTTGAGCTAACATCCTTCATTGGGTGTGAACCTCCATACATTTGCTTACAAGCCTTTCTTACATTCATTCGTTCTTGGTTAGGACCGTGTATGGACGGAGTACTAACTGATTTACGTGTATACCAACTCAAATAGTGCGGAATCCTATTTGATTGGCGATCCAATCAGTGAGAACGCACGTAGAATCGATCTTAGAATGAATCTAAATGTTAAGAACGATTGAAAAATGATTTTGTGCGATCTATGAACTTGGAACAGGGTCTCTAAGGTCTCTGGACGGCTAGGGTACGAATAAGAGTCAAAATATTGGAAGAGTCCCGTTTTTCCACGAATTAAATGGTATTTATAGGTTAGGGTTAGTCAATCGTACGACTGGACCATTGCACAACTTGTGTTTTAGCGCTTCAAAAGCTTCTTCTTGCTCGGAACCCCACTCGAACGGTTTATTCTTTTGTGTCAAAGAGGTGAGTGGTTTCGCGATTCTTGAAAAGTTGGCACTGAATCGCCGATAGTAACCAGCAAGACCAAGAAAGGAACGAACTTCGGTAGGAGTAGTAGGAACACACCAATTCTTCACATCTTCCACCTTTGCAGGATCAACGTGAATTCCTTGGCTATTCACCACGTGTCCTAGAAATTGAACTTCCTCGAGCCAGAAATCACACTTCGAGAACTTTGCTTACAATTGCTCTTTCTTTAACAACTCAAGAACCAATCTCAAATGCAGTTCATGATCGGTGTTGGACTTGGAATAGATAAGTATGTCATCAATGAAGACGATCACAAACTTGTCTAGATAAGGCTTGCATACTCGGTTCATGAGATCCATGAAGACAGCAGGAGCATTGGTTAAACCAAAAGGCATCACCATAAACTCATAGTGTCCATAACGAGTACGGAAAGCGGTCTTTGGGATATCATCATCATGGACTCGCAATTGATGATAGCCAGAACGTAAATCGATCTTCGAGAAAATAGCAGCTCCTTGAAGTTGGTCAAACAAATCATCAATATGAGGAAGAGGATAACAGTTCTCGATGGTAAGCTTGTTAAGCTCACGATAATCGATGCACATACGAAACGATCCATCTTTCTCTTCACGAAAAGAACAGGTGCACCCCAAGGCGAAGAACTAGGACGGATGAAGCCCTTCTCGGATAGCTCTTGAAGTTGACTAGAGAGTTCTTGCATTTCCGATGGTGCAAGCCGATATGGTGACTTAGCCACGGGGTTTGCTCCCGGTATCAAGTCGATTTTAAACTCAACTTCACGCACGGGAGGTAAACCACTAAGGTCATCGGGAAATACTTCAGGAAAGTCTCGTACGATAGGGACATCCTTAAGTTCTTTCCCTTGGACTTTCGTGTTGACCACATAAGCCAAGAAAGCCATATACTTCTTGCTTAAGCATTTTCGGGCCTGAGTGCAAGACATGAGTTAAGTCCTTTGGAAGACTTTTCACGAACACCTTCAAAGTATCACCAGAAGGTAACGGTATACGGATGCACTTCTCGAAACAAATGATCTCGGCATGGTGTTTGGCTAACCAATCCATACCAATGATGACGTCGAATCTTCCAAGTTTCATAGGGATAAGATCGATAATAAAATCATGCGTGTCAAGACTTAAGATGCAATCACGAATGATGACGTCAACGGTGATCGGTTCTCCATCGGCAACTTCAACGGTAAGAGGTCTTTCTAGTTTCGTATGTGGCTTAGCAAGTATGGGTTCAAACTCTAATGAAACAAAACTTTTATCGGCTCCAGAATCAAATAGGACATAGGCATAAGTTTTGTTAATAAGGAACATACCTGGTCAAATTTTAAGATATTTAACGATTTAGGTAAAGTATGAAGAGAAACGGATCACAAAAGTTAGAGGTGAGTTGACATACCATTCACCACATCGTTGTTTGCTTGTGCTTGGTTAGCGTTGATGTTGAAAGCACGTCCTCGGGCTTGTGAAACATTACCCACAAGACGAGGGCATTGTGGGCGAAAATGACCAGGTTCCCCACAGTTGTAGCAAACACGGTTTGTGACCACGGCGGCATTGTTAGGTGCACGGTGGCAAGTCGCCACCAAATGACCATATTTACCGCTTAAGGTGCAAATGCGGCATGGTTGATTCCCCGGATGATGATACCTACACGTGTTGCACATAGGCTGAGGACCAGCATAAGCCCTAGCCCTAGGCACTTGCGCCACAGGTGCAGTCGTAGGTATAAGTTGTCCTTGGGGTTGTTTGGGTGCAGCCACGACATAGTTGTGTGCCGGTGTGAACTTGCACTTTTTGTTGTGTTGTTGTTGTAAGACGGCTCAGCTTTGGTCTCCTTAACAGCCGTGGTTGCCGTCTTCTCTACCTTCTTTGCACCTTCACAGACATGGTGCCCGCTCGTATATGGTTCTCGGTGAGTTGAGTGGTGATAGTAATGGCTTCTTCCAAGGTTGTGGGTCGGCTACCCACCACAGCATCTTAATTTGGGGTGGTACACCCTTAATGAACTTCTCGATGTTGCGGGGGACAGTGTCGACCATGTGAGGCAGCAGTATACTCAACTCATGATGCCTAGTTGAGTAGGCCAAATTATCACCATCGTTTTGTTTCAAATTCCAAAATTCCTCCTCTAGCTTTTGCAGTTCGCTTCTCGGGCAGAATTTCACGATGGCGATGTTCTTTAACTCTTCCCATGTAAGTGCTAGAATAGCATCGGGTCCATGATTTCTCCTCTCGCTATTCCACCAGGTGAGAGCCCTTTGTTGGAACATGCTAGTGGCATAACGAACTTTGAGTGCCTCGGGACACTCACAGTTGACGAAGGTGTTCTCCATGCTCTCGAACCACTCAAGAAGACCAGTGGCTCCTTCCTTGCTACTAAAACTAGTGGGTTTACATGAACTAAAGTGCTTGAAAGTGCAAGTTTGGTTGTTGCGCCCTTGGTTAGCATTATTTTCCCCATGTCCGTTGTTGCTAGAGTTGGTCATTAAGGTGCTATTGAGTTCAGAAACCATGGTTGGATGACAGCAGCCATTTGTCGGGCAATCATGGCAGCTAGTTTACAATCGGAACTTCCATGCTTTCCATGATGACGAGACATGCTGGAATATGCAAAATGAGTTAGATACGAGGAAAAGAGTAAGAAGGATTATAATTCAACAAGGATAAGGCAAAAGTTGTAAGGCGCATGGAATGGTTCCATTTGGTAACGCATTACCATTTGGAAACGTTGACACGTCAAGGTAAGTTGACCCATTCGCCTTAGGAATTTGTGTATGTTGACCATGGTTTATCACTCATCCCAGAAATCCCCAGGTAAGCATAACTACTCCCGTAGGATTTATGCGATATGCTTGCCTTAGCCCGAGGGCCTTTTGCTAGGAAATCCAGAATACAGGTTTCCGTGTGTCACACAAATTTCTTAGGTTCATGAAATCAAAACCATGATGAGATTTACATAGATTAGACATAAGTCTAAAGATTCAAATAATAAGCATAAGCATACGTTTCCACGTGTTGACGAGAATAAGGTTAAGAAGTTTCATTCGTCGGGGAGAGTCAAAGAGTCAAAGTTAAGTTTAGGGAGACAAGTAACAAAGTTTAAACAATTACAAGGCAACCTATGCTAAGGCATCAAGTTGCACATAAGTATGGCATAGCATTATGTAGCATGTAAACTATATATATAATTCCAAGAATATAAATATTATTCTATGGGGTTCATGCATAAGCTATAGTCTAGGTCACCATTTCTAATAACCTAAATCCCTATAGTTATGGGCTTGATACCAATCTTTCACACCCCAACCTTGACGGCGGAATCGTCGAGATGTGAGGGTTAAGATTGTTCACAGCCACATAACGCTATATTTAAGTGTAAATATTGAAATTATAAGTTTCAAAAGGCATTACAAACATAAGCCTCAAAACATGAAATAATCCCAAATAAAACAAAATGTAACATAACATTTATTTATTTAACTAGGTCCAAGTCCTAGTTTTATTTCCAAGCTTCAAAAGTCCACTTTAAACTTGGGGATTTCTTGAAACATGATAAAAATAAAAGGGTCAACTATAAATAGTTGGTGAGTTTCCAAGGTTTTTATACATAATATGATAAAGTTACAAGTAGCAATTCATGTCATAGGTCCTAAGCAAGTAAGGTTATAGAACACATATCATCACAACCAAACCTCGACTTGATTACAAGTATAAAAGATTGGCTAAGTGTATTTGGTTCCCATGATGAACAAGCATACGTCATCAGGAGTCGGCAATACATCGACTTTAGCACCAAATAGGCTTGTCAGGCCCAATGATCAAGACGTCGCCAGGCTAGCAATAGTTAATGATTGTAAACAAAAATATGTATCTCATATAAACACTTACAACACACAAATAACCATGACAAAAATATGAATTGCAAGTGCTTTACAAGTCTAAACGTTTACAAGTGCATTATGTATATGTAATCATGTTTCACCCCAAATTAGTGTGAAAAGATAAAAAGGGGCAAGAAAAACTCACTTGTCAAATAAGTATAAAATGAAGATCAATAAGAATAATATAAGTCGTTCCAAAATAAAACGTCACAAGGCACCTAAATATATGAATTAACAAGGTTAAAGTTTACAAACGAGCTTAACGATTCAACGGGAGCTAGGGTTTGAATTGATATTTTGGGGTTTCAACAATTAAATTCCTTAAAATGATATAGTTGATTTTATTTTTATTCCATGAAAATAAAATATAATAGCCGGGCGTTTTATTATGAAGCAACGAAAATACTTGGAAAATAGGGTTTAAATATCAGTTTAAACAATCTTTTATAATAATGATAATATATTTATATATATATATATATATTATATATATATATATATATATATAATATATATATTATATATATATATATATATATATATATATATTATACTAATGTTTTAGACAATAGCATACACACAATGTTTGAGAAAAAAGAATAATGTAATGTTTTAAAACTAAATATTATTATTGTTTTATAAAATGTTTAAATTATTCAGGGAATAAATTTATAAAATTAATAAAGTGATTTTAGAAAAATACACAAAGTTTATAAATTTATTTTAATAATTTACAGAAGTTTATATATATTTAAAAAAATTTGAAAGAAAACAAAAGGGGTGGATTGAGGGTCCCCGGTTCGAACCCGGGACCTCAAGTCCACACTCCACGCCAACAACCAGTAAACCAAAGGCCTTAGCCGCGGTTTATCTCCATTTTAATATCTTTTAAGCATAACCCAAGCAAAACCCCCAAATTGGATGAACCCTAGTTTAGATTCGAACCAATTGATCATCTAAACGATGATGATAGCCAAATTAACCATGGGGCTTTTGTTTCCCATGCTTAATCGAGCATATCAACGTATGTAACTCACCCGAATCAGTTTGAATTGAAGGCGATCCTAATCGAAGAACAAGCGTGGTTTATGCCGAATCAATGGACAAGAATTTGATAATCAAATTCGTTGCACAGGTAGCTTCTAAAGACTCCAATGAACAAAAGCCCTCGGTTAATTGAGGGTGAGATTATGAAAAAGATTGAGTTCGACTAGCTATAGTTCGCGACGAGTTCGAGAGTTAGATTCTGGTGTTTGATTTTTTTTCAGGCGAAATTGGAAGTGTAGATAGTTTAGGAATAGTTAAACAATTGTTTGTGTTCGATTAATTAGATTATTATGAGGTTTTAACTGTTGAACGGTTAAATTATTAATTCGAGTTTCAGTTTCAAGTTTGTTCATCTTAATAACCGAGTTAAACCCAATTAAAACTTACGTTTAGGTTCGAATCATGTTCTGGAAACGATTGGAATCGTTTGGGGTTTGAAATTCTGAGGTTTTGGGTGATTTCGGGGCTCGCCGGACCTCGGCCGGAGGTGGCCGCGGCGGCCGCTGGATTCACGGGGAGAGAGAAAGAAAGAAAAAAACTTTAAAAATGTTGCAATTTTGGCCCTTGCACTTTTAGGTTTTAACATTTTATGAACAAACTTTCTATTTTAGGTTTATAAATTGACAAATAGACCCCCAACTTAATTTAAGTTTATGTTTTAAACATGGTTAAGTTTATAACCCTTAATAATTATAAGTAACCTTATTAAAAATATCTTATTATTACTAATACTATTATTCATTTTTATTAATTATTATTTGTTACTTTTATTAATATAACATTATTATTATTTAATATTTGCATTATTAACATAATGACAATAATGAATAAGCACAAACAACACATGAGTTTCAAAATTGACAATAATAACCCTTGTAAGAGTAAACGAAGTTAACTTTTAGTTAACAAAAAAAAAACGAGATGTGACACAAGTTATCAAACAAAAAATATACAAGCTTTCAAAGCTACTTTAAGGTTTTGAATTTTATATCGCTTTTCTCTTATAATCATAGATGATTCATAAAATCTAAATTTATCGTTATGATGTTCTAATTCTATCAACGTTTCGACATGATTTTTTTCAAAACAATGTAGTTAATATAATTTTTATCCGTATATATGGATTTGAATAATAACATACAAGTAATCAAAATATTTTTAATTACACAAGATATATCTAGTATTACGCAAGTTATATTTATTACTACGCAAAGAAAAATTACTCACGTTATAAAAAATAATCACGTAAGTTATATATATAATTACACAAGTTATGTTCATAATTACACAGTTAACAATCACACAAGTTACACGCATAGCACATAGGCGCTTTAAAAAATATTGATTCTTTTTTGAAAAAAAGTATAGAAATACTATACTCGTATTAAAGAGGATATAATACTCGATTTTATAGTGTATTATTTTAAAAAAATTATGTCATAAAAAAGTTAAGTTTAAAAAACAGGGATTGTAGGCTATTTCCAAATATACTTCTCCTAGCACATTCTTTGCGTGATTATTGCATCTTAAATCTTAATCGTTTATTGCTTAGATTAATGCTTCTTATCACTTCGTATACTTCGCGCGGATTAATCAGTTTCTGTCGTAAACTTTTCATGCACACACACACACACACACTAGAGTAATAGCATTCATAGTGGAATCCGTAAAAAGATGTGAGTGTGTTTCCAATATTATATGAAATAGTTTTAAGTGATTGTGAGTGAAAAAAGAGAAAATGTAATTGTTAATTGGTACATTTGAAAAAACACTGTTAAATCCTTATGAATTTTTTAATATTTCTGAAAGTGGTTGTGAGTGAAGGAGAGAGAGAAAAGTAGTGATAATGATATAAAAAGTATTATTTAATTGAATATTAGATAGAAAAAATAATTATTTTTGGTGTAATTATATAGATAAAGATAAGAAATCCACTATGAATGCTCTAAAGACCCGTGTAATACACATATTCAATCATTAAAATGTTTTTTGATTAAAAAGGTTCGTAAGTCATAACATTATCGTTAACACGTTGTATATCGATTTTTATGTTTATTTTTTTTAAATAATCTATATCTAATATTAGTAGCTTTTCTTATCAATGTTTATAGGTCTAAATAGTGTATGATATGAAATGAAATAAACTTATAAATAAGAAATTTAGGTAATAAACAAATTATATTGAATACAAAAACATCCATAAACATTCAAAAACTTCTTTATATACAAAATTTGATGTTTTGTAGTAATTTTACCATCATTGTCTAATATTAATAATTTTAATTCATGTCTACTTGTAACTCGAGGTATGCAACATATTGCTTGAACCGGTGTCAGGAACCAAACATGCAATTATTACATAAAAGTTTGGACTATCTTTTTAATTTTTATAAGTTTGGGGACCAAACATGCAGTTTGATTAAACAAAAGGGATCATTTATGTAATTTTATCTTTTTGTTGATAAAAAAATAATCAATTTCATGCTTACACCTATTATAATTAAATCAAAATTTCATGCTTTCATACACAAAAACATAAACCGGTCAAATTAATGTAAAAAAAACAATATACTAAAGTTATATTGAAATCAAAATCGAAATCTTTGAATCGTACGGACCACTACCACTGTTCCAATCGAGATTTTTATATATGAGCTGTTTTGATTTAAAACTTACGGTGTAAAAAATATTAAATAGATCATAAATGTGTAAAAGGTTTATTTAGTTGAACTTAAAACATAATGTGATGGGGTAAATAGAAACCATGATATGTTTATAAATTGAAAATGATATGAAATTGTTTATCTTTCCATTTGAAAATCAATATTATGATTTGGGGAAATAATACTCTAAATTGATTATTTGAGACCCTTGATTTGTTAAAATATCTAAAATCATTCCGGAATAGAATACACGTATGACATTTCTCCTCATTTGCATAGGACGAATGGATTAATAAATCTTTAATTACTTGTTTCAATAAGCAAAAGTCTAACACGTTTCTATTCATAATTTTAATGTAATACAACCTATAAACTCATTGTTTTAACTCTTTGGTAGGGAAAGAGTCAATTTATTTTGGGTGAGAAAGACAAACAAATATAACTTGCAATTTATTTTAAGGTTTTATTTTAAAATCATTACAAATGCCTTTTGTAATAAGTTTTTTTTCAAAGTAGGGTTGGTGAAAAAATAATTTAACAAATGAATATTTTCAAAAAAATTACCAAAATGGTTTTTAGTGGAAAGTTAATTTTTTTATTTATAATATGATTGGAAAAAAGTATTTTTGTTTTTAATAATATTATTTAAGTAAAATTAAAATGATAAGGTTTAATAAAGTAAGAATCAATTTACCATCTATCATGATTTTAAAAAATATTGTTATAGTTCTTTTTATAAAGATTTTCTTAAAACATTTTTAATAACTTTTTCTCATACAAAAATATTAATACAATTTAATTAGTATATTTTTAACATTTCTTTATAAAATACGTGTTTTTATATAGAAAAAGATCTTATTATAAATTTAGATGGTTTATATATATTTTCAAATATAACTTTACATGTAGTAATAATCATTAATAAGTATATACATAAAACATAAAATAAACATCATATACATACAACACTAGTTTCGTTTTACGAGTCGGCTCGATCTCGATATATGCAGCTCAGATTCCAAACCATTTATTAAATAAGTCGTAAAATAAGTTCGAGCTTGTTTAAACTTAGCTTAGTTAGACTTTTTAGCGAGTCAGTCCCAATTAGCTCATGAGACAACATGACCTGTTTCTCTCCTAATTGTTGTTGAGAGTCTATTAGCCACATACATGTCATCGGTAATTAGGATTACATTTATAGTTCGTAAAATTAAAAAAATCCATTAATTTTCTTGTTTCGTCATGATATTTATATTAAACATTTTTTGAGAATATATTTTTTGTTAAAAATATTTTTTATTACATCTTTTAAGCTACATAAAAACATTTTTAATAATATATATTTTTAAAAGGAATAAAAGACCAACGTGCCTATTTTTGTGTGAAAATGAAATAAAATTATTGTGAAAATTTCAACTTTTCTATATGAAACGACGATTTAAAATTAATTCTGAGTGAATTAAAAAAACAAAATTATGTTTTAGAAAAACTTTTGTTTTAAGTTACGACATATGAATTAAATAGCTTTACAATTTTATTAACCTTTGTAATGGATTATTTTTAAATAATATTATTTTAAAGTGAAATAAATTTAAACAATAGTGTTATAATGAGAAATAAACATTTACTTAAACACCTATTATGATAAATAAATTTTCTATATACGCTATTTAAGGAAAAAAACTCCTTTTGTGATTATAGTAATAATTGATTTTATTCAAATTAACTATAAGTTATGACTAAGAATAAACATAAATACATTTTTAGATGGGAAATTAAAAGAATGATAACACAAAAAAAGACAGATGACACTAAATATATATATATATATATATATATATATATATATATATATATATTAATTAAAAATTAAATTAAAACTATTATGGTTTTGTTTTTACTTACATTAAGGGCTTAATTAAGTTCTCAAAGGAAAAGCCGATTAAAGATTTCAAAAGGACCAAAGGGTTTATGGTCTAACGGAATGAGTTTGATTGTTTAAGCTTGGAGTCTTTTAGGTCTGAGATTCAAAACTGACTCAAGTGGTTTTCTCGCAGTTATGAGTTTCTTTCTTGATTAAGCTCCTGTGTAAGTTAGACTTGAAACATTAAAAGCAGTATGGATTGTTGACATCAGGTCTTAAAAGGGTTTACTCAAGTATTAAGATAGTTCCAAATGTTATTAAAAATCCTTTTAAAAGGAGAAAAACCACTGAAAAAATTTATTGGATGAGACAAAAGTCTTTGTCTTGGGACTAGGCATACAATTGCATGCCTCGTTCAACTTGGTTTGTGTTTGCATGTCTCCCTTGGCTAAATTTGTAAGCTAATTTGGCCTAAGTGTTGAGTAGCGAAATATATCCATTTTCTTTGTGATGTGTGAGTTTTACTATATACACAAAAAACATGTTTGATACAATCAAAACATGGGTACTGACATGCTTTTGTATTCGACTTGCATGAAACTTTTGGTCAAATTTGTTGATTTACCACATGAAGTTTGAATTTGGAGGATGTAATTTACAGGAAGACACTTGAAGTTTATATATAATAAAAATATTAACATTATTCTCATAATAGATTTATAAAATAGATCGAGTGCGTGATTACAATTTCTTATCAAAACCGGGATACACAAATAGTTCATGGTACAAACCACATGCCAAAAACCTTATCTAGCACAATGAGATATCAAATTCCGACCCTTTCCTTCAATTAGTTTCCCATGAAAGTATATGTCACGCAACTAGAAATGTTAGATGAATAGTTTGGACTCTCAAAGTAAAACCAAAAACACCTAAAAGATAAATTTTCTTAAAACATTATTTTTGTCCATCGTATAGGCTTACAGTAACCCCATCCTAGATATACAGTACCTACGTTATGAAAATTTTCACTATAAAAAGGTCGTAGAACATGGCCAAATTTGAGTTCTACCATATCCTTACTATTGTTTATTGTAACAATACAAAGTGAATTTCTACATGTTATCATTACTAGTTACATAACCCAAACAAAATGTAGTGACTCATATCTGTTTATACTTGTTTCAAGCTAGCACTGTTGAAATAGTCCATGACCTGAACCTAGTTTGGAAAAAAATCGTTTGAATTCCAAATAATCTTCTAGCAATGCTCAACAAAAGTAAGCATGCTCATTTTATTTTTTATATGAGATGTAATCCCTAAACACCCCAATACCTTCTATTCGTTGGTTATCCTAGCTATGTACTTAACTCATTTCATATAATTTTCTCCACTTCCCCAAAGTCCCAAACTAGTGTGACATTCCACTTTCTATCGTGTTGTTGTCTACCATTGTTCTCATTTCAATCAAATCTACGCCAAAAATTCAAAACCGATTTCATATATGTTACATATAGACGAGTAAAGACAATGTTGTGTAGTATTAGGAATCATCGTTGGTAAGAGTTTTTGTAGACGAGTAAAGTTACTACTAAAGGTGTAGGTTTATATGGATTAGCATACTTGCTACCAATGGTTAATAAGGAGCTTCAGTAGAAGGTTTGATAGAGTTACTATCAAAATATAACCAAAGGATTCTTACGGTTTATTCTCTTATAACTGTTTTAGTTTGTCAAGCAGGTGTATATAACGGTTACAGAGGAATCTTAGTTAACCATTTGGTGTTTTTCATTATGGTTATCTCATTCCTATTTCCGTTGAATCATTGAAGATAACTAATGAATTCATAATTCTAAGTGATCATTTCTTAATTTCATTCTTTGATCTATTGTATGTTGATGTTCAAATTAAATTAACTTTGTATTTCACTTTTGATAATTAGTATCAGAGGTTGGTAATTGCTTCAATTCAAAGAGATTTCGCATTGATCAAGATTAAAGAATAAAGTTTGTGTAATTTATTTGGAAAAATTCAATGATAAAAAAGTGAGGGCACTGTTAATATATTAAGGATTGGTGAATGCTCCCAGTGGTGAAGCAAATGTACTAGTGACTCTTTCAAACAATGAGAATAAGGATATTATAGTAAAAGCACACAATGCTATAAATATTAGCTTCAGGGATAGAGTGTCGCGGAAGGTGTCAAAAGAACTCACAACATTAGAGCGTTGTTGATTGCTGATTACTACTCAAGATACACTTTGGTAGAAAAAAATAAAACTTCTGAAATAATTATCAATTTTATTAAAAAAATCTAAAATCTTATAAAGTTATGAATAATTAAACTTAGACGTAATAATGAAACATGGTTTAGAAACACCAAACTAGGCTCCTTTATAGTTAGAAATGATATTTCACATGATTTTCTGCCCAAAAACTCTTTAACAAAATAAACTAGTGGAGAGAAGAAACAAAAATCCGGTAGAAACTACTATGCTAACTTCTATAAAGTTTCCAATTTAATTTCTGGCTAAAGCTATTGCTACCACATGTTTTTAGACTTTAGTAGCAAAAAAACCATCTTTATCCTAATGACACACAAACTCAAATCTTAATCAGTTTTATCTTACCCAAATGTTTTAATTCGGTTAGAGTTCTATCATAAATCCATTTTTACAACTTTAGTCCGTGTCGTATATTTTCTAAACTTATATTTCTACCCCATACTTCGGTGGTGTAGAAAAATAATTTGCTGCCTAAGTAACAAGTATTTATTATGTTATAAACACTGAAATTTCAAGTGTCATACTAATTAGCTACAAATGTACAACTTTTTCTTCACGAGAGTTGAGATGCTGCCGCTCTCACCACGTTTGCCACATGTACTCTCTTTTCTCCTCATCTTCAGGTCTACAACAAAAGAAGTCAGAATAGCTACTAATGCAAACAAAAACTCATGCATCATGTCTCGACTATTGACTTGTTACCATACCTAAGTCTGCCAAGTATCTACATGCACAAAAGGTTAAATGCTCCTTATCTTCCAACTCATGTTCCATCAAATACACATTATCTTCATCTTTAAAATTTTTAACGAAGAGGAAATGTCCTTAAAATTAATAGTACTTTGTAATTGATATGTCAAATAAGAACTAATTTTTTTGTAAGAACTTTAAAAACAATCTCAATCACTGGTTTTCAATAGTAAATTGTAATTAACAAATTCATATTTAAAAAATTATAAATAAAAAAATTACATAAAAATAAAAACCCAAAAATATTCCCCTACTTTCCCTCATTCATAAAAAATTATAAAAAAACTCATTTTTTTACGAAAATTGTTTTATACATGTATAATACCGGATTTACAAATGTGTAAATCTAGTATTACACATGTGTATAACCGGATTTACACATATGTAAACAACAGATGAACGGTTTTTTTCTAAAAAATTATATCAATATGGTAGTCGTTGGAAAGATAAAAAAATATTAAATTTTATGGTGAAATTTTTTTGAAAAAATGAAGTCGTGAAAAAAGTTATGAACGTGTTAAAAAAAGAGGGAAATAGTATGTGATTTCCATGTGATAAAAAATAAGTAACTCAGATGATTCCTAAATTGTCATAAAAAATAATAGTTCTCTCTCTCTCTCTCTCTCTCTCTATATATATATATATATATATATATATATATATATATATATATATATATATATATATATATATATATATATATATATATATATGCATATATGTATAAGGGAAGGATCAAATGTGAACTAGCTTTTTTTGTGAGAACTCTACGAACCAATCTCAACCACTAGTTCTTAATGACAAAATTGTAATTAACAAAAACATATTTAAAAAATTTATGAATAAAAAATAACATAAAAATAAGAAAAATAAAAACACAAAAATATTCCCCAACTTTCCCTCTTTCATTAAAAAATTTATAAAAAATAAAAAAATTCCCGTTTTTTTAACGAAATTCGTTTTACACATGTGTAATATCGGATTTACACATGTGTATAACTAGATTTACACATATGTAAACAACGGATGTACGATTTTTTTCAGAAAAGTATATCAATATGGTAGGCGTTGGAAAGATAAAAAAAAATACTTAATTTTATGGTGAAATTTTTTTTGAAAAAATGATATCGTGAAAAAAAGTTACAAACGTTTAAAAAAAAGGGGGAATGACGTGTGATTTGCATGTGATAAAAAATTAGTGGCTGAGATTGGTTCCTAGAGTTCTCATAAAAAAGGTGGTTCTCATTTAAACCCTCCCTATATATATATGTATATATACACATATATGTATATATATATGTATATATATATTATATATATATATATATATATAATATATATAATATATACACATATATATACATATATATATACATATATGTATATAGGGGAGGGTTCAATGAGAACCACCTTTTTTTGTGAGAACTCTATAAACCAATCTCAGCTACTCATTTTTTATCACATGCAAATCACATGCCATTTCCCCCCCTTTTTTTAAACGTTTGTAACTTTTTTTCACGACATCATTTTTTCAAAAAAATTTCACTATAAAATTCAGTATTTTTTATCTTTCCAACGCCTACCATATTGATATACTTTTCTAAAAAAAATCGTACATCTGTTGTTTACATATGTGTAAATCAAGTTATACACATGTGTAGTACTGAATTTATACATGTGTAAATCCGATATTACACATGTGTAAAACGAATTTCGTTAAAAAACGGGAATTTTTTATATTTTTTATACATTTTTTAATATTTTTTTATGAAAGAAGGAAAGTTGGGGAATATTTTTGTGTTTTTATTTTTTTTTATGTTATTTTTTGATTTATAAATTTTTTGAAATATGTTTTTGTTAATTACAATTTTGCCATTGAGAACTAGTGGTTGAGATTGGTTCCTAGAGTTCTCACAAATAAAACTAGTTCTCATTTGATCCCTCCCCTATGTATATATGTATATATATATATACACATATGTATATATATACATATATGCATATATGTATATATGTATATGTATATACATATATATGTATATGTATATATATATGTATATATATAGGAAAGGGTTATCTTTCCTATGTTTTTTGTGAGACTAATATCAACCACACATTTTAGTCACATGCAACACACATGACAATTTTAACTTTTAAAAAAACATTCATAACTTTCTTTCATGACATTATTTTTTTTTAAAAATTCCACCATTAATTTTAATATTTTTTATCTCTCCAATGCCTACCATAGTTATATATTTTTTAAACAATTATCAAAAGAAACAAGATTTTTTTATGAAAGAGGGTAACGAAAGAAACATTTTTTTGATTTTACTTTTTTTATTTTAATTTTATTTTTTGGTTTATAATTTTTCTTAATATGTTTTTGTTAATTACAATTTTGACATTGAAAACTAGAGGGTGAGATTGGTTCGTAGAGTTATCACAAAAAAAATATTTTTCATTTTATCCCTCTTATATATATATAATAAATAGAAATAAATCCGAACACTTGTCACCATTTATGCCATCTAATAATTGATTTTTTCTTTTCTCTCTCCTCTTAATTATAAATCCTATAATAACTATTTATTAATCAATAACTATTTATAATTAAAATTTCAAATGTGTTAACTTCAAATTTTTAAATGTGTAATATATGAGCTTATTCAATCCGTATACATATATATATGTATATATATACACACATATGTATATACATATATATATGTATATATATACACACATATATATATGTATATTGTTAGGCCCCGTTCCCGGAACGCTTACAGCTGGTCATTCATTACACATAAAACAGTTTAAAACGTACATTTATTTTGCAGCGGAATTTAAAACTTTCATTAATAACTAAAAACATGTCATTTCATTCATTTACAACATTTGTTTTCATCTCAAAATACAAAGACATGTCAAAATACGGATGACAGCCTCAAAATGCTCACAGTAGCTCGCCTGCAACTCCTTAGCATCAACAAAATATACCTGCCAACTATCATGCATAGAAAAACCAGCGACACTGAGTGAGTTCTAGTTTTATAATGAAATACTTTGCTTTCATCTAAACCGTTCTTTACTTTATTTCAAATCATACGATACTTTCGTACATGCTCACAAATCATACGTACACATAGATAATATCATTATTATCTTTCATTGCATTCGTTAACTTCGTTCGTTCATCGTTGTAAGGCCCCATTCCCGGGCACCTCACAGTTGGTCATTCATTGCACATAAAACATTATAAAACGTACATTTATTTTGCAGCGAAATTTAAAACTTTCATTAATAACTAAAAACATGTCATTTCATTCATTTACAACATTTGTTTTCATCTCAAGATACAAAGACATGTCATAATATCCCTGACTCATGTCCGAAGACTGATACTGTGCCAGGGCCTAATAAACAAACCCCCGACTCATGTCCGAAGACTAACACAATACCAGGATACGTGACACGGATCTCATCATCCGTCACTTTTGTCATATGCAATACTCCCGACTCATGTCCGAAGACTGATACTGTGTCGGGGCCTGCTCACAAATCCCCGACTCATGTCCGAAGACTGACACAGTACCGGACTACGCGATCTGTATCCTGTCTCATGCAATACCTCCCACTCATGTCCGAAGACTGATACTGTGCCGGGGCCTGATAAACAAACCCCCGACTCATGTTCAAAGACTGACACAGTACCGATGTACGCGACAACGTCCTCTTTCGAGTCTGTTGCGACACATAGTCGCTCACCTCATACATGTGCTTGCAAGCCTTTCATTCGTTCATTCATTTATTCATGCATGCATTTATTCATTACGTTCCTCTTTTCATTATCTTCCACTTTACATTACATAATACTTTCATTACATTTATTAACGTTCAACGTAAAGCCAAGGGAAGACATACATACATAATAAGGAACACACATAATTATAAACATACATCATCACCAATACAAGCACATCATACATGCATAACACACATCAAACATAAGCCATCACATCATAACCAGGCCTATCTCCCCATAATACCCCTTAAACCACTTAGAAAACCTTAAGTCCAAATTGGGCGCATGGGACCTTCTAGGCGCATGAGCATAAAAATTCTACGTGTAAAACAGTCTGGGCTCATGGGCACTATTTGGGCGCTTCTGCCCTGTTCAGGCGCTTTGCCACTATGCAGGTGCATGGCACCTGTTTAGGCGCATCAACACTTAGTTGTTTCAATCACTTTGGGCGCATGACACTATTTAGGTGCATGGCCAACACTTGGGCGCATGGCCAACACTTAGACGCATGGGCCACTGTTAGGCGCATGGACCCCCTCTGGGCGCATGGACCCCCTCTGGGCGCATGGCCAACACTTAGACGCATGGCCAACATGTCGGGCGCATGGCCAACACTTAGACGCACGGGCCAACATGTCGGGCGCATGGGCCACTGTTAGGCGCATGGACCATTGTTTGGGCGCATGAACCACTGTTCATGTTCATCAAAACATTCTGAAATATTTTATATGTTATCATATTCACCCGATCATCATTCTAATGATACCCAAGCACATATCTAACATACTAAGGGCATCCATGCTAACATCATCACTAACCCATAATCAACTCTAAAACATACATACATACATACATCATTTCAAACATAAAGCTGTAAACCCACGGTTACTTTCAAAATGTTTACTTAGTATGCATAATACCCCTAAACAAGTTGAAAATCAGTAAAAGAGGGGTTCTAGGAACACACCTTGAGCAGCCTTTGAGCAACACTCTTCCAGTTCAAGAACCACCTTCGATTCAGCTTTTGAATCCCGAAAACAAACACTAAACAACCAGAACTTCAGTCAAGAACTCGAAACCCAGCTGAAACCGAGCTCATATAAGAGAAGACTTACCTTTGAAGCTGTTTCTTCCTCTTTCTCTCTCTAGAAATGGGGCTCTCTCTCTTCTTTCTACCTTCGAGAGCAAAAGCAGCTTTCTGCTTTTGATATGGGCGACCATGCCCCTTAAATCCTTAAAATAATAAGGTTTTGTACTTTGTACACTTTATCCCCCTCCAGTTGTGCATAATTTCTATTCTTTCTATTTACTTTTCTTTCCTTCTGTTTAAATAGAAATTCAGGGTGTTACAATTGTACATCATTATTGTTCATTTCTCATCTAGATCCCGTCAGGCTTTACCCTCCTCATGGCACACAGTCACGATTACTGAGGTCGAATGACAAGGATCTCGTTCCGTTCTTTATTATGATATTTCGTTCATGAGCTTACATCATACATACATACAGATAATAATAATTATTATTATCTTCATCATCATTCGTTCATTCATTCATCTCCTTACTCATTACTCTTTATTACCCGAATCTTGTCTCATGCAATATCCCCGACTCATGCTCGAAAGCTGATGCTGTGGCGGGGCCTGTACACAAACCTCCTACTCATGTCCGAAGACTGACACAACACCAGGATACGCGACAAAGATTCCATTCGAGTCAATCACAGGGATTGAACCCTATTCGAGTCTGTTGCAACACAAAGTCGCTCACCTCATTATATTGTCTCATAGACAAAGACCTCTGTCGAGTCTGTTGCGACACCGAGTCGCTCACCTCATAGACAATCTCAACGATTGCACACTGTCCGATCTGTTGCAACCATAGGGTTGCTCACCCCAATTGCCAATTTCAACGATATCACGCTATCCGAGTCTATTACAACCATAGGGTTGCTCACCTCATGGTAACTTCAAGATAGCATGCTATCCGAGTCTGTTGCAAGCATAGGGTTGCTCACCCCATGGCAACTTCACGATAGCACGCTATCCGAGTCTGTTGCAACCATAGGGTTGCTTACCCTAATTGCCAATTTCAATGATAGCACGCTATCCGAGTCTATTGCAGCCATAGGGTTGCTCACCTCATGGTAACTTCACGATAGCACGCTATCTGAGTCTGTTGCAACCATAGGGTTGCTCACCCCAATTGCCAATTTCAATGATAGCACGCTATTCGAGTCTATTGTAACCATAAGGTTGCTCACCTCATGTATGCTTAGCTTTATGCTACACCCCCGAAGTTATGCGTAACTCAGGTAACCACCATATATTTCACCCCCAACATTATGGGTAACTACACCCCCATCGAAATGGGTACATCACCCCCATCGAAATACATACATCACCCCTGTCAACATGGGTACATCACCCCCATCGAAATAGGTACATCAGCCCCATCGAAATGGGTAACTACATCGAAGGTCAGCCACAAAGACTGGAACCCCTGTGTGCACACTTTAGGATTAGTTGAACCTACGCGGTGAGCTTAAGGCATTTAGAGCCGTGCACTTCACTATACTTCGCTTGTAAAACTCTCATGTTTTCATTCATTCATTAATGCATGCATTCATTCATTACGTTCCTTTTTTCATTATCTCCCACTTTACATTACATAATACTTTCATTACATTTATTAACGTTCAACGCAAAGCCAAGGGAAGACGTACATACATAATAAGGAACATACACATAATCATGAACATACACCATCACCATACAGGCATCATCAAACATACATAGCACACATCTGACCTAAGCCATCACATCATAACCAGGCCTATTTCCCGATATTACCCCTTAAAACCACTTTGAAAACCTTAAGTCCAAATTGGGCGCATGGGACCCCTTTAGGCGGATGGGCATAAAATTCTAAGTGTAAAACAGTCTGGGCGCCTGGGCACTGTTTGGGCGCTTCTGCCCTGTTCAAGCGCTTTGCCACTATGCAGGCGCATGGAACCTATTTAGGCGCATCAACACTTAGCCGTCTCAACACTTAGGCGCACGGGCACTATTTAGGCGCATGGCTAACACTTAGGCGCATGGGCCACTATTTAGGCGCATGGACCACCTTTGGGCGTATGGCCAACACTTAGATGCATGGCTAACATGCTGGGCGCATAGGCCACTATTTAGGACTATGACCCACTCTCGGGCACATGGCCAACACTTAGACGCATGGCCAACATGCTGGGCGCATGGGCCACTTTTTAGGCGCATGACCCACTCTTGGGCGCGTGGCCAATGCTTAGGCATCTGGCCAACATGTTGGGCGCATGGGCCACTGTTTAGGCACATGACCCACTCTTGGGCGCATGGCCAACACTTAGACGCATGGCCAACATACTAGGCGCATGGGCCACTGTTTAGGCGCATGACCCACTCTTGGGCGCATGGCCAACACTTAGGCGTCTGGGCAACATGTTGGGCACATGGGCCACTGTTCATGGTCATCAGAACCTTCTGAAATGTTTTCTTCATCACCCAATTATCATTCTAACACTACCCAAGCACAGATCTAAAATATTAAGGGCATCTAAGCATGCTAAACATCAATACTAACCCATAAACCAACTCTAAAACATACATACATACATACATCATTTCGAACATAAGGCTGTAGACCCATGGTTTTACTTGAAAAAATTCTCTTGGTATGCATAATAGCCCCAAATAAGTTGAAAATCAGTAAAAGAGGGGTTCTAGAAACTCACATTGAGCATCCTTTAAGCAACCCCCTTCAAGTTCGGGACCCACCTTCGATTCAGCTCTTGAATCCCGAAAACAAACACTAAACGCCAAGAACTTCGGTCAAGAACTCGAAACCCAACTGAATCCGAGCTCATATAAGAGAAGACTTCCTCTTTCTATCTCTAGAACCGAGGCTCTCTCGCTCTTCTTTCTTCCTTTCAGCCGAATGAAGAAGATGAAGAAGAAATGGGCGACCATGCCCCTTTAAACCTTAAAATAATAAGGTTTTGTACTTTGTACACTTTATCCCCCTCCATTTGTGCTCATTATCTATTCTTTCTATTTACTTTTCTTTTCCTTTCGTTTTAATAAAAATTTGGGGTGTTACAAGTCTACCCCCCTTAAAGAGGTTTCGTCCCTGAAACCTGTCGCTTCTCGAACAGTTATGGGTAACATTGTCTCACCTCTTCCTTGATCTTGCACTTAAACTTAGATCCCTTTAGGCTTCACTTGATCCACACAAGTGAAACCATCATCCTCCTTAGCCTATTCTCTTCTTCTTATTAATAATGGCCACCAGTTGCTTCTTGTGGTTGGATACTTTGTCCATCTCAGTGTTCTCTGGTAGCATGATCATATCCTCATCGGTTGAGCTTTCTTAGACGAGATGTATGGAACATCAGATGAATTCCACTTAACTCATCGGGTAGCTCCAGTCGATGTGTCACTTCTCTTACCTGAGCAACAACTGGGAATGACCCTCTTATACTTTAGTATTAGCTTTACTCGATTTCCAAATCAAACAATCCGCTTTCCTGGTTGAAGCCTTCATCATAATTCATTGTCGTAAGTCGGTACCGAACTCTGGTTGTGCACGGTTGATCAATCCATCTCCTTGCAACACTTAGGGTTCGAGTCGTAGATTACCGATCAACTCACCCGGAGATGTACATCTATCCACCTACACCCATCTTGAACAGCCTAGCAGGAACAAGCGCTCTCTCTCAATTCTATCGCGCAACCCTCTAGAGGCATTAGGTAACCTGGTAGACTTACTAATGGCAATTCTACATCAAAGGGCATATCTATATTCTTACTACTAACAGGCAACTTAGCACAGTAAGTAGCAGAGAGAAAACTTTTTACTAGCACCAGAATCAAATAACACTGAGGCTAAAGTTTGGTTTACTAGAAACGTACCGGACACAACGTCGGGGTCCGTCCTAGCTTCCTCCGATCTTCTTCACTCCCGAACCTTCCGCCCTCTGCTTCTTGCAATCCCAGCTCATGTGACCTTCCTCACCACAAGAATTACACCTCCCCATACTGCAGTTCTTCGCTACATGTCCGGTCCTTCCATAACAGAAATAGACATTGCTCCCCAATCCACATTCCCCGGGGTGCCTATGTCCACACTTGTCACACCTTTTCGATTCCGCATCAGTTATGACCACACGTTGATCATCCACTCGTGCACCTTTGTCACCTGGAGCGGCTCCGCCACGTCCCAATCGCTTCCCATTCCAATCTTGATCACCCTCTCCTTTCTTGCTACCTTCCGTCACCATCACAGATCTTCATCATACAATCTCCCCGCCAAATCAACCGCCGACCTAAACGTGCTCGGTTGGGCAGCGATCATGTGCCTACGGATGTCCACCGGCAAGCCCTGAATATACCTCTTGATCTTTCGTGAAAGAGGTGTCACGTGATCCAGCACCAGTTGTGCCATCTCGTTGAATTTAGTGGTATACTGCTGATGTGTCATCGTTCCTGCCTCCAGTTGCAGGAACTCCCTCTCAACTTTGTCCATCTCGCGGTGAGAACAGAACTCCTCCATCCCTAGCCTTTTCAACTCTGACCATCTCATCCTTCCGATAGCCCTTCTCCCCTCAACCTGGACAATATTATCCCACCAACACAAAGCTGAGTCCATAACAGAGTGAGTGGCAAACTTCACCTTCTGGTCCTCTCGGAACTCGCTGATCTCAAGGACAGCCTCCATCTCCCTCACCCATCGGTGAGCAGCAGCAGCAGTGCCATTACTATCAAGGTATGGGCTTGCATCTTTGGAATGCCCTATAATTACATCCTCATGCTGTCTCAGGCACATGCTCTTCTTCCTCCTCTTCCACCTCTTCCTCGTCAGTAGGGATAGCCCTCTCGGCCTTTGGTTGTTTTCCCCTTCCCGAGGACCTATTCTTCTCCCTCCTTTCGCCTTCTCTAACACCTTTAATCACTTCGGTCACTACAGACAGTAAGACAGTCTGTATGACCTGGTGTACTTCGTCAGAAATCGCCTCCCTAGATGAGGCATTCAAACTAGCATTCTCATTCTCTTCGCTCCGGCCTTGAACCTCAGGGTTCTCATGGGTCGTCTCAGGAGCCTTAGCACTACTCCTAGTCACACGTGAATGGCCTCTGCCTCTAGGAGCCTTGGAAGATTTCTGCCCAACCATCCACTAACACACTATAAGATTCAGACACCAACACAGTCATTCAGGTAATAATTTAGTTTATGTCAAGTATAGTAAGTCCCTAATTACAGTGTCTAGTTGTGATTAGCCACTTACTTTACTCTTCATACCCCAATCATTTCCTATCCTGACTACATCAGTATCTAAATCTACATAAAAGCACACTAGCCACATAACATGCGCACATAACACCGGTTAACGTTAACTTACTTTAACGTTTACATAAAACCTTTACCTGCAGGCACATAGCTACTAGGACTGCATCCCTTTTCTTTTAGTCCCATTCTCAGTTTAAGATTAGGTTTTTCAAAATATTTACCCAACTCACTTAAACTTTGGCTCTGATACCAACTTGTAAGGCCCCGTTCCCGGGACGCTTAAAGCTGGTCATTCATTGCACATAAAACAGTTTAAAACATACATTTATTTTGCAGCGCAATTTAAAACTTTCATTAATAACTAAAAACATGTTATTTCATTCATTTACAACATTTGTTTTCATCTCAAAATACAAGACATGTCAAAAGACGGATGCTAGCCTCAAAATGCTCCCAGTAGCTTATGCATCAATGCCTGAAACCCCTCAACATCAACAAAATATACCTGCCAACTATCATGCATACAAAAGTCAGCGACGCTGAGTGAGTTCTAATTTTATAATAAAATACTTTGCTTTCATCTAAACCGTTCTTTACTTTATTTCAAATCATACTATACTTTCGTACATGCTCACACATCATACGTACACATAGATAATATCATTATTATCTTTCATTGCATTCATTAACTTCGTTCGTTCATCGTACATCATTATTGTTCATTTCTCATCTAGATCCCGTCAAGCTTTACCCTCCTCATGGCACACATTCACGATTACTGAGGTCGAATGACAAGGATCTTGTTTCGTTCTTTATTATGATATTTCATTCGCGAGCTTACATCATACATACATACAAATAATTATTATTATTATTATCTTCATCATCATCCATTCATTCATTCGTCTCCTTACTCATTACCCTTTCTTACCCGAATCTTGTCTCATGCAATATCCTCGACTCATGCTCGAAAGCTGATGTTGTGCCGGGGCCTGTACACAAACCCCTGACTCATGTTCGAAGACTAACATAGCACCGGGATACGCGACAAAGATTCCATTCGAGTCAATCACAGGGATTGAACCCTATCCGAGTCTGTTGCAACAAAAAGTCGCTCACCTCATTATCTTGTCTCATAGACAAAGACCTCTGTCGAGTCTGTTGCGACACAGAGTCGCTCACCAATAGGCAATCTCAACAATTGCACGTTGTCCGAGTCTGTTGGAACCATAGGGTTGCTCAACCCAATTGCCAATTTCAATGATAGCACGCTATCTGAGTCTGTTGCAATGATAGGGTTGCTCACCTCATGGCAACTTCACGATAGCACGCTATCCGAGTCTATTGCAACCATAGGGTTGCTCACCCTAATTGCCAATTTCAACTATAACACGCAATCCAGGTCTGTTGCAACCATAGGGTTGGTCACCCCAATTGCAAATTTCAAAGATAGCATGCTATCCGAGTCTGTTGCAACCATAGGCTTGCTCACCTAATGTATGCTTAGCTTTATGCTACACCCCCGAAGTTATGTGTAACTCGGGTAACCATCATATATTTCACCCCCAAGATTATGGGTAACTACACCCCATCGAAATGGGTACATCACCCCCATCAACATGGGTACATCACCCCAATGAAATGGGTAACTACACCGAAGGTCAGCCACAAAGACTGGAACCCTTGCGTGCACACTTTAGGATTAGCTGAACCTCACGCAGTTAAGCTTAAGGCATTTAGAACCGTGCACTTCACTATACTTCGCTCACAAGCCTCTCATGTTTTCATTCATTCATTAATGCATGCATTCATTCATTACGTTCCTCTTTTCATTATCTTCCACTTTACGTTACATAATACTTTCATACATTCATTAACGCTCAACGCAAAGCCAAGGGAAGACATACATACATAATACGGAACATACACATAATCATGAACATACACCATCACCATGCAGGCATCATCATACATACATAACACACATCTGACCTAAGCCATCACATCATAACCAGGCCTATCTCCCGATATTACCCCTTAAAACCACTTTGAAAACCTTAAGTCCAAATTGGGCGCATGGGACCCCTTTAGGCGTATTGGCATAAAATTCTATGTGTAAAAAATCTGGGCGCATGGGCACTGTTTGGGCGCTTCTGCCCTGTTCAGACGCTTTGCCACTATGCAGGTGCATGGCACCTGTTTAGGTGCATCAACACTTAGCCGTTTCAACACTTGGGCGCACGGGCACTATTTAGGCGCATGGGCACTGTTTAGGCGCATGGACCACCTCTAGGCGCATGGCCAACACTTAGACGCATGGCCAACATGCTGGGCGAATGGGCCACTGTTTAGGCGCATGACCCACTCTTGGGCGCATGGCCAACACTTAGACACATGGCCAACATGATGGGCGCATGGGCCACTGTTTAGGTGCATGACCCACTCTTGGGCGCATGGCCAACACTTAGGCGTCTGGCCAACATGCTGGGCGCATGGGCCACTATTTAGGCGCATGACCCACTCTTGGGCGCATGGCCAACACTTAGACGCATGGCCAACATGCTGGGCGCATGACCCACTCTTGGGCGCATGGCCAACACTTAGGCATCTGGCCAACATGCTGGGCGCACAGGCCACTGTTCATGTTCATCAGAACCTTCTGAAATGTTTTCTTCATCACCCGATTATCATTCTAACACTACCCGAGCACAGATCTAACGTACTAAGGGCATCTAAGCATGCTAAACATCAATACTAACCCATAAACCAACTCTAGAACATACATACATACATACATCATTTCGAACATAAGGCTGTAGACCCACGGTTTTACTTGAAAACATTCTCTTGGTATGCATAGTAGCCCCAAATAAGTTGAACATCAGTAAAAGAGGGGTTCTAGAAACTCACCTTGAGCAGCCTTTAAGCAACCCCCTTCAAGTTCGAGACCCACCTTCGATTCAGCTCTTGAATCCCGAAAACAAACACTAAACACCAAGAACTTCGGTCAAGAACTCGAAACCCAGCTGAATCCGAGCTCATATAAGAGAAGACTTACCTTTGCAGCTGCTTCTTCCTCTTTCTCTCTCTAGAACCGGGGCTCTCTCGCTCTTCTTTCTTCCTTTCAGACGAATGAAGAAGATGAAGAAGAAATGGGCGACCATGCCCCTTTAAACCTTAAAATAGTAAGGTATTGTACTTTGTATACTTTATCTTACTTTGTACACTTTATCCCCCTCCACTTGTGCTCATTATGTATTCTTTCTATTACTTTTCTTTTCCTTTCGTTTTAATAAAAATTTGGGGTGTTACATATATACATATGTATATATATATACACACATATATATGTATACATACATATATATAATATATATATATATATATATATATATATATATATACACACTTGACTATTTACATACACGTAATGTGTAAACTTGATGTTTTACATATGTGTTAATCGAATATTTATATATACATATATGTATAATAATTACATGTCTTGAGTTGTTTCATTTACATCTACGTAAAATTGATGTTTCCATTGGAATCAAATGTGACCGAAGTTATTAAAGTCTTACAAACTCAGGTTTCCAAAAATAATTTTTTTCTTCTTTGTTCTTATAACCAAATCACCTTCCAACTTGTTCGACTTATATGTAAGCTTGTCGGAGTCTTTAATTTTGATAAAGCTAAGCCAAACCTTTTTCGGCCAAGAGATAATCATTAGTGTTTTCAAACTGTTGTTAAATATAAAATGTAAAATTATTTTCAACTAATAACAATTTAAATGAAATAAGAAAATCAACTTACAAACTGTTGCTAGAGAGAGAAAGCGGTTGTTTAGAGAGGGAAAGTGAAGAAACAAAATGTTTAAGGTATGTAACTCGTGTTATGTACTAAGACGATTATTGATTTATATAATGCATGGTTATGTAGTTTTCGTACGACAAAAGCTTCGAGAAGGTTGTGGTTGTGCTTGAACTTCGAGAAGTGAGTTTCTGGTCCCCTTTTCAAGCAAGTTTTATGTTTAAGGGCTACTAAGCATACTAAAAATGCTTGTTTGTGCTTGTAATGATGTTGTTTATGGGATTAAGCATGTTAGAATAGCCTTAGACGCGATAAGTTATGTTTGGGCGGGAAACCCATAGTCTTCGCGCGAGCACTTGGTGTACGATACGAAATTCGAATCTAGTGGTTCACGTGCGACAGGTCTTCTCACGTGATATGTAATGATAGACTATGCAGGGTTTGAATGTGTTAAGGTTCTCACACAGAAAGCTAGTTCTCTTGCTAGATGATGATGTATGGCTAGGTTTTCGCATGGCCTGTTGTTGTTTGTGTTTGTTATCTCACGTTTTAACCATTTTCTAAATTATTTTGTTTTACGTTATGACCTTACTTGGTATGATATGTATTATTGCAAGTAAAGTATTACGTAATGAAAGCGGAAGATAACGATAATGAAAAGTGAAACATAATGAATGAATGAAAGTCTTGTAAGCAAAATTAATAGAGGTATACAAGTCATTGAGGGATTGTTACCTCAATTGTGTACGGTTTACCTAACCCATGAGGATGCACATAGTGGGGCCAATCTTCGTGATTGATCATGACATGTAAAAACAGGATCCTTGTCGCTTGTCCCGGTAATGGAGTCAGCTTCGTGTACAGTGTTTCAGGTTTATTTATAGACTTTGGCCCAGTACCCGTTTCGTGCATAATGTTAGGGTATAACATATGACAGGATCTAGATAAAAGTGAAAGATAATGATAAAAGTACAAAATGTGCGATACATACAAAAATGAACGATAATGAAAGATAAAAATAATTATTATCAATGTGTATGTATGATGTTTGATGACGTGCAAAAATAAAAGAAATGTTTTAAATGAAAGAAAAGTATTTTATTATTAAAACTAAAACTCACTTAGCGTCGCTGACTTTTGTATACATAATAGTTGGTGTAACCTTTCATAATTTTGGTTAAATATAAATTAAACTTGTTATGTTCTTCTAAGGACCTTTCTGTCATTTAATGAAACTTTGAGGACTCATTTATGTTTGTTTTTGTGTTTATTTAAAAGTTAATAAATTAATTTGTTAAATAATAATAATAATAATGGTAATTACAAATTTTTACTTATTATTATAAAACTTAAGCTATAATAATAAAAATAATTATAGTAGTAATAATAATAATTTATAAAAGTTAAATAAGTAGTAAGTTAAAAATGTTTAAAACTTAAAGTTTAATTAAGTTTAGGGGGCCTTCATTGAAAACTTAAAATGGAAGTTTATACATAAAATTATAAAACTAAAAACTACAAGGACTAAAAGTGTCACTGTTTTAAAAATCCAGACCTTTTCCCGTCTTTT
This sequence comes from Flaveria trinervia, assembly GCA_025506515.1. NCBI lineage: Eukaryota > Viridiplantae > Streptophyta > Magnoliopsida > Asterales > Asteraceae > Flaveria > Flaveria trinervia. The sequence goes on from CM046446.1 coordinate 10,133,629, forward strand.
CCCACGTATTTCCAGTAACACCCTCCGGCCACCTCCGGCGAGACCTCAAAACCCACTAACCCTTCGAATTATGAACCCCAAACTGTTCCAATCGATTCGTGAACATGTTTTGAACTCATTTAATTACTTTAATTGGGTATAAACGTCGGTTATGAACACATTTAACTCGAGTAACCGACAATTCGTAATCATCGAACCAATCGACATCTAATACTCAATTATAATCTAATTAATTAAACTTAAATGATTGTTTAACAATTCCTAAACCTTTAACAAACACAATTTCATCTAGAACACACGAACACATCATAATCGAGCATCACCGTTACCGCGACTTGCAACTCTACCAAAGTCCACCCTTTGAACGATCTTGATTGCAATTGATAGAGGACAATTGATCCTTATTGTCTTTAGAAGCGGCTTAACTCACCAAGTTGTATTTCAATCTCTGAGTCTTTCAAGTTGATTTCTCAAATCAATTACGGACTTGTTCATCCTCTAAACATCGAATTGACATAAATCCAAATAAGTTAAACCCACACCCACATTTGTTTTTATCTGGGAACAAAAGCCCCAACATTAATTTGGTTATTAACATAGAATTGATGTTCAATTGGATCAAGATAATTTTAGGGTTCTTAGTGATTTGGAGGATATATGTAGTTATTGCTCTTAAGAACTAAAAACTAGCTCTTAACAGGCTTAGGCGCCATCGCCTACTGGTTATGAGCACATGGACCCATTCTTGAGGTCCCGCGTTCGAACCCGGGCAGCCTCATTTTATTTTTAAAACCTTTTTTTGATAAATTTAATTACAGAAAAATCTTAATAATTGAAAAAAATCATTTTTGTAAAGTTTAGTTATTTTTAAAATCATAAAATTATTCTCTGCAATTTTTCAAAATTAAATATTTATATATTCTAATAATAAAACGATATAACAAAAGTCATTTTTAGTTTATTTCTTATAAAATGGACTATAAATGATAGTTTAAATTAATAAATTATTATTGGTCCATATACTACCTTTAATTATTGTTTAAATCATGATTATTTCAAATACTTACAAAATTTTATTTACACTTTATATTTAAATTTTACTAATTATTATAAATGATTTAATTTTATTTTTTTATATTAAATTAGTTAATTGGTATAATTATTTTCATTGAATTAAAATAGAAGTGATTCCATTATTTAATTGTATTTATTTATCAAAACCCAAAAATTCTATTGAAACTCTAGTTCACGTTTAGTCATTAATCTTGTTGTTAAACTTAAATCTTAGAATTTGTACATTTAGGTATTTTGTAAAAGGAATTGTTGGAGCACTACTTAAATTCTTATTATTATTCTAAGATCTACTTATACAACATGTGAGTTTTCATGCCCCTCTTATACCTTATTTCACACCTTTTGTGGTGAAACATGTTAACGTATAAACTTGCACTTGTAAACGTCTTGATACTTGTAAATGCACTAGCAATTCATCTTTAATCTTGTCATGGTTATTTGTAACATTATGAGACTTATATGTGACATTTTGTGTTGACAATCATTAACTATTGCTAGCCTGGCGACGTTATAGATCTATGGACTGGACAAGCCTATTTGATGCTAAAGCCGAGGTTATTGCCGGCTCCCGATGATGTATGACTTGTTCATCATGGGAACCAAGTACACTTAGCTAATCATTATAACTTGTAATGGAAATTTTTGTCAAGGTTTGATTGTAACATCATGTTATCTATAAACTTGCATTATTCATAATCGATGACTTGAATTGCTACTTTTAAACTTATATATATATATATATATATATTATATATATATATATATGTGTGTGTGTGTGTGTGTGTGTGTGTGTGTGTGTGTGTGTGTGCGCGTGTGTTTAACCCATGAAAACTCACCAACTTTCAAAGTTTACTCTACTTTTAACATGTTTCAGGAAATGCTCAAGGTTGATGAATAACACTGAAGTATGCTTACATCTAGGGTTAGACATAAAAAATAAAAGACATGCCTTCAAATATTGAAAGTGTTGGACTTATGTTATGTTTTATTTTGTTTGAGAATTGTTGGTAGTGTTATGTTGCTATGATCAATCTAACTCTCACATCTCATGTTTCCGCCATTAAGGTTGGGGTGTGACAGATTGGAATTAGACCCTATAACTATAGGGATTTAGGTTATTCGAAATGGTGACCTAGACAATAGTTGATGCATGAACCTTATATGGAAAATCTTTATGATCTTGTAAATCTATTTATTGCTTGCTACATAATGCTACCTGTTTAGTAGGGCATTTTAATGTACAACATGATGCCTTTAGCTAGGATTGCTTTGTAATTGGGAAACTTGATTGGTTAGTCTCTCCTTATACTTATTCATACCCTTAACCTCACAGCAATGAATTTTCTTGAACTTATTCTCGACGACATGTGGGATTGTACGCTTTATAACGAAAGGTTCAAATCTTTAGACTTTATATTTAATCTTTGAAAAATTTCATTAAGGTTTTAATATCATTAGCCTAAAGGAATAATATGTGACTCATAGACACCTATATTATAGATTTCCTGGCAAAAAGTCCTCGGGTTAAGGTTAGCATTTCGCATAAATCCCAATCAACCATGGGACTAGTTATGCTTACCTTGATGTGTCAACGTTTCCAAATGGTAATGTGTTACCAAATGGAATCATTCCGTGTGTATTTCATAAGTCTTCAATAATCCTTGATTGATTTACTATATTTACCTTAAAATTTCTATGTCTAACTTACTTTGTATCCAGCATGATTCGTCATCATGGAAAACGTGGTAGCTCCGACCGCAAGATGGTCGTGATGATCGCCCGCCAAATAGTTGTCGTCCTTCGGACCATGGTCGCTGAACTAAATAGCACCTTGATGGCCAACGCTAGCAACAACACTAATGGCAATAGGTAACGAGAGAATAGTGCAAATCAAGGAAGAAACAATCAAACCTGCATGTTTAAGCACTTCAACTCGTGCAAACCCACCAGCTTTAGTGGAAGGAAGGAGCCACTAGAATTCTCAAGTGGTTTGAAAGCATGGAGAACACCTTCATCAATTGTGAGTGTCCCGAGGAACTCAAGGTCCGTTACGCCCCAAGTGTTCTCTAACAAAGGGCACTTACGTGATGGAATAGCGAGAAAAGAAATTGAGGTGCTAATGTTGTATTGGCACTGTATTGGGATGAATTCAAGAACATAGAAATTCAAAAGTTCTGCCCGAGAAGTGAGCTACAAAAGTGGAGGAAGAGTTTTGGAATCTAAAACAAAATGGTGGAGATCATTTGGCCTACTCAACTAGGCATCATGAGTTGAGCATATTGTTGTCTCATATGGTCGATAATCTTCCGGTAACATCGTGAAGTTCATTAAGGGGGTGCCACCCCAAATTCAAGATGTTGTGGTGTGTAGTAGACACATAACTTTGGATGATGCAATTACCATCACCGCTCAACTCACTGAAAACCACATTAGAGAGGGCACCTTGTTTGTTAAAGGTGCTAAGAAGACTGATTAGGCAGTTCCTAAAGCAGCCTAGGAGGGGAAGAATGAACCGTTTTACAACAATAAGAAGTGAAAGTTCACATCAGCCTGAAATTATGCTGTGGCAACACCCAAAGTACCTCAAAGGCAACCCGTTCCTGTTGCACAAGCTCCTATTGCTAGGGCCTATCTTGTTCCTCAGCCATTTTGCATCATCTGCAAATATCACCGTGCGGGAACAACCCATTTCGTATTTGCTCATTGTGCGGCAAATATGGTCACTTGGTTGCCACCTGTCATCATGCACCCAACAATGTTGGGTTGGTTGCTAACCATGCTTGCTAAAATTGTGGGGAAACCGTCCATTTTCGCCCACAATGCCCTCGTTTTGTGGGTAATGTTCCATAAGCTCGAGAACGTGCTTTCAATATCAACATGAATCAAACACAAACAAAAATGACATGGTGAACGATATATCATATCCAACCTTAATCTTTATGATCTAAGTTCCTTTAAACGTCTTTAAAACTAAACATGTATGTTTCTTGTTAATAATTCCTATGCTTATGTTTTATTTGATTCGGGAGCCAATAAGAGTTTTGTCTCGTTAGAATTTGAGCCAATACTTGCTAAGTCGCATACGAAATTAGAAAAGCCTCTAACTGTTGAAGTCGCTGATGGAGAACCCATAACCGTTGATGTCATTATTTGTGACTGTATCTTGAGCCTAAACGAGCACGGTTTTCCTATCGATCTTATTCCTATGAAACTTGGAAGCTTTGACATCATCACTATCGGTATGGATTGGTTAGCCAAACATCATGCGGAAATCATTTTTTTAGAAGTGCACTCGAATTCCTTTACCTTTGGGGGATACATTGAAGGTGTTCGGTGAAAAATCCTCCAAAGCACTCAACCTTATCTCGTGTACTCAAGCCCGAAAATGTCTAAGTAAGAATTACATGGCTTTCTTGGCCTACATAGTCAACAAGAAAATCAAAGGGAAAGATATTAAGGAAGTTCCAATTGTACGAGACTTTCTGGAAGTGTTTCCCGATGACCTTAGTGGTCTACCTCTCATACGTGAAGTTGAGCTTAAGATCGACTTGATTTTAGGGGCGAACCCCTTGGTTAAGTCATCCTATCGGCTTGCACCATCAAAAATGCAAGAGTCAGCTAGTCAACTTCAAGAGGTGTCTGATAAGGGCTTTATCAGTCCTAGCTCTTCGCCATGAGGTGTACATGTCTTGTTTTTGAAGAAGAAAGATGGATCATTCTGTATGTGCATTGAGTACAATGAGCTCAACAAATTTACCATCAAGAACTGCTACCCTCTTCCTTGCATTGATGACCTTTTTAACCAACTCCAAGGAGTTGCTATATTCTCAAAGATCGATTTACATTCTAGCTATCATCAACTATGAGTTCATGATAAAGATATCCCAAAAAATATGTTTGTACTCGATATGGATACGACGAGTTCATTGTTATGCCCTTTGGGTAACAAATGCTCCCGCTGTCTTCATGGATCTTATGAATCGAGTATGCAAACCGTATCTGGAAAAGTTTGTAATTGTCTTTATAGAAGACATACTTATATATTCAAAGTCCAAAACCTATCATGAACTTCGCTTGCGACAAGTTCTTGAGTTGTTGAAGAAAGAACAATTGTACGTAAAGTTTTCAAAGTGCAAATTTTGGCTTGAGCCGGTCCAATTTCTAGGACACGTGGGGAATAGCCAAGGAATTCACTTTGACCCTGTAATGGTGGAAGCTATGAAAATTTGGTGTGTTCCTACAACCCCAACCGAACTTCGTTCTTTCCATGGTCTTGTTGGCTATTATTGACGTTTCATTGCCAACTTCTCTAAAATTGCGAAGCCACTTACTTCCTTAACTCAAAAGAATAAACCATTCGAGTGGGGGTCTGAACAAGATGACGCCTTTGAAGCATTAAATCACAAACTGTGTAATGCTCCTATCTTGACCCTTCCCGATGGAAACGATGATTTCAATGTATATTGTGATACGTCGAACAAAGTCTTGGTTGTGTTCTTATGCAACGAGGAAATGTCATAGCATATGCATCGAGACAACTGAAGGTCCAGGAGGTGAATTTCACGACCCATGATCTTGAACTTAGTGCTGTGGGTTTTATCTTAAAATTTTGGAGGCATTACCTTTATGGGACGCAATGTATAGTCTACACCGATCACAAAAGCCTTCAACACATTTTCAATAAAAAGGATCTCAACATGAGACAATGTTGTTGGGTCGAGTTGATTAGTGATTATGACTGTGACATTCGTTACTACCCTGGAAAAGTAAATGTCGTAGTTGATGCACTAAGTCATAAGATTCATAATAAGATGGTCTCATTTCAGGAAATTCACGATCATCGACAATGGTTTGATACCTTAAGGGAATTCGATACTAAGATTCGTATGAATGTTAACGAGACTACGGTGCTGTTGCAAAATTTGAGGATTGAGAATGACATCGAGACTTGTATCTTGGAGGCTCAACAAGCGGTTCAAGAGGAAGGAAAAATGGGAGAAGAATTAGAGTATAATCTGCGAGGTCAATTGGAAACAAAACCCAATGGATTGCTGTACTTTTTTAAATGAATTTGGGTTCCAAATTGTGATAATCTTCATACTTTCATCATGAATGAAGCTCATCAAACTCGTTACTCTATTGATCCTGGTTCCGATAAGATGTATATGGATCTGCGTGGGCAATACTAGTGGCCTGGAATGAAGAAAGGCATCGCAACTAATGTAGCCAAGTGTCTTGCATGTACGAAGGTTAAAACCGAGCACAAACCTCCTAGTGGATTGCTTGAACAATCTGAAATTCTCATGTGGAAATGGAAACACATATCCATGGACTTTATAGCTAAATTACCTCGCACCTCTCATGGTCATGATAGCATATGGGTGATGTCGATCGTTTGACCAAATCGGTACATTTCATACCCATACGTGACACTTACAAAACATCAAGGTTGGCTCGTATATATATCGATGAGATTGTGAGTCGTCATGGCATACCTTTGCATATCATATCCGATCGAGACACTTCGCACTTTTGTTCGTCTATACAAGAACTCTTGGGTACTCAACTAGATTTAAGCATGGCTTACCATCCTCAAACGAACGGTCAAACTGAGCGAACCATTCAAACCCTGGAGGATTTTCTATGCCTTTGTGTGCTTGACTTTGGTGTTAACTGGGATACACATTTACCTCTTGTGGAATTCTCTTACAATAATAGTTATCACTCGAGTATCAAGATGGCACCCTTCGAAGCACTTTATAGTCGCAAATGTCATTCCCCAATCTATTGGACAGACATTAGTGAAAATTTCATCACTGATCCTAAACTCATACAAGAAACGATCGATAAAGTCTCCACGATTCGTAAAAACCTTGAAGTGGCTAGAAGTCGACAAAAGAGTTATGCGGATAAAAGACGCAAGCCATTGGAATTCCAAGTTGGGGATATGGTTCTTTTTAAAGTCTCACAATAAAAGGAAGTTGTTTGCTTTGGGAAGAAGGGTAAATTAGCTCCACGGTTTGTAGGACCTTTCAAGATTCTGAAAAGGGTCGGGAAGTGGCTTATAAACCGGAAATACCTTTCAATCTTAGTGGGGTTTATCCTGTTTTCCATATCTCAAATTTGAGGAAATGTTTGGCTGACGAAAGTCTGCATGTCCTTTGGAGGCCATCCAGATCGACGAGTCATTGCATTTTGTTAAGAAACCCGTTGAGGTCATGGATCACATCATGAAGAAGACTAGAACCACGACCACTCCAATCGTCAAGGTTCGTTGGGAGAATAAGCGCGGACCTTAGTTTATTTGGGAATGCGAGAACCATATGAAGAAGAAATACCTGCACTTGGTCGTTTAGTTTCATTCTTAATTTCGGGACGGAATTTTTAAAAGTTGGGAAGACTGTAACCTTTCGTATTTTTCGTAGATAAAAATTAACGTCGTTATATTCTTGTAAGGAACTTTCTGTCATTTAATGAAACTTTGAGGCCTCGTTTATGTTTGTTTCTGTGTTTATGTAAAAGTTAATAAATTAATTTATTAAATAATAATAATAATAATAATGGTAATTACAACTTTTTACTTATTATTATAAAACTTAAGTTATAATAATAATATAATAATAATAATAATAATAATTTATAAAAGTTAAATAACTAATAAGTTAAAAATGTTTAAAAACTTAAAGTTAATTAAGTTTAGGAGGCCTTCATGACAACTTGAAAACTTAAAATGGAAGTTTATACATAAAATTATAAAACTAAAAACCATAGAGACTAAAAGTGTAATTGTTTTAAAAACCCAACCTTTTCCCGTCTTTTCCCCCGTATTTCCGGTAACACCCTCCGGCCACCTCCAGCCAACCTTTGGCGAGACCTCAAAACCCACTAACCCTTCGAATTATGAACCCCAAACCGTTCCAATCGATTCGTGAACATCTTTCGAACTCATTAATTACTTAATTGGGTATAAATGTTGGTTATGAACACATGTAACTCGAGTAACTGGCAATCGATAATCAGCAAACTGTTCGACATCTAAAACTCAATAATAATCTAATTAATTAAACTTAAACAATCATTTAACTATTCCTAAACTTTAACAAACACAATTTCATCTAGAACACACGAACACATCACAATCGAGCATCACCATTACCGCGACCTGCAACTCTACCGAAGTCCATCCTCTGAACGATCTTGATTGCAATTGCTAGAGGGCAATTGATCTTTATTGTCTCCAATGCTCAACTCACCAATTCGTATTATCAATCTTAGAATCTTTCAAGTTGATTTCTCAAATCAACCAAGGACTTGTTCATCCTCTAAACATCAAATTGACATAAATCCATGTAAGTTAAACCCACACCCACATTCATATTCATCTGGGGAACAAAAGCCCCAATATTAATTTGGTTATTAACATAAAATTGATGTTCAATTAGGATCAAAATTATTCTAGGGTTTTTAGTGATTTGGGAGATTTCTATAGTCATTGCTTTTAAGAATTAAAAACCAGCTCTTAACAAGCTTAGATGTCCTCGCCCACTACTTAAGAGCACATGACCCCATTCTTGAGGTCCCGGGTTTGAACCCGAGCACCCTTATTTTATTTTTAAAATCTTTTTTTTAATAAATTTATTAACAGAAAATTGTTAATAATTATAAAAGTTATTTTGTAAACTTTAGTTATTTTAATCATCAAATTATTTTTTGTAATTATTCAAAATTAAATATTTATATATTCTTTTAATAAAACAATATAACAAAAGTCATTTTTAGTTTATTCTTTTAAAATGGACTTTAAATTATAGTTTAAAGTAATAAATTGTTATTGGTTCGTACTATGTGATTTTTGTACTCTTTGTAGATTTGAAAACTGATGTAGTCTGTTGAAGCTGTACAAGATAGTCTATATTATCAACACAGTCAAAGTCAACAATAGTCAACATCATGGTCAAAGTCAACACAAAGTCAAACCCGACATGTTCGAGTCGAAGAACCGAGACGAGATGTTGAAGATTTAGATGACTAAGAGTTTTATTGTAATAAATATATTTTGTGTGAACAAAATATATTTTATCTTGTTTTTAGTCATTTTTATGCTTAATATGTAATTTTGTTAATTAGCCTATGTTTAGAGGGTTAGGTGTAATTAGTGAATATTTGTCTAGACTATAAATAGGTTAATTGTATTAGAATTAGGCTAATGGTTGCATGACCAATTGATTGGGGGGTTTTCACTTTGTACAAATTATTTGAAATCAATATAAATCAAAGGGGTTTTATTGTGTTTATCATTGTTTGATCCATAATTCTTCATGTTATTTGATTCAAGTGTGTAACCTAGGCTTACAATTTGGTATCAGGGCCATTTTGGATCAAATACACTGAAGATTTGAAGATTTTTAGAGAGTGAAGTTGAGGTTTTGGTTGTTTTTGTTCAATATCAAGTTTTCATCAATTTTAGATCAAATTCGGGTGTATGATATGGAATTTGCTTGAATTTTGTTGGTTGTTGGTTGGGAAAGCTCTGTTAATCATCAGATCTCAAATCCATTGAGTTTTTGATGATTTTAGATTGATTTCATGTTGAAAAAGCTTTTCAACTTCGTTCAGCGAAATTATTAGTTCATCCAGCGAAATTACGAGTTCTTCCAGCGAAATTACATAGGTTATCCTCATTAAAGTTGTTTTCTATTGTCCTGTGAAACTAGTTTCATTGAACGACAGTTCAACAGTGCTTGTGGGTGATTTACAAGCGAAATTGCTGCCGAAAGTATCATTGAACGGAAGTTCAATATTGTTTCATGCGAACTTGTAAGCGAAACTAAGTTGTTTTAGGCATTTGGCTAGTGAAACTACTACCGAAATTTCAAGCGAAACTACTGTCGACTCAGCGAAACTAGAGTTCACAGCGAAACTAGCTCTGCGAAACTATAATTTCGGCAAAATTATCATTTCTTCAGCAAAATTCGAATGTCAAAGATGACTTTCTCCCTCTTAGTTGGGATTAATTGACCCCAGTTGTTAAGATTGTTTAGCGTGACATTTAAAAATAATATTTTTTCCGGGGGAGAATTATTTTACAATTTTTGGGTAAAATATTTTTGGGGGTTAATTGCAATAAACTAAACAAAAAAATGGCTTTCGCAGAACTGTTTAAATCCTTCGAATCTGCTAATCTCACAATTGCACAATGTCGGTTTAATAATTTTGAAGCTTTAAAGAATGAAAAGATGTCCGATTTTGTTGATCGTTTTCTATTAGTGGCAAGTAATCTGAAGAAGTTTGATATCCAATTGGGAAATCATGAACATGTTCTAGGATTGCTTGATTCTCTCCCATCAGAATGGACCTCACATGGCAGGCGATTAAACGAGATAGAGGCTTTCGGGATTACAAACTGATGGAGGTGATCAACAAACTGAAAGAGATTGAGTTGGATATCAAACATCATGAGTACTATGAAGCGTCATATCTAACTCCAAAGATCACTTCAAACTCCATAGAGAAACCAGAAAAGAGATCACATTCTAGCACCAATTCCGACAGTTTGCCTAAACCTGGAACTGAAGGGGTACAAGAGGTGCTTAAGCTGACATCAATGAGTAAAGGTAGAGCTGAGTTGAATGATGTAGTTTGTAATGCTAATAAGGAAGAGGAATGCAAGCGAAATTCCAGAGTTTGCAACTGCGAGAAGGCTCTTACTGCTGAAAGAGTCATCCTGGATCTTCCATACGAGACAGTTCAGGATATGTGTTCTTCTGCTTGCAAAATTCGTTTATTTGGTGTGTATAAAGCTAATAGATTACTTTTAGATAACCAAAAGGAATTAATCACGATAAATGCAAAACATAAAAAGAATGAAGCCAAGTATTTTATAAACTTAAATGAAGCTTAAAAGAAAATGATCATTTAAAACGAACTCTTCTTTAAAGAAATGTTGAAATTAATCTTTTAAACGAAAGAGTCACCTTGGCTGAATTTGAAACAAGCAAGCTTAAAACAAAGTTTGATAGATGCACCATATCCGGAATGAAACATGAAGAGCTACCGTGTAAACAAAGGGGTGCTAGGATTAAAATGGGAGTGGGTTGTGGTGAAAATCCATACATCTATCCTCCTCCTAGCACTCATTGTTACTATCCTATGCCTCAACCTTATCATCTAATGATTTGATTAAAAGTTGTTGAAACTAATAGCTTAAATGCAGGTTTAAGCAATGTTAATCTTAAAGAGGTTAGAGATGCGCAGGATTCTCATGTAGGTTTGTGATTCCTCAGGCAGGAGCCTGACAAGAAGATTAATGATGATTCCACCTCTGGTGTTCCAAAACCAATATCAGTTGCTTCTCCAACCTTCTTCAACAAATTCAAAACAGGTAATATTCCTTCGTTTGTTCCTGTCAAGTTTGTTAAAGAAGGAACGGTTGTCGAATCATCAAGCAATCAAAATCCTATAAGCGAAGACGACACAATAGGAGATGTCAATCAAGATCTGTTGGAGAAAGATCTGTGTATACGAGACTGGACAAGCTCAGATGATGAATCAATCACAGAGGTGTGTGTTGGTTTCTCACAGATCAAGATGTCTCCTAACATTGTCAAGTCACAAAAGCTTCCAAAAGCCGAATCAAGACCAATACAGATCTCTTCTCCAATTGCAAAGCAACCCAGTCAATCAGTGAAGATCTCATTCCCTATTCAGCATAGCAAATTCCAAAACAAGCAAGAATGTGCTACAAGCTCAAAGCAATCCTTCTTAGCACCTACACAACACGGGACTACAAAGAATCAAAAGCCATTCAAGGCTTTTTTTGAGTGTGGAAAATAAGGTCATGTGGGAAAGAAGTGCCCTCAAAGACTTGTTTCGAATGGTAAAGGCAAGACGAATTGCTTCTCCAAATGTAAATCTACAAAGAATGTTCCAGATAGTAAAGGCAACACGGGTTACTTCTCTGGTTCAAGAGGTAAAAAGCACACATCTTTGAACGGTTGGATGAAAAACTCTGTATCTAAACCTTTTCATATGAAGTCGGTTTCATATGATTCAAAGATGAAAATGAGCAAAGGTTCAAAACCAAATTCTTTTTCTTTTGGTCTTAAACAGAAAAAGTTTTCCGAATGTAATTCATTCAAATCCAAATTAATTTAATCGAAATGAATTTGGCCAACTTAAAAGAAGGATACAGATATCCCAGATTGTTTAAACGGTTGTGTGCAGAAGCAGGTTTCTTATATTGATGAAAAAGGAACTTCCAGGACTACGATGGCCTTGGTGCCCCTTTCAAAATAATCTGTTAATGAGTGCAGAAATAATTCGGGAGGACTGTTAGTAATCCGGTTTACTGACAAAGATTGTTCCTGATTCAATTTGAGGTGGAACAAACATGTTAAGGTCATGGTATTTTATCCACAATCTGAATTTTTATATGCACAATCATAGTTCTCACTTCATAATCACTGCATATTTCTTGATAATTTATTTCTTATCTTGATAATCAATGTAGTTTGGAAGACCTTCTTTTATAAATTTCTATTTTTGTACAGTTTATAAAAATAAAAAAACGTAAAAAAATAATAAAAAATAAATTTAAAAAAAGTTTACAAAAATAAATTTTAGGGGGAGAGTATATCTGTAATACATAAAAAATGAAAAAGAGAATTGGGAGCTTGATTCGAGATGACTGAGAAATGATTGTATATCTTCTTGAATTGCTTGTTCTTGCATGACTTGTGTTTTAAAATGAGAAATGATAGTAACTGATGTTGTGATCTGATTTACATCTTATTTTTAATTGCAAATAAAAGAAAAATAAATAGATTCTTTTATGATATGCTTGGTAGACTCATCCTGAAAAATAAAGTAGATAGCAGTATGATGATTTAAATTAAAATATATGCTTAAGGATGTATGGTTTTACGCAATCATTTTGGCTTGCACGAAAACTGAGTCCCAACAAAAATTGGATTGAGAATTGATCTTTCACCCTCCATGATAAAATCATATAAGCCATATCTTTGAGTCATGTTTAGTGTATTTATGTGTCTTGTGTTTGTGCTAATCTCCTCTGCTGTACGGAAATACTGACCTGGAGTGATGATCTCCTTTGCTATAAGATAGTACTTACCTGGAGCTCTCATCGGCACATGATTAAATGGTCATCTCCTTTGTTATATATGAGTATAGACCCGGAGCTCTTACCATTTTGGTCTAAGTAGTGTCAAATCATCTAAACGATGAATTCATCAAAGAATGCAATATTCTGTTGATAATTACTTGCACACTAATGCACAAACCTTGCTCTATAAAGAACATAACAAAATTCAAGAAATCCTGAGGTTGGGTGAGTGTTTTTGCCAAATGATTGTGGGGTCCTAGCATTCTAAAGTATTTAGTCGAAGCTTAACGAATCATCTACTGCGTGTTGAAAAAGATAGGGCATGGGTTTAAGTGGACAAACATATCAGCAATCATTATTAATATGTTTGAGAATTTCAAAATCATTCAAAGACTGTGTTAGACTCAGTTATTAGTGTGATCTTATTGCTTGTCGATGATTAATTTCATCTTTATGCTAAAGTATATCTTGAGGATGTGATCTCATGATCGACTTAGTTCTCGGTTATAAAATTTTTTTATAGATAATAGAATGTTATAATTAATGTATATAACAAAAAATAAAAATTATAATAAATTTTCATTTCTAAATTTCTTTTAGGTCTTCCATATTATGCTAATACAATTTTATCATTTTTCATGCATTTCATAGAAATGACGTACAACCGAACACAGGTTCGCTTGTTTTCAAACACATATAAACACGGGCTTATTTTGTTAAAATGAAATGATCTAATTAGAAATGTTGAGATTGTGTTTGTGAATGTGTTTTGGATATTTGCTGGAACTAATGGCCGATCATCAGTTGAGTAGTGTACCAGATCAAAGAACCTGTTCCTCAAGTCTGCAAAAGATACCGAGCTAGGAATCCTCCTCTTACATCTTCTGAAGCACTCAAGATTAGAGATTCAGGAAAGCTATTCCAATATCCTCGCAAAGGTTGTGTTGATACATATGTCCCTAGTTTATGTGCTTAATGTAAAAGTCTGTCATGGCTTACATATGTGTAATGTAACGATGTAATGATATATGAATTGCGCTTTGATGTTAATGTATCTTTATTCATATATATGAACTTATTATATAGGTTTGAAGTTGTTGTATGATTATTCATGCTAATGGACCATACTTATGATGCAATCACATGAAGACATCATGCTAATGAAGACTGAACCAGGAGACTGGATCAGTCGTACGATTGAAACATGAGAATGACTCAGTCGCATGACTTAACCTTCAGTCATGCGTATGAATCAGTCGCATGGGTCAGTCGCACAACTGAACCATGCTAATGGTTCAGTCGCACGAATGAAGATTGCAAACCTATAAATACCACATAATTCATGGAGAAACGAGACTTTTGACACTTATATCGTATACCCTCATAACCTAGCCGTCTAGAGCTTCCAGAACGCATATTCCAACTTCATAGTTCGCATCTAATTGTTTTCTACTCAATCTTAACGTTTCTTTTAATCGCTAGATCAATCGGGTTTGCGTGCTCACTGATTGGATCGCCAATCAAATAGGATTCCGCACTATTTGATTCGGTTTCACGCATAATCAGTTAGTACTCCGTACGTGCACAGTCCCTAACAAGTGGTATCAGAGCTTTGTCTCTTGATTTTGTGTGTGATTCGATTAATTTAGGTGTTAAACTCACATTTCTCATTCAAAAGCTCATCTTTTTGAGTCTACAGGTGTTTTTGACGTTTCCAGGTCTAAAAGTTCAAGTTTTTCGTCATTTGGAAGATTAGAGTTTCTGGAAAAATCGTGTTTTGTGTCAAAGTTTCAAAATTCGAAAATTTTCAAACACAGCAGCCTTTAGTCGCACGAATAGCTCATTTGTACGATTGAATCATCCGCATTTGTTCATTCGTACGACTGAATCACCCGCATTTGTTCATTCGTACGACTGAGTCATCCGCATTGGTCATCCACATTGTTCATTCCACGACTGAGTCATCCGCATTGGTCATCCGCATTTGTCCAATCGCGCGATTGGCTCATCCGCATTTTTCCATCCGCATTTGTCCAATCGCACGATTAACTCATCCGCATTTGTTCAGTCGCACGATTGACTCATCCACATTTTTCCATCCGCATTTGTCCATTCGCACGAGTGAACCAGTCTTGTTCTAAAGTTCAAAGTTTATAGAAATGGAAGATCAATTCGCTACCTTTACTGCAGAAAGGGACTCTCGCATCCAGAACCTTTTGCTTCTGGAAAATGAGATTAGGAATCATAATAAACCACCAAAGCTTATAACGTTAGATGATTATCCACAATGGAAGCAGAGGTTCAAGATCTATCTAAATGGAGTTGATCCAAATCTTTGGGCATCCATTGAGACAGGTACACTATACCAGTCGGTGCTCATGGAGTTAAGCTGACTCTGGGAGAAATGAATGACAACCAAAAGGTTAAGTACAATACAGAAAAGAAAGTGTATGTCGGATTAACTTAGTCGATACCGAAAGACATCTTTCATCAGTTCTCTGAGAATAAGTAGGCAAAAAAGTTATGGGAAGCATTGGAGAAGAGATATGATGGAATGCAACATTAAAGGCTCTGAAGGCTAAGGCTCTCAAGAAGGAGTTTGATAACTTCTCTTCGATAAGGAAAGAGAGTCTGGATGACATTATTGACAGGTTCTACCATCTGATGAGTGAGCTGCACATCATGGTGTAACAATGTCTATGGAAGATAAAGTGTTAAGTTTTGCAGACGGTTTGCGGATAAATAGGATTCGTTTATGTCTAATCTGAGACAGAATGATATTCTTGCTAAGTTAGATATAAATGATTTCATGATGAAGTTAAGAGAGGAAGAACTGAGAATGAAGTACATGTCACAGAAAGGATCCTACGATCAAAATCCTTCACTTTACAACTCATTTCCTACTCCAACCAGTTCATGAGCACCACTGCAAACTGCTTTCGTGTCCAGTTCCACAGCTCCTACCCAAACTAGTGCTTTAGGACCAGAAACATCAGGGTCATCTGGAACCCAATATACAGTTCCTGAAGCCAACAATATGAAGTTGAAGACTGAGATGGTAAATATCATCTTGCTGGTGATATTTATCCTATGATGGTTTAGTTGTCGGGAAGATTGGTAAATATCATCTTGCTGGTGAAGATTACGAGCAAGTTGACGAGAATGAGTTGGGGAGGATGGATATCATGTGGGCTCTTGCAAGTGCAGTTAGATAAGCGAAAAAGTTCGTTAAGAAGACTGGGCAGAATCTTGTAGCCACAAAGGACATAACGTTTGGCTTTGACAAAACCAGAGTCACTTGCTTTAATTATGGTGAAAAGGGGCATTTTAAACGTGAATGGGTAAAGCCCAAGAAAACAGGAAATGGAAATCCATTTTCCACCTTCAACCGTCAAGACAAACCCATGAGTGGAGTTATCTCTTCAAGCAAAGAGACAAAGGCCTTGACTGGTCAAGGTGATGAAGGGCAAGACTGGACCTTCCGCTTTGTGTCTCCGGGTGAATCGAACATTGCCTTTGTTAAGGGACTGGATGATGGTTCGGCAAATGAAGGTGAGATAACAACTGAGCAAGTAATGTTAGATACTGAAGAAGCTGTGAACGTGGTAGATCACCTGGTTGAAGAGCTGAGAGCAACAAGTTCAGAATCTCCAACAGCTAAAGAGTCTAACTCTGCATTGATAGCTGATTCAACCGATTCCTCACAGGTAAGTACTAAAGACCAACTGTTTGAAAAACATGCTTGCGATGAATGTAACAAATTCAGAGAAAACATTGATTTGAAATTTGCTAGGTTATTAGACCACAATGATACCTTAGTAAATGATTTGCAACTGTGCACTAAAGCTAATCGTATTTTAAAACAAAATGAGTGAAGTTACAAAGAAAAATAGAAATTTTGGGTAAACAACTAAGCGAAACCGAGGTTGTTGCTTTTAATCAAGCAAATGATATAAAGTTTTATTTAAATTCCTTTGAAGAAACAAAGAAAGAAAAAACAGTTTTAGAAGTCAAAGTTAATTCTTTAAAACAAAAAATGCATAGTTGGACCAGTTCTTCTCACATAGTTCAACACTTAGTGAAAGAACGAAATAATAGGGAAGGGTTGGGTTACAAGGTAGTTCCACCAGTTGAATGCTAAATGTAGACCTGTAAGTAACAACCCAGTAAAGGATCATGTGGTGTCCACTCCTCTTGTTAGTGATCCCAATTTGACAAGTAAACCTATGACGGAAAGCACTAAACAGAAAGAGTCTACCTGAAATCAAAACGAAAGTATCCTATAGAAAATTTGGATGATAACATTGAAAAGGTTAATGAACCTAAAGTTCAAAACAAAGTTCTTCTAAAAGGAGTTCTATTACTCCTCCTAAGAGAACTAATGAACCTCAAGTTCAAACTCTAAGCCAGACGTTTGTTTATCACAAACAGGCCTTACACAAAACTGGCTTATGGAAAGAAAAGTCAAATAAGTTGTCTGATAATGAGAACAATAAAAAGAATGATATACCCTCATCCTCAAATGGACAGTGGGTTGAGTTTATGATGTGTGATTCCTCTGGGTCATCCAAGCCAGTTAAGGCTTGGGTCCCAAACCTAAACTGATCATTTCCTTTGAATGTCCAGGGTGTTCGCTACAGTGCTATCACAAATACCTGGATTGTTGATAGTGGGGCGTCTAGGCACATGACCGGGAACTTGTCTCTCCTTTTCATTGTCAAACAAATTAAAGAGGACATGTACCATTTACTAGGAATAAAGGAGGATATATCACTACTTAGGGAGAAATGGGAAACCAGAAAGTCAAGTTTGATAAGGTCAACTACGTTCAACAACTTCAGAACAACTTGCTTTCAGTCTCCTAGATCTGTGACAAAGGCTTCAAAGTTGTGTTTGACAACAAGAAGTGCTACGTGCTGAAAAAGGATCCCGAAGGACAAAGTCTTAATGGCAGCTTCAAGATATAACGATTTATATGTCTTGGATCTATCAAAAGCCTCCACAACTGATCATAAAGTTCAATGCTTCTTGTCAAAGGCAACAGAGAGGGACTCAATCTACTGGCATAGGAGAACGGGACACATTAATCCGAGGAAGATAAATCACTTGATAAAGAATGATCTAGTGAATGGATTAAATGTCAAGAACTTCCAACTTCCGGATTTTTGCGTAGCATGTAAGAAAGGCAAATTAACCAAGAAGTCTCACAAGGCAAAGAAAGTTAATTCCATTGACCTGCCTCTCGAGCTTCTACACATGGATCTGTTTTGGTCCCGTTAGCACTAAAAGTATTGCTGGTGATTTGTACTGCTATGTAGTAACAGATGATTACTCAAGATTCTCTTGGGTGATGTTTCTGAATGCCAAATCAGAAACTTTTGAATCATTCAAACATATGGTAACTACATTGGAATCACTCTACAAGCTTAAAGTTAGACAGATTCGATTAGATAACGACATAGAGTTCAAGAACCAGTGGATGGAGGCATTTTGTAAAGAAAAGGGGATTGTACTTCAATTTACATCTACCCACACCCCACGGAAGAATGGAGTTGCGGAGCGAAAGAATCAGGGCTTAATAGAGACAGCGAGAACGATGCTAGCCGACTCAAAACTGCCTATCCAATTTTGAAACGAGGC
This sequence comes from Flaveria trinervia, assembly GCA_025506515.1. Lineage (NCBI taxonomy): Eukaryota > Viridiplantae > Streptophyta > Magnoliopsida > Asterales > Asteraceae > Flaveria > Flaveria trinervia. The sequence continues at coordinate 10,152,464 of CM046446.1, forward strand.
AGTGGCCAATTCATGTTATACCCTCAATCGGGTCTTGGTGGTCAAACGTCATGGTAAAACATGTTATGTGTCCTCCAGCAACGTAAACCTAACCTCGAGTATCTCGAACCATTTGGTGCACCATGTACGCTGCTGAAGAAAACTCAGTCTGGGAAGTTCAGTGAGAAGGCTGAAGGGGATCTTCTAGGATACAATATACCGGACAAGAGAGTTTATAACAACTCTACGGGTCAGGTAGAAGTGCGGTGCAACGTTGATGTTCAGAGATACACCACCCCCTACTGGAAAGGGACCTTCATTCTTCTTCGACTATGATGGATTCTTTAAGTTCTTCAACATACCTCCCTCCCTTCCTGATGATGAGTTAACGACTATAATGATGTCCGATGTTCTAGACACACCGCCACTAGACTCGACAGCATCAACTCCACAACGCGAATCTTCTAATCCTTTAGGGGTAGCACTTGATGTAAGTGATTCCTCCTCTGATGATGAAGATGTGGAGGCTGAACAAGTGGATCAGGGGAAACAAGTTCCTACTACTGAAAGTACACAAGCATCGGATGTCGATGCATCTAACACTTCTGAACCTCATACTCCAACAGCTACAGATATTGACCTTAGAATTCAAAATCTGGATCAGGAAGTAGTTTTTCCCACCACTCCCAGATCTCGAATAAATGTTTATCATCCACTGGATAATGTCATAGGGGATGTACTATCGGGAGTACAAACACGAAATCAGCTATACTCAGCTGATTATGCATTGGTCATGGAAAAAGGCTATCTTCACGATCGTGCTTATCGATGTTTTGTGTCTCAATTTGAGCCAAAATATGTAAGTGAAGCCTTAAACAACGAGGCATGGGTTAGTGCCATGCAAGAAGAACTCCTACAGTTCAAAAGGCTAAGAGTATGGACATTGGTGGACAGACCAAAAGGTGTTAAAGTGATTGGCACTAAATGGGTCTTGAAGTGCAAGAAAGATGACCAAGGGGTCATAATGAGAAACAAGGCTCGACTTGTGGTACAAGGTTTTAGACAAGTCGAAGGCATAGACTATAATGAGGTGTTTGCACCTGTAGCTAGAATGGAAGCAATCCGTATCTTCCTAGCCTATGCATCTTACATGAAAATTAAAGTTTATCAACTAGATGTAAAAATTGCATTCTTTCATGGTGAAATCCGTGAGACGGTCTACGTCAGTCAACCCGAAGTATTGAGGATCCTTATCATCAGGATAGAGTTTACAAACTGGACAAGGCTCTCTACAGGCTCATTCAAGCCCTAGAGCCTAGTATGAGAAACTCTTAACTCATCTTGTGAAACATGGTTTTCGCAGAGAAGTGATTGACTGTACGTTATTCATCAAAGAAAAAGACGGTGATTACTGCTGGTACATATATATGTGGACGACATAATCTTCGGTTCCAAGAGTGAAGAATTATGTAAAGAATTGAATTGTAATGAAAGCAGAGTTCAAGATGAGTGCAACGGGGGAGATAAAGTTCTTCTTAGGATTACAGGTGGATCAAACAGCAAAAGGTATCTTCCAGGATCATACTAAATATGTAGGGGACATCCTCAGTCGGTTTAACATGGAGAATGCTTCAGCTGCTAGAACTCCATTTGCCACGAATCATGATGTGGCACCCGACAAAAATGGTGATCTGGTTGATGCTACAATGTATAGAGGAATGATCGGATCCCTTATGTATCTCACAACGTCTCGTGTTGATTTCATGTATGCCACGTGTCTTTGTTCAAGATATCAGGCAAAACCAAAAGTAAATAATCTCATTGGTGTGAAATGGATTTTTTGTTATCCGAAGGGTACTCCAACTGTCGGGTTGTGGTATCCGAAGGGTACTCCAACTGTCGGGTTGTGGTATCCTCATGATGATGATTTTGAGCTTACAGTATATAGTGACTCGAACTATGGTGGTTGTAAGATGAACTACAAATCAATATCTACAGGATGTTAGGTTTCCGGTAGACGGCTAGTCACCTGGCAGTGTAAGAAGCAGACATCAGTTGCCCTGTCAACTTTTGAAGCTAAATACGTTGCTGCTGCAAGTTGTTGTTCGCAAATCATTTGGATTCAACAACAAATGCACGACTATGGTTTGCAATTCTCTAACACTCCTATTTTGTTGATAACTCAGCTGCTATTGCTGTCACAAAATATCCAGTCCAACATCCTAAAACTAAACACATCGGTATTAAATATCACTTTATATGTGACTGTTTTGAAAAGCAATTAATCAATGGGTCAAAATTAATACGGATTTCTGTTAGGAGCGTGTACGTACAGGAGTACTAACTGATAATGTGTGAAACCAGATCAAATAGTGCGGAATCCTATTTGATTGGCGACCAAATCAGTGAGAACGTAATCCCGATCAATCTAACGATTAAAGAAACGTTAAGAACGAGTAGAACAAGATCATATGCGAACTATGAACTTGGAACAGGTGGGTAAACTTCAGACCTCAACATGATGGTTTGAAGTTGCATTGAAGAAAGAATACCACACCAGGTGGGTAAACTTCAGACCTCAACAGCCGAAGAGGTGCATCCACAGGTCTGAAGTGGATCCTATATCTGGGAAGCCAAAAGTAATGCTGAAGTGGAGTCCCCCACGCACAATTTCAAAGATTCCCTTACGGGAAATGCCTCAGGACTTCACTCCACATTTCAAATAGTGGTATTATGACTAGAGGACGGGTGAAGCAGTCATAGTTCTGAACAAAGAGGGCAAAATGGAAACTATCAGGGTATGTGACCAATGTGGCTTACCAACTTGTCAGCTGATGATGTTTACACTCTATACAAGTGGCCACTGTTATATGACACGCAAGATATTGTACAAGCCCTCCAATTCCAAAATGTGATACGGCTCTTCTTTGCGTTTGAAATACACGCAGGAGTCACAAGAGAGGAAAAGTACAAGAAGTTTAAGAAGCATATGAAGGATGTCAGACAATAGAGTGAACTAGGTCTACAGGGGAGTTTGTTGATACATATGTCCCTAGTTATGTGCTTAATGTAAAAGTCTGTCATGGCTTACATATGTGTAATATAACGATGTAATGATATATGAATTGTGCTTTAATGTTAATGTATCTTTAATTCATATATATGAACTTATTATATAGGTTTGAAGTTGTTGTATGATTATTCATGCTAATGGACCATACTTATGATCCAATCGCATGAAGACATCATGCTAATGAACCAGTCGCACGACTAAGGATCAGTCATACGATTGAAACAAGAGAATGACTCGGTCGCACGAGTGAACCTTCAGTCATGCGTATGAATCAGTCGCATGGGTCAGTCGCACAACTGAACCACGCTAATGGTTCAGTCGCACGAATAAAGATTGAAAACCTATAAATACCACATAATTCGTGGAAAAATGAAACATTTGACACTTATATCGTATACCCTCATAACCTAGCCATCTAGAGCGTCTAGAACGCATATTCCAACTTCATAGTTCGCATCTAATCATTTTCTACTCAATCTTACCGTTTCTTTAAATCGTTAGATCGATCGGGTTTGCGTTCTCACTGATTGGATCGCCAATCAAATATGATTCCATACTATTTGATTCGGTTTCACACATAATCAGTTAGTACTCCATACATACACAGTCCCTAACAGGTTGCATTCAAAAAGGGGGAGCACATAAATAGGGGGAGGTTATAAGATGAATAATATTTCTCATTAGATTCAGAAAACTTCAATTTAAATATCTTTTACTATTGACTTCTCGGTGTTGATTTCGCTTGAAGACATTGATAATGATAGACTAAGGGGGGTATTGTTGGAGTTGTACAAGATAGTCTATATTATCAATACAGTCAAAGTCAACAATAGTCAACATCATATTCAAAGTCAACGCAAAGTCAAACCCAACACGTTCAAGTTGAAGAACCGAGACTAGACGTTGAAGATTTAGATGACTAGGATTTTTATTGTAATAATATATTTTATGTGAATAAAATAAATTTTATCTTGTGTTTAGTCATTTTTATGCTTAATATGTAATTTTGTAATTAGCCTAAGTCTAGGGGTTAAATGCAATTAGTGAGTATTTGTCTAGAGTATAAATAGGTTAATTGTCATTAGAATTAGGCTAATGGTTGCATGACCATTTGATTGGGGGTTTTCACTTTGTACAAATTATTTTCAATCAATATAGATCAAAGAGGTTTTATTGTGTTTATCATTGTTTGATCCATAATTCTTCATTATTTGATTCAAGTGTGTAACCTGGGCTTACATAGTCAGGATAGAAAATGCTTGGAGAATAAAGATTAAAGTAAATGGCTAATTATAACTATTAGGGACTTACTATATTTGATATAATCTGAGTTATTACCTTGAATGATCGTGTTGGTGTTTGGATCTTATAGTATTTAGGAGATGGGCTGGTGGTAGATCTTCAAAAGCTACTTGATGTGGAGGTCATGGTGGAAACGGTGTTGGGTCGTGTGTCACTAGAAGTAGGGCTAAGACTGCTGAAATGGCTCATGAGGAGCACGAACCCCATAATCATGAATGTGGGGATGAGAGTGCTAATCTGAAGGCCATAGTGAGGGAGGCTATAGTTAATGACGTTCATCAAGTCATGCAAATGATTCTACCTTCTAGGTGATTGAGGTTATTAGAGCAGTAAGGGAAGATGAAAGGAACGAGAAGAAGGAGAAAAAAGAGCACTGCTAGGAGAGGGGGTGAAGAAGGAGGATCAAGAGAGAGAGTGAGAGCAACCCGAGACCAAGACTGTGGTCTCAAGAGATGAGGAGGAAACTGAGTAGGAAACTGCAAAAGGGTGTAACTATAGGGTATTTCAAAGATACAAGCCTTCGACTTTCGATGGAAACGGAAATGCTGCTGCTGCTCACCGATGGGTGAGGGAGATGGAGGTTGTGTTGGATATTAGCGAGTGTAGGGATGATCAGAAGGTAAATTTTGCTGACCACTCATTTGTGGATACAGCCTTATGCTGGTGGGACAATATAGTTTAGGTTGATAGGAACAAGGCCATTAATAGGATGAGGTGGCCGGAACAGAAAAAGTTGGTGATTGGGGAGTTTTGTCCTCATAGGGAGTTGGATAAGATTGAGAGGGAGTTCCAGCAGTTGAACGCGAGAACCATGACACACCAACAGTATGTGACCAAGTTCAACGAGATGGAGAGATTGGTGCTAGACCAAGTGACACTTGTGTCATGAAAGATCAAGAGTTACATCCAAGGTCTACCAGTGGATATTCGCAAACACTTGATCACCGCTCGACCTGGTATGTTTAGTTCGGTGGACGGTCTAGTACGGAGACTGTATAATGAAAGATAGGATATGACTACAGTAGAGGTGAACAAGAAGGGAGGTGGAAAGAGGAGCTGGAACCGAAAACATTTGGGTGGCATCGGTTTCACCCCCAAGGGCAAGAAGGCGAAGGTAGAGGGTCGCAAGGCGACTACAACCAACGTGGTGGGAAAGAGGTGTGGTAAGTGTGAGAAGGATCATGCGGGGGAGTGTAATTGGGGATCGAACATTTGCTTCAAGTGTGGGAGACCTGGTCATATGACGAGGAAATTTGGGGTTATAAGATGTTATAACTGCGGTGAAGAGGGCCATTTGAGCAAGGATTGCAAGAAGTCGACGGCTTAGAACTCTAGAGCAAGGAAGCTAATCAAGAAGGAAAAGGAGGGGTAGCGGGCTTAATCTAGGGTGTTTTGTCACACCCCCGCTAAGAGCGGAAACACGAGAATGTAACGAGATGTGATCGTCATAACACATGGTAAACGATAGAGATGCAATATAATAAATGATGACAAGCGTGTCATGACAACACCCGACAACAAGGGGACTTGTGTCGTGTTTAGTCAATATTCACAACAACATAGCCATAGGCATAAACATGTTAAATGATTCACATAAACAAAGATGATAACATTGTATGTAATTCCAACAACCGGGAACAAGTTACAAATGTATAATGTTTAAAGCAGACTACAACAATGATTTTAGAAGACAAAGTTTAGCCACAAAATGCATCCTAGGGTCTCCACTAAGGCAGCACACCTAGATCTTCAATTAGCATGATCACCTGAAAAGATATGCTCAAAATGATCAACAAAATTATTGGTGAGCTCGCAGGTTAAAAATAGTAAATAAGTAATTGATGTTGTATAAATGTTGTTGCGGAATACCGTGAATACAGTTATAAGTAAGCAAAACCACATGACATGAGCTTTACAACCAAACCTAACGACGTACCCAAAGAATCTTGTCGGAATATATTCACCCAAGGCCCGTTCCTGGCGACTGTTGGTACTAACTAGTATACCAACAACGAGGGTGGGGGTGTCAACCCAAGTAGTACTACCAATACCTATCCGTCGGTTCCACACTGGAATTAAATGGTTGTAGAAAGAACCATATAGCAGACTCAAGCATGTATCAGATAAGTACTCACAAAACAGTAGCATGTTGATTCCAAGTATGTAAATTGTATGTAAGTTGTACAGCATAGAAATGGGTGAGCATACTTTTCCCCCATGTTTGTAAATGATTGAAAAGTTGTATAAGCATAAAAAGGGGCCACGAAACTCACTTGTTAAGTGGTAAGTATGAGTGATTCAAAGTTCCCCAAATGTAGTATGCAAAAAATGGTCAAACACCTATTGACAGTTATTGTTAAGCATAATGATATGTATGAAGCAGATAGTAATGTTCAGTCAGTTTGGGTTGTATCGGTTCGGTCGCGGGTAACACACACAAGCTGACACAGGTATTAGATCTTATGTAGATCCAAGTACTAGAAACCGTTGTCATTGCCGGTGATATTTGTGGAAAAGATCCATTATTATAGGAAAGTATTTATTAAGTTTTAGTAGTCACAAATCGGTTGTTGATAATTTGTAAAAGGTTAGGTTGATTTGATTTGTAATAGTATTTGTGGCCTTGATAGTGTTGACTTTAATCTTTGTGGTCGAGCAATGACATTTGTATTGATGTTACCTATCATCACATGACATTCAAAAAGGAAATTCACACACACAGCATCATCAGTCACACAACAGGACCAGACGCTCGACTCAACACTCCATTCGTAAGAATCAACCTTCAATCGTAAGAATCAGCTTCATTCGCACGATTGAACCTTCATTCGCACGACTGGCATTCAGTGGTACCACACAACACCCAATCGCACGACTTAACCTCCATACGCACGAATCAACCTTCATTCGTACGAATCAGCTTCATTCGTACGACTGAACCATCATTCGTACGATTGGACTTCAGTCGGGCGATGCACACATAATCGCATACATTCATTCGGTCGCATGACTCAATCGCGCTGAACATTCATCCGCATTGACTCAATCGCACCCAACATTCATTCGATCGCATGACTCAGTCGCATGACATCCCCCAGTCGCACAACTCAGTCGCCCGAATGACACAGTCACATGACTTAGTCGCACGACTCACCCAGTCGCACGGCTCAGTCTCATTATAGACCCAGTCGCACCCACACTTCCAGAAACACACTACTAACATACACAAACAAGAAGCACACGCAAAAAGACATCACACGCAACCACACGACCTCTTGTGTTTGGATTGACCCGAACACCCGAAACCTAGAAATGGACAGCAGTAAAACGAGCAAGAAAGGGACAACCAAGGTCGTCTACCTGCAAGGATGGAGTAGACTAGGTTGTAGATGAAGTCTAGATGACGAAAACGAGACGAAAGGGGGTGATTTTGGTGCAAAAATAAAGAAGATATGAAGTGGAGAAGAATGAAGAAGAAGAAGAAGAAGAAGAAGTGAAGAAGAATGGCTAGGAAATGGGGGTTTTTATACCCATCCCAAGTTTGCAAAATGTCAATTTTAGTCCCTACACTTAGCCCCCGAGTTCCCAAAGTTTGTTTCGGTTGAAAGCGACTTTAAAAGTGTTTGTTATATTAATGTCAAAAATATATTTAGTGATAATTGGCACTTAAAATGGTTTTATTAATGACAATAATTTTATATAAAAATGATATATTTAATGATAATAACGATGAAATTTGTAGAAGTTTTAAGCATAGCACACGCTCACAAAGGAAACACAAGCACAAGGATAATAAAGCAAGTAGGGTATCCACACAAGGAGTTAATAAAGATGAGGAATGAACGATCAAATAAAAGTTAATGGATAATCACGTTAATTGACGGACCTAGTGGTGAAGGATGTCACATGTTTACTATGACCCGGGAAGAGGCTAAGGTGGATCCCAACATTGTGTCAGGTACATTCCTAGTAAACCAAACTTGCGTCCCTGTGTTTTTTTTATATTGGTGTTAGTTGGAGTTTTATTATGTTGCCTTTTATGATAAGTTACTCATTAGGAGTAGAAAGATTGATAAGCCCTTCGATGTAAAAAGTACCATTGGTGCGTCTACTAGGATTTTTGATGTGGTAGAGGATTGTGACATAGAATTAGAAGGTCATAGGTTTCCTGCTAGACTGTTTACGATGGCCTTAAGAGAATTTGATGTAGTCCTATGGATGGATTGGCTAGCAAGAAGATGATTTGATTGATCGCACCAGATGGGAGTTTGGTGATGATCTATGAGCGATAGAGTTCGCACGATAGTGGTGGTAGAGAAGTGTTTGAGGCTTGGATATGGTGCCTATCTGGACAATGTTAAGGATGTGGATGCGACAGTACCACGATTGTTAAACGTACCGATCTTGTGTGACTTCCTAGACATGTTCCGAAGGATCTATCAGATGTCCTACCTGATCGTGAGATTGAGTTCCATATTTGATACCTGGTGCTCAACATGTTGCTAAGGTGATGTATCGTCTAACTCCCTCAGAAATAAAGGAAATGATGACTCAGCTACAAGAGCTACTAGATAAAGGGTTCATTCAACTGAGTATCTCTCCTTGGGGTGCTCCGGTTTTATTTGTAAAGAAGAAGACAATAGTATGAGAATGTGCATCGACTATCGTGAGCTTAACAAGTTGACGGTGAAGAATCGGTATCTGTTACCAAGGATTGATGACTTGTTTGATCAGCTCCAAGGTGCCAGTTGGTTCTTGAGGATAGATCTTCGATCTGGTTACCATCAGCTAAAGGTGAAGGAGCAGAATATTCCTAAAACACCTTTTTGTACACGTTATGGGCATTACGAGTTTCTCATGATGTCTATTGGTTTAACCAACGTGCCAGCTGCTTTTATGGATTTGATGAATCAGGTGTGTTAGCCGATGATGGATAATGAATGATTGTATTCATTAATGATATCATAATTTATTCGAAGAGCGAGGAGGAATATGCCGGTCATATCCAAGAGGTGTTGGAGACACTGAGAAAGGCGAAGTTGTATGCCAAGTTCTCTAAATGTGTATCTAGGTTATGTGAGGTTCAGTTTTTGGGTCATGTTGCTAATCCTGAAGGGATCACGGTAGACCCAGCGAAGGTTGAAACGGTGGTGCAACGAAAGTCTCCAAATACGTCATCCAAGATCCCTAGTTTCTTAGGTTTGGCGGGCTACTACCGAAGATTCATCCAATACTTTTCTAAGATAGCTTCTCCGTTGACCAAGTTGACCTGTAAGGATGTAAAGTTTGTATGGGGTCTAGAGTAGGAGAATGCTTTTAAAGAGCTAAAAACAAGATTGACTCAAGTTTTTGTCTTGACATTGCTCGAAGGGAGCAAAGACTTGATGGTCTATTCGGATGCTTCTTCTTCGGGATTGAGTTACATGTTGATGTAACGTGGGAGAGTTATAGTCTATGTGTCCCAACAATTGAAGATCAATGATGCTATCAAACCCTACTCATGATTTGGAGTTGGCGACTGTGGTCTTTACATCAAAGATTTGGAGGCACTACCTGTACGGGACGAAGTGCACCATCTACACTAACACAAGAGCTTGAAACTTCTTCAAGCAAAAGGATTTGAATATGAAGCAAAGGAGATGGTTTGAACTTATCAAAGATTATGACTGTGAGATCCACTATCATCCGGGCAAGGCCAACGTGGTGGCGGATGCCCTTATCCGAAAGGAGAGACCCGAGCCAATCCAGGTGAAAGCTTGTCAGCTAGTTATGCCCTTCGATGTGGTGAAGCAGGTCAAAGATTTTCATGATGAAGCACTGAAGGAAGATCATGTTAACTCCAAGCGGATGAAGGGTCTAGTCGCAGAGTTGGGTGAGAACACTCTCGGTGTTAGAACCTATCTGGGCGGATATGGATTCCTCATCATACAAATCTACGTGGGAAGATCATGGATGAGGATCATAAGACTCGATACTCAATTCATCCTGGTGCTATGAAAATGTATCAAGATATGAAGAAGGAATATTAGTGGCTGGGAATGAAGCACGATGTAGTGAAGTATGTGAGTAAGTGCATTACCTGTTTGCAAGTGAAGGCTGAGCATCAGAAGCCATACAAGAATATCCAACCCTTGGATATACCGGAGTGGAAATGGGAGCACATCACCATGGACTTCATTATGAAGTTGTCGCGTACAACAAGGGGATAGGATGCCATATGGGTGGTAGTTGATCGTCTAACAAAGCATGCTTATTCCTGCGGATTCGTGAAACGCATTCGTCTGAGAGATTGGGGATCTTTTTATCAAAGAGATTGTGACCCGTCATGATGTACTAGTGTCTATTGTGTCTGACCGTGACACTCGGTTTACATCTAAGTTTTGGAAGAGATTTCACGATACGATGGGGACGAGATTACACATTAGTACGGCTTACCATCCCCAAAAAATGGTCATTCGGAGAGAACCATTCAGATGCTAGAAGATATGCTTCGGGTATGCGTCATTGATTTTGGTGGAGGTTGGACGAACACTTATTGCTAGCCGAGTTATAATATAACAACAGTTATCATGATAGTATTGGTATGCCTCCTTATAAGATGTTGTACGATAGAAGGTGTAGGACGCCCATGTGTTGGGTCGAGGTTGGGCAGAAGGAGTTCGGAAGCATTAAGGTGATCGAGTCTACAACCGAAAAGTTGGATACGATCAAGGCCTTGATGAAAGCAGCGAAGGATAGACAGAATTCGTATGCCGATAAAAGACGTAGACTGATCGAATTCAAGGTGGGCGATAGAGTTATGCTAAAGGTCTCACCTTGGAAAGGGATCATCCGTTTTAGGAAGCGATGAAAGCTAAGACAAAGGTATATTAGGCGATTTAATATTGTCGCGAGGGTAGGAGATGTGGCTTATAAGTTAGAGCTACCCAATGAGCTAAATGGAATTCATCGGACATTCTATGTGTCTCGTTTGAGAAGGTGCTTAGCCAACAAGTATATGATGGTGCCACTTAAGGATATCGAGATGGATGAATATCTCAATTATGTGGAGCAACCAGTGGCTATCATTGACAGAAAAAGAAGAGGCTAAAAAATAACATGGTTCCACTTGTGCGACTATAGTGGAAGCATAGGAAGGGGTCAAAGTCCATTTGGGAAACCGAGGAAGAGATGAGACAACATTTTCCTCAATTATTTAGCAGTTGACAGGTTTCAAGAATGAAACCTAATAAGGGGATGGACTTGTAATGCCTGAAAATTTCAAGAAAAGGAAGAAGGAAAAAGTTCTCGCGTGAAAACTAATTAAGGGGGTGGACTTCGGCCCAGCACCCGTGCAGGATCGGTTAAGGTCACTTAACACTTAGTTTTTCTCTCAAACTCACTTTGAACAACACTCGGATAAACATAGAGTCAATAAGAGTTGATCACAATATAGTAAGTAATAAATAACACAGAAAGTAATTTTCAAGGTACTTGCATATATTGCTTCTCAACTCGAATATTACAAGACTCTTACAAGCTTATCTTCTCGAGTTACAATGAGAAACTATATATAATATTACCTACAGCCGGATATACTTTGATACCAGCTGGGATCCTATATCTAAAGCCTATACTACAAGACTATAGTTTAAGGTATCTTAGATAAAGTCTTATCTGAGATATGATAGTCAGGACATGTCCCTGACTTACCTTTTGTCACCAACTAAAGTTCATAACATGTACTATTATAAAAGGTAAACAGTGGAATAAAGTATGGTCAACAGCATGACTCTTTGAGAAAACGCCATACAGTATTAGAGGTTTGCAGCGGAGTGTCAGGGTCCATACTTATGTCCACTGGTTCATAGCAATGTCTTCCGAATGTTAAACGGCTTCGAAAGAACAAGTACTTCTGAAGCTACTTATACTTCAGAAGAGGCTACTTCTTCCGAGACTTGGGAACTTCTTCTTTTCTTCATACTTCGGAAGTAGTCTTTTGATTGTTCTTCTAAGACTTGGTCTTCAGAAGCATGCTCTTGACTTTACTTTATCTTCGGAAGAACTCTACAACCTTCGGAAGTTCCATGCTAAGCTTTGAAAGCCTTTGCATCTAGCACCAAAATTCTTTAAGTGATTTGGTTTTGGTTGCACCAGCCTTCTTCTTGATCCTACAAACTCCCCCTAGGCTGATGCTACCAAAACTTCACTTGTTTCTGCTTCTCAAAACTTTCAGCACCAAGGAGAGTAGATATTTATCTGTTTCCTTGTTCTTCCCTGATGTGGTGCTGAGAAGTTTGTACAAATCCTTGGTAGAAAGGAAGTCCAGTCTGTCACCTTGGATGATGTGTACCCTCTATTGTTGCCCTCTAAAAAGAGTTAGTTTATGGGAACTGTAATCATATTCCTATCTAACTATAGGTTCCAATTCGGGACCCTCTACCATCTATAGAAAGGCAGCGCCCTTGGTAGGAGGTCTTTCCTTGTCTTCCTGTCTTCTCAAATTCAACTCTTCTTCAATCTTGGCTTTTGCAGTTAGCTCGGCTAGATGAAGACTGCTGAGATGATTTCTAATGGATGCAGCAGTTTCAGAGTTGGAGGGGTTGGAGAATGGCTTCTCTGCTAACTCAGTAATATCAAATCTGCTGGAGTGTAACAGAGAGGTTACATTAAGTCTGTCGACTTCGCCATTCTCCCTTTCCAAAACAAAGTTGTGAGAAGTTTCATTGAACCTCCACTGGATTATTCTCTTTCTAGGCACAAGAGACTGACTAGGAATCTTGTCCTCTTTCTTTGTATCCAGCAGAGTCACCAGTTTCCTTCTAAGTTTCTTCTTTTCATCATTTAGTGAATCTGAGTTGAGGCCTAGAAGCCTAGCAGCCTGGTCCAATGTTCCTCTAGGCAAATCAAGGAATTGATCTCTTGTGAGGGAACATGAAGATCCATCAGCATAGGTGATATTGACAGAGGCTTCCTCACATGAGGCTTCGCTCAAAGTTGTGCAGTTGGTGAGCTTAGTCTTGATTGCCTTGAACTCCTCAAGAGAGAGATGTTGAGAACGTTGAGGGGATGGGTAGGATGGTTGTTGGGTAGGTTGAGGTTTAGAGGTTCTAGGAAGTGTTTTTGGTTGAAGGATGGGAAGTTTGGATGGTTGGGGTGATGAAATGGGTGAGGGTAAGGATGTGGGTGAAGGGGTGAAGGGCTCAGTTTTGATAGTGAAGGGCAAGGGTGAGGGATCAGGTTGTGGTTGAGTGGTTACAGTGAAGGTCATCCCCTTTACCCTTCTATACATCAATTTTCTCTTTCCCAAGCGGATATCAGTCTTGATTTCACTGACAATCCGTTGGAGTGTCCTCTCTGACATGGGACCCACCTGCCTTCCAGAGAAGCCATGAGCCCGGAGATAGTCCTTCATCCAGGCCTTCTCACTGAGCTTCCTGGTTGCAGTGGCCTTTGCTTCTTCCTACTTCTTCTTCCTTTCCTTTAGCTTTTCTCCTGCAGCCTTTCTTCTCTCTTTCTCCATTTGATCCTGCTCTTTGTTGTAGAGCCATAGGATCGTTTCATTGTTGTGTGGAGAGAGTTCTTGAAGATTTAAGCCTATGGAGATTAGGAACTCTATCCTATCTCTCCTCTGCTGCAAGTCAGCCTCCTTCTGTTCTTCTTCTTTCTCTTTCTCTAAGGCCAACCTAACTACTTCTTGTTGTTTCTCATGTTGCAGTCCGGTTGCCTATTCCAGTTTCACCAACTTCTCTAGTGGTAGCAGGAGTGTTTCTTCATTGGCAGCTCCCAATTGGATGAGCTGATCAATTATCTCTTCTCTCCTTTTGTTATTGACAGCCTCCTGGTTGGCTGCAGCTGTTTTTGTACTAGCAGATAGCAACTTCTCAGTTGGAAGTCTTCCTTTCTTCTTTAATTTCTCAATCTTCTCCTCTTCCTGAAGCTCTTCCGTAGTCATCTTCCTTTTCCCTTTATTATCTTTTGAAGAGCCTGACTATGGTGGTTCTTAGAGAGTGGATTCTAATTGTGAGAGAGGTAGAGAGGGTGTCTAGGATAGAGGTAGATTCAGAAAGTCCTCACTGTTCACCTCAGATGCCATTTCTAGGATTGCATCTGTGATGATCAGTTCCTCGGTCCTTCCACAGCTTCCATTTTAGCTTCGGAAGATTCAGCTTGTTCTTCCGAGGCTTTAACTTCATCTTCGGAAGTTTGAGGAGATGCAGATTTTGTCCTAACTGTTTCAGTTGCTGGGCCATTAGTCCCCATTTCCCCTTCAAAATGAATCTTAGGTTCCATGTGGACCTTAGGTTGACCAACTTCTTCCATAGTGGTAGAAGGTGCAGTAAGCCTCTAGAGCTCTTCAGCTCCGAGTAATCATTGCAGCATCTGGGCTTGGCTGATCAGTAGAGGATCTCAACAGAAATTGGTGAAGAGTCTGTAGAGATCTCTGAGCATCTTTGGGTCGATTTGAAGTACAACTTGAGATGGCTCAGACAAAGTGATGACAGGAATAGAAGATGTTGAAGTTGAAGTATGAACTTGTGGGTCCTCAAGTGTTTGTCTCTGAACATTCTCCCCCTTTTGGTAGTATCATCTTGAGAGCTAGATGAGCTGGAGGAAGAAGTCAATGAGACCTAAATAGGTACATGCCTAACAGATCTCTCGGTCTGTTTCTCAGCTAGTTGAGCCTTGAGATTGTCAAACTCAAGTTGCTGAGTGGTGGACCTTTCTTCTAAAGTCCTAACCAAGGATTCAAGGTTTGAGACTTTAGACAGAAGGTCTTTTATGAGGAGTTGCATGCTTCCTTCATCTTCTTTTGAAGAATCATAGGGAGATGAGGTAACATACCTAGTATGTTCAGCCTCACCACCAGATGTGGTTTCTTGGCACCCTGGTTTCCTGTGCTTAATGATGTCTCTTCAGAGTCATCAAAAGGCATGGTTGCCACAGATTCAGTCTCAGATATGTTACCACTGTCCATAAAATCTATTGAGGCACCTTCTGTAGTGGCAGCTGAATCTGCATAAGTCCCCTCCACATCAGTGGGACTCACCTTAGTTATGGGTTGTTGATGGGGGCTAGAGATAAGGGATCTCTCTGGGCTCTGTTGATCTTGGAGAGGGTGTTGTAGATCAACTTTATTTCCGTGGAGAGATGTTATCTCTTCATCAGTTTTATAAAGAAGGTCAGTGAAGGATAGGGATGTTAAGCCTACTGACCCGGGACTTTGGTCAATGTCTACAGGCATTGAGCCTTTGGTGGGACTGCCCTTGTTGGCTGCTCAGAAGAGTGTAAATACTCATCCTGAGGGCTGTTGGTTTGGGTGTCGGGCTCATGGGTTTGAGACTAAGGAGACTCAAAACCCAAATTGAGGTCGAATGAGAAGGATGGTGAGACCTCAGACTGAGTGGGAGCCCATGTTTCCACTCTAGTGGGCTTGCTCAATCAAAGTAGATTGAACAAGGGTTTGTTTTAGGCATCTCTGGTATGTGATGGTGATAGGTAGAGAAGGCAGTGTTGGCATTGTGGAGGTGGTTGCTGGTGTGGGTTCATCACCTGTGGGGTGAACAGGGATGTCACCAGGAGCTATGCGCTCAATCATACCTGGAAGTAGAGAAGTGTACCTTCCAGTGAAGTTGGTGGACACCTTCTTCAAAGTCTTGAAGATGGTAGGCCTCATGTGAGGGACATTCAGAGCAGCTGCACAGACAAGCGTACTCTGTTCCAACTCACAGTTAATTATGTGTTGAATGAATCTGGGATACATAAAGAATGTCTCCCTTTGAAGATTCCCAATCAGATTGGTGAACGCAAATCTTGAGTAATTGAAGTGGAGGCCTCTCACCAGTCCATGAACTAAGCATCCTAGTTCATACGGGATTTGATCCCATCTGTTGGACCAAAAGAACCAATGAGCCAAGATCAGAAAACCTCTAAGTCCCACACGGTATCACAACAACTGCTGAAAGCCTCATCAGTAGTTTGACAAGTGCTGAAGACTTCAACAGCTGAAGATCAAGTGCTGAAGACCTTAACAGCTGAAGAACCAAAGTGCTGAAGTACAACAGCTGAAGAACACAAGTGCTGAAGCTGAAAGACCAAAGTACTGAAGTACAACAGCTGAAGAGTTCACAAGTGTTGAAGATCAACAACTGATGTACAAAGTCTGAAGACAAAGACTGAAGACATCAGCTGATGATATCTACTGAAGTCATCAGCTGATGAAACACCTGAAGGTCAAAGTCTGAAGATCAAGTACTGAAGCCTCAGTAGTTTGTCACAACTACTGAAGAGTACCTCTTCAGTAGTTGTGATATCAGTAGTTTTATTTTCTATGTTTCAGTAGTTTGTAAAATGACTGAAGAGCTTGTTCTTCAGTCGTTGTAGTTTCAGTAGTTTTATATTTTGTACTTAACTTGCTGATATGTTCTCAGTAGTTGTGAACATTTCAGTAGTTTGTTAAGAATAGTTATTTCTGTATTGGATCTGCCAGTTGTCACTTTCCGTGATAACAGCAGTGACTGTTGCACTCTATATAAGGAGTGACAACCTATTGTAATCATTGAATGAAATGAGTAATTGAATGGAATGAATGATTGATTCGATTAGAAATATTCTACATCTATAAACATTCCCAGAAATCAGAAATACATATTCTCTCCCTATAACTGTATGCGATCTTGATGCTCCAAAATATCGTTGGCTTGCTACAATTTGTCTAATTCGTGTTTGTATTCCGCTGCTTTATATTCTGATACATCAAACTTGTGATCACTGATCCTGTCAAATGGTATCAGAGCAGGTTAATCATTGATCGATCTAATAATTGATCATTGAAACTGCTATTCAAGATCCAAGTTTGATTGAATTAGCTTTTGTTTTGCAAGAAACGGTTATAGAGATTGAATTTTCTGTATTTCTGCTCATTCATCCTGAGATCTTATTCTTGGTTCTCATTGAGTTTGTTGTGGTTTGTCTAAAACTTTTTTAAAACTTGAACTAAACTGTTTTTGAACTGAAAATGACCACTCCCTCCAATGATCCTCACAATACTGGTTCCTCAACCAAGCCTCCTATGCTGGTTAGGAATGAGTATAACATATGGCAAAGACGTATGCTCCATCACCTGTCTGTTAACAGCGCAGGTTGTTGGACATCTGTGGTACATGGTCCACACAAGCCTATGGTGAATAACCCGGAAACCAATCAAATGGTTCCGAAGAGGAGGGAGCAATACTCAGATGAGGATAAGAAGTTGCTTGAGATTGATGCAAAAGCCCATGGAATTCTGGCCATGGCTTTGCCCAATGAAATCTATTCTGGGCTAATGCATCATGAAACTGCCCATGACCTCTGGATTGCTTTGAAAGAACAATTTGGAGGAACAGATGAGGTCTTGGCAAATAATAGAGAAATTCTTGCCCAACAATATGAGACATTCTCTCATAGAAAGGGCGAGACACTGACTCAACAATATGAGCGGTTTCTTGTTTGATCTCTGAACTAAAAATGGTCAAACTTGAATACACCAATATTCAGATGAATAACAGATTTCTGAGATCACTGCCTGAGAGATGGGACACATATACTATTGTCCTACGCTCCAGTGCAAGTTTGGACAAACTATCTCTCACCAACTCCATGGGAAATTGCTCACTTTTGAGAGAGAGATAGAACAGAAGAGAAAGTTGTCTTCATCTGGAAAGCTCACTGAAGACTTTATACAAGGCAACACTGCCTTGGTGGGTCATGAGTCAGAATATGCTTCATCTGAATGCCAGTATGATGAGCATATTAATTCTCTTCGAGCACTTCTAATTCTGCATTTGTAAGTGTTGATGGTCAGTTCACTGGATGTAATAATGACAATTTATGTTTCATTATGGATGATCCAAGGGGATTGCTGATGATGACTTAGAAGAGATGGATATTTTGAGCCAAATGGCCTTGATAAATATCAGATCTCAGAAGTTCTACAAAAGAACTGGAAGAAAATTCCCAGGACTCTCTGGCAAAACCAAAGTTGGTTTTGACAAGAGCAAGTTGAGGTGTCACAAATGCCAACGGCTTGGACACTTTGCAAGAGAGTGTAGATTAACTGGATCTAACTCTACTGCACCCTTTGTGACTTTTCCTGGCAATAGTCACAACACAGAGGCAACATCCTGTCACATCTAGTCATCATCCTCAACAACAATCTCCGGCATATTTTGTTCCTCAGGGCCAAATGCCATATCAGTACCCTGGTATTACATGCCACAGTCAAATCAAGTTCAAGCTCCTATGACACCACAACCTCATGCATTACCAGAACCTCAGCCTTCCTATCTCATCAACAACCTTCATCTCAACAACACAGCTTCTTCACCCCAGGAGTTGTTGACTGGAGCAGTTTACCAGATGACTTGTCTGGTCATGATCAATGTTCTCAGGTGCTGGTCAACATGGTGGTGACAGTCCCTTTGGGAATCTAGCTCTTATGGCTTTGGAGTCTGCTGATACTTCATCTTCCAATGCCTCTACACCTCAGGTATCACAGGTATCCTCTGAGGCAAAAGCCAAATTATGTTCTGAACAATGCATAGCAGCATTTGCTTCCATTAGAGAAGCAAATGTAGCTTTAATTAATAAGAACATTGAGCTAGAACAAATAATTTCCAAAAACAAAGCTGAGTTTGAGTTTGTGCTCAAAGATAAAATGATGAGGTATAAACTGAATTGCAAAATAATTGATGATAAGGCTAGAGAAGATGTACTTCTAGAGAAGTACAAAGATCTCAAAGAAACCCTTGCAGTTACCCAGGTCGAGTGTGATAGATGGGTACAATCATGCAAAGGTTTTGAAATGCTTCTTAGTAAGCAATCTGCTTCAAATGTGAAGTTTGGCATTGGCTATAATCACACTGCTCCACCTACAGATTTTACCCCGAGAGCAGAGGTAGAATCTGATGGTGAGAGTGATAACCAATCCATCAAATCATGTGATCTACCTTCTGATACAGCACAATCAGAGTAGCAGTCAGCATCAAGTCCTCCTTGAACCTATCAGCTGATGTTGATGGTCCAAATGCTGACATTCACATGATCAATAAGTTGATCAACTCAGGAGTTAATCCTGAAGGTCCTGAAAGGACTGGAGAGCAGGATTTAACTCCTGAAGTTCAAACTTCAACTGCTGTCAGCACTGAAGAGAAGAAACTGGCAGTAGAAAGAGTTTGAAGGCTACTAAAGAGGATGTCAAGAAAGAAACCAATGCTTCCAAAGCATTGAAGAACAAGTCTTTTGTTGCTTCACCATCTTTAGTTGATGATCAACCTAAGATGAAGAAGAAACCATGTGAAATATGTGGTTTGTTCAATCATCTTACAGATGATTGTTGGTACAAAAGAGGTTCCAACTTAAACAAAAAGAAGAAATTAATGAGAAAATGGTAAAAATGAAAACTGAGTTTGAGACCACATTTGTATCAGCAACATCAAATCCTGTAACCCTTAAGTCCTTAAAGCAATTCAAAAAGGAAGGAGTTAAACAGGTGACAGCTGAGGGTGCTCAAAAGAAGAAGGTGCAACATAGGACCTTATCTAACTCCACTAGCAATGTGTCTGATGAGCTGAAAGCTTTATCACAAAATCAGACACAGCTGGTTATGATGGTACAACATCTGTGGGTAGAGTTAACCAACTAGATTCTCCTATGTTGAAACCACAGAAAAGGAGGTCTAAGCCAAAGGACTCCTCTTCTACACCATCTTCTTCTTCCCAGGCTGTTGTTACAAATAAACATGTTAGTTACCATCTATTGATGAGACCAGGCCCAAAACCAAAAAGGTTTGGGTCTCTAAAACTAACTGATTGTTTATTATTGCAGGGTTCTTCAACATGCCAAAGTAGCATCTGGTATGTAGACAGTGGGGGATCTATGCACATGACTGGGAACATCTCTCTTCTTCATGACTACTCTCAAGGAAAGAAGGGATTTGTCTCTTTTGGCAATGATGCTAGGGGTACATCATCGGTAAGGGCTTTGTCTCCAATGGAGAAATCAAATTTGATGATGTTAATCATGTGGAAAATCTCAAGTACAACCTCTTGAGTGTCAGTCAAATGTGTGATAAAGGCCATGTTGCCCTTTTCACAAGTCAAAACTGTAGGATTCTGTCATCCAAAGTTTTGCACTTGATTGACAAGGTGTTGGATGATCACACTCCTGAAAGCCAACAGGACAGGAAGAGTGTATGCCTTAGATCTCTCTAAGAAGATAGATCTCAAAGGCAATCCTTGCCTATTTTCCAAAGCCTTTTCAAGAATCTAAACTGTGGCACAGGAGGCTTGGTCATGTCAATCTCAAAAACATGAATCAGCTTAGCCACAATAGTTTAGTTAGAGGCTTACCAATAAAGGAGTTCCACTGTGATGAAACATGCACTGCTTGTTTAAAAGGAAAACAGCACAAGGTCTCATTTCCTCCTATTGAAGTGTCCAAGTCCACTGCCTGCTTGCAATTACTGCATATGGATCTATTTGGTCCTGTGAGAGTAATGAGCATGGCAAAGAAGAAATACTGTCTGGTAATGTGGATGATTACTCTAGATTTGCATGGACTTTCTTTCTACATTCAAAGGATGAGGCTGCTCAGAAGATTATCCACTTGTGATGTACATTGAGAAGCAGTATTCCCTTCCAGTCAAGTGTATTAGGAGTGATAATGGAACTGAGTTCAGAAATCATACACTTGATGACTTCTATCTTTCAAAGGGAATCAAAAGGCAGTTCAGCATTCCAAGGACTCCAGAACAAAATGGAGTAGTGGAGAGAAAGAACAGGACCCTCATTGAAGCTGCCAGGTCCATGCTGGCTGACTCAGGTTTGCCATTGACCTTTTGGGCCGAAGCTGTCAACACAGCTTGTTATGTGCAAAATAGAGTTTTAGTAAATCAGAGGTTGATGAAGACTCCATATGAAGTTCTCCATCATTTGGCTCCTCTGATTTCATTTTTCAAAGCATTTGGGTGTCCCTTTTATTCTCACACAAAGGATCAACTCCACAAATTTGATCCTAAGGTGGATGCAGGATACTTTGTTGGTTATTCATCTACTTGCAAGGCATACAGAGTCTTCAACTGCAGAACAAAGATGGTTGAAGAAACTCTACATGTTAAGTTTAATGAATCTCCAAAGGACAAGATTCCACAAAGTCCTGTGGAGTTATTTGATTTGGACATACTGCAATATGTTCCCTATCAAACTCCTGCTGTTGCTCCTGTCAACAGTTCACCACCTGGTGGTACTGCTGATGATATGATTGCAGTACTCACCTCTTTAGGTTAGTGATCAGCTGCTTGACTCAACTAGACCTGATGTTCCTGTAGCGCCAGTAGCACCATCCACAACAAATGCTGATGAGATTTCTTCGAATTCAACTTCCTTTGAATTACCATCCACTGATTGGTTTCAAGAAATGATTCACCATCACCATCTGTTGCTGCTGAACCGGCTACAAACACTTGCACAGATCTCATTGTGTATCAAGATCTGAAGAATCACCCTATGTCTCAAATCATTGGTGATATCACTGCTGGAGTATCAACAAGAAGTCAATTGTCAAATTTCTGCTTCTATGCTCTCTTCATCAGTCAGCAAGAGCCAAAGAATTATCACATTGCTTTAAAGGACAATGGATGGGTTGATGCCATGCAGCTTGAGCTTCTTCAGTTCAAGAAACAGCAAGTGTGGGAACTGGTTCCTCTACCTCCAGGTAAGTATGCAATAGGCACTAAATGGGTGTTTAGGAACAAAACTGATGAAAATGGGCTTATTGTTAAGAACAAGGCCAGATGGTTGTTCAGGGGTTTGCACAAGAAGAAGGTATTGATTATGATGAAACCTTTGCCCCTGTAGCCAGACTGGAAGCAATTCGATTGTTTTTAGCTTATGCTGCTTATCAAAAACTTAAAGTCTTTCAAATGGATGTCAAAAGTGCATTTTTGTATGGAAAAGTTAAAGAAGAGGTTTATGTATGTCAACCTCCAGGCTTTGAGGACAATAAACATCCTAATTGGGTGTATAAGCTTGATAAAGCTCTTTATGGGTTAAAACAAGCTCCCAGAGCCTGGTATGAGACATTATCAAACTTTCTTCTGGAAACAATTTCACTAGAGGCTCCATAGACAAGACTTTATTTATAAGAAAGCTGGGCAGCATAATCTACTTGTTCAAATTTATGTAGATGATATCATTTTTGCATCCTCTGATCCAAAGTTGTGTGATGCCTTTACAAAGTTGATGCAACAGAAGTTTGAAATGAGTGCCATGGGAGAATTACAGTTCTTTCTGGGGTTGCAAATCAAACAAAAGGCTGATGGAATTTTTATTCATCAATCCAAATATACAAAAGATCTTTTGCAAAAGTTTGATTTACAAAACTGTAAGCCCTGTTCTACTCCCATGAGCAGCACCACACAACTGGACTCAGATCAGAAAGGTAAAGTGGTTGATGAAACACTTTACAGATGTATGATTGGGTCCTTGATGTATTTAACAGCTTCTAGACCAGATATTATGTTTGCTACATGTGTTTGTGCTAGATTTCAGGCTGCACCTAAAGAGTCTCATCTGATTGCAGTCAAGAGGATCTTTAGATATCTGCAAGGCACTCCATCTCTAGGTTTATGGTATTCTACCAGACATTCTGGTAAATTAGTTGCTTTTTCTGACAGTGACTATGCAGGGTGTAAGTTGACCAGGAAATCAACTTCTGGTGGATGTCAATTCCTAGGCAACTGCTTGATTTCTTGGCAGAGCAAGAAACAGACCTCAGTTGCTACATCCACTGCGGAAGCAGAGTACATTGCTGCTGCAAGCTGTACATCTCAGGTACTCTGGCTTCAAAACCAACTTTTGGATTATGGCATTACAGAGACTAAGACTCCATTGTTAATGGATAGTGCTTCAGCTCTTTGCATTGTCAAAAATCCAGTCCAGCACTCTAGGACCAAACATATAGAGATCAGACATCATTTTATAAGGGATTGTTTTGAAAAAGGTCTGATTGATCCTAAGTTTGTGCCTAGTGCTGATGAGCTTGCAGACATTTTTACTAAGCCTTTGGATAGTTCAACTTTCCAAAACCTGGTGTTAAGGCTTGGTATGCTGCAGCTAGAATAGGTGACAACTACTGATGATCTCAGTAATTCATATTGATGATCATGAGTGCCTGTCACATATAAGTACTGATGAGCTCTTTTAACCTCAGTAGTTTTTATAACTACTGAAGGCTAAATGTCTCACAAGTACTGAAGTACTTCATCTGCTCTAAACTACTGAAGTAGTTACAACTACTGATGCAGTCATAACTACTGCAATCAGTAAAAACAGATAAGTACTGATGTCCTATGAAACAACTGAAATCAGCCATAAAGACTGATGAATGTGTTGAGGACAGTTTGAAACAGCTGAAAAGCTAAGAATTGACGAAAACAGCTGAAGAGAACTTTCTCTTCAGTCGTTTGTACAACTGCTGTTTCATTTTAAACAACTGAAGCAAAACCACGTCTTCAGCAGTTTTATAACTACTGATGACCAATACCAAGTCTTCAGTCGTTTACAACAGCTGATGACAAAACCACTGTCTTCAGTAGTTTCATAACTACTGATGACAAACACCATGTCCTCAGTTGTTTCAATCTGAAGTCTACACAAACCACGGTCTTCAGTAGTTTTCAAACTACTGATGCCTAACACCACGACTTCAGCTGTTTCAACGTCTGAAAGGATAATACCATGTCAACGGTCGTTTAAAACAACTGATGACTAACACCACATCCTTCAGTCGTTTCCTCACCCGTACCCTATAAATACCCTAACCTGAGCTCTCCATGCTTCATCTTCTTCAAACCTAACGTTCCTCTCCAAAACTTCCATGGCGTCTATGCAAATTAAACCGCGACACAACTGTGTTGCCTACCTCACAAAATCGCCGATCTGGACTAAGTTCGATACTGCTATCGATCTTATGGTTCAGTCCCAATACAACAAGGCATTCCTTCTGAACCCCGTTTTACATGCCGAATCCTTGAACCAATTTTGGATGAACGTTAATGTTACAACTGAGGAGAGCAACACACGATCCCTCCGGTCAGTCGTCAACAACAAAGAAGTAGTGATTACTCCTGCAACAATCCGTAAAATTCTTCAACTGAGTGATGCTACCTCTCCTGCTGGATATCCGAAGGGCACCATAGATCTATCATTTGCTCAGCATGGATATCAAGGTGATCTCAGTGCCACCACCATCATGAAGAAACACTTTAATGACGCTGAGCGCCTGATTTTTCACATGGTCAATGTATGTTTGGCCCCTAAGACATCGTCTTGGGATCAAATGTCCACCAAATGGCAGCAGGTAATGTATTCTATCCTTGAGCAACAACCACTGAACTTTTCAGAATTAATATTTTCAGAGCTCAACGATATGACACAAAAACTAACTGCCAACCGTTGGATACTCTATCCACGGTTCATAATGGCCATTATTATAGACCAGCTTAATGCTGAGGGACTTGTTGGCTTGGGAGTCCCTGCTACGGCTGTTCTGCCAGAAGTATACTCCCGGCACAACTCTGACCGGACACTCAAACTGGCTGCCAAGCTGCGAAAACCCACGCAGCTGGAACCCACAGCCACCACCTCCAAATCCAATGTCCCCACCAAACCCACCAAAAAGAAACCCAAAATGGCTACTCAGGGAATTGAGTCCCCTGAGGATGCTCCTGCACCACAAACGCAGGATATATCCACTAGTCCTAACCCCCTAGTGGATACAATGACTTTTCCAGCCACAGCCGCTCAGGCTTCCTCTCAACAGGAGCCTGCAGCAACCCAAGGGGCACCTACTTATCTGGGATCTTACTCACTTGAGGAGATTGCCATTGAAGAGCACCATCCACCCCAGGTGCACACTGCTTCTAACCCCTTACCCCAAACAACCGCCCCTCACAGCCCAACTTTAATAGTTGCACAAGTGCTGACTCAATTGCACTCTCACCCCCTCCCCAGAAACCACTTACTACTGGGAATTCCTCTACAATTGAGGGGGAGGAACACAGTGCACCTGAGAACCCACAGCACAGGGGTTTCCCAATTCTATCTCCTGGTGTAGACAAGGAGCTTAGAATATCTAGTGAGGCTGCCACCTCCTCTGACTCAGCACATGACCAGAGTGAGGCTGGTAACATTGCTAAGACCTCCCTAGAGGCAACAGCTGATGATGGACATTGTCCTGAGGCTGGAAGTCCCCAGTACCAAGCACAAGGGGCACATGCACCAACTGGTCTACACCCAGTGCATGTAAATCCTGCTCTAAGCAGGAGGTCAGGTGATTCAGTATCAACTGATGATGACCTGAGCTTCTTCTATGATGTAGTTGCTCAAAATACCATTCTAGAGGATGAGGTTAGCAGACTCAAAGAGCTGCTGGCCAAGATGTCTCAGGATGCAAGTCCATCTGCCACCATCATACACCACAGATGGCACCTTCCCTTGAAGGTTTCCCAAACACTGAGCCACCCTAAAATCAACCACCTGCCTCTGCTTCAGGCCCTACTTCTCAGGAACAGAACCCTCCTGAGCAAATAGGTGCTGTACTCCAAAATTCCCTCCCTCTCATCACCCCCATAATCACTGATATAGTGATCAAAGCCCTTGATGAGAGGCTTTCCTCAACATTACAGCCCCTGGTTGATGCTGTCCAAAGACTCTTTCTGCGGTACCAACCCCTTCCTCCAATGCAACCAAAAAGGGGGAGAGTACTGCAGTGAAAGAAGGAAGAGGAAAAGATGAGGAAAAGGAAGAGGAGGAAAAAGAAAAGCAACCTCTGCTCACGTACAAGCGAAAGAGAAGTGCTGATGATCACACTGCTGAAGACAAATCCTTGGAGGAGCTGGTCAAAGAAGCTGACACCACACACAGCCGCTCCATGGATAAAATAATTGAAAACTCTTCAGGCAGGGGTTTGACACAGCCACACTGGATAGTGAGATCAGAAGGTTAGAAGTACAAGAGATACAAACCCGATGGGCAGGGTATGATGCTCTTGAGAAAGAGAGGTTGGAAATAATGATCCGCTTTATTGCAAAATACTTGGGAAGATCATTAATGGAGATCCGCGCATGGTCCAGGGACAGCATTCTGGCTATAGCCACCAGAATCTGTCTGTCTGAGCAATTCAACAAAGGATTATTGTGGAAGCCCTTGATGAGGCTGGGGCTGGCAAAAGGTTAGAGATGGCTAAACTCACAAAGGCGAAATTAACTACAAGGATGCTAGATCAACCTTCCCTTCCACCCACTCAAACAGATCCTATCCCTCAAATCTCCCAACAACCTCTAAGCCAAAATCCAAACATCCTCTTTCTTCAAAACCAATCCTTCACCAACCCAACCATCATCCAGTGATGTACCCCGAAGGAGGAGAAGGGTGCTGAGGATGGAAGAAGAAGAAGAAGAAGAAGAGGGAAGATGATAGTCTGCCACTCTCTGCTGTTCTGAAGCTACCAAAACCCCGAAGTCAATCCATGATCACACCTGACTCTCAAAGGGAAATGGTCAGAGTCAAGATAGAAGAAGAAGAAGAACAGCAAAAACAGCACGATGAGCAACTGTTGAAGATGGTTGACAAGGAATTTCCTCAGTCATCATCTATTCAAGCCATGAAAGGGCATGCTCAAAGGCTGTACACTCTCAGGCACACCTTTCAGTATCAGAAGGAGAGAGTGAGAGTATGGCCAGACCCCAGGGTGAGTTCTAGAATCATAAAAGAACTATCCCACACAGATACAACGGCCAAGTACGAAAAACAATAGAATCTACCATCATGTTGGCCGTTGTAGTCTCACCTTGGGAAATCATTGATGAATTCAAGAAAGCTCACCAAGCAAAGAAGACACCTCAAGCCTTACTAGAAAACAAGATGATTAAGAAGGGGTTGTATATAAAAAGCTTGAAGACATCCAAAAGAATGAGCTCCAGTTACTCCTTGAAGGCAACCATCCTGATGAATTTGTATATAGGGAGGTAACTACGGTGGAGCTGAAAAATGGCAGGACCATGAAGTACTTATCAGAGTACTATGGTCCAGAGTTCTTCTTCGAAGGAGGAGCTAAAGAACTCTCTCAAGAGGAACAAATTGTTCTCCTTGAGGCCTATGTTCGTGAGTCATACAGACTCATTATGGGGAAGTAAATCATGAATGGGATAACAACTCTGTGTCCAGTTCCCCAAAACAGAGTTCCCATTCATACTCTGCCAAACAAATATTTGAGATTTCTTCCCAGGCCGGAGCGTACATGGGTCATCTTCTCTACTGATCAAGAAGGAAAAAGACCAACATTTTTGCCATCAATAAGTGGGAGTAAAAATAAGTTAGAGGTTTTGGCTGTATTGGTTCAGGGGGAGTTTGTTGGACCAAAAGAACCAATGAGCCAAGATCAGAAAACTCTAAGTCCCACACGGTATCACAACAACTGAAAGCATCGTAGCTGACAAGTGTCTGTAGTTGAAGACTTCAGAAGCTGAAGATGCTGAAGTGCTCAATGCTGAAAGACAACAAGACAAAGTGCTGAAGTACAACAGCTGAAAGACACAAGTGCTGAAGCTGAAAGACCAAAGTACTGAAGTACAACAGCTGAAGAGTTCACAAGTGCTGAAGATCAACAACTGATGTACAAAGTCTGAAGACAAAGACTGAAGACATCAGCTGATGATATCTACTGAAGTCATCAGCTGATGAAACACCTGAAGGTCAAAGTCTGAAGATCAAGTACTGAAGCCTCAGTAGTTTGTCACAACTACTGAAGAGTACCTCTTCAGTAGTTGTGATATCAGTAGTTTTATTTTCTATGTTTCAGTAGTTTTGTAAAACGACTGAAGAGCTTGTTCTTCAGTCGTTGTAGTTTCAGTAGTTTATATTTTGTACTTAACTTGCTGATATGTTCTCAGTAGTTGTGAACATTTCAGTAGTTTGTTAAGAATTAGTTATTTCTGTATTGGATCTGCAGTTGTCACTTTCCGTGATAACAGCAGTGACTGTTGCACTCTATATAAGGAGTGACAACCTATTGTAATCATTGAATGAAATGAGTAATTGAATGGAATGAATGATTGATTCGATTAGAAATATTCTACATCTATAAACATTCCCAGAAATCAGAAATAATATTCTCTCCCTATAACTGTATGCGATCTTGATGCTCACAAATATCGTTGGC
Organism: Flaveria trinervia; assembly: GCA_025506515.1. Classification (NCBI taxonomy): domain Eukaryota; kingdom Viridiplantae; phylum Streptophyta; class Magnoliopsida; order Asterales; family Asteraceae; genus Flaveria; species Flaveria trinervia. The sequence goes on from CM046446.1 coordinate 10,181,055, forward strand.
TTGCTACAATTTGTCTAATTCGTGTTTGTATTCCACTGCTTTATATTCTGATACATCAAACTTGTGATCACTGATCCTGTCACCATCCCCCAGATTTGTTTGACAGACAGTGAAGAACAACTTGTAGGAGGAACTTCCAGTTGTAGGAGAAGTTGTACTTGTAGATTGTCGACCTGCTCACATCTCCACTATATCCCATGAGGATATAAGTGTTGTCTAAATCTTCTTTGGGGAATTTAGTAGGAGCTCCTTCATCATGAAGCTCGAGATGCTCCCTGATAAGTTGTTCAGTAATGACAAACTCTTGTCCATAAATGTTGGACCTTAGTACACGAATCCCGTTTAGGGTTTCGACTTGACCATGTTCCCAAAATTCGGCCATTTGATTGGAGTAAAAAATGGGTTAACGGTAAGGGTTGTGTAGTAAGATGATTGGGTGAGAAAGGAGATGATTTCAAAGAATTCAGCATCTTTTGATGAATCAAGATGTGCGACTTGGTTGTGCTAAGGGTCGAGTGCCATTGGAGAAAGGTGAATAAGGATGAATTTGAGCTTGGGTAAAGTTGGAGTGGAGAAAATTTCTAGGGCAGTAAAAATTTCAAGTAAGAAGATGAAAATAAATAGTCGGGATTATTTAAAAGAGAGTGGGAAGGTGGTAATGGGGGTTAGGATAAGGTGATATGATGTTTTAGTGGAAGAAATGACAGTGGCGGTAAGGTTAAAATCAGTTAAATAATCCGACATCATTAACAAAATCTTTGCTTTTTACAGTGTGGGGCCCAAGAGATTTCCGTTACACAGTAAAATCTCTATTCCGAATATAAAATATTTCCGAAGGTAATTTATCTTCCGAAGGCAATTCTTAATTCCGAAGCAAAGACTTTGCTTTCGAAGGTCAGGATTGCTTTCCGAATGGAGAGTGTGTGTAAGCCTCAGAAGTAGATCTGATATGAAATCAATCGCTTCTTCCAAGACCAAAAACTCTTCCGAGAAGAAAATTATCCTTTGAGAAATTTTGCTTCGGAAGATATGAAAATAACTTCCAAGGGTTAATTTCTCTTCGGAAGGAATTTATACTTAGAAAATTTCAGAGAGACCTTTTGTAACAGGGCTTAAATTGTATTGACATAAGACATTACATATTAAAAAGGTTTTCAAAAGAGTTAGGCTAATCAATGTTTATCATCCCAATTGCTGTTATGAGATACTTGAATCTTTGTTCATCAAAAGCTTTGGTGAACAAGTCAGCATATTGTTCATTTGAGTCAACTTTGATTAGCTTAATCAGATTTTTCTCATGAATATCTCTAATGAAATGATACCTGATGTCAGTATGCTTTGTCTTGGAGTGCTTCACCGGATTTTCAGTAATGGAAATAGCACTGTTGTTGTCAATATGGATAGGAGTACTCATAAAGTTGAATCCATAGTCTAACATCTGATTCTGAATCCATAGCAGTTGAGCACAGCAACTAACAGCAGCAATGTATTCAGCTTCAGCAGTTGATGTAGAGACACAGGATTGTTTCTTGCACTGCCATGGGATGATCCTTCCACCAAGAAATTGACATCCTCCTGATGTTGATTTCTTGTCAATGTTACAGCCCCCATAGTCACTATCAGAGTATCCATAGAGATTGAAATCCTTGTTTCTAGGATACTAGAGACCTAGTTTGGGTGCTCCTTTAAGGTATCTGAGGATTCTCTTAATAGCAGCTAGATGAGATACCTTTGGAACAGCCTGATATCTTGCACGGATGCAGGTAGCAAACATGATATTAGGTCTACTGGTTGTGAGATACATCAGAGAACCAATAATTGCCCTATACTGATGTTGATCGGTATCCTCCCCATCAAGATCAGGACAAAGATTGTGGTTTCTGGGTATGGTTTCTTGGCCGGCTTACAATCTTTCATCTCAAATCTTTCTAAGATGTCGGAGACATACTTAGATTGATTAATGAAAAACCCTTCCTTCATTTGCTTTACTTGAATTCCAAAAAAATCCATTTTTCCCATGAACTCATCTCAAACATTTTCTTCATAATGCTTTCAAAGTCCTTACACATTTGGTCATTTGAAAAACCAAATATGATGTCATCGATATAGACTTGAACAAGCAAAATGTCCTTTCCAGACTTTCTGATGAAGAGAGTCTTGTCAATGGTACCTCTAGTATAGCCATTCTTCAGAAGAAACTGAGACAAAGTCTCATACCACAGCCTAGGTGCTTGGTGCAGCCCATATAGAGTCTTATCCAATTTGTACACATAGTTGGGGTGTTGTGGGTCTTCAAATCCTAGAGATTGGCACACATAGACTTCCCTATCTATATCCCCATATAGAAAGGCACACTTGACATCAAGCTGGTAAACAGTGAAGTCCTTGGATGCAGCATAAGCAAGGAAGATCCTAACTGCCTCAAGTCTTGCAACAGGTGCAAAGACATCAGTATAATCGATTCCTTCCTCTTGGGTGTATCCTTGAACTACAAGTATTGCTTTATTCTTGATGATCAAGCCTCTATCATCTCTCTTGTTTCTGAAACCCCATTTAGTGCCTCTATCATCTCTCTTGGGTTCCATACCTTCTGTCTCTTGAATTGAAGCAGCTCCTTTTGTATCGATTCAAGCCAGCTACTATCTTTTAAGACATCTTCCACCTTCCTGGGTCCCATCTGGGATAAAAAGCATGAGTACAAGCAGACATTCCCATGATGAGTTTGCCCTCTTGTTCTCACACCTTCACAGACATCCCCTATGATATTCTCAGTTGGATGAGTGTTATGAATCCTAAGGCGAGGAATCGCTTCCAGCTGCAGAGATAGATCCAGGTTAGACATATTCTGCTCAGGAACTGGAACACTTGGTCCAGCTGCTATTTCAAAATCATTCAATGAGGACTGATTGAATGAATGAGAAACATCATCAATGGTTGGCTGAGAAGTGGTATTAACGGTTGTCGGTTCCTTCAAAACACTACTTCCTTATGCCTGGTGTTGTGGTGGATCACCTGATGAGTTTTAAGGCTCAGCAAGTGATTCACTTGTTGAAGCTTCACTATTCCTTGATATGGTTAAGCTATCAGATCTGTGAATGGTGGAAGCTTGATTTATTGCAGCTCTTGGAGAATTTGGAAGAGGTTTGGGTAGCTCAAACAGTTGATCATCAACGGCAGCATCAACATCATTTTTAGCACCTGTTCCAGCTGAAACATTCTCACAAGATGGTTTAGAATAGTTTGGAAACAATTCTAAATCAAAAATACAATCAGCGCCATTCCCCCTAACACAAGGAAGTGCTCATTAACAACTATATTGGATGACTCCTCAAATTGTTGATTCTTAATGTTGTATACTCTATAAGCTTTGGAGCTAGAGGAGTATCCAACAAAGATAGCATCATCCGACTTTTCAGCAAATTTTTGCTAAATTGTCCTTTGTGTTACGTATGGTACACCTGGTACCAAAGGACCTTAGAAAGCCAATGAACGGTGGCCTCTTGTTCCATAGCTCATAAGGGGTTTTTCCATGTGGCTTAACTACAAGAACTATGTTTTGCACATAGCATGTAGTGCTGAATGCCTCTGCCCAGAATGATAGAGGTAGTTTGGAATCAGCTAACATTGTTCAAGCAGCCTCAATAAGTGTCCTATTCCTCCTCTCAGCAACACCATTTTGTTGAGGAGTTCTGGGAGCACTATATTGTCTGGCGATCCCTTTTGAGTTACAGAATGACTCAAGAACGAAGTTCTTAGACTCAGTCCCTTGATCACTTCTAATAATCTTAACCTTGTAATCAATTTGATTTTCTATTTTAAGAATAAAAGATTTTAATGTTTCAGCAGTTTCATCTTTAGTTCTTAAAAAAATACCCATGTGAATCTTGTAAAATCATCAACTATCATAAGGCAGTATGATTTCCTTCCAATGCTCATTATACTTGTGGGACCAAAAAGATCCATGTGCAATAAGTGTAATGAATAGTGATAGAGTTAACACTTTTGGATTTGTGAGATGTCCTGTGTTGCTTCCCTTTCAGGCATGCAACACAGTTATCTTTGCAGAAAAATTCCTTTTTAGGCAAACCATGTACCAAGTTATTTTTAGCCAATTTATTCATTGTCTTAAAATATACATGACACATACGTTTATGCCATAGTGTTGACTCATCACTATCAGCTTTGGAAAGAAAGCGTGATACTTCACCTATTGGGGAAGCATTGTTCATATCCAGCTTGTACATATCCCCTTTCCTGGGAGATCTAAGAAGCACCAATTCCGGAGGAATGGTCATCCCTGGTTTGAGGATAATGCACTCATGGTCTATGAAAAGCATCTGGTGCTTTTGATCACAGAATTGAGAAACACTTAACAGATTGTGTTCAAGTTGTTTGACAAAGTTAACTTTGTCAACTGTTAACTTACCATTAGATATACTCCCTTTGCCAGAAATATATCCTCCGGCCTCACCTCCAAATTGGACAGGACCTCCATCATAGTGTTGAAACTGTTGAAGGAGAGATCTGTTCCCTGTCATGTGCCTAGAGCATCCACTGTCTACAATCCAGACATTGTTGTTCTTGTCATATGGATGTCCCTGCACATAGATGAGATTGTTAGTTTTGTTTGGAAGCCCAAGCCTTGCTGGTCTTGGGTTCTTCTAAGGATAATGACATAATTGAACCAAAAGATATGCATGGGGGTTCAATAGATGTCTTTGAAGAAGAAATTAGGGCTGCAGCATCTTCCTTGATCTTCTAATCCATCCTTTGGTTGTCTTGGAGGATGAGCTTGTTGAAGCTTTTGCAGCATGGCCTTCTTCCGAAGCTTCTTTCTTTTCAGAAGAAGCCTTCACCACCTTTTCTTCCGAAGCAGTCTTTTTCTGGGATGGTTTCAAGGAATCTTCTTGTTCTTCCAAACTTTGGCAGCATTTGCTTCCGAGGCCATTTTCCCTTCAGAAGAAGAGTTTCTTCCGAAAGCAACCTTGCTCCAGAAACCAGCTTTCCCTTCTTCATCACTTGAACCGTTTGAAAAGGTCCAAATGTGAAACCTTTCCTGACTCCTTCTTTCCTAACATTATTTGCATAATGTGTGCTTGAAGGATTGTAGTAACAATCTTTTGCTATGTGGTTGTGCAGACCACACATTATGCATGTAATGTTAGTCTTTTGGGACTGTGAGGGTTGTTTTTTCTTGGGCTTTTTCTCTGTATCAGCAACCTTTCCCTTCAACTTCTGATCCTTTGGTAGGACAAGTGTGCTGGTATACACTCCTTTCCTAAATCAGAAGTACCTAACACTTGGAATCCAGCTGAGATAAAGACACCTTTCTTCTTTGGATCGATCTTCAGCTTTGACTAAGCCACTTTCTTGGCAATTCTTCTAGCAGCTTTAGCTCTACTTCTTCTGGCCTTAGTGGTTAGGATTTGATCTTCACAGGAGGAGATGGGTACATCTACCTGTTCCTTCCCTATAGTCGCCACTATTGTTGCTTCATCCTTCAACTCTAGTGATGAAGGGTCAGCAGTTGGAACCTCTAGCCCCTCGGTACCATATCTAGGTTGTCTAATAGACTCATAAGAGTGTGGTGGAAAAATTTCATTGGTTCCCAACCCTTCTTTTTTCTGATAACAGAGTTTGGAGTGAGAGGATGATGCAAGAATAGCTTGGAAGTTTTGCTCAGAAATAGCATGCTTCCTGGCCTGAGCCTCAGCAGTGACAAGCTGGGCTTGAGCCTTAGAAAATTTGGATATCAGATCCTTGATTTGAGTCTTGTAGTAGGTGTGCTCATGTTTTAAAAGAAACACAGTTTTCTCTAACTCCTCAATTATCTTTTGGTAGTCAGATTCAGCACTCTTAAAATCAGATTTTAAAATATTTAAAGACTCAATATCAGATCTGATTTCCATATTATAATCCTGATAAAGTTTAACTTTAGCTATACAGGCTGGAGTATAGAGATGTTCATATACCTGAATATCATCTGTTCCTGCCATGAGAGCTTGAGCAGGAGTCACATCCTGTACCATGAAGCTCCAGTCAACTTCTTGAGCCATTGCAGCTGTTTCAGTTGACTTTCCAGTGGGCTTTGAGGTTGAGGGATGTGTGGAGGCATGTGGGGTTCCTGGATTGGTCTTGGGAGCCTTGCATTCCCTTGCAAAGTGACCGAGTTGGTTACAGTTGTAACACTTTTCTTTGGTCTTGTCAAACCCAAACTTGCTCGTAGTTGGGTTTTGAGGGAATTGCCTTCTAGTTCTCTTAAATAACTTCTTCGCTCTATAAGTTAAAAGAGCCATATGTTGGACAATGTCCACATACTCTACATCGTCTGTCACACCCCCGCTAAAAGCGGAAACACGGGGATGTAACGAGACGGGTATCGTCATAACACATGGTAAGCAATAGAGATGCAATATAAGTAATGAGGACAAGCGTGTCATGACAACACCCGACACAAAGGAGACTTGTGTCATGTTTGGTCAATATTCACGACAACATAACCATAAGCATAATATGATAAATGATTCACATAATCAAATGAGATAACATTGTATTGTTATTCCCACAACCCAGGAACAAGTATCAAAAGAATGATATTAATTTAAATCATACTACAACAATGTTCCAAAATAAATGTTTGTCAAGTATGTTTAGTCTCAAAAATGCATCCTAGGGTCCCCACTAAGGCAGCATACCTAGATCTTCAATTAGCATTGTCACCTGAAAAGATATGCTCAAAATGGTCAACAAAATTGTTGGTGAGCAAGCAGGTTTAAATAGTAAATAAGTAATTGATGTTGTATAGTAATTGTGGTGGAATATCGTGAATACAGTTATAAGTAAGCAAAATCACATGACAGTGAGCTTTACAACCAAACCTAATGACGTACACACAGAATCTTGTTGGAATATATTCACCCAAGGGCCCGTTCCTGGCCACTGTTGGTACTAACTAGTATACCAACAAACAAGGGTGGGGGTGTCAACCCTGTAGTACTACCAATACCTATCTGTCGGTTCCAACACCGAATTAAATGTTGTAAAGAAAGTACCACACAGCGAACTCAAGCATGCATCAGATAAGTACTCACAAAACATTATCACGTAGATTCCATGTATGTAAATTGTATGTAAGTTGTACAGCATGAAGAAAATGGGTGAGCATACTTTTCCCCCATGTTTGTAAATGATTGAAATGTTATATAAGCATAAAAAGGGCCACGAAACTCACTTGTTAAGTGGTAAGTATGAATGATCAAAGTTTCCAAATGTAGTATGCAATGAACGGTGAAACACCTATTGACAGTTATAGTTAAGCATTAATGATATGTATAAAGTAAATAGCAACGTTCGGTTCGGTTCGGGTTGTATTGGTTCGGTCGCGTGGAACACACACAAGCAAACATTCGTATTAGATCTTATGTAGATCCAAGTACTAGAAATCATTGCGATTGCCGATGATATTTGGTAAAAGTGTCATTGTTATAGAGAAGTACTTAGCAAATATTAGTGGTTACAAATCAGTTCTTATTAATTGTGAAATGTTAACATTGATTTGATTTGTGAATATAGTAAGTTTTATAGTGTTAACTGAAATATTTTCATTAGCAATGATAATCGTGTCGACGTCACCTTAACATCACACAACAACACACCCACAACACAGAAGAAACTCACACACAGCCACTCCAATCGCACGACAGGACCATACACACGACTCACACTCCATCCGCACGAATCAACCCTCATTCATATGAATCAATTCATTCGTACGATTGAACCTTCATTCGTGCGACTCAGTATTCAGTCGTACCACACAGCATCCAATCACACGACTCCACATCCATACGCACGAATCAACCTTCATTCGTACGAATCAGCTTCATTCGTACGATTGAACCTTTATTCGTGCGACTCAGCATTCAGTCGTGCGATACATGCACAATCGCACACATTCATCCATATGACTCAATCGCACGCATACACACAGTCACATGACTCAATCACACGACACACCCAGTCGCACAACTCAGTCGCACGATAGACAAAGTCACATGACCCAGTCGCACAACTCACCCAGTCGCACAGCTCAGTCGCACGACAGACCCAGTCGCCAGAACAACATAATCGTGACTGCAGAAATGCAGAGCAGCCTTTGGCTATTCCGTGCACGAAATTTACACCACAAGAACTTCCAGAAACACATTTTGCACACGCCCAAACAAGAAGAACACACAGAAAGACATCACACGCACCCACACGACCTCATGTGCTCGGGTTGGCCCCTAGCACCCGAAACCATTACAGAACAACAGTAAAACAAGCACGAAAAGGGACGAACAAGGTCGTCTACCTGCAACAAAGGAGTAGACTCAGCTGTAGCCGAGCTTTTGTCGGTGAAGACGCGAAGAAACGGGACGGTTCGGTGCAAGGAGGAGGAGAAAAAGTGGAGAAGAAAAAGATGTAATAGAGGCTAGGGCTAGAAATGGGGTTTATATACCCAACCCTAGATTGGCAAAATGTCACATTTGGTCCCTGCACTTTGCCCCCGAGTTCCCAAATTTGTTTCGGTTAAAAACGACTTTGATAGGCTAGTTTTATTAATGATAAAAATGTAATTAATGATATTGGTAACTTAAAAATGGTTTTTGACAATAATATTATATAAAAATGGTATATTTGATGATAACAATGATGAAAATTGTAAAAGTTTTAAAGATAGCATACGTTTACGATGAGAGCACAAGCATAAGGATGATAAAGCAAGAATGATATCCACATGAATAGTTTATAAGGATGAGGAATGAACGTTCGAGAAAAGTAAACGGAAACCACGTTAATTGACGGACCTTTAGGAGATGGATGTCACAGTATCCCCCAGTTGAGAGAATTTTGTCCCGAAATTCAGCTGGAGTTTGGTCCAAGAGTGTCATCCTCGAATATATGTGGATATTTAAGTTTCATCTGGTCTTCCCGTTCCCATGTAAACTCTGGCCCTTGTTTTGAATTCCATCTCACGCAAACAATTGGTATTCTACTGCGCTCCAATTGCTTGACCTTTCGATCCATGATCTCAGTGGGTTCCTCAACAAAATGAAGCTTTTCGTCAATCTTGATGTCCTCAATTGGTACGTGAAAGGATTCGTCAGCCAAACACCTCTTGAGCTTCAACACGTGGAAAGTATCATGTACGTCGCTGAGTTCTTGTGGCAACCTTAATCGGTAAGCCACTGGACCGATTCTTTCTGAAATCTCGAATGGTCCTACATATCTTGGGGCTAACTTCCCTTTCTTTCCAAATCGAACGATTCCCTTCCAAGGAGAGACTTTGAGTAAAACTCAATCCCCAATTTTAAATTCTAAAGGCTTTCGACGGTGGTCGGCATAGCTCTTTTGGCAATCTCTGGCAGCTTTTAGTCTATCTTTGATTTGGAAAATCTTGTCGGTTGTTTCTTGGATAATCTATGGGCATGTTAACTAGCTTTCACCAATCTCCGCCCAACAAACGGGAGATCTACATTTCCTTCCATACAACGCTTCGAACGGAGCACACCTAATGCGGGTATCATAGCTGTTGTTGTAAGAGAACTCAATCAGCGGTAGATGAGTGTCCCAACTACCACCAAAGTCGATTACACACGCCCTCAGCATGTCTTCCAATGTTTGTATAGTTCGTTCACTTTGGTCGTCTCTCTCTGTGGTGATAGGCGGTACTCATATCTAATCGAGTGCCCTCACTTTCTATAGTGTCTACCAAAATCGTGAAGTAAATCGGCTATCACGGTCGGATAATCGACACCGGTACTCCGTGTCTTGTCACAACCTCCTTTATGTACAACCTTGCCAACTTATCCATTTTGTAGTCTTCTCGGATCGGCAAGAAATGAGCCGACTTCGTCATCCGATCCACTATGACCCATATCAAGTCATGCCCGTTGCTTGTTCTAGGGATTTTAGTAATAAAATCCATGGCTATGTTCTCCCATTTCCACTTGGGAATCTCAGGTTGCTGTAATAATCACGATGGTTTCTGGTGTTCAGCTTTAACTTTCGAGCATGTTAAGCATTTTTCTTACGTACATAGCAATGTCTTTCTTCATGCCTGGCCACCAGTACAGATCTTTGAGATCGTGGTACATCTTGTCTGCACCAGGATGAATAGAATATCGCTTCTTGTGTGCTTCATCCTGACCAAGGTACATACACCTCCCCATCTGGGCACCCATATACGATCCATGAGGTACTGTATACCATCATCCTTGCAACTCATTTGTTTACCCAACCCTCGAAATTCTTCTCCCGCAAGGTTTTCTTCTTTCAACGCCTTGGATCTAGGCTTTCAAATTCGTTTGAATAGTCAATCCCAATGCTCAAGCACGTAGTGGTTTCAGGCATTCTTTACGGCTTAAAGCATCAACCACCACGTTAGCTTTCCCCGGATGATACCGGATTTCATAATCGTAGTCACTAAGAAGCTCTACCCAACGTCGCTGACGCATATTAAGTTCCTTCTGATCCAGGATATGTTTGAGGCTCTTATGATCTGTGTAGATGATGCATTTTGTTCCATACAAGTAATGCCTCCATATCTTGAGTGCAAATACTACAGCGCCCAACTCCGAATCATGGGTTGTATAGTTCTTTTCGTGCACCTTAAGTTGTCGCGAAGTGTAGGCAATCACCTTATCCTTCGGCATTAGCACACATCCCAATCCTTGGTGTGAAGCATCACAGTACACCACAAAATCATCAGTTCTGTCTGGGAGGGACAATATCGGTGCGTTGCACAACTTCTCTTTCAAAGTTTGGAACGCTTGCTCTTGTCCATGTCCCCAATCAAACTTCTTGTCTTTCTAAGTCAGTAGTGTTAATGGTTGAGCGATCTTTGAAAAATTAATGATGAAACGTCGATAGTATCCGGCCAATCCTAAGAATTGTCATATCTCTGAAGGTATCTGGGGTGCTTCCCATTTCTTCACTGCTTCAATCTTACCGGGACCAACATGATTCCCATCCTTATTCACCACATGCCCCAAAAATTTCACTTCTCGCAACCAAAATTCACACTTTGAGAACTTGGCGAAAAGTTTCCCTTCCCGTAATAGTTCCAGTATTGCCCGGAGGTGCTCTTCATGATCCTCCTTTGATCAGGAGTAGATAAGTATGTCGTCTATGAATTCGATCACAAACTTATCCAAATAAGGTTTACACACCCGATTCATTAGGTCCATAAACATAGCTGGTGCGTTAGTCAACCCTAACGGCATGACCAAGAACTCATAGTGCCCATAACGAGTTCTAAACACTGTTTTCAGTATGTCATCCTCGAAAACCCTTAGTTGATGATATCCAGAACGAAGGTCGATCTTGGAGAAATATGAAGCTCCTTGCAGCTAGTCAAACAGATCGTCGATTCTGGGGAGAGGATACCGATTCTTCACGGTTAATTTGTTCAACTCGCGGTAATCGATACACATTCGGAACGACCCATCTTTCTTTTTGACAAATAATACCGATGCTCCCCATGGTGAGTGACTCGGCGGATAAAACCCTTCTCCAGTAGTTCCTGTAATTGACTGCATAACTCTTACATTTCTGATGGTGCTAACCGATATGGCATCTTTGCCACCAGTGTAGCTCCAGGAACCAAATCTATACGAAATTCCACTTGTCGTGGAGGAGCAAACCAGACAAGTCATCAGGAAATACATCTGGGTAGTCCCGTACTACTGGAATATCTACCAATTTCTTCTCCTCTTCCTTCTTTTCTACTACATGAGCCAGAAACGTGTAGCATTGCTTCCGTAAACTTCGGCGTGCCTTCATGCAGGAGAAAAGCTTTAGGTTTCTTCCCGGCCGTTCTCCTTGAATTCTGAGCACCTCCTCGTTTGGCATGGGGATTCGTACTACTTTGTCCCGACAGACAATCTCAGCTCCGTGTTTCGACAACCAATCCATTCCCACAATCACGTCAAAACTCCCTAACTCAAAGGGTATCAAGTCTATATCGAAGGCATGGATCTCTAATATCATCGAGCACTTTCTAATGATCGCATCGGCCCGTACAACCCTACCATTGGCCATTTCAACGGAGTAGCTAGTTTCTAGCCTACTAGGACTCAAATCGAGCAAATGCACAAACTCAGAAGATATGTAGCTATTGTCTGCCCCAGTATCAAATAATATAGATGCGAAGTGATTATTGAGTAAGTGTGTACCCGTGACAACATTCGGGTCCTGACGGGCATCATTTGCTCTGATGACGAACGCGCGTCCCCGAGCTGCATTTCCTTGATTTGTCGGGCCTTGATTTCCCTATGGCTATCACCGGTTGCTGGTTGTGCCCTTGTTGACCCGGCGCCCGCATCATTATGGGGCACACGTTTCTACAGTGATCAGGGCTTCCATACTCATAACAGAACCTGGCATTCCCGTCAGGGTTAACCGTGTGACCGGTGCCACCAGATTCGGCATTACCCTGCAGTCTCTCGCTAGATGCCCTGGGTGTCTACAGTTCACGCACACCCGGCACAGCATTCCTAGGGGATGATGGAAGTTGCACCTATCACACTTGGGATGCGGCCCTACGTACTCTCTCTTGCCCTACGTAATAGCCACAAAATTTCTAGTCGTCTTGGCCCTTTTGTCAAATTTCCCGGCACTCGACCGGCTCGTTTCCCTAACTCCTTTCTTTTCTTTGCTCCTCTTCCCAAAACCCTTGTTCTCATCATCTCTTCTGTCAGAGCGCCAGCCTTCAGAATTGCACTCTGGATCGTAGGAGGAGCAGCTGCTGTTACCATCGCCCGGATTTGAGGCGCAAGTCCCTATATATACCTCTCGATTCTCTTCGATTCTAAAGTCACTAGATATGGAACCAGTCTTCCCAACTCGTGAAATCGATTAGTGTAAGCTGCATGTCCGGCCCCCACCATAGCATGATTCCAGAATTCATGCTCCAGTTTCTGCATCTCATTGAGGGGGCAGTACTCCTCCGTGATTAGGGCCTTAAACTCATCCCATGACATCTGCATCGCTGATTCTCTCCCCTAGCTCGAACCTGGGTGTTCCACCAAGTTAGTGTCGTGCCCTGTAGTGAACACGTGGCATACTTGATTTTCTGGCTGTCGAGACACTCGCCGATATCGATCACTGCCTCCATCTTCTCAAGCCATCTGATTAGGGCTATCGCTCCACCTTTTCCATAGAATTCTTTCGGTTTATAAGCCACAAATTCCTTGTATGAACATCCCCGTCTTGTACTAACAACCCTAGTCTCATTACCGGTTGTTCCACCATTCCTGGTTTCCTGATTACTCTCGTTCCCAGTCGGGTTCCCATCTCTCACTTCAGTTTTGATCTCACCTTGGCCTCTTTCTCCATTATCCTCATTATCATTGCCACCAACCCCGTGGGGGTGGTGATTCTGAAGAGCATCGCTCACTTGGGCCACTATAGTCGGGATTAGTGCGGCCAGCTGTTGAGCGATCAGAGCTGCCATGTCAGAGTTTCCTGTTCCTTTAATGTTACTGGCAGGGCTATCACTTTCTCTTGGTGTTCTACCTCTGCCTCTACCTCTGCCCCTCGGGGCTTCACTTCCGCTACTATTGTTGCGGGTAACTCTTCGAGGCGGCATTTTCTAATCATAAAAGTAGTAAACACATAACCCTTAACCATTTCAAAGTATATCATCCATACCACTCATCAAAGTCCAGCATTCCAAGTTAATATCACACTTATTGTTACCACACGTCACATGCAAGTCGTGTAGTTCTCACACCATGAATTGGTAATGTTCCAACAGTAGTCCAATCATAATAATTACAATCCATGCATGTAATCACATTTAGTCTAGCGAAGGTTGTCTATCTCCTCCTCTTTCGAGGTTTCAGACATAACCTCCTTAGGGTCAATCCCAGTGTCGTGGTCAAGCGCAATCGCATAATCTGTGAAGATATCTTCGGGTTTAATACCCGAATTTGATAAAACAACTCGGCGCACAAAGGGAATGGAAGATCCAGTAGAAGCATCTCATAAGGAGTGAGCATAAGGGCTCTCTCAAAGGGTGAAAAGATCACAAGGCAATAGATAAATAAGCAAGTAACGAGGAATACACATGATATATGGAATGCACACAACCCTAGCATCCAAATCTACATGAAGGTTCCTAGGTTATAGTCTAAGTCAAGTGAATTGCCTAATTCTCTATAACCAATGGCTCTGATACCAGTCTGTCACACCCCCGCTAAAAGCGGAAACACGGGGATGTAATGAACGGGTATCGTCATAACACATGGTAAGCAATAGAGATGCAATATAAGTAATGAGGACAAGCGTGTCATGATGACACCCGACACAAAGGAGACTTGTGTCGTGTTTAGTCAATATTCACGACACATAGCCACAAGCGTAACATGATCAATGATTCATATATCAAATGAGATAACATTGTATTGTAATTCCCACAACCCAGGAACAGTATCAAAAGAATGATATTAATTTAAATCAGACTACAACAATGTTCCAAAATGAATGTTTATCAAGTATGTTTAGTCTCAAAAATGCATCCTAGGGTCCCCACTAAGGCAGCATACCTAGATCTTCAATTAGCATTGTCTCCTGAAAAGATATGCTCAAAATGGTCAACAAATTGTTGGTGAGCTCGCAGGTTTAAATAGTAAATAAGTAATGATGTTGTATAGTAATTGTGGTGGAATATCGTGAATACAGTTAAAGTAAGCAAAACACATGACAGTGAGCTTTACAACCCAACCTAATGACGTACACACAGAATCTTATCGAATATATTCACCCAAGGGCCCGTTCCTGGCCACTGTTGGTACCAACTAGTATACCAGAAACAAGGGTAGGGGTGTCAACCCAGTAGTACTACCAATACCTATCAGTCGGTTCCAACACCGGAATTAAATGGTTGTAAAGAAAGTACCACGCAGCGAACTCAAGCATGCATCAGATAAGTACTCACAAACAGTATCACGTTGATTCCATGTATGTAAATTGTATGTAAGTTGTACAGCATGAAGAAAATGGGTGAGCATACTTTTCCCCCATGTTTGTAAATGATTGAAATGTTATATAAGCATAAAAAGGGCCACGAACTCACTTGTTAAGTGGTAAGTATGAATGATCAAAGTTTCCAAATGTAGTATGCAATGAACAGTGAAACACCTATTGACAGTTATAGTTAAGCATTAATGATATGTATAAAGTAAATAGCAACATTCGGTCGGTTTGGGTTGTATTGGTTCGGTCGCGTGGAACATACACAAGCAAACATGCGTATTAGATCTTATGTAGATCCAAGTACTAGAAATCATTGCGATTGCCGATGATATTTGTGTAAAAGTGTCATTGTTATAGAGAAGTACTTAGTAAATATTAGTGGTTACAAATTAGTTCTTATTAATTGTGAAAATGTTAACATTGATTTGATTTGTGAATAAATTAGTAAGTTTTATAGTGTTAACTGAAATATTTTCATTAGCAATGATAATCGTGTCGACGTCACCTTAACATCACACAACAAACACACACCACACATAGAAGAAACTCACACACAGCCACTCCAATCGCACGACAGGACCATACACACGACTCAACACTCCATCCGCACGAATCAACCCTCATTCATATGAATCAGCTTCATTCCTACGATTGAACCTTCATTCGTGTGACTCAGTATTCAGTCGTACAACACAGCGTCCAATCACACGACTCCACATCCATACGCACGAATCAACCTTCATTCGTACGAATCAGCTTCATTCGTACGATTGAACCTTCATTCGTGCGACTCAGCATTTAGTCATGCGATACACGTACAATCGCACACATTCATCCGCATTGACTCAATCGCACACATATACACAGTCGCACGACTCAATCGCACAACACACCCAGTCGCACAACTTAGTCGCATGATAGACACAGTCGCACGACTCACCCAGTCGCACGGCAGACCCAGTCACCAGAACAACAGAATCGTGAATGCAGAAGTGCACAGCAGCCTTCGGTTGTTCCGTGCACGAGATTTACACCACAAGCACTTCCAGAAACACATTTTACACA
This sequence comes from Flaveria trinervia, assembly GCA_025506515.1. NCBI lineage: Eukaryota > Viridiplantae > Streptophyta > Magnoliopsida > Asterales > Asteraceae > Flaveria > Flaveria trinervia. The sequence continues at coordinate 10,197,141 of CM046446.1, forward strand.
CACCCAAACAAGAAGAACACACAGAAAGACATCACACGCACCCACACGACCCCATGTGCTCGGGTTGGCCCCGAGCACCTAAAACCCTTAAAGAACAGCAGTAAAACAAGCACGAAAAGGGACGAACAAGGTCGTCTACTTGCAATGGAGTAGACTCAGCTGTAGCCGAGGTTTTGTTGGTGAAGACGCGAAGAAACGGGGCGGTTCGGTGCAAGGAGGAGGAGAAAAGTAGAGAAGAAGAAGATGTAATAGAGGCTAGGGCTATAAATGGGGTTTGTATACCCAACCTTAGTTTGGCAAAATGTCATAATTGGTCCCTGCATTTTGCCCCCAACTTCCCAAATTTGTTTCGGTTGAAAACGACTTTAATAGGCTAGTTTTATTAATGATAAAAATGTAATTAATGACATTGCTAACTTAAAAATGGTTTTATTAATGACAATAATATTATATAAAATGGTATATTTAATGATATGATGATGAAAATTGTAAAAGTTTTAAAGATAGCATACGTTTACGATGAGAGCACAAGCATAAGAATGATAAAGCAAGAATGATATCCACACGAATAGTTTATAAGGATGAGGAATGAACGTTTGAGAAAAGTTAACGGAACCACGTTAATTGACGGACCTTTAAGTGATGGATGTCACATCGTCTGGATTAAAACACTCAAGATCATCAAAACAGTATTGAAAATCACCGGAGTGTCCACTTCCTGAGACAAAGGCACAACTTTCCTGAAAGGAATTGTGTTGAGCTTGTTGAGGCCTTGGAGTCTCAGGAAAAATGATGTAAGGTCCAGAAGAGCAGGATGGCTGCTGGTAAGTTAGGTAGTGCTGAGGTTGTGGGGGTGTTGAGCCTTCTGCAACCATTAAAGTGTTGCTAGCAAGAAGACTCAAAGGTCAGCTTGCTTGGTGGCCCTTCTTACTTTCCATCTCTAAACGATATCTATCAAGGATGCCGTAAAGTTCAGTCATAGTGAGAGCGTTCAAGTTCTCTGTCCTCTTGATAGAGACACGGTAAAATGTCCACTTGTTTGGAATAGCACTCATGAACTTTCTCGTGAGATCTCTGAGTTCAGGAGTGATCTTCACAGACTAAAGAGAGGAGATAAGATCCATATACCCGAATCATGCTGGTTGAGGGTCTCTCCACAATATAAGTGAAGTTCTCAAACTGTTGCTTCAGTGAGTCCTTCTTTGAGTCGTTGGAGCTTGAATACATCTGAGCAAGAGCATCAAACAATTCCTTTGCAGACTTACAATGCTCAAACCCCACCATGATGGAGTTTGGTATTGCAGTCATGAGAATGGTCATAGCATTGTTGTCGATGTCTATCTTCTTTCGGTCTTTGTCAGAATAGTCTTCAACAGCTTTTTCTATCATGGCACCGTTTCCACCAGGTGATGCCACCTTTGGCTTATACGGGCCGTTGACAATGGAGTTCACATCTTGCTGTCTTGGTATCTGATAAAGCCTTCCATTCTTCTGCTCCAAGACCTGAAGTTTTCAGGAGTAATGATGGGAGCCTTTTTCATAGTTCCCATCTCTACTCGGATGTGTTAAGGGCCATTTTGAGTGAGTGAGTTGTAGGGAGGAATGAAAAACAGGTTGATTTGGATGGTTAGATCACGCAATCAAGAGCCTAAGAAGCTCTGATACCAATTGCAGGATCGGTTAAGGTCACTTAACACTTAGTTTTTCTCTTAAACTCACTTTGAACAACATTCGGATGAAGATAGAGTCAATAAGAGTTGATCACAATATAGTAAGTAATAAAGAACACAAAAAGTAATTTTCAAGGTACTTGCATATATTGCTTCTCAACTCAAATATTACAAGACTCTTACAAGCTTATCTTTTCGAGTTACAATAAGAAACTATATATAATATTATCTACAGCCAGATATACTTTGATACCAGCTGGGATCCTATAACTAAAGCCTATACTACAAGACTATAGTTTAAGGCATCTCAAATAAAGTCTTATCTGAGATATGGTAGTTAGGACATGTCCCTGACTTACCTTTTGTCACCAACTAAAGTTGGTAACATGTACTATCATAAAAGGTAAACAGTGGAATAAAGTATGGTCAACTGCATGGCTCTTTGAGAAAACGCCATATAGTAACAGAGGTCTGCAGCGGTTGATCTTTCATTTTATCTTCGGAAGAACTCTACACCCTTTGGAAGTTCCATGCTAAGCTTCGAAAGCCTTTGCATGTAGCACCAAAATTCTCTAAGTGATTTGGTTTTGGTTGCACCAGCCTTCTTCTTGATCCAACAACCCGCTTCATGCATAATGTTTGGGTATAGCATATGACAAGATCTAAATAAAAGTGAAAGATAATGATAAAAGTACGAAATGTGCGATACGTACAAAAAAAACGATTATGAAAGATGATAATAACTATTATCAATGTGTATGTATGATGTTTGATCATGCGAAAGTAAAGAAAATTTTTTAAATGAAAATAAAGTATTTTATTATTAAAACAATAACTCACTCAGCGTCGCTGACTTTTTATACATAATAGTTGGCAGGTAGTTGTTGATGCTAAGGAAGTGTGGGCATCGATGCATAAGCTACTGGGAATTATACGAGTCTAGCATTCACATTTTTGAGAATGTTATTGTGTTAATACCATTTTTGGGATGTAAACAAACAATACGATGATTTGACGCAATTTGATTTATTAATGAAAAGATATATTTCTGTTGTGAATGTTAAATTGTAAATGTTTATGCTATGAATGTCCAATTAGTAAGCACCCCGGGAACGGGGCTTTACAATAATTAGGTATGTATCTAATATTAAATTTAAAACTTAATTGACTAAAATTTAGAAATTAATGGGAAGTTAGTGACGATTGCAAAACTTACGAGGGTGGTTGAAATTTTCACGTAAATATGGCACTACAAAAGAAAATTTAGAGTGGGTGGCTACCTCCTAACACCGGGGTACACCGTTGGACACAAGTGTAATTTTATAAAAAAAAATAGCATATCTAATACAACTTCTTAATTTTTTTAAAACTCCATATACGGACATGCAAGAGATAAATGATATCCCCACTCGAACCAAGACAGAACTTTTACTTGTTCAAATAACAATTAAGGTGAAACAGGATCAGGGAGGACAAATCTCTTTATAATAAACAGATTCATTTTGTAAGTTTGTTATATGGATAGTTCCTACAAAGGATCAAACTAATAATGTATACAATACTTGAATTCTTGATTTGGATGCTACATAGTTGGTTCTCATCCTTTAGAGATTACGACTATAATAGGAGCATCCATCGGCAAAAGGATCAGCTTAAGATGATCATCTCATGACTATTGAGAACGAAGCAAATCAAATGGTTCTACGGTTAAGTACAACTGCTCCATCAATGATTTCTATTTTGCCCCTTATGTAATAAACTTCCTTTAAATTAATACATTATTTATATGTGAGATTATTTAATTCAATACATTAAACATCATATTTTTTATAATATTTTAAATTAACATTAAATTATAAATAAGTATATCTTATTAAATGTTTAACTTATTATTATTAAATACTTTTACAACAACAACAAAAGCAACATCAGCAATAATAATATCCAACTATGATCGGTGGTTAAAACAGATCGACGAGGAACCTTAATGACACGCGTCGCATTACCCGAGCCAACTTAGTATCTATACTATCTAATAAGTCATTCTTTTAGGACAAAATATGTATTTCACTTTATTTTAAGACACTTAATAGGAATATTTTGGGTCGTTAATATGTTGGTATTTATGACTATGTTTTGTTATTTAGTAGCATATATTAAAAGATTAAATATAATCATTAATAAAGTATCAAATAAATGCATGTTCTTATTTAAATTTAAAATTATAAAGTTTATGTTTTTTATTTTGATTTTTGACTTATGTTTATTTAGTCTTTCTAAATAATTTATTGTAACATATGTTTTTGTTTTATTATAATTTTTTTAATTTTCAATAAACGATGATGACACAAAATTCATTCAAAAAGTTTATTATTTTATAAATGATAAATAGGATTGTTGATTGATATAAAGTGGATTAAAGAAATATGGTGTGAAAAAAGTTATATCAAAGTTTGTTAGCCATTTTAACTTATTTTTCTTTTTTTATATTACATATTGAAAAAATTATCAATTTATAAAGTAATTCAAAACTACAACTATTGATTACAAAAGAAGTCTTAAAGATACAAAAATAGTTTTTACAAAATAAAATATTGTTAGCTTATTTTAAAATAAATATCCGTGGTTGTTATTTTTATGTTAAAAATTTTAATAACACTAAGATCTGTGATTAAGATGTAAAATTATACAAATCATTTTTGCATCAAAATAATTTAATGTATCATATCTAAAACTAAAAATAGATTATTTTTTAGACAACCCAGTAGTTATTTCTTTTACATGCATATAAAACCGTAACATTGTGGATATTTTCAAAGGTATGTGCGCTTTCTTCTTTATTTTTAAGTGTTTGATAATATATATGTATATATGCATTGAGCGAGTAGAGATTGTACACTATCACAAAGTGACTAAATCACATAACGTACCTTGGTGAAACTTATGTAATTCTACTTGTATGAAAACAAGGAAATAAATAATAGGTTGACAAATTTTTTAACGCTGATGGTTATCTTTTTTCTGAAAAGCAAATGTACGACTTTATTTCGAATTATATATGTTATTTTAATCGGATCCACATATCCGTTTTTAAACTGGGACCGCACCCCTAACCCCCTCCGGAGGAAATCTATTGTTGAGAAAGTCACTGTCTCAACTCTGAATATTTTATTTAAAGTGATACTTGAACCTATAACCTTCCATTATTTACATGTTATGAGTAGCTCATCAAAACTAATTGAAGTAGAGATTATTGGTATGTCAATGGTTATCTAAGATGTTTATTTAATAAAGGGTTGAAAGTGAGTCTCTTTAAACACCTTTCAAACATCTTACCACTAATGATTTTACCTTTTTGAGGGTCGTTGAACGGTGTTATCACTGGAACATTATGTTTAATAATAAGCAGTTCAAAATATAAATATGGACAAGCCTAACTACACTATTAAGTGGAACATACTCAAATAATTTGTCCAATTTGATCACACAAATTGAGAGCTAATTATTATATACTATTTTGTTTAAATAAAAATTGTGGAATATCTTACGACAAGGTAAACAGATAATGATGGCTATAGTTTAACAACTGTTTAGAGATGTACTTACAATAAATGATCAGTGATTGTAACAGGAAAAGGAAAATCACTCCATGATAACAAAACATCATGATCACTAAAACATTAATTTTGATTCGTCACTGAGGATGAAGTTGTAAACTTCAGTTGTCTCAATTTTTTGTTTGGTGAAGCAAAATAAGACCGGTTAAATTGAACCTTGTTTATGCGTCAAATCTATGGAATCTGAAGTTAATGCAGGATATGTTAGAACGGTGTACCAACCAATATTTGGAAGTCTATACGCGTTTTGGAGGTGCTTCTAAACGCTAACGCTTATATATGTTACATAATAAAAACATGGAGTCGTGAAATTATGAGACGTAAGCAAGTACTTTTCCTCTATAAAATCACGGTTGAAGTGAGGTTGTTCATGTGTGGGGTGTGTGATATTTATAGGAATTGTACCGTGGTCTCTCATATTTGAGGAAATACGGTATAACCCCATAAATTTTTTAATATTTTTAAAAGTGGTTATGAGTGAAGAGATAGAAAAAATATTGATAAATATATTAAAAAATATTATTTAATTAAAAGAGAAAAAATAGTGTTATAATATGAATATGAGAATGAAATTGGAAAAGTTAGTGTGAATGCTATGAGTCCTTTAAATGAGAGGGGTAGGCCTCCTTTGATATGAGAGTATGATAGGTAGATTAGTCCCAATAAAACGAATCTAGGCATGCTGAAATTTAGAGCATTTTTTTTCTTATAATTTTCCCTTAAAAATAAAAAATATATTTGTCATTGTACTAGTTTGAATATATGTAGGAAGGTTTAGTAAAAGGGTAACATCTTCATCAGAGGTTCCCAAGGGGCAACTAGGTGAGTAGGGTAAGACGAGAGTACCTCCTATACATTTAAAAAAGAAATTGGCAGAGAGAGATGTTCGCAAGAGGCACCAATCTGTGGGAGAAGAAGATGAACGGTGAGCCGACTAACAATCCACTCATACGGTAAAAATTCCTTTGATAAAATTAATAAAATCTAGAATGACATCACGATGATGATAATAATAATAATTATTGAAAATAATTATAAATGATATTTGTAGTTAAAACAAAGTAATATCATATGTTCCCCAAATGGAGTGCATAAAGATGATCTCAATTTAAGACTTTGGATTTCTATGAGATATGTTCTTGGAAGCATGGATGTGATAGGAAGTGGCTTAACATCAAACATGATCACAAAATCAATTGCCTTCGTCACACACGGATTTCATCCATCTTACATTGTGGGAGTGTATATTGTGGTGTGACCGTGTGAAACTTTTAATATAATATAAATTGTTCAAAATAGTTATCTTTCAACATGTTCATATACCTTTTTATTTGACTTAAATCAAAATTACTTAAATTGATCATAACTATTCAAATAAAACAATTTATATAATATATTGATACACTATATTAATATTTCGATAATAATTATTTATCAAAGTACTTAGTGCATTGAAAATTATAACACCATGACTAGTGAAGATATCAATCCAATAGAATTAGAACTTATTGTTTTATAATAAGATTTGTTCTAATAATCTTTACTATCATTAAAAGTTACAATGACGGTTCTAGAACTTTTTTCATGAGGTTGGAAAATAGTTATTGGATTTATGATTTTTTTTTTTAAATGTGTTAATTAGTTTATAACAGGTTTATAGTTATTGGAGGTCATGTTAAAGTTTTTTGGGGTTGAAGTCAAAAATTTTTTGATGATTGGTGCTAAGTAGCTTTAGTTTTAAAGAATGGAATGAAATTGAATTGGAAATGGAATTTAAAAAATCCTACTCAAATTCTATAATGTGTTTGGTTGGTATAACTATAAATGAGATTAGAATTTAAATTTGTAAAGTGACATAATTATCTTTTAAATCAAATAAGTATTTAAAGTCTTAATATCTGCTAAAATACAAAAATAAATGATGACAACCCTACCACACCCCCACCCCCACCCCACCTGATTCAATCGATCAGAGCATGTTGGAATTAGAATTGTCCTCGTAGGAACAACAAAATTTAGAAAACAAATGGAATTGGAAGATCAAAGGAAGCCTATATTGATCAAAATAGCAGTAGGTTTGGAAGAAATATTATAGCCACTCTCAATCAAACAGCAGATACCAGAGGAGCAGACACTTTTGCTAATTTATCCACCACCATGGTGACCGTACATACACCCACCGTCTCCCACCACGGCGACTGTACATATACCTACCACATCCACCACCAGCGAGCTCAATCGGAGACACATTTCTGATTCCCCGACGACGACGACGACATCCTCCTCGACGACGATGTCACCAACTTTAACTTTGCCGGAATCGACCTCCCGTCGCTCTCCTTCGACGCCCCCGGCAACTCGTCATCAAAGTCGGATGGGGAGTCGTTGGGAGCGTCTGGCGATTCTCGTTCAATCCTCATATTTGCGCCGGCGAGGAGGTGCTCTGTGATTCTCGTTCAATGCTCATCTTCTTGTTCAATCTTCATCTTTAGGGTTCAATCCTCATATGTTTATTCACAATAAGGTTATTTTGGTAGATTGTCATGAATTCCTGATATTTTAAAACAATCCCTCCAAGTCTAGAAGGATTTCAAATCCCGTAATTTGAAGGATTTAATTTCAATTTCAATCCTTTTGATGAAAACGAATAACATGTGGAATGGAATCTGCATTTCAATTCCATCATAATTCCATTCCATTCTGTGAAACGAACGCTACCTAAGGGTTGGTTAGTGTCAAATTTATTTAAGCTCGTTCAAAATCTATGTATATATACAAATCAAATATATTTCATAAATCAAATATATTTCATCAGGTGTGAAAGACCCCAAACTTAATTGGGTTCGTCCCTGACAAGTTATGATTAAATAAGTTTATTTTTATTATAATCTATATATGTATACTCTTACATAAATGGTTGATCAACAAGGTTCTTATATAAATTTTTCATCTATCTCTTATCCCTCTCTTCACTACTAGAATTAGTCTTTACTACATTCAGATTGTGTTTGATCGTCGAGCCTCTTTCCTTATCGGCCCCCTTGTGCAAATACTTTATTTTGTTTCTTCCATATACGTCCGCAGTGTAAATACACAAACACTATGTGAATGTGATGAGGATTTTATGAGAACCTTTTTATTGTTAGAACTTGAAAAGCTTCTAATGGTAATGGTGTAAATGTAATTAAGTGGTAATGGTGTAAATGTAATTAAGTGGAAAGAAAGTTGAATATGCAATGTTATCAAATAGGCAATATACAAAAATACACAATATACAAATCAATTAAAATAATAAAACCTAGTTCTTTTACTTTAAATATTTTAGATCAAATAAAAAACATGAATAATTTGTTGAACATTTACTTATATAGAAATTTAATTTACAAACATGTAGACAATATACATCACCTATGTAGAATTAGGAAAATTTCTTCACGCTCTTCATATTATCTAGGTTCTTTCATATATCAAATCAATTACAAATAATAAAACCTAGTTCTTTTACTTTAAGGATATTAGATCAATAAAAGAACAGAATAATTTGTTGAACATTTACTTATATAGAATTTAATTTACAAACATGTAGACAATATACATGTATAAATTCTTTTGTTAATCATTGTTATGACAACTTGTTAACACAAATGTAAATAACACTTAAACCGTACTTATGTTGTAAGGACTTATGTGACAAATACTACACCAATCTACGTTTGTGGTCAAACAACCCCCCCCCCCCCCCCCTCACTTCAAAACTGTCCACCTTTTTAAAAAAATCACCTTTTCTATAAATCTTTTTAACTTATTGTATAATATTTATTTTTTATAGAATTTACATCATTAAATAGATTATTATTATTATTATTATTATTATTATTATTATTTGTTTAATTTGAGTATAGTCTTCCTATATATCTTTTAAAAATTTTATTTTTGTTGTGTACCATTAATTATACCATTGTAACGCTAATTACAATAGCAAAGCAAACTGTTGTGAACCACTAGTATGATGATGGGTTAACCTAATAAATAATGGTTAACATTGATCTTTATCCTATAGAATACATATAACATCTGGATATATGTAAAATCTAAAATGGTTAACTTATACATACATAGATAAAAGTTACAGACTGTTATATTTGTCTATAAAGTGTTATACTCAAAACCCGGGGCATGATAAATTGTTGGATTCAAAAATCACACTCAAAAAAAGACTTCAAAAATATTCATATTTCATACTTTATATTGTAAACCTCACACAACACTAGTATAGCAACTGTCCTCGTTAGATAGTTTGAATATGCTCTATCACTGTTTACCTATATTCACTCTAGAATACTTGCTCAAACCATTAAGCTTTCACTAACAAGTCTATAGTTTATCGATACACCTTTGAATAATACAACACATCCCATAACATACACTTTACCATTCTATGCACACACTATGTAACACTAACGTTTATCAAGCGTGCACATTCAAGAAAATAAAAGGAAGTGAAAATTCAAAACTGGCCAATAGGGTTTGGCCCATATGGCATCAGATTGTCGGTTAAGGTACGCCTGGAAAAGATCTACGAATAAGATGTTTGGGTCAGATGACCTGTCTGGTTGTATGCCAAGAAAAAGTACAAAAAGAAAACTTAGAGCTCATTTGGTCCATTTCACCACCTTGATCGAAATTAGTATTCTCTCGGTAACTAAGGAGAGTTTTTGTAAGATCTTGAACGAACACTAAGGTGCTTTGAAGTTTTGGAAGTTATGGTAAGCTTTTACACCTTAAGTGTTTAATAGACGGTGTGCAAGTATTATTACCTAGATCAAAGTATTTGGTACATTAGATTTTCCTTGCAAGGTAATGAGAACCCTTTCAGTGTTATTATATCAAAACAAGTAGTTTGTAGCATTTTGTGATGCTTGCATGGAAGGATCAATGATTTAATAAATGTTGATCATCATTACATTATAATTGGTCATGTTTGATCTAATATATTACTTGTTTTAATAATAACAGTATTATATGTAACTTATATTAAAGGTTTAACCAACTCAAAAATACACCCACACAATAACCCAAGCATCAAAACATCAAACTAATTAATGGGTTTGAATAGACGGGTCCAAAAAACTATCTAGGTCTCTAAAGTTTAAGTGTTTTGCAATCTAAAGGATTTGATAACTTTGATTTTGTTAGAATTTGTTTGGTGAACCCATAGAAAGAGAAATTTATGGTTCAAAATGACAACAATCTTAAGAGATGATGGCAAAATTAAGGGTTTGAAACCAACATGGTAACAATCAAGATCTTACTTGATCAATCTTAAGAAAAAAATGATCATATAAGCCTCTAATTGAGGAATTGTGCACAAGAAAGGTAGGGGAGAAAAGCTCAACTACTCAAAAGGTGGAAGTAAAGAAACCACCAAGATATGACAATGATTAACACACTCTGATAGGTATCTTATGTGATGGACCGCATAGTACTTGAGATTGTCTAAAGAAATAGCCAACAAGCCATGATGACAAGGAGTAACAATGTAACCCATGAAGATAGGGAGGTTAGTCTCTATTCAATGCAACTTCAACTTCTTAATGCATTATTAATATATGAGGGAAAGACGTTAAAAGTATCGAAATCCTGTCTTATGGTGGCCTGTGGAACAACACAAACATGAAAGCGAAGAGGTTTCAATTTGTAAATGTTAAGGTAAACATTCAACTTGCAAAGGCGTTAATATATAATTGATAAAGTCATAACCTTAATCACATGAGATAAGCCCGAAAGACTCGGCCTAAAAATCACCATGAGGGGTGGACTTCTCAAAGCCACCAGTGGTAATGCTAAACCTATTAAATAAATGCCATGGGTCATCAAGACTAGGACTAAGACAGGGTAAGTTATGCTAGATTTCTCGATCATACCATTGGATGACTACAACAACGTGCTCAGGATGGACTTAATCTACACAACAAAAGTTATTCTAGTAAGATTCCTAAACATACTATACGTCGTAAAAGGTGATCAAGTACACACTACATTAATGGAGTTAAGTGTTACCATTAAGGTAAAACACTATTTGTCTTGCATATCATGAGGACAAACTGAAGGTCGCTCAAGAAACGATGTCATGGGTTTAGGTAGGGGAGGAAGTCCTAATTCGCCTAAAATTCAAATGGATCACCTGAGTTTTTGAAACATTCTAGGCATAGAAGATGCAATGGTTGGAAAAATTCTTTGAAAAACACTATAAAGTTCTAGTTTACACAAAACTATCAAGAAGGCTTTAGATCAACCTTAAATAAGCTACAAATAACTACATTTTTACATGGAATACACTAGAAATATGGACCAACGGGACTGTGACATCCGTCACCACAAGGTCCGTCAATTAACGTGATTATCCGTTAACTTTTCCTTGATCGTTCATTCCTCATCTTTATTAACTCCTTGTGTGGATATCCTACTTGCTTTATTATCTTTGTGTTTGTGTTTCCTTCGTAAACGTGTGCTATGCTTAAAACTTTTACAAATTTCATCGTTATTATCACTAAATATATTATTTTTATATAATAATATTATTATTGATAAAACCATTTTTAAGTACAAATTACCATTTATTACACTTCCGTCATTAATATAACAAACACTTTTAAAGTCGTTTTCAACCGAAACAAACTTTAGGAACTCGGGGGCTAAGTGTAGGGACTAAAATTGAAATTTTGCAAACTTGGGATGGGTATAAAAACCCCCATTTCCCAGCCATTCTTCATTCTTCATCTTCTTCTTCTTTATTTTTCTTCTTCACTCTACATCTTCTTCTTTGCACCAAACCGCCCCGTTTCGTCTCGTTTTCGTCATCTAGACTTCATCTGCAACCTAGTCTACTCCATCTTTGCAGGTAGACGACCTTGGTTGTCCCTTTCTGCTCGTTTTACTGCTGTCCATTTCTAGGGTATCGGGTGTTCGAGTCCAACCCGAACACATATGGTCGTATGGGTGTGTGTGATGTCTTTCTGCGTGTGCTTCTTGTTTGTGTGTGTTTGTTATGTGTTTCTGGAAGTCCTTGTGGTGTAAAATCCATGCACGGAGCAACCGGAGGCTGCTCTGCACCTTTGCAGTCGCGATTCTACTGTTTGGGTGACTGGGTCGATCATGCGACTGAGCCGTGCGACTGGGTGAGTCGTGCGACTGAGTCATGCAATTGAGTCATGCGACTGTGTTTATGTGTGCAATTGAGTCATGCGGATGAGTGATGCGTGTGATTGAGCCATGCGGATGAATGAGGTGTGCGATTGAGTCAATTCGGATGAATGTGTGGCACGACTGAATGCCAGTCGCACGAATGGAGGTTCAGTCGTACGAATGAAGCTGATTCGTACGAATAAAGGTTGATTCGTGCATATGGAGGTTGAGTCGTGCGATTGGGTGCTGTGTGGTACGACTGAATGCCAGTCGTGCGAATGAAGGTTCAATCGTACGAATGAAGCTGATTCGTAAGAATGAGGTTTGATTCGTGCGAATGGAGTGTTGAGTCGAGCGTCTGGTCCTGTCGTGTGATTGAAGATGCTGTGTGTGTGAATTTCCTTCTTGAATGTCATGTGATGATAAGGTAACATCAACACAATTGTCATTGCTCGATGACAAAGATTAAAGTCAATGCTGTCAAGGCTATAAATACTATTCCAAATCAAATCAACCTAACATTTTACAATTATCAACAACCAATTTGTGACTACTAATATTTAACAAATACTTCTCTTATAATAATGGATCTTTTACATAACACCACCGGCAATGGCGACGGTTTCTAGTGCTTGGATCTACATAAGATCTAATACGTGTATCAGCTTGTGTGTGTTACACGCGACCAAACCGATACAACCCGAACCGACTAAATATTATTGTTTGCTTTATACATATCATTAATGCTTATCGATAACTGTCAATAGGTATTTGACCGTTCTTTGCATACTACATTTGGAAACTTTGATCATTCATACTTACCACTTAACAAGTGAGTTTCGTGGACCTTTTTTTTGCTTATACAACTTTTCAATCATTTACAAACATGGGGGAAAAGTATGCTCACCCGTTTTCTATGTTGTACAACTTACATACAATTTACATACTTGGAATCAATGTGATATTGTTTTGTGAGTACATATCTGATACATGCTTGGGTCTGCTATGTACATATCTATATCGCTTACCATGTGTTAACGATCCCGTCTCGTTACATCCCCGTGTTTCCACTCTTAGCGGGGGTGTGACAGACTAGTATCAGAGCCATTGGTTATAGAGGATTAGGCAATTCACTTGACCTAGACTATAACCTAGGAACCTTCATGTAGATTTGCATGCTAGGGTTGTGTGCATTTTATATCTCGTGTACGTGTTCCTCTTTACTTGATTCGTTTACCTATATGCCTTGTGGTCTTTACACCCTATGAGAGAGCCCTTGCGCTCACTCCTTATGGGATGCTTCTATCGAATCTTGCGTTCCCTCTGCGCGCCGAGTTGGTTTACCAAACCCGGGTATTAAACCCGAAGGGATCTCCACAGATCATGCTATTGCGCTTGACCTTGGACACTGGGATTTACCCTAAGGAGGTTATGTCTGAAATCTCGAAAGAGGAGGAGATAGACAACCTTCGCTAGACTAACGTGAATATATGCATGGGTTTGCAACTATTATGATGGATTACTGTTGGAACATTATCTATACATAGTGTGAGAACTACATGACTTGTATGTGATGTGTGGTAACAACAAGTGTGATATTAACTTGGAATGTTGGACTTTGATGAGTAGTATGGTTAATACGCTTTAAAATGGTTAAAGCTTATGTGTTTACTACTTCTATGATTAGAAAATGCCGCCTCGAAGAGTTACCCGCAGCAACAGTGGCGGAAGTGAAGCCCCGAGGGGCAGAGGCAGAGGCGGAGGTAGAGCACCAAGAACAAATGATGGCCCTGCCAGCAACAATCAAGGAACAGGAAACACTTACGTGGCAGCTCTGATCGCTCAACAGCTGGCCGCACTGATCCCGACTATTGTGGCCCAAGTGAGCGATGCTCTTCAAAATCACCACCCCCACAGGGATGGTGGCAATGACAATGAAGATAATGGGAACCCGACTGAGAATAAGAGCAACCAGGAGACTGGGAATGGTGGTACAGCTGGTAATGAGACTGGGGTTGTTAATGCTGGAAGGGGGTGTTCGTACAAGGAGTTTGTGGCCTGCAAACCGAAAGAGTTTGATGGAAAGGGTGGAGCGATAGCCCTAACCAGGTGGCTCGAGAAGATGGAGGCGGTGATCGATATCAACGAATGCCTCGACAGCCAGAAAATCAAGTATGCCACGTGTTCACTACAGGGCAAGGCGCTAACTTGGTGGAACACCCAGATTCAGGCTAGGAGAAGAGAATCAGCGATGCAGATGTCATGGGATGAGTTTAAGGCCTTAATCACTGAGGAATACTACCCCTCAATGAGATGCAGAAACTGGAGCATGAATTCTGGAATCATGCTATGGTGGGGGTTGGGCACACAGCTTACACTGATCGTTTTCATGAGTTGGCAAGATTGGTTCCACATCTGGTCACTCCGGAATCAAAGACGATCAAGAGGTACATTTGGGGACTTGCGCCTGAAATCCAGGCAATGGTAACAGTAGCTGCTCCTCCTACAATTCAGAGCGTAATTCTGAAGGCTGGCGCTCTAACTGATGAGATGGTGAGAACAGGGGTATTGGGAAGGGGAGCAGAGAAGAGAAAAGATGTTGGGGAAACGAGTCGGTCGAGTGTCGGGAACTTTGATAAAAGGGCCAAGACAACCAGAAACTTTGTGGCCGTGACACAAGATAGGAGAGAGTATGTTGGGCCGCACCCCAAATGTGATAGGTGCAACTTCCATCATCCCCCTGAAATGCCGTGCCGGGTGTGTGCGAACTGTAGACGCCCGGGGCATCTAGCAAGAGACCGCAGAACGGCGTCGAATCTGGTGGCACCAGTCAACGCGGTTAACCCCGCTGGGAATGCCAGGGGCTGTTATGAGTGTGAAAGCCCTGATCACTACAAAAACATGTGCCCCAGACTGAATCGGGCATCGGGTCAACAAGGGAACAACCAGCAACCGGTGATGGCCATAGCTAGAAATCAAGGCCCAGCAAATCAAGGGAATACAACTCAGGGACGTGCATTCATCATTGGAGCCAACGATGCCCGTCAGGACCCGAATGTTGTCATAAGTACGCACTTACTCAATAATCACTTCGCATCTATATTGTTTGATACTGGAGCAGACAATAGTTTAATATCTTCTGAGTTTGTGCAATTGCTTGATTTGAGCCCTAGTAGGCTAGAAACTAGCTACTCCATAGAAATGGCCAATGGTAGGGTTGTTCAGGCCGATGAGATTATTAGAAAGTGCTCGATGATATTGGAGAGCCATACCTTCGATATAGATTTGATGCCCTTTGAGTTAGGAAGTTTCGACGTGATCGTGGGAATGGATTGGTTGTCGAAACATGGAACTGAGATTGTCTATCAGGACAAAGTAGTCCGAATCGCCATGCCAGACGAGGAGGTACTCGGAATTCAAGGAGAACGACCGGGAAGAAACCTAAAGCTTATCTCCTGCATGAAAGCACGCTTAAGTTTACGAAAACAGTGTTACACTTTTCTGGCTCATGTGGTAGAAAAGAAGAAAGAAGAGAGGAAATTGGTAGATATTCCGGTAGTACAGGACTACCAAGATGTATTTCCTGATGACTTGTCTGATTTACCTCTTCCACGACAGGTGGAATTTCGTATAGAGTTGGTTCCTGGAGCTACACGGTAGCAAAGACACCATACCGGTTAGCGCCGTCTGAAATGCAGGAATTATCTAGTCAGTTACAGGAACTACTGGAGAAGGGTTTTATTTAGCCGAGTCACTCACCATGGAGAGCACCGGTGTTATTTGTCAAAAAGAAGGATGGGTCGTTCTGAATATGTATCGATTACCGCGAGTTGAACAAGTTAACTGTGAAGAATCGGTATCCTCTCCCCAGGATCGACGATCTGTTTGACCAGCTGCAAGGAGCTTCGTATTTCTTCAAGATCGACCTTCGTTCTGGATATCATCAACTAGGGGTTTTCGAGGAGGACATACCGAAAACAACGTTTAGAACTCGTTATGGGCACTACGAGTTCTTGTTCATGCCATTTGGGCTGACTAACGCACTAGCTGTGTTTATGGACCTAATGAATCGGGTGTGTAAACCTTACTTGGATAAGTTTGTGATCGTATTCATAGACGATATACTTATCTACTCCCGATCGAAAGGGGATCACAAAGAACACCTTCGGGTAATACTGGAACTGTTACAGGAAGAGAAACTTTTCGCCAAGTTCTCAAAGTATAAATTCTAGTTGCGGGAAGTGAAGTTTTTGGGTCATGTGGTTAAGGAGGATGGGATTCATGTAGATCTCGGTAGAATCAAAGCGGTGAAGAAATGGGATACACCTCAGACACCTTCAGAGATACGACAATTCTTAGGATTGGCCAGATACTATCGTCGTTTCATCGCGAATTTTTCAAAGCCGCTCAACCGTTAACGCTACTGACTCAGAAAGACAAGAAGTTTGATTGGGGACATGCACAAGAACAAGCATTCCAAACGTTTAAAGAGAAGTTGTGCAATGCACCGATATTGTCCCTCCCAGACGGAACTGACGATTTTGTGGTATACTGCGATGCTTCACATCAAGGATTGGGATGTGTACTAATGCAAAAGGATAAGGTGATTGTCTATGCTTCGCGATAACTTAAGGTGCACGAAAAGAACCATACAACCCATGATTTGGAGTTGGGCGTTGTAGTATTTGCACTTAAGATATGGAGGCATTACCTGTATGGAACTAAATACGTCATCTACACTGATCATAAGAGCCTGCAACATATTCTGGATCAGAAAGAGCTTAATATGCATCAACGACGTTGGGTAGAGCTTCTTAGTGACTACGATTGTGAAATCCGGTATCATCCAGGGAAAGCCAACGTGGTGGCTAATGCTTTAAGCCGCAAAGAACGCGCGAAACCACTACGTGCTCGAGCGTTGGGATTGATGATTCAAATGAATTTAAAACCATACAATTTACTACTTGGAATCAACATGATACTGTTTTGTGAGTACTTATCTGATACATGCGTGGGTCTGCTGTGTGGTTCTTTCTTTACAACCATTTAATTCTAGTGTGGGAATCGACGAATAGGTATTTGTAACAATACTGGGTTGACACCCCCACCCTTGTTGTTGGTATACTAGTTAGTACCAACAGTAGCCAGGAACAGGCCTTGGGTGAATATATTCCGACGAGATTCTTTGTGTACGTCATTAGATTTGGTTGTAAAGCTCATGTCATGTGATTTTGCTTACTTATAACTGTATTCACGGTATTCCGCCACAACTATTATACAGCATCAATTACTTATTTACATTTAAATCTACGAGCTCACCAACAATTTTGTTGACTATTTTGAGCATATCTTTTCAGGTGATCATGCTAATTGAAGATCTAGGTGTGCTGCCTTAGTGGAGACCCTAGGATGCATTTTGAGACTAAACATTGTCCTTTGGAACTTTGTTGTAGTTTGCTTTAAACAACATTATACTTTTGTAACTTGTTCCCGGGTTATGGGAATTACATACAATGTTATCATCTTTGTTTATGTGAATCATTTAACATGTTTATGCTTATGGCTATGTTGTCGTGAATATTGACTAAACACGACACAAGTCCCCTTGTTGTCGGGTGTCGTCATGACACGCTTGTCATCATTTATTATATTGCATCTCTATCGCTTACCATGTGTTATGACGATCCCATCTCGTTACATCCCCGTGTTTCCGCTCTTAGCGGGGGTATGACAAGGACTAACCAAAAGATGGTTCAAGATCAGCTCTAGAACAATCATGAAAAAGCTTGGCATGACTAGATATTTGCTAGGAAATCTCTAGAAAAGTATCATGGATAAACTATGATCGAAAGAATCTAGATGTAGAATAAACTAGTCTGGCCCCTAAGATGTATAAATCAGATAAAGGGGCCACATTTGTACTCAGCCAAAACTATTAACAAGTTTTGTATAAGCACTTGTAAAGAAATATTGATATCTACTCTGTAGGCAATACAAAGTCGTTGTATTACGAAGCTTGCAACATTTACTAGAAACAACTTGAATTGTTACTAACTTTAGGTCCAAAAAAGCTGAACTTAGAAAGATCTCCATAACAATACGATCTAGTTCTCCTTTTTAATAACTTCGTACTCTAAACTTTCTTTCTCTACACGACTATATGTATAATAATTGGGTTTAAATACAAACGATTATATATTATATTATATATATATTATATATTATATATTATATATTATATTTATATTATATATTATATATTATATATTATATATTATATATTATTATATTATATATTATATATATATATTATATATTATTATTATATATATATATTATATATTATATATTATATATTATATACTTGTATTATTAATTATTTATTGACAAATAAATATACCTATTACTAGTGAATACACGGTCAGCCCTAAATATTTAGTGTTTCTCATTTAAACCAATTATACATATACGTGTGTGTATACGTGTTGGGCATAGATGTAACATCACTAATGATGGCTTCATTTCATTTCATTTGGCCTACAAGATTCGTTTGTCTTGAAAGCAATAGCTTTTGATAAAAAGCTTTTGTTCCCTCTAATCTCATCAAAGACACAAGTTTGACAACCTCTATCCAATGCCACGTATGGCCCCAACACATCATTATTAACAAATCCCTTGTTTCTTTGTTTCCTAATTCCTGTGGAGCTTTATGAAATGTCCATTTCGTATGGGTTTTTTTCTCAAAATTAAACCACAAATATGTAGCAAAAATGATGCTATCAATGGAAATACGCCCACGTTTAAAGAATGAATTGTGTAGCTAGTTTGCATGAAAACTCTCTCACAGCTTAACACCAACACCGTAAAACTAATGATTTTTGTCGTGGTCGCCTCTATCGAAAATTCATCGGTGAAGGTGAATAGTGAATACTGATGAGAATTTGTTGGTGATGCTTCGTCGGAAATCAAAGCGTGAGTAATTTGATTTTCTGGCTGATTCACAACTAAATTTAACGAGGAATCACTCACCGGAAGATTGTGACGGATTACTCACGTATTTTGGTGATTTTAGTAAGGCATTTTCACCGAGTATTACTGAGGACCATAAAATATTTGTAATCATTTTATATCAACAGAAGTTTTCATCATTTATTATTTGGTTAATAATAAATTAAAAGATATTAATTTAACATCTTATTTATTTTATTTTAAATTTAAATAATCGTACAATAAAAACAAAATCATGTGGAGTAAACAAAAACATCTAATTAGAACAAAAGTTAAATATAACATATGTTTATACAATATATATATATATATTATATATTATATATATATATATGTATATATATATATGTATGTATGTATATATATACATATATATATACACACACATATATAATAAGATTAGTTTTATTTTAAATTTAAGTAATCGTACAATAAAAACAAAATCATGTGGAGTAAACAAAAACAATCTAATTAGAACAAAAGTTAAATATAACATAGGTTTATACAATATATATATATATATATATATATATGTATATGTGTGTATATATATATGTATATATATACATATATATATACACACACACATATATAATAAGATTAGTTTTCATTTGATCCCTCCTTTATATATATATATATATATATATATATATATATATATATAATATATATATATATATATATATAATATATATATATATATATATATATATATATATTATAATACATATTAGAAGAATAAGATTGTAATTCATTCAAGGTATAAGAAACATATATAATATTTTAAGTATAGAGTACAGGTGTTTTATGTAATAGTTTTATTTTTGCCCCATTTAATTAACTTCTTTTAATCATTATTTTATTTAATACACATTATTAATACATTATTTAATAATACGATATTATTTATTTCGCTTCATCAAAAATTTATTTAGTTATAACCATTCAAAAAAGTTATAATAATATAAATTTAAATTTAAATTTATAATTACTAATCATATTTTAATAACTAAGTACTATTTAAAGTAAGTATTATTTTATTTAAATACTTATTTCTATACTACTATATAATACATCTTTTTAATAGATGGTTAGTATGATAATAATATGGCGGATTTTAATTTAATTTTTTTTATTCATATGAAATCATTGAAACTAATAATAATAATATTTTTATTATTATTATTATTATTATTATTATTATTATTATTTAAAGTAATTATAATAGTTATTTAAGAAAATAAAAATAATTTTAGTAATAAGTAATAATGTGTAATAGTATACAAGTCATCAAATTAAAAATATACAAGCTATCAAAACTGCTTCTAGGTTTTGAATCTTAAATCGGTTTTCTCTTATAATCATAACTATATAATGGTTTATAAAAGTTAAATTTGTCGTTATAATATCTTTAATTATATTAAAGTTTCGACATGACTTTTTTTCCAAAACAACATTGTCATTATAATTTTTATCCATATCTATGGATTGAATAATAATGTACAAGTAATCGAAATCAAGTGTTATAATTTTTAACAACCCGTGCAAAGCGCGAGGTCACACATTAGTGTGTGTTTGTGTGTGTATGTGTGTATATATATAGGATGGTTCTTGAGAAAACCAATAATTAAATGAAAATCACGTAAACCAAGAACATAATTCATAATTTTATGTTATTTTAATTGTTAAAAGGTTATTTAAGTATTTGTTACATATATGTTGAACATTAATACGAGAATAAAAATTCTTACATATACGTAACACTATATCAAATGAAAAAAATAGTTACATATATGTAACCTATATGTGACGTATATGTAAAACCATGCTACGGTTTTTTCATTTGATCACTACCCTTATTTATATAGAGACACACATAAATAAAAAGGGTAGTGATAAACAATTATAAGTTATGTGATCGATATCATTGGTTTTTTCTAATTTTCACATAACATTGTGGTTTTCTTAGGATCTCTCCTATATATATGTATGTGGGTATGGGTTCTGCTAAAAAACAATTTTGCTTAAAATATTTATATATATATACACACACACACACATACATACATACATATATATACATACATATAAGTGATTAGGGATTAAATGTGTCCCGATTATTTTTAGTTTACAAGGGCTTACAACCCTAAATTGCATTATTGGGGCAGTGTTTTTGGTTGTTGCAATTGATGGACTATTAGTCTCAAAAACTATAATTGAACATGTGATCTTAGAAATCTTATCTTTATATGTTAAAAATATTGTTCTTGGATTTAAAATACGGAAATAGGGGTGTGAGAATCGTTGTCCTTGTATGTGGTTTCGCCATTAGTGCATGAGACCACTATAATAAATATTTGTTAGGGATCGTGTACTGGACGAATACTAACAGATTTACGCGTGTACCGAATCAAATAGTGCGGAATCCTATTTGATTGGCGATCCAATCAGTGAGAACGCACGTAGAATCAATTAAAGATTGAATCTAAATGTTAAGAACGATTAGCAATCGATCTACTGCGATCTATGAAGTTGGAGCAGGTTATTAGAGGTCTCTGGACGGCTAGGGTACGTCTGGGTATCAAAATATTCGAAGTGTCTTGTTTTTCCATGGTTTAAGTGGTATTTATAGGTTAAGGTTTCTCAATCGTGCGACTGGATCATTTGCATGGTTCAGTCGTGCGATTGAGTCATGCGGTTGATCCATTCGCACGACTGAGTGTTCAGTCGTGCGACTGAGTCAATCTCATGATTCAATCATGCGACTGATCTAGCCTCCTGGTTCATTCGTATGACTGGTTCATAGCATGAAGTTGTTCATGTGTATGGTCCATTAGCATGGGCCAATCGCATGAGAACTTCACATGATTAAGTTTGAATATGTTTCATAGTCATTAATTGATTTGGATATTATTCAAACAACCACAACCTATATAGTTAAGTCAATAAGCGTTATTACATACCAACTAATGAAATATTCAACATTAAGCACAACCACATATTCTATTTCATTAACTACCCATATAATTACATATGTGTAAGACAATACAAAGATATTACATTAGGTTCAGAAACTAGGGATACATGTATCTACAAACTCCCCCTTGGACCTAGTTTCATCTAATGTCTTACATCCTTCATAAGTTCCTCAAACTTCTTGTACTTCTCTTCTCTAGTGACTCCGGCATGTATCTCAAAAGCAAAACAGAGTCTTATAACGTTCTAAAATTGTAGAGCTTGTACAATATCTTGAGAGTCATAGAATAATGGCCACTTGTATAATGTATAACATCATCTGCAGACAAGTTTGTAAGCCACATAGGGTCAAACACCCTGATGGTTTCCATTACACCATTCTTATTCAAAACTATGACTGCCTCTCATGTCCTCCAATCATAGTACCACCATTTGAAATATGGAGTGAAGTCATGTGGCATCTCCCGTATAGGGATCTTTGACATTGTGCACGGAGGACTCCACTTCAGCACTATTCTCGGTTTTCCAGTTATGGGATCAACCTCAGACCGTCGGATATACCTCGTTGGCTGTTGAGGTTTGAAGTTGACCCATCTGGTGTGGTACTCTCTTTTAAGAGCAGTTTCAAACCAGCCTGACATTTTCCGTGGGTCAGCATATAGCAATTTTAACTTTGCTAACTGGTTTAGCTCAAATCCAGGAAGAGTCTTCAGGTCATGTGGGAACCTGAAGTACTCAATCCCTTTCTCACGTTTAACTACATAAACGTTTAGATCTTCAAAATACGCCCATGCTATGATTCTGCCCGACACCTTTTGATGTTTCTTCACTTTGTACAGCTTGGTGTAAGTAGTTGACGTTGAAGCATTGCGTTAGGCTCTTATTTCTTCAAAGCATGCAGCCCACTCAGCCTTTCTGATATTGACTTCAGCTTCTGAGACTTGGGCTGTATCTTCTTTCTTGTCCAAATCTTCTTCCATTCTATCCAAAGTCTCAAAAGTTTCACTGACAAGGTTGTCGCCCAGATTGGGAACGATATTACCTTCAATGTCAGTGTACTCTGGATAGTGTTGGTCCGTGACATCTTCGATCTCGATCTCATCAACATCATTGAGCTCGTCGTCACTTTCCACTTGGACTGTTGGAGCATCTTTCACGATCTCATCTGGATTGAGTCGGAATATTTCAACAAGTTGCTCATCTGTGAGATCATGAATTATCTATCCTTTTTCAGGAATGTAATTCACTGATCTCCTGACTATACCCTGCAGATCAAGAATCATCATGTGTTGAGTCTTGATCTGTTAGAGGGGAGCAACATCATATTCTTCTCTCTGCTAGTTTGGATCTGCTTGATTTAAAACATGTAACACATCAACAATTAGTCAATAATCAAAGCAGTAAACATCAACATTAAATATAAACATTCATTATATTAATTTGATAAAAGATTCAAATACATATGGTTTAAATAACATAAACAACTAAGTATTACTCTTGTCTTGTATCATGTGCTCCTCCGCTGACGGGGCTGAAATGGAGGCACCTTGGTCTTGAGCTCTTTTGTCCTCCTTTCACTCGTAGATGTGGCACCCGCAGTAGATGTATCATCATCATCAACAACATCATCATCAGCATCATCACCAGCATCAGTATCATCTCCTTGCTCATCACCATCATCCTCATCATCATCACTGTCATCATCATCACCATCATCTCCATCTCCCTCTTTGATCTTTAGTGGCTCCTCTTTTGATCCTTTGAGCATCAGCATGATGGTCTTATTGGTAGTCTCCAACTCCTCTATCCTTTTGGCTGATTAGACATGTTGCTCCTGGAGTTGGGACATCTTTGAGCTCTGTGCAGTAATCTGATGTGCCTACTACTCAATCAGTTGAGCCTGCTGAGATATCTGCTGAGATTGGTGGTGGTGGAGAGGTTGTGGTAGTGATGTGTGAGGTGGTAGATAATGCGATGGATGGGATAGTGGTAGTGGGTGGAGTGGTGGAAGTGGTGGTAGTAGTGGTGGTGGTGATGAAGGTCATCCTCCTCCTCTTCTTCTTTAACCCGTGGGGCTGAGCTATCCTTTTTATCCTCGATCCCCTCGAGGTGGATGCTCCCCCTGGAACACTGCTGGACTGATCGGGAGCATAAGTAGGATCAGTGTCAGCCTCCCCCAACTTGCCAGGGCATCCTCCACCTCCCGAATACCTGAGTCGGTAGTAACCACCCGGCTCCCCACAGTACGGGTTAGGGGCTCCTCGTCCGTCTCCTCCTTATCATCAAGACAAAAGTTCTGATGGAACCCTGCAGCCTCTGCTCCACATTGGGTGGATGCTGGAGATGCTATATCAGCAATGGGGGCCCTTGGTTGAGTGGGCCATGCATCTCCACCATCACCGCTTTCGTCGTCGTTGGAGTCATCTTTAGGTAGCTCTAGCTGCTCGACATCCGAATCACTGTCTATGTAACGCCATTCACGCCTCCCCGGCGCCACGTAGTCCACCTTGGCCAGATGGCCGATGAGTCTCTTTACCGGGGTTTTGACCTGCTTTCCCTAGTAAACCTTCATACGACCCAGTGTCGTATCGTCCATAATCTCCAACGACACAGCGTCGTGGCTCTCCTCCTTTGGCAGTGTGGGCAGCTTCTCATCAAAGATCATCTTCAAGAACCTAGGGTACATGCAAAAACCCTCTTTGCCCTTCGCCTCCAAGTTCTCTACCAGGTAAGAGAAAATCATGCTAGAAGAGCTGAAAGGGTGGTTCGGAACCAGTGCCACGTAGGCATTTTGTATCTGGTCTGAAAGATCATCAAACCCACCCCTTCGGGACGCCAGGAACTTAAGGATGACATGTGCCAAGTACTTGTACTGGGGACACAAGTTGCTCTTGTTGAGCACCGCTGCATTGATATCCCCAGCGTACTTCATCCTCATGAAGCACCCTCTCACCATCAGTGGGTGAAGTCTAGTCGGGTGGTCTGCATCTTCACCCAAACCCAGTACTCTCCTGATATCCTCAGCTGTAACCTCAATATCCATCTCAAAAATGGAGCTCCTTATGATGTACGGCTCATGAGAGCGGTCAACGGATGCTCCCTCCCAGAAGGCCTGCTGAATCGACCTGTAGGGAGTGCATGGTGTAGAGATCGCCTTGTGGATCCTGGATCGCTTGAGGAAAGCTATGATCCCTGCTAACTCGGCACCATTCCGAGTCGTAGAATCTAGGTGAGCACAGATGTTGTGCTTGGGGTTGATGGACCACTTGTCCGCCATCAATCTGTAACACAAAACACATAAACATTAGCTAACCACATGACACAAATCAGTTCAAATTAACTTGGTTGAATTCATTTTGGTTCATTCATGCGATTGAACCATGTGACTGTGTTCAGTCGGTTGACTTGGCATGCGACTGGATTCAGTCGGGTGACTAAGCAAGCGACTGAGTTCAATCGGTTGAATGAGCCTGCGATTGGTTCAGTCGGCCGACTGAGCTTATTCGTATGATTCATTCGGCCGATTGAGCCATTCGACCAACTCAATCATGCGATTGGAGTTCATCCTGGTGTCCAGTCGCATGACCCACTATTCGATCGACCGAGATTCGATTTTTAACCAATTCTTGAAATTAAACTTTGTGTAATGGTTCTTTAGACTCGCATTGAATATACTAATAACCTAATAACCTTAATTTCAACATTTTACTCAGTTTAGATAGGTTATTAGTCCA